>CM041643.1:17141208-17167527 GCA_023333625.1 Bothriochloa decipiens
CCCCCCTCCGGCTGTCCTCCTCCGGCCGTCGTCGCCGCTCACCGGCGTGCGGCGGCCGCGGCCTGCAGAGCCCCTAAAAAAGGTGGCATCTTCCACAACCACCTCCCTTCCCCCCTTCTATCTTCCTCCCAACCCTCCACCACCTCAGCTTTTTAGCGGCACTTCTCCAGCGAGCTCGTAGGCCGGCGACCCGGATTCAAGCTCCGCTGGGCCGAATCTGGCCTTCCCCTCGGCGGGTCTGTCCTCTTGGCGGTCAGGGGATGCAGGGCCGTCGGGGCCCTCGTTCCTGCCGATGCCCATGTTGGCCCGATGGAAGTGGATGCCACGGTCCTGGCACCTGCTGCCCTTACCATCCATGATCTGCTTCAAGAATCATCTACCCAACATGTGCCTTCATCACCACCACATCCTCTGGCGTCTCGTTCGACACTGAGCTGCTTCCGGGCGGCTGTGCCAGGGTGTCGCCCAGTGCGCGAGCTGGGCAGGGTGGCGTTGTGGCTAGCGCGCGTCTCGGCGGAGTCACGGCTTTTTCGGCCTCTGTCGGGGTGGCGTTCCGCTTCACGGTCGGCCGTGCTGGAGCTGTGGGTACGACGGGGCCTGCGTTTGCTATGGCGCTACTGGCATGCTGCAGTCTTTGTGCCTGCTCTACGACTTCATCGTTGTTGCTCCAGGCATCATGAGTGGCCTGCGTCCGTGGCAAGAATCAGGGTGAAAACCCTGCCCGGTTGCTCCGGGCAGGTGGCAGTGGCGCAGCTTGCATCATCTACCTCCTTGGAGGCATCCCTGAAGCTTCTTCGTCTGGAGTAGGCTAGGGACGAAAGTCCTGCTCGTGTGCTGAAAGGCATTGTTGGAGGCATTGTTGGAGCTGAAAGGTCCCTTGGTTGGTTTTGATAATTGAGTGACAACTTTAGGATGGACTAATTTGTTTATGTTGAGATACACAGGATTAGTCTATAGATACATGTGTGTGAGAAACATATGCCATGGTGGTGGAATGGCTTGGAGATGTTGTGAGGATCAACACATGTGATGATGAAGGAGCCATTGTATATGATACATGACATGGAGTCATGTGACCAATATGGTCAAGATCAAGATGAGGCTTGGCTCGATGGACCGGTTGCAAGTGTGAAGGACAAGTCGAAGCTTTGAAGCAAAGGACCATGCGATGGTGAAGCTTGGGCAAGACTTGGCGCCGATGGACCAACAACGGAGAAGAGCAAGTGAGGTCAAGATTAATAGGCCAAGATGGTCATGTGATGATATGAAGTGAATCATATCATTTGTTGATCGTGTCGGTACATGCGTTACATTGGCATATTGGAGTTGATGGTGGAAATGGAGATGCGCAAGGCAAAGGTATAACCTAGGGCATTTTATTTCACTCGTCATGAGGTGTGTAGAGAAGTTGATGACCGAATTAGAATTGATAGGCTGTACTATCAAGAGGGGTAAACTTGTTTTTATATCGGTAATCTAGTGCCACATTGATCGATCTAACATTGCGATGTTGCTAGGATCGAGTGACGTTGTGAGAACAAGAGAAAATCCGTTGAAAATGATTATGAAAATGCTAATACAAAAGAACATGGTGACGTACACTTGGTCACAAGTATACCAACTTGTGACCGATTTAGCGCTTTTGGGAAAATGAAATGCATATTTTCTATTGTGCCAGATGCAAATTGTTGATGAAATCATGCTAACTCTCGGTCATAAGTTGGTATACTTATTGGTTAGTGTGGTGGAGAAGATAGCATCGACGACGGCTTGACTTAGAAGCGTTGGACGCTGGTGGCATGAGCATCGGACGCTGGTCGTGCGTCCGACGCGTTGTAGTCTGGCAGCAGCAGTTGGGGCTGGCGTCAGACGCATTCGATGGAGAGGCGTCGGACGCGTGACATCATCATCTGGACAAAAGAGCCGTTGGGGCGCGTTTGAACCTTGTGAGCGTCGGACGCTGGCTGGGAATCGCGTCGGACGCATTCGGAGGGCGTCGGACGCTACTCAGTGAAGGTAGAGTTTGCAGCTGAGCGTCGGATGCTCTGGAGCAGCGTCCGACATCCAACGGGGAGCGATGGACATGTCCGCAGCCTTGTCTAACGGCTAGTTTGAATTTGCGTGGTGCGCGTGAAATCGTTATAAGCGTCAGACGCATCCGATGGTCCTGTTTGAGCTGCTTGAGGGGGCTACGACTCTTTTTGGCATTGGGGCTATAAATAGAGGCCTTGGCTAGCCTTGGGCAGGTGCTGAGCACACCAGGGCTTGGTGGCTTGTGTTGTGGTGCTTAGAAGTCCTCTAACTCACCTATACTTGATTGAGGTCATTCGATAGTGTGAGTGAGCGATTCTAGTGTGATAGCTTTAAGAGATTGCATTGTGTGGCACTAGGTGATCATGTTGCAAGCTTGCGGGCTTGTTACTCTCAGAGGTTGCCACCTCCTAGATGACTTGGTGGCAGGAGACTTCGTGAGGCATGCAATGGAGATTATGCAGTGCAAAGTATTTAATCCAAACAAATTACAGCTCCTGAGTATTTATAGGCTTCCGAACCTTACTCAGAGTCTAAGTAATTCTAGAGAATTCCTGCAGATATTCTCTTTCTTGTTTTACATCCTCTAATTATAGGAATACTTTATTGATGGAAGCAATGCGGAAGAGGCGATGACGGTGGCCCGGCGTGCTATGCGCGTGGAGGCGGCACCTCCTTCTCTCCTTGGCGCATGTGGGCACCCTAGCCATGGCCCACGGTGTTGTCATCCTCATCTTGGGCCCAAATTGGACCAATTTCATTCCCGAAGAGTCTGATATGCGTTGCACGTGTTACAAGACTCCCCTCTTTTCCATTCAGCGCATCCATATGCCCAATGCGAGCCACGAGTGGACGTTGTCGGGCATAGTTGAAGAGGTTGTTGTCCTTTTTGTGCTGACCATTGGAGGAGGAGCTGGTAGGGCGAGAACAATTGTAGGGATACGTTTCCGATTTGTAGCAGGAATGATTGAGCATTGCTCGTTGCTGGTGAACGCCAAGTGTATGTTGGAGATGTCCCGGGTTACGCTCCCAAGGCTCATGAGCCAAGGTAACCCGAGGATAGCGTCAATGTTATTGCCGATGTCGAGGAGGTGGGCGTCGATGTTGAAGTTGTGGCCATGTGTAGTGAATATATTATTGAAGGTTGCGGCTCGACATGTTAGCTCTTGTCCATTGCCTATAAGCATGTTGGTCGAGATGTGTTGCTCTGATAGATCGATTGAACGTGCTACATTGATGTTGATAATGTTGTGGGTTGCACCCGAATCAACTAGGACATGTACTAGGATTCCATTTAGTATGCCATCCAGATAAAAAGGTGCAACTCCTTGTACCACTGAGTTTGTTTTGCCAATAATCATCATGAGAGTGTTGTCGGTGTCGTTGTTGCCGTCATCGGCATAGTCACTGACTGTGGTGATTTCAAACAGCTATTTGCATTTGTGACCGCGGACGAATGGCTCATCACAATTGAAATAGAGACCCATGTGGTGTCTCTTTGCCATCTCCTCCGGGGTTAATCGCTTGAAGGGTCAAGGTGTAGTTGCTGATGGGGTTGTTGTTGTTATAATGGTTGGTGGTGTTGCAGTTACCTTTGGAGGGAATAATTGAACTAGACGTGTTGTTGGCGCCTTGTTGGATTCAGCAATGACCTCCAAGTGATGTTTGTATGCCTTGGCGAGTGACATAGTTGTTCCATGTCTTGAGGGGTTGAGCATAGTTCGACATCCATTTTGAGCAGCTCCAACAGACTAGCAGTGTACTGTTGTTCTCCGAGATTCCCAACGCGTGCAACGTGCACCAAGAAGCATTTGTTGTAATCATCAATCGTTCCAGTTTTGCGAAGTGCCGCCAATTCACCTAATAGATTGCGTCTGGTTGGTGGTCCGAATCGTTCATTGACACATCGGGAAAAATAATCCCAATCTGTCACCTCCTAATCCTGCAAAAAGACACATGTACCATTGTTGCACTGTGCCTGTGAGATGGTAAGATGCGTACCATGCTTTCTAATATTCCGACATTTTTTTAACCCCTGAAGAATTGCTCGCACCGATTGAGTCATGATAGGGGATCCTCCTTTTCATCATAAGTAGGAAAATAGAGTTTGTGCATCTTGATTTCTAAACCAACAGGAGAGTTATAGTGGATGTCTATTTGGCCTCCTCCTTGCAGAAGATTTTGTCCTCCACTCTTGCGATGATTTCTGCCATGTTTTGAGATTGGGAGCTCTCGGCCTACTTTTCGATGCAGGCGCGACCAACCTCAAGCATTGTCTGCTTGGTTCCGATCTCAAGCGTTGCCGTGAGGCGCTCCTTGTCCGCCCGGAGTTTGGTGGATTCGTCATCGAGGATGCGCCCTTTTTCAATGTTGGCCATCTGTTCATTTATGGATTTCATCTCGCCTTGAATACCGTCGATCTTGGTGGAGACTTCCTTGGTGAACTTCTCCATGAGTTGTAGAAGAGCGGCGTGATCCGCCATGGTGACGGCGTGGGGGTCCGACATGAGTTGTCTACAGCATATCATCTCATGCGTACGCCATCATCGCAGCTAGCCATTACATGCATGTGTGGATTTCTTGGCTTCATATCATGGACACACGACGGCTAGCTTATCTCGCTCGTTCGTGGAGCAAGCATGACTCTTCATCAGTTTGTTTAGGGAGAGATGAAGTGGAGAAAGCAAGAAATGAAGAGGCTCATCGTAGTGAGAAGTGGATGGCTACTGAGTTGTGAGACCCATCTAATAACATGGATTTACAAAATCATAGAGAAATAAGTTAGTGGACCTTAACTTATAGTAGTTTAAGATTTGAAATTATTTTTTATCCAAATTCTCAAAATCGCATGGCATTCAACATCCTTCACGTAGGCTCATGTCCCTCGTCTAGTCGTCTTGACTCTCGAGGACGCTTACATCAATCGAGTGAACAACTTCAAGAAAAAATAAAAAAAGATAGCGAACACTTCTTCAAAAAGTTGATCTCTTATTATTTTGGGAACTTTTTTTAGACAAAACAAAAAAGGATGCTCAAATCTGGATGATATTCTAATTGGACCGATAACCAAAATCGAATAATAAAACTCATATACACACAAGACTCGTAGAGAACATTGGCTCAAATGGTACCTCCTGAGTCGCTCTCCATACGGGCAACAAGGGGGTGACTCCCTCCCCCCGGCACCGCCGTCGCCGGCGCGCTCCTCGGCTGCCGCCACCGCTCCTCCTTGCGATGGTGGCGGCCACCCCCGAGCCCCCTCTTCCCTTCCCTCCTCCCTCTCTCTCTCTCCCTCCCCTCCCCTTCCTCCTCCTTCTCTTCCTCTGGCCATGGTCGACCGGTGGTGGCCGGTGGATGGCGTGAGCCAAATCCGGGCCCTCTAGGCCCGGATCCGGCACCCCCACCCTGGATCCAGCGGGTGCTGGCGGCACCTCCTCCGTCTCTGGCGACGACCGGCCGGATTCCTCCTTTGGGCCGGATCCGGCAGGTGGGGTCTGGATCTGCCTCCTCTGGGACGGGGGCTCTCCTCGGCGAGGTGTGGCGGCTGCCGGGCATCGCGCCCCTCCTCCATCTCCGACAACGGCCGGCCAGATTCCCCACTTTCGGGGACGGATCCAGTAGGCGGGCGGCCGGTTCTGCCTCCTGTGGGCCGGGGGGCCTCCTTAGTGGGCTGCCACGGCGACGGTCGGGCCTCGCGCCCCTCCGGCCAATTGCCGGCCATTGCTGGGACCACGGTGCCGGTGGGGCCCTCCTGGACGCCGCGGGCCAGGGCGCCTCGTCCCCCGTGGCCCTCGGCTCCGACGGCGAGCAGAGCGGGTGGCAACTTTGGCGTGGCCAGTGTGCATACCGTCTCGCGCCGTGTTGGTGTGGGCGACTGCCTTGGCGATATGTCTTCGACGCCGTGGTGGCGTGGTTGGCGTCATATCACTATGCATGGAGCTCTGGGTGAAAGCCTAGCCTGACCCGGTCGGGCAAACGATGGTGACGCCGTTTGGCGTCGCTCCCTTCTTCAAGGCGTCGTCTTCAAGTTCATGCTCCTATCGCTGCTGTCGGATTCTGGGCGAAAGCCCCACCTTAGTTCTCTAAGGCCAGCGACGATGGCGCCTGCGGCGTCACCCTCCCTTCATGAAGGCATTGCTGAAGAATCTCCACGGCCCGCTGCTCCTTCACCACGATCACTATGGTCGTCTTGCTGCACCTATTTGTGCTTAAGGTCTTCTCTTCTCCTGGGTTTGTTTAGCTAGTGGTTGTTGTAGCTGTAGTTGTGCTTGATTCCGATGGATGCTTTGCCACCGAGGTGTTTTTGGTGGATGCTTTGCCGCAGAGGGTTCCTATTGCTTGGGCGGGTGCTTTGCCGCTGATATGTCGGGGATTGCATTTCCAACTGGCATGTTGCCGCCGAGGTCGTGACACGACTGTCCTTCCGGCAGATGCTTTGCTGCCGAGGTTGCTTTCCGGCGGATGCTTTGACGCTGAGGTGGTTCCGGTGGATGCTTTGCCACCGAGGAGTTTTAGCGGATGCTTTGCCGTTGTCATCGTCTTCGGCTCCGATCGCTGCTGGTTTCCCAGGGGTTGAGTTTTAGTTTGTATTAGGTGCAGTTGTTGGGGTTATTAGGTGGAAGGTCTGCCACCCCTTCGTTTTCTTGCTTTTGTGTCGTGTTGAGGGCTTCGCTGGTAATCCATGGATTACCCTTGAACCCTTTTGTATGAAGTTACCTTTGGGTTTGGATTCTTCTCCCGCTTAATGAAATACGCGTCCAATCTGGGACGGACGTGTTTGCGAAAAAATAATAAAACCATATAACCTCAAAAAGCAATATGGCCCCCTTTTGGCATGCTTTCGAAATTTTAGATATTTGAATTTGGTACAAATTGGGATTACTTTGCACATTTGCATATTCTTATCTCCAGCTGATTATAAACTTTCAACGCTCAACTTTCCGGTGAACATGTTCAAATTCTCCAAACAACAGGCTTACCATTCAGGGCGTCCCCAACGGTGTTGGGTCTGCTAACTAGGAGAGGCTTCTGGCCAATCACACAAAAAGAGAAACAGAAATTTCACCGAGCTAGCGACGAAGTACTCCCTCAGTCCCATAGAATTTATCGCTCAGAAAATGTGATGAGAGGGGCATGCTTTTCAAACGACATACTCCATGGGACGGGGGAGTACTAGCTAAGCTCGCACGGTTACAAAAAAACTTTAGGTTACTGACAAAGTTCCACTGCCTGACTTCTCACTATATTTAGGCCTTGTTTAGATGCTAAAATTTTTTCAACTTTGCTACTGTAGCACTTTCGTTTGTATTTGATAATTATTGTTTAATTATAGACTAACTAGGTTCAAAAAATTTATTTCGTAATTTACAATTAAACTGTGTAATTAGTTATTTTTTATCTATATTTAATACTCTATGCAAGTAGCTAAACATTAATATAATAGAGAGAGCGAAAAAACTTAAAATTTTAAGAGCATCTGAATAAGGCCTTATATTTTATGTGGCCATCTCAGCTAGCGATTTGGGAGGGCCGTTGAGGCCGCCCTCATATGACGCTTTGACTGTGGTCTTCCTCACATGAAAAAGGCAATTTTGGCCTGCTGTGAACTGTGTGCAGGGGCATGGCAGTCTATTACTGTTGACTAGATAGAGCAGCGGATTTTCTAGAGATTTGCTATGCTGCCGCACCACTGCGGGTGCAGGGACGCCGGACCGCCGGACGGAGTCGGCGTCTGGTCTGCTCGGGTGACCGTCTCAGGTTCTGGCAAAAAGCGGACAATTAATCGCTCATCTGTCAGCACGTCAACCTGCTTCGCGTGCCGTGCGCCGGAGTGGGCGTCGTCACCTCAGCAGCGGAGAAATAAATCGTCAGCTGATGTGCTGTGACAACGCGTGTTACAATCCGATGAGATTCTAAAAATATCGGCTGGTTTAAAAGAATCATAACACCATTTGAAATGAAGTATTTGCAAAGAAATAATTCGTGTGTTTTCGAACACTTCCATTCTATTTTGGACGAACTTTTTCATTCCTTTGTATTATATTATATTCCTTTGTTATGAGTTAAAATTCTTTAGAAAGCAAGATTTTAGAAATATACAGGAATAGGAAAAAAATGCACAAGGAATAGGATACCCTAACACCTTTGAACACAAGATTAAGAACATTTGAATGGAGCGAAGGAAAAACACACACTAATTCGAGAGTGACACAAAGAAAATTTTCCATGAGGTGCAATCTCTATATAGTAAAATTCCTCAAAAGTTTTCCTACGAAACAGGCCATTCCATAAGATTTTTATATGATTTGTATCAACTAAATCCTTTTTATTCCAAAGGGGTTTATATGAAGTTTTCTTACAAGATTCTAATCCTCTACGAATCCTGGTTTGGTCTTTCTCACATGAATTTTGTTTTTTTTCCAAAGAAACTACACTCAGACAAATGGGTCTGTGGCTGGACAGTGGGCACTATGCCATTGAGGGCCATCCGCTGCCTGCATGGTTATTCTCAGCAGCCCCATGTCCACTCGATGAAAACTTTCAGCCCTGCTACCATTCAGTATCCCTCGGTCCCCAGTTTATAAATTGCACCCCACTGAAAAAAGATGTTTCACCTTGTGAAGGCCTTGCCTGCTTGCCAGAGCTGAGAGGATCTCCATCATGATACTTTGCTCAAGAGTCTCATATGACACCGAGAGATGTCAGAGATTAATTTCCATAAACGGAAGGTTACCGTTACATAGATGGATAGTCTGACAGACCCTACTTTGCCAAATTGTCCAAATAGCTTTTTGGCCCTGCCCGTGCAATTTGGTACCCATATGTTCAAAGCCCAGAATTAGCCGTGCCAGGTACATTTGCCAATCTAGCTTGCCTTGCCTTGCTTGGTAAGGTCAGCTTTTCCAGGGTTGGAGAGGATTTTTGGCTCACTCTGCTTAGCAAGGGAATCCTGGAAAACACAAGAAACAAGGAAGCAGGCAAAAAAAAAAAAACGTTCATTTCCTTGCGAAGCCTGGCAAAGCGAGTCACAGCAAGTATTCCAAACGTGCCGTGGAATCTCCCCTAGTTGTCCAGCAAGCCAAATCCTAAGCCAACCATTGATATTTTGACTAACCCTGAATATATTTAACAACATGTGGGCCCTCTATGTCATGCACACTGTTTTCAGAAACAATGTCATAGATGCAGTCCAAAGACCATCTTTTAGCTCTAGTTTGGGGCTTGGTCACAAACCAAACACTAGTTTGTACTTTGTAGCCCCCAATTTGGCCATGGCCAATATTTGGCTAGGCATGTTGGCCCGTGAAACCTAATAAGACCCTTTGAGCATATCACTATTTTGAATTGTGATGTGTATGCAAGAATATGTAGCATTTTCCAGATCAAATTTGGACTGATCACACGGAGAGAACCACAAGATATGCTATGAGAAGTACGTCCAGTACGTTCATGTCAAATTTGTGGTCAGAACTAAAACTTTTGCTAGAGGGTATTTTTATCTAAAGGGAGGTCTACAAAAAATATTACTTCAATTATGTCTTCTATAAAAGATTTCTACCATTTCACCTCAAAATTTTCATTGAGATTCATAACTCTATAAATCTATGTCAAAAGCAGTAGTAGGAAAGTTGCATCGCTAGCTATTTCACAAAAAAAAAAACAGTTATTCTGCTCTAAGTTAAGTCTACACAAACTAAAATGACTGAGCAAAAGTTTTAGTTTTGACCACAAATATGCTTTTGTAATGCTTTTGTTGCTAGGACTTTCAAAAATAATTTGGTGCCATGGTATTTTGTGTTTCCTCTTCTCCCCTATTGACAAATTATATGAGATTGCTTATTTATAGACATGGATGACATATACATTGTATGTAAAATATTTGCTAAATTCACTCAAGGAAATCACAGTAGCTGCAAAAGAAAAATCCACATACCAATATTAAAGAGGTCTATTAACATTAAGGTGAAGAAAGGGCAAACATGTAACACCCCAGTGTTATGCTTATTAAACCGCATTGTAATCCATGAGCATAAGCACCATGCATTCATTTTTGCCATTGCATAATGATTGTGGTAAAGTTTGAAATTTAAATTTAAATTCAAATCTTGAAAACCTAATTTAAAAAATATCAAGAATTTGACTATGGTCCAAAAAGCGAAAGTGTAATTTAATTTATTTTGAGTAACTTTCGTATTTGAAATTTTTGAAATTCTTATATAAATTTAAGAATAATTTGATAAATTTGAAAACTGGGTGCTGCTACAGTAACTCGACCAAGCTCTGCTTGCCACCGAGCTCTTTCGCCATCATTCTCGCCGTTTCTAGGCGCGCGTGTGCTGTCCAGGCCACGTTTGGGCGTCTTTAAGGCGCTCGGTCTCGCCCGTGTGTCCCTTCCTCACTTACTCTCGCCTCGCTCAGTTCTCTCTCGCCATAGCCGAGCGACAGCAGCAGCAGGAGCAGCCCAACGCCACCCCCGTCATGATTTCATCGCCGTTGTCGCGTCTCCATTCAATTCCTCACGCGCACAGCTCCGCCATCACCTTCTCTAGCTTCTTAACCCAGCCGCGTTGCCCTTCAACCAAAGCTGAGAGCTTGGCGAGCCGAATCGTCATGGCCGCCATGAACGCTGGAGCAAAGCTCCATGGCCGCCGTCGTTCCCGCTGCCGTGCCCGCTCTCCGTCCCAACCAAGCACGTCATAGCGTTCTCTACGACACGCCGCTCCTCCTGCTCCCTTTTCCAGGTCGCCTTGGTCGCCGGAGCAAGGTCGCCGGCGGGTGCCCTTGACCGGAGCCGCTGGCACACGTGGCCAGACCGCGTCAGACCTCCGCGGAGCGAGCTATGGCTACCAGAGGGAGCGCACGGGCACCCTGGTGTTTCCCCTCCACTCACCGTCGACGGGGACCCGCCGCCGTGGCCGAAAATCGCCGTCCCGGCCGCTTGCTCTGCTTCCCTTCTCGTGAAGGACGTCGGGCTTGAATTCGACAGAAGCTAGCGGGTTATCTGCGAAGTAATAGACTCAGGTGAATAGTGTGTAATAGTGTTTCTTTTTTCTTTTTCTATTTTTAGCTGAAACTTGTGATTTTCATAACTAATTATAGAAGCATGATAAAATCATGAAACTTTTTGTGTGGCTTCCTTATAATGATGTCTACCTATGAAAAATAGTAACCGGTGAAAATCAGTAGCTTTTGCATGCTTAAAAATTAGCTCTTTTAATTAATAAATGCTTGCTCCATGATTTTTGTAGGCTAAAATAAATATTCAATCATCATGAAACTTTTTGTGTATGTATTTTATGATAGTATAAACCTTCACAAAAAGTTTGGTATTAATTTGATGATTTTTAATTACATCCTTAGTTTTATGCCTTAATTATTAGTTAATGATTATTAAAGTGATTAGTGATAATTGCTCGCAACTACGGTGTATTGCTTGTTCTTCATGTTTGTAACATCATTTTTATGTTTTTTTCACTTAAGCATGCATCGCATCCGTGCATATCATCTAGGAACGATAAACATGAATGGATCGACGAAAGGCCATTGAAGCCGAACCAAAAGACGGTGTTATGGTGACCATCCTAAAGATGATGGGTGGTCATTCACTGAAGTTGAAATCTACTAACTTAATGTGATATTAAGTTATCCAGGCAAGCCCCGGAGCATTTTAACTTTCTAATTTTTTATAATATATTAATTATGCTATGCTTGTTGTATTAAGTTTTAGGATTTGAATTGGAAACCTTGCTGCATTTATATCCTTCCTTGTTCAGTTATTATCCTTGAAATCCTAATGATATGATACCGTAGTATTTGCTTAGCCATGCTTAAACGGTAGAAGTTGAGTGATTATTAATCACTTGCGAGAATTAGGATGATGGTTCACGGTTGGCTATATGTGCTATCGTGTAAATAACCATGTGGATGTAAATCGACGGTAAGGCGGAACGTGGAAGTTACCAGGTCTGCAGGCCTTGTTAAGTGAAGCGGACCGTCATGCCGATTAATCACCTCCAAGGCATGGAGCCCTTCTTTGTCATGTTGAACAATGTCTAGCACTTAGCTGGTTGGATCGGAGGTTATCCGCCGCTAAGCCTAGTAGCTCAACTCAGGCCGAAAATCGAGAAGTATCAAGTGCTCACTACTGGGGTGGTATGTACATACTAGCCGTCATGTCTATAAGTCCAGTGGCATGGTGGTACCTAGATAAGGACCATGTCCGTAAGTCCCGTATCAGGTGAGTTAAAATTCCTGACCTGGCTTGGTGACCCCGATGGAAGTGAGGCGCTGCTTGGATCCGCGATTCCTGAGTTGTACCAACGGTGTTCTACGGCTACCCTTAGCGGGGCTTGCCGGGAGAGTATTAGAAATAATTCCCCAGCTGGGTAGTAATCGATTCGAATCGCCATCGTCTCCTGGATAGTGAGAAGCTTGACGGGAACATCTTCATACTTGAAAATATTAAATTGCTTGGATAGTTAATGATGCTTCACAAGATAGCTGTTGATGAACCTGATATGGTTATGTAATTCTCTTCTCTTTTGCTTGTTTAGCACAGAGGCAAAAATAGATGACAGGTTAATAAATATTAACTTGATGCTAATAATAATATAGTTACTCTCCTCACTTAAGGCTTTTTATGCAAAATGAGTTAAACCAACTCCACCTATAATAAGCCTTGCATAATCCTAGGAGTCTTTATTTCTAATTTATGACGGGTAAGTCTTGTTGAGTACAATTAAGTATTCAGGGTTTTATTCTCACTTGTTGCAGATTATGAGCCTATTTTATTATGGCGACAAGATAAACTTGTATCCCACTACGGGAGAATTAGACCATGAGTAAGGTTATCTTTTATAGCTCATCTCAGATGCTTTTGTTAGATTTGACTATAAACTGACATTGTATTTAAATAAAATATAAAGTGTGGGTGTTCTTAAAATATCTTGCTTTCGCTATTCTTTTATTAAAAAGGTGTTGAAATAATCTTTTATAAACTCTGATAAATTAAATTTATGTATGAATTTTATGTAACATGTGGACTATGGTTACTGAATCCGTATGATCTTGATTGTACATTGAAAAAGTTTAAGATCCCTTAAAATTTTTCGGACTACCGGGTTTGTATGGGTTCAAATATGCAAATTAGCGAATTATCAGTTAATTTCGTATTTGAGCTCGTATAAATTAGGCGGTTCTGTTACAAAACACTTATGAGCTGGTCAGATCCAGTCCCTTGGATTTATGCACGTGTCAAGAAGTTTCCACTGTTCGCTCCCTACTTCTGGTTTCTGTAAACAAATAACATATTAGAAACTTGCCCAAGTTTAAGTCACCAAAATGCAAATGGTAAAAGAATATAACAACTTCCTCCATTCAAATGATTCGCCATAACATAGTACAATTAAATACTGAATTGTGAATATGTATTTCAAAACTATCCAACCAAATTCAAATGATTCACCATAACACAGTACAACCAAATTCTATATTGCAAATGTGTTTCAAAACGTTCCAAAATTACTTTTTTCATTGTTCTAGTGCCTTAGAACAGCAAGAATTAGACATCTTAGCAATTGTTAGACATGGTGAGTAAGACAGCTTTTCAGCTTACATGATCATACTCCCACCGTGCGGTAAGAGGAAGAGAAACAAGGATACTCTCAATCCGCCCCCCAGTCTTGAGCCCAAATGTGGTTCCTCTATCATAAACCTTCAATGAAAACCAAATTAAGTGCCACACAAGAGTTAGATAAAAAAAAAAACCCCTCTGAATGTAAAGGCACTCACAAGGTTAAATTCCACATAGCGACCTCTACGTAGTTGTTGCCATGCTTTGTGCTCCTCAGTAAACAGTGTCTTTGCGGCGTTCTATGATGGGTATATATGCAGGAAGAACTGATTCTGCGCAATCTGCAGAGATGAAAGAAAGGCAACTCAACAGGTGGAACTTCGATCAGCAGTTAGAAGTGATGATTGCCATGCACTCAAGTGATGAATTTATATCAAGATCCCTTTAATCAACAATACTACAAGAGATGGTATGAGTTATGACACCTGTGGCAAAGCAAAGAAGTGTTTCTTGATCATAGTCATTAAGGTCGTCAAAAAATATTCCTCCCACCCCACGTCGTTCACCACGATGCTGCAGTCAAAGACAAATAATAATCTCCATGACTTGTTCTCGAACAAACACACATTGTAACTATTGGCCAATTCAATAAGAAGATCAAGCATAATAGCATTTTTTTTTTTCAGATGACTGAATCAAATCCACCATGAGATCTGCCATGTGTCGGTGAGAACTACAAAAATGATAAATTAAAAAAAAATCACAAGAATTAGTAGCATCAAACAAGCATGGACAACTAACTTTGATATAAAAGTAGTCATCGCACCACTTTTGAATCTAGGGTAAAAGCTAGGATCATAGTTATCACATACTTGTTTTTGAACCTGAAAGGGTCCAATAAAGCATAAATGAGTTATGCACTAAACAAACAGCAACTTACCAAATGTCAACACAACAGCCTTACACAAGCTGATTTTGGCCAAAATAAAGCATAGAAATAACTGGATCGATATTTATGTTCTAAATAAGTAGAGAAGAAGATTTGACGTACAGAATGGAAGTGCTTGACATCCTCTTCAATGATATGCGAAGGCGTCAGGTCAGTACCACCTCCAAACCACCACTGCCTAGGTGCACCAGGAGCATCTGCACAGAATGGTGCATCATCCATAATAGTATATGATATTGCGCCAAGTTCAGGAAATGTAGCAATTTAGCTAATTTCAATTGCCATCACATGTAGTACCTTTAGGTGCCTCTGTTTCAAAATACCGGTAGTTGAAATGGATTGTTGGAGCAAATGGGTTTACCGGATGGATGACCTGACAAGCAAAACATGAGAAATCGCACATTTGTTTTCTCCAAACTTTTCCAAAGGACGAAATTTTCTTAACTTGGATGGTGCCTGTACTGAATCTCTGAACATTTTAAAGATGACATGGGTGACACAGCAAATTGCTGGAAAGAAAATGCAAACTCTAAACATGCTATCGGTTTGAGATAATGCTGGGAGCAGGAATCTTGCTTACCGAGCTGATACCAGCCGCAAAGAAGGGCACTGGCCCGGCCTTCTCCTCTCCAGCCGCTGCCGCGGCCTCGGGTCTCGCCGCGCGGTACGCCTCCGGAGGCATCACGCCATAGACCACAGAGACGTTCACCGCGGCTTTCTCGAACACGCGGCCGCCCTGAAGGACACGGCTAATGCCGCCGCCGCCGCCAGGACGTGTCCAAGCGTCCTCCCGAAACAGCGCGCCTCGCCCTCCGCCGCCGTTGCTTGTGCCGCCCTCGCCCTCGACCGCCTCGAGACCCGCGCAGACATCCGCCTGAACGCGCCGGATCATGCGCTCGAACCTAGCGCGCGCTGACTCCGGGGACGCCCCCTCCTCGCTTCGGAGGAAAGTTGCCGGCGCCGCAGGCTCCGGCGTTTCCCCCTCCATGGAAGCGGTACCGACGAGGAGGAGAGTTATCTATTCCAGGATTTATTCTTATCCATTCAGCAGCATTAAAACAGGGCACTATTCTTAATTAAAAAAGCCGGCTTTAAACACCAGAATGAATAATAAAACTGATCTGAATCACTACACAAGGGTAGTTTATTTTATTTAGATGGATTTAGCCATTTAGAAACAAATGAAAAGCAAAGCTGTGATTCTGAAACACTAACCTACAGGGGCAATCATATGAACAGCAGTTAATACCTTGATAGCGATTTTTAAAATCTTTGAGGATTTTAGAAAACTGCTCGAGTTTTAGCAAAAGCTGCCCTACGAGGTCGTATTGATTGGTTGAAAGGCCTAAAAGAAAACGTAGTTCTGGGGGATTATACCTGTTGGTACCGGATTCTAAAAATTTGTGCATCGTTCCCCACAAGACAAGAACCTTTATTTCGAAACTCAAAAAAATCTATTCGCGTCGGAAATGAGAGATATTTTGGTTCTACATTTTATGATTGACCAATATAAACATAAACAACTTCAAATTGGACTCGTTTCCCCTCAACAAATAAAGACTTGGGCTAAAAAAATCCTACCTAACGGGGAAGTCGTTGGCGAAGTCCTTTTTGACAGCCCATCTTTTTGTCTGAGTCTTTCAATGGCATGTTTGAGTCCTCTTCCCCATTACTTACAAAAAGTGAGCCTTGGCCCATGTGAAGATCACCATTAGCATACGGAGGACCATCGTCGAGAACAAGTGCATAATAATCCATCATCCAAACAGAACAAGCAAAGCAACTAATAAATCAGATTAACAGCTCTATTAAATATTTCAGATACATATACTACTTGAAGAAAGATGCCGACTCACCCCAGTGTTCCTTTCAGATACCCTTTTCATTTCAGAACCTGATTCTCATCCCATGATTTTTGGAACTCTGGCTCGAGTTGTACGGAATTGGCTCTCAACCCAGATGTTGTTTTCGTAGTGTGCTTGTATTTTCCATCCTCTTGCTTTGCACCTAGCAAGAGCAAACAAGCCTAACTCAGTTCTGCTACTTCGTTTCCGTCTTTCCGACAATGGAAGCAGGAGCTCAAACCGTCAAATATCAACAAACTGCTTCGTTTATTTTTTTCAAATCAGATCAAGTGTACGGGGATGAAGGTGCTTGCTTAAACTAGTTGCTCTTAATCATGGTCTGGCAACCTCTTGTTCAAATTTGAACAAGTTGATTTCAACTACATTGTAGTTGAAATCACGTGTGCTGGATGTTTTATGGGCTTATGTGAGTTGAGTTCTCAGTATTTATCTTTATACTCCTATTCAAGAATACATGGCCGCTTAATTTTTCAGTTGTACGTAATGATATATATATCTGATTTGTGTCTGATGCTGCCCTTAAAATGCATGCTTCCAATCCCAGAAGATTTTGTAAGATCTGTGGCATGTGTCTGCTTTGTTCCCTTTTGCAGAGCACATCCACAAACACAACTCTTTGGATGGGCAGCCTGATATTTTTTCGGTCATTATATTCAGCACTCCAGCCATCTACGGAGTTGTACTTTGGAAGATCGAAGGAATGCTTTATTTGTGCACTTTGCAGCTTATTTTCTGACAGTTGAAAGATGCTAGTACGTATTGAACCTGCATAGTCATATATCCATTAGAATTAGAATTATTTGAAAATGGTCTTCAACTCATGTCTAACAGACATGGCTCCAAAGTAATACAGCCATAGGCATGTATCGTTGAACAGTTCTCTTAACATACTGCCACAGAGGTTGGCCAGCTGATGTATTTTTTTTTTCTCTCCAGATATCAAGATGCCCGTCTTTCTAATGAGCTGATGGCGTTATTTCAGCCTTGTAGTCACATGATTAGTCACAACATCTTTTTCACCTCATACAATGGAATCTACGACACACATCATGGTTCAGGTTTACCATGTGACCACATGATATACATGCAAAAAATGTTGACTAATATAGAAATTCACTAGGTATCATGCAAAGCTGCTTCTCCTTGTTTGAAAAGAAAAAGGTTTTGCTCATGAATCCTTGACTTTATATCATGTCCGGGCATTCTGCAAGTCTTACAATGGTAGCTCCTGCCATCCTTCTAAACAGGAACGCTTCACTTGATCCATCACTGCTGAGATCAGTATGCTGTGCTGAGGTGCAACAAGATGACCACAATTGGAGCCTCCACCCTTTGCTTGTTGCTCTAAGTAAAACAGATCATGTTAGGAACACTTGTAAGGACATGGCAAACAATGACGAATTACAAAGAAAACTACTACACCTATAGCTACCTAACATGGAAGAGTTTAGACGTAGAAAAAATGACAAGACCACGGGACAATCTGACACTACTTGCTGGTAGAGAAGATCTGTTGAGAATTTTAGAACTAATTTTGTTAACACTTAGCAATCAGATAACTAACTAATAATCATGTGACTACAAGGTTGGCAAGAAGATTAACAGCTTCGATAGTTATTGTAATAGATGTGGGTGAGATATATACCATTTGATCTGACAATTGACAGTTCATTATAAGCTGAATCAGGTTGATGATTACATCATTACATGGAATGATACATGGAAACTAACAGGTACGTGGAAACAGGTGATACTGAGTAAACAAAGACATCCCCAACTTTTATGCGATCATAGTGAGAGAAAAAGACATAACCAGTGTCGGGTACCTGGACAAGGGGTACCTAAAACCCACGAATCGGAGAAATAATCCCCGATGAATTAACATAAATCTCCGAGAAAGCCCGCCACAAACCAAGCCAGAAATTCCTCGAGAAGAGCGAAACCAACACCCAGACGTTGGGGCATACTGGGCCGGCCCACGAAAAGGACGAACCAGACCATACGAGCCTCCTACTCGACAGGGGCCCTCGAGTGACGGAACTCGGCGCGGGCGAACGACCCCCCGTCGACCACTGCCTCCCCCTCGACTTACCTACTCTCTGTACGGGATTTAGAGCATTTAATGCCATCACCTACTCCTGCCTAACTCCATGGCTACATGCAGTGTTACAGTCGCCTGGTACGAGGGTCAAATCCTACTTTTTACCGTTCATCCCTGAAGAAGCGGTGATTCATACTACCACTATCACCGACCATCATCGGCGTCATCGTGACGCACTCGGAGGACAGCCATCATCTCCGACCACGTCGCTACAGGACAGGCCATCGCGTCGGGAGCACGTCGCTACAGCACCGACATCATCACCCTTACGTCATCGCCCTAGGGTTTGCTGTACGACCGAGCCTCCCCTTGGCCTATAAAAGGGAACGCCGGGCTTAGTTCTAGGGCATCGCATTCGCATCGGACAACACCCTAAGGAATCCGAGCACTCCAGCAGCGAGGCATAGGCGTAGTGTCTCTAGACTTAGGCCTTGCTCGCCACCCCCGTTCATGCTTGCTCGCTTGTATTCCCCTTGTACAAGCATTTCGGTGCAAGATAATACAATTTCTCCCCCCGCTGGACGTAGGACCTTCTCTTGCCCGAACCAGGATAAAAAACGTGTGTTCTTCTTGCATCATCATCCAGATTAGGGAGCATGCAGTACAAATTCACTCATTGATGCTTAGCCCATAGGGTCAGGATACCAACAACAAGAATCTGATATCAGTAGTCTTGTCCATGCAAATGCAACAGGTTATGTGGATCTAAGAGTTTTCTATCACCATGTTAATTACTGTGAATTTGGATATCATCAATTTGAATAAGAAACAAGAATTCAAATTCAATTAAACTGAATCTGAACATCAATGCCTCATATCAACAAAAAAAATTTCAAATCATAGGTTGACAGTGACATTTCAGATTTTATCATTTTGCAAGCAATTATTCGGGTAGCAAGCAACTGTAAACAGTACATATAACTGGGACTATTGAACCAAAAAAATATACATGGATGAGACCATATTATGTGTTAAGCACACATTTTTGTTCCAGAAAACCAAACCATCGAAAGTCAATCTAATGCATCTTAACAGACTGATTAAAAACTTTCTACTTCTGCAGTGAGAACCACATCAGCAGTATTTCTCTTCCCTTAATACAGGGTAGTATGCCAAAATAAAATATAGAAATGACAAAACATAATCAAAAGCTATGCATTCTGCAACACATGATCACACACATTTCAGTGCCAAGCTTTGAGAAGTGAAGTCTGTTAGTACAAGGTAAAATGTTTTACCAAGAAACAAAAGAACATTTCAGTACAGCAATCTAAAATATTTTAAGCAACAAAAGAACAATTTGTGATATATACTGACATACAAATCTTCACAATATCTTTTTTCTTATGCCAAACATTCTAGGTACCACTAGTATACACACTAGCCACATCCTTTCCTCAGATGTAGAGTTCAGTAAATAATTGCTTGGTCCTAATATTCATATTTCAGTAAACGTTGGCTATAAGCCATACACGTGCACAATACTGGCCACTTGGGCCTACCTGATACCTAGACACTATCCACTCAAACACAACACTGTGACTTCCTGCCTTTGCCTTCGCCTTCAGCTTGACATACTTGCAAACACAACACTGTGACTTCCTGCCTTCGCCTTCAGCTTGACATACTTGCAGCTGTGACATCTTCTTTGCTTCCAGAACTTGCATGATTCCAAGCAAAAGCTTCTGAAAATGTCTTTTTGAGAACATAGAAGCCACACATCTGGTAGAATGAGAATGTCCTTTCTTGAACAGCCATCGTTGAAGTACTTGAGCCAGTTCAATCTTTGCATTTTGCAGATTGACCTGCGTGGGCAACTGAGCAAAAACTGGAGAATAGTTAGCAGTAAAGGGCTTACATAGAACACAAGATGAAGTTGTGAACCTGGTGGCAACTCCAATTTATATGTAGCAGCACCAATACGATCCAAGATCTTGAAAAGGACCAATACGAGCAACCAATTTTACATGCAGACTGAACCTTGACTTATCCTTAACCTTTGCACCACAGAAATTGATATGATGTGGGTGAAGGGCAAAGGAAATACTTACCTGTGCAGACTGCAGGGTAGTTATATTGCCCACAAGAAGAACACATTGGAGTCCACCAGCCGCATCCGTAGAAGTAATGCCCCTGCATCTGGCCCGGCGTCGCTACCACGCCTAGTTTGCTGGCCACACCACAGAAGCAGCAAGGCACTGTGTCCATCCCGGTGGCCGTGGCACATGGCAGCGGTGCCTGAGGCTGATAAGGTAGGGAAGACACCACCTTGCGTGGGCCAACAGATGGCAGCACCGCCTTAGGCTGAGTGTGAGCTGGTGACTTCTCTGGCGCCAACAAGCCGGTGATCTTGAGATGGGTTCCCCGCCGCATGAGCTCGACGAGGAGGTGAGCGGTGTTCAGAGCATCATCCAGACCACTGTGGAGGCGGCCCTCCCACTGCAGCCCCGCCTTCCGAATCGCATCCTGCAGAGTGAATCGAGCATTGCCAAGACCAAAAGCTGCCGAGAACGGCAGCCTAAGATTAATCCACTCATCGAAATAGCGAGGCTTTTCTATACCTTTGAAGCGGCAATTCCCCCTCCAGCATGGTGCGACAGTCCCAATCACCCCAGGTTACGACGGCGAGCTTGCCCAGCTTAGCACCATGAGTTTCGAGCCAGCGGTCGTGCATCTCCAGCGCCTCGGCGAGGCTTACTCCAGCGTCGACGTCTTCTTGGGTGATTCCAGTGAGCTCGCGGCAGAAGTCTCTGAGGCGGGGGTGGTGCCGAGGGCGGACATACGTGCGGAAGGTGGACAGCGTACGGCCAGTGGCGCCATCGACGAGCACGCACGGGAACTCGATGATCTCCTGTGTGTAGATCACCGAGCCTTCTTGGCACGTCGCCTCAAAATCGATCACCAAGAAGAAATCAAACATGGCGGCGGCGGCGGACGGCTACGAGCTAGGGGTGGGCGTACCAGGAGAGGAGAGGTCGAGGCGGCGGCGGCCGGGGAAATCTTGGATTAGGGCGAGTCGCTTGTGGATTGCAGCGGGAGTCGAATTCGCCGAGATGGAAGGAAGGCGAGAGCTCGAGGTGGCGGCGGCCGGGGAAATCTTGGATTAGGGCGAGTCGCTTGTGGATTACAGCGGAAGTCGAAGTCGCCGAGAAGGAAGGAAGGCGAGAGCTCTAGATTGAATCGAGCGAGATCGATCCGAAATTGGAAAGGAGAGAAATTGCCGGGGGAGGGGGTTTCGTTTTTATTTTCTTTTTCCCGGGAGAGGCGGCGCCGCGGCGGCGAGGCCTTTTTTTTATTATTATTGACACAACAGCGGCGGCGAGGTGATGGGACAGAAGAAAAAAAACAAAAACCCCAAACGCCTTCACCAAGTCAGCGGAGTAAATGGGCTTCTTCGGCCCAATAGAAAATTGGGCTGCGGGACGGAAAAGGGCCCATAAAGCTATTATTTAATAATAGGCCCCTGGATCTTCTAGATTCTACGCATCTATAAAGACATATAAATTTCTAAAAAAAAAATCTATATAAAGACATATAAAAGGGGTAAACCGCGTATACCGTTCACAAGCACTATTCACTCCCATCAATTTTCTCTCCCATATGGTCATATTACTGTTTATCCATAGTAAACCCGTTAAGGAAAAGCCACCGGTACATATCCATTAAGAAATAGTACACACCCGTTAAGAAATAGTACATACCCGCAATGAACTATTTCTATGTTTCTTTTATTTAGTCTTTTTTCAATTTCTGTGTTTTTTATTTACTTGCTTTCCCAGTCCTCCTTCCCACGCGAAGGGTGGGGGGCATGGCTAGTATGTTATGAATTTTTGCTAGATGATACTCGGAAATCCTGGATTTATATTGTTGTTTCCGCATGTAAAACTTGATATATTTAGCTTTTATAACGGCTTTCCGATTAATTAACCACAAACCATCCAGTTATATACTATATATTTATTTATTATACTTTGTTATATCATGTTGCGTGTATAAGAACTTAATACAGTATTAAACCTGTACTTGAATAGTTGCTATTTTTTACCTGTGAGGACCCCACCTCGGTCACTCTACATAACTCAACTCATCGGCGTCATCGCCCTCTGGACGAACGCGGGTTGAGCCCACAGACTGTAGGAGTTGTTGGAGTCGCCGAGAAGAGGAGGGAGTAGAAGAGAGGGTCGGTCGAGGAGGCGGCAGCTGGGGATTACGGCGGGAGTCGAATCCAGCGAGTCGATTGTGGATTATTGCGGTACGACGAGAAGTAGAGGAAGATGAGAGCTCAGAGATTGAATCGAGCGAGATTGCGATTGCAATTTGGAAGGGAGAAATCGGCATGAGGGATTTCGTTTTTATTTTCATGGAAGAGGTGGCCGCGAGGGAGAAAAAAGCCCAAACGGCTGCACCAGGCCAACAGAGTAAATGGGCCACTTCGGCTCAATAGATAATTGGGCTGCGGGGCGGAAACTCTATAAAATTGAGTGGGCCACTTTGGCCCAATAGATAATTGGGCTGCGGGACGGAAAATCTGTAAAATTGAGAAGGATAAACGAGATGAAAAAGTCCAATTTTGGTCTCTCAACTTCGCGAATGTCTAATTTTTATCTCTGAATTTTAAACCGGACAAAATACATCCCTCAATTCAACCATGCAGATTATGTCCCTGGCCTGGTTACGAGCGGTTTTTAGAGCGATTTTGTCTTTTTCTTTTTTTAATTATTTCAGCTGAATCTTTGAAAAATCATAATAAATCATAAAAAAATTATAAAATAAAAAAATCTAATTTTTTGGATTTTAGATAAGCAGATCTACACAGCATATAATATGATATGCTTTACTACAAAGTTTTTGTTTTAACTTTAGAGCTATGATTTTCTATAATTAATTAGATTAATTCATAGATGCAGTTTCTATTGTCTAATTGTGATAAAATTTTATGGTGGACTAATTATTATATACTTGAGTTGTAGTAAAATTTCATACTCATTGCATGACGTATAACTTAATTATAAATTTAATACATTTATGCTGGTTAAATTTAAATAAAGCTATAACAAAGTTATACGCAATCCGATGAACATAAAATTTTTACCATGGTTCTAAAACTACAATAAAACTTTTGTATTAAAGCATACCATATTATGTATTTGGTGTATAGATCTACTTACCTAGAGTCCAACGAAATTGAATTTTTTTCATTTCACGATTTTTCCATGATTTACTATGGTTTTTCAAATATTGAGCCAAAATAAATGAAAAAGAAAAGACGAAACTGCTCCGAAAACCACTCAAAACCACGCCGAGGATGTAATCTGCACGATTTCAATAGTTGAGGGATGTGTTTTGTCCGGTTTTGATGTTCAGAGATGAAAATCAAACTTTCACGAAAGTTGAGGGACCGAAATTGGACATTTTCCAAAATGAGAAGGGCCCATAAAACTATTTTCTCTTATGATACCCCTTTTATGGTGCTTTTGGCAGGGCGAACGAGGCCATAGTGTGGAGGAGTCCAGCGATGCATATGGAGGGGCTCCCCTTGGCGACGGCCATGGCGGAGCAGAGCCTCAGGTAGACATGGAGAAGGACGAGTTTGTAACACTCTGGTGTTAAGCATGCATAATCATTCGTATTCTTAAGCATAAGCATCATTATGCATAGCATTGATGAAAAGGTTGATTGTCATTTCATGTATCATGTGTGATTATTCAAATTATGCCTGCCTTTCACCTAAATTGAATATGTGGTATGAGTGTTTGGTGTTGGATGACCTCTAAGGTAACCTAGACATGATTAGGACACCATATGAACCTAGGTTTATGTTTATGGTTTTGGCTAATTAAGCTTTGTTGTCATGGTTGACCAAGGTGGACAATTAAAGTAGTTTTGTTTGACTGAATTGAAAGTGATGGCTAGACTGCTTGCATGTGTGTGCACCCTAAATAAAGTTTGTAGAGAATTTTATAAGGAACAAAAGTTGTTTTTACCACTTTTCATGAAAATACCTGGAAGGTGTTCAAAAATGTGGAAAAAGGGCAGAATTGGGGGCTGATTTTCCATTTTAGGAATTTTTAAAAGGTATTTTATTTGGATTTTTGTATTTCAAAATCTAGGCAGAATCTGGTAAAACTTCTTTAAGATGAAATGTTCTACTCTTCAAAATCTACATTTCATCTATTTTGAGTTTTTGCTAATTCGGCTTAGTTTAAGAGTTATTAAGCAGCAAAGTTTGTTTTATATTCATAGGAATAGCTTTTCGGTGACGGTTGTTTCCTGGCCGTCAGGGAAATCCCCGACCAGGAGCGTGCCGTGGCCGCCCGCGGCAGAATGCGTCAGCCGCGTGGCGCCCAAGCACTGCCGAGGCCGGGCCGTTTTGGCCGCGTGGGGTGTCGTCCGAACGCGCCCACTCCTTCACTCGCCCGCGCCCTCACTCTCTCCCCCTCATCCCCTCTCATTTCCTCTCTGCTCGTCGCCGCGTCGCCCGAGCTCGCCTCGCCGCCGTCTAGAAATTCGCCGCCGACAGCCACGCATTCACCCGCTGAGCCCCGCAATTGAACGCGCCCGAGCCCGCTCCACCTTCCTCCACCCTCGCCTCGGCCGGTTGCGTCAAGGTTCGCTTGAATCGCCCCGTCTTCTCCCTGTCCGCCATGGCTGCACCTCGGCTTCACCGTGGTTCCACCACTCTGGCCGTCCTCTCTCGCCATTAGGGTGCGCATCCGAAGCGTCGTGGTGGGTAGCTGCTAGGACGATGCTCAATGGCGCCGATTAGGGTTTCGTGGGGTCGGATTTTGGTCGGGCCGCCGCGCGGAGTGCCGCCGCTCCGCCGTGCTCGTGCTCCGACCGCCTCAAGCCGCTCCCTCCCATCTTTAGTACCCTTGATCGATGCGCGCTGTTCTCCTCTCTCTTCTCCGCCGGTTGGTGACGCCGGAGCGCCGCCGGGACGGCCGGCTGAACGTCGCCGCCGACGAGGACCATCGGGTTAGAATGTAGAAAAACCTAGGGTTCTCGGTGTAAAGTTGCCAGACACAGAGATTTACCTATTAAGGCTCGGTTACTTTCTGGAAAATCTCAGGGTCCCCGATGTAAAGTCCTTTTTCTTTTTCTTTTCCAGAATTGATTTCAGATTTTGTTTAAAGCTTTGAAAATTCATAACTTGCTCATTTTTCATCCAAATGAATTGGTTCAACTTGCAGTATTTTTCTTATGAGATGATCTATGCATGAAAAATATGAAATGTGGAATTTGTGATACTTTTCTGTATAGCTTTATTTATCTCTATTAATTGCTTTTATCTTAGGAAATGCATAACTAATTCTCTGTTACTCAGAAAAATGTGAGACCAAGTTTGTTAGTCTTCTTATGTCATACTCTATCTGTGAAAAATGTTATGAGGTTATGTCATGTGGAAAGTTTGCTCTGTCTAGTTATGGTGCCTATTTTCATGTGATGATAAATAATTCATAATAAATAATGTATAAGGAATTTGTGCATGAAACTTTTTGGAGAGTGTTTTTATGTCAATCTAGAGCTAATTATGTTCTGAGATCTGTTGTTTGATATACTTTTATGTACAAAGTATTTTATGCCCCTGGAATTGTGCTACCTTGTCATTTTTTGCAGGATAAAGTACTTACTGTTTTGACTTGAAATTTTTATGGTAGTCTTTATTTGGTATGATTAAGCTTTTGTAATTTTTACAGAATTTTTTGAGTAGTCTAAAGTCATGTTGTAGTTATACCCTGATTTCTTTCGTTTATAAATAATGCTTTAGAGTTATCATTTCATGTGTGTAAAAATACTTTTT
>CM041643.1:17177527-17241484 GCA_023333625.1 Bothriochloa decipiens
TCCCATGTTTTTGCAGATGGTGAGATGCTTTATGGTTATTGTCAGAACTGTTTCTATCCCGCCTTGGGAGATGACTAGACCTTGGGCATGGTCACTCTTCTCGACTTGATGCTTTTGCTGGATGTGGACCAAGGACTTGGCACTGTATTTCAAATGTGTGTGTGGTATTTGAACTTAAATCGCTTCCGCTACTTTGAGTCTTTAAACTGGTTTGTAATAACTCTATTTCGTACTCCGATGATGTTTTAAACTATGTGCGAACTGTGTACTTGTGAATGGAATTGCTAAACTAGTACGATCTTGGTCGTGCCGAAAAAGTTTGAAATCCTTCAAGATTTCACGGACTACCGGGTTTATTAGGTCTCAATCATATGATTTGCTGAATTAATAGCGAATTATGTGCTTGTGCTCTAATAAATTGGTCGGTTCTGTCACAGAGTTGCCACCAAAAGAGGAGTCGTCAGCAAATCAATGGAGATGGCATCAGAGATAGAAGGATGGTGCAGATTTTTTTTTCTCATGTGACTCAATTCCTTGAGATGCCGAAGTGTAAGCCTCTGTATTGAGGGATGGGGCATGCAAGTGGTGCCAATACCCTTTGGTATTGAACTTGATTTCCAATTCCGAATTCTAAGACATCCAAACAACTGCATTCAGTGCTAACCAATACCAATTCCAATACCAGTGGCTGAATATATACATCCAAACACAACATTAACCAATACCAATTCTCTGCCCACCAGCTTCTCAACAATGAGATGGCAAGATCATCACAAAGCCATCGATTAGCACCACAAAGCCAGATTGAACAATAAAATGGATCCAGGAGACACAAGGACAGGCATCCATTTACAAAATGAGGCCAATTGCCACCGACTATCCCGACTGAAATGGCAGGTTTTTTAATCGTGCAAGCCCAAGAAGTGCACAAATTAGCAATTGTTAGACACTAGGTTATGTGAACAACTAACTTTCTGCCGCCCAAAAGATTCCGCACAACCAGCAATTTCCAGAAGCGAGCTTGTCCAACGCATCCACCTCCATAACTGAGTAAAGGAGAAAGGAAACCGGCATTCATCAGCATTCATCATTTTGAAAATTGCATATTGCTCACTAATTTCTACAGAAGTCACAACTCAGAAGTCAAACAAGGAACTTACACTTGAAGTACAGTTGTTTTAAAGCAAACACCTCCTTTGTTCAACTATGGATTTAGTCAAATTATGTATAGGTAGACATTGTGCTAAGTTATTAGTGTTTCCAACAGTAACTAAGACAAATATTACTTCTAACAAAAACTACACAAATAACTATTTTGCTAAAATTACAGAAAAAGTAATATTTTGTAAAAATAAGTACAGAAATGAAATTATGTATAAGTTGGAGCACAGAGTTCAAAGACCAATGAAATGCATCTGAAAAGGAAAGAGGCAAAGGCAGGAAAAATATAATTGTACAATAAATCATAAATCTACAAGTTCAGAGTCATGAGACCATCTAGTACTTGCTCAGTTCATGCATTGTTTGCAGTGATCAAATAGTTTGGACAATTGATAGTTATTCACCCAAAATATATTGGCGTTGCAGTGTGTTTATTTTGAGAGATCAAAATAATCTAACTATAGCAGCATAGTATTTTCACCATAGATGGAGGTGGAATTATAAGTGTTGAAGTTTGTTGATCAAAAGCCAAAAGAACCCAACGTGGAAATGGGAGAACTTGCCAAACAAAAATAGAAACCATAAAACATTAATTCAACCATTTCAAATAATGGTCGTCAAATTTACCTGTGCTTCAATCACCACATTAAAAGCTACTAGTTTCATCAGTCCTCACTTTCCTAGTTTTGTTTTTCACGAACGGGTAGAACCCGTGTAAGAACTTGCTCTAATTATGTAGACCTGCACCATTTGGACAACAGAAATTGCTTGCTCAGAATTACAATACATACATAGATTTCCCTGGTTAGTCCTTGAGAAAGATAGATGGTACTGGAACAACATGATAAATAGCAGGCTATGGTAACATCTTATAACTGGAAACAATTAGAGTACCTTTGTACAAATGTGAATCAAGTCCTACAAAAAGGCCAAGTCTGAAACAAGAAAGCTTTTTATTTCTTTCTGAATAAATTTTTATTCCCTAAATTTCAGTTGTTCTTACAGTTTCCTTCAATAGTCAGCCATAATGCAAGTTCCACGGATGATTCAAACACATTCCTGCTACGCAAAACTGACGTCACTCACCTTGAGCTTTGTCCTCTCAATCAGCTGGAAGACACAGCAATCTCCGTCAACCAGCTTGTGCTGGATGGCGAACCCTCTCCATCCAGCGCTGAGGCCCTTCTTCATCGCGAGGTAGTTCGTCTCGGACTCCTCGTCATCCTCATCCACCAGGGTGATCCACTCGTCACGCTTGGGCAGGTGCTTCCGGCAAAAATCAATCGGCAGGCCCTGCGATTTCGCAAGCCCACCAAACAACAATTTACCATGTGGTGGGATGAACAACAATACAACATAGTAGGACGTGGCAAACTGAAGCTTCTGCCGCTACTTTACCAGCCAAAAACCACCGGTGACATGGGACTGAGTCATTGGCTTGATAAAGATGGGGAACCTGGAACCCAGCTCTTGCTCCAGCTCCTCCGCCTTAGAGATTGTGTAGTTCCTTGCCTCGTCGCTCGCGTACACCCGGTTCGCCAGATCCTTCCTCGCCGACCCATACGTCCTGCTCAAGAACCAAGACAAACCAAACCAAATCAAAATGAATGTTCTACATATAACTCCTGACTGATTAGCGAGAAGGAATCCAAGCGCGTACCTCCTAACCCTCACGACGGTTGGAACCTCCTGCACAGACACACATCGAACACGAAATCCTGGATCAGTTTCTTTTCAAATCCGCGATTTGTTCTAGGAAGCAAGGGGAAAAGATGACATATTTCGTGATTTCGATGGGACTACGACCCTTTCGCATCAACCTCGCGGTACATGGGCTTATCGGGGAGGTTGGCGACTCGGCCGGACCGCCGTACGGGCACCATCACGGTGTCGGCGGCGTCAAGCGGCACCCGCGGCTTCCGCTTCTTGGCCTGCAGAAAAAATCCGATTGGGGATAAAGAAGACCCACACAGAAGAAGACATCTAGCGACAGCAAGGAACAGCGTGGCCATCAATGGCGGTCGGCCAAGAAACGGGGACACACCGGCGAGGGCTTGGCGGCGGCGGCGGCCTCTCTGACGGCGGCGGAGAGGTGGTGGAGCTGCAGCTCCTCCAGCTTGCGCTTGTTCGCCTCGATCTGCCTCCGCCGCTGCTCCTCGTACGCCGTCGGCTCCGCCATCTCCCTTCTCCCTCTCCTCTGTTCCCCGATTCGGTTTCTTTGTGGCGTGGGTGGTTCTTGAAGGCCAACGGAACGGAGGAGCAGAGCAGACGAGGCGGCGGTGCAGAGAAAAAGGGGGATGCGGGCTTGGAGAGAGGGTGCTTTCTTCTGTATGTTGACTCGGTCCATGAACTGGTGGCGTTCCAGTCCACTGATAGATGCGGCTGATGGGTACGGACGCCAGGGCCACTTGGTGTATGCTCCAGGTGCACGCAGGAGGTAGAAGAAGAAGGGCTCCGAGATTCAAAATTCGGGCTCTATTGAGGTTTTGGACTTTGGGGGAAGCGCCAAAGTGGGGAGCACGGGCGGAGTTATATGCTGGGCCCACCTATCAGTTTCACATTCTGATATAAACGCGTGTTTGTTTATTGATGCCCAAATATAGCACTAAACATGATCTTTAATTTCCATGTATCTTTAACTTTAATGAACCAAGTGAATGAGTTGTTATTATACTTTAATAATAAGTTTAGCAACAAGTTATGGTAAATGCTACATATTTCGCCATAGACTAAACATGATCCATGTGTTGTCCTCTCCAATGAAAATGCTTGCTTGATAGCATTTGATGAAGAAATTTAAAGAATCCACTATTTATTTACTTCTTGCGTACAATAAAGCTCATTAGTCGAGGAATGTGTGCCATAATTTACGAGAGGAAGCAATAGTCCGTATCCAAACATAAGGTAGAAATTTTAAAAGTGAATTAGGGCTTGTTCGAATTATTGTTTGGATATTTCTAATCTTGCAATTACAAACTAGATCTATACTACAAAGATTCATTTTTATAAAAAAAACTATGTGGTACATGCATTGGAGGATTTAGGATACACACAATTAGGCGGACTCTGTAGTTCTCTGCAATTAGGTCTATTTCTCTTCTCTCTCTAGGTCTGTTTATCTATTCCCTTCCTCTTCTTTAAGAATACTATATTTTTTTGGGGTGAGGTACACCGTACACATTGTCACTCATTATCACGAGGTGTGTCGACAATTTCTTCATCATATCTTTATTAGTAGAAATTCACATGCTAGGTAGGACAAAGATATGATATAGACTCTAATGATGGCGTAGAACCAACATTCTTGTAAAACACTATTTCGTGGCTTCGTATTTGACCTAAACATTTTGTTAGGGTGAATTGGGATGAAAAACTTGAACTTGCATATAGATATAATAGTTTCAATAAAATATTGATGGCTAAAGCTGAAGAAATCTAATGAGTCATGAGAAATTATCCAATACATGCCATATGACCAAACCTTGCACTCGAGTTTCAAACTACGAGTCAAATGACCATGATCCAAGCTCAGATGTAAAAATAGTAGTATGATTATTTAAAAAAAACTCCATATTTGTCCTTTTTAGGTTGCATGTAATAGAAAATCTATCATAAGTAAATTTTATGGAGCGGCTTTGCATATTTGAAGTCATACGAGTAGATTTGTTTCAAAAGTTTCATCATAGTTTATGGTTACTTTGGAACATTTCACTAAATTATTATTAAGCAACATTATTTTTCATGATTAAAAAGAGGAGTGACAAACTAGCGTACATGTATGTGCCCCTCTTTATAGGGCTTTTTAGGGCTAATTCCAAGCTAGCTAAAAATTAGCTCTAGTACATTTAAATTGAAAGAGTAAGACCTCCTTTGGTTCATATAAAAAAATAGAGAAAAAACATAGGATTGAGAAACCTATAAGAATTCCTACGGTTCATGTTTTTTGTCCACAAGAATGGAGTTTAGAAATAATGTCAGAATTTCCTTTGAATGTTGTTGTAATAGGTGTGGCGGCGATGGCTAGGGCGGCGGCTAGGGCTTGGGTTGCGGCAACTAGGGTTAGGAAGGTGGCCACTAGAGTTTGGGGGAGCGGTGTGGATGGTGTCGGCGAATACATGAGGGGGGGCGACGTGGGTGGCGGTAAAGGTGTAGGAACCGCAGTGTACGCGGGGAGGAGGGCGGCGGCACTGGGGATTAAGAGAAGATCGAGGCTTAGAAGGGAGGGAGAAGATAGAATGTATGCTACAGTATCGCAGGGTAGTATACACAATAGGCCTGTTTTGGGCGCATTCGTCTCTCAGCCCATATCTTAGGCCTCTCACTAGGCATGCGACAGTTGCTTTGGGACGAAAACTGCACAAAATCAAGCATCCACTCAAAACTCTTAGGGCTTATTTAAATCCCTTTATTTGAAGAATTGGAATCTACTTAAGAAATTAGGCTATTTGGCTTGGAATTTGAGATTTCAAAATTTTTAAAAGTTTAAATATAAGTCTATCTTAAATTCATTGGGTCAGAGATCGTAAATGAATTCTATGATTCTTCGTCCCGACTTAAGTAAATGTGTAGACTTTATTTAACGAATTTTATGGATTCTTCTTCCACAATTTCCATACTGTCCTTCCAAATGATCATTACATGAATTAAATTCCAGGATCCAAAAAGACCCTTAGTAAAAATCCTACGTTGTCCATACTGTTCTTCCAAATGATCATGCCTTTTAAATTTCCGTGTTTTCCCATCCTCTGTTTGCGACTACATTCCAATATACTTTCTAGATTTTTTTCTCCAGTTTCTGTTTCTGACTTCGTAGTCCTAACAGGCGAACTAATTTCTTTAGCCAAGTCTTTATCTAGATGTTAGTCGATCACAGCTAATTTAGGTTAAATTTTTTTCAATTAGTACTGGTTTTGTGTCTTCAAACAGGACTTAAAAATTTGCTCTGTTTACATTTTTTTTGAAAATAATAGGGCGATCATGAAATTTTGTGTCCCAGCAATTCTCGGTTGGGGGGGGGGGGGGGTGTCGGGGGTGGGCGCGGGCGGCGGGGGTGGTGGTGGTGACGTTTCTGTCCCTGGCTCCCTGGGTCGAGACTGTAGCCAAGTGGTGCAGTGAATACCATCCCTCCAACTGCGCTCGTCTTATCCTCACCCGTTTCCCGCCATCCTCGGCCCCCCTGCGCCGCCGCCTGGTACCCAACAGCGGCGATGGCGGCGAGGGTCCCGGCGGCCGATCTCAACCAGCACCTCTCTTCGCCGTTCACCGCATTGCGCTGCCGCAGTCCAGGTGCGTGCTTCTCCTTTGTGATCGGCTCCCAATCCCTATTCCTTAATCCTTGCCTTGCTGCTGATTTTCTTTCCTTGTCTCCACCGCCGCTGCTTCTCGCAGGTGACGCCGTCCTTGAGGCGCCTCTCCGCGTAGCACCCATGACGCCGCGGAGATGCGCGAAATCCACGAGCACGAGGGTCCTGTGCAGGTGCTCAATTTGCGCCCAAAATCCAATCCGCGCCTCGAATTTCCTGACAGTCGCAGTAAACCTGCAATCTATCTGACACGATCGAACTGAAGTGCCGCAGAGGTGCAGGGCTCTGGAGGAGGAGCCAAGAAGAAGAGGAGGGAGAGGGAGCCGCTGTGGCGCGGGGCCGTCAGCGCGCGCCTCCCGGTGCCGGACCACATACCCCGGCCACCCTACATCGGCGCGGACGGCGTCCCGGAGGTGTGCCCGGACCGGCAGGTGCACGACGGCGAGAGCATCATGCGCATGCTGGACGCCTGCGAGCTCGCCGCTCGAGTCCTGCACCATGCCGGAGCCATGGTCAAAGTGAGTAGAGTAGTGAGAGCGTACTGCAGATCATCATATTCAGTTATTCACCTCCTGTCCAGAAATCTGAGACCCGTGCACATGCGCAGCCCTCCGTGACGACGGATGAGATCGACAGAGCTGTGCACCAGATGATCGTCGGCGCCGGCGCCTACCCCTCCCCGCTTGGATACGGCGGCTTCCCCAAGAGCGTGTGCACGTCGGTGAACGAGTGCACCTGCCACGGTATCCCCGACTCACGCCAGCTACAGGTTTGGGCGCTTCCTTTTTTCTTCTATTTCTCCTGCTCTGACTGTAGTGGCAATTAGTCAGAAGCATTCCTTGTTACTGTCTACTTATAATTAATTGCTGAACTTGCTTAATTTTGAGCTGCACAGTAATGCTTTCTTCCAATGACCTTGCAGGATGGAGACATCATCAACATTGATGTCACTGTCTATTTAAACGTATGTGCTGCCTGCTGTTCTTTTCATCTGCTCTGTTCTGATACGATCAATCAATATAGAAATTGATTGATAAATGTTGACGTCAATAACAAACATGGATGTTGCCCCAGGGCTACCACGGGGACACCTCAAGAACATACCTGTGTGGAGAAGTCGATGATGCTACTAAGCAACTTGTCAAGGCATGATTCTGCATTTCTGCTCTTCTATAATCTGACTATTTCCTTGACATATTGTGTGTATCTGAATATCTGAAGAAGCAATCTTTTCTGGTCTGTGATAGGTCACTGAAGAGTGCATGATGCGCGGCATATCAGCCTGCAAGCACGGTGCTAGTTTCAAGGAAATTGGCCAGAGAATAAGGTCTTGATCTCTCTTTTCTAACATATGTGAGCATGAACCTTCTGGTGCTTCTTTGATATTCAGATTAGCAAAAATTTTGTATAAAGCTCATTTTGGCAAGTATGGCACATTTTTATGCTGCCGCTGCGTATTATCTGAATAGAACTTGATTGTTAACAACCCGGACAACTTGCATATTATCTGGCCATAGTGTACCGCATTTTACTGTTGAGTTTTGCGTTGTGATGAACTTGGTCTTGTCAGGGATTGAGACTCTGCTTTGGTTGTTTCAGTGAACACGCAGAGAAATATGGCTATGGCATCGACCCCTTCATTGGGCACGGCGTTGGGAGGATATTCCATTGCGAACCCATCATATGGCATACCTGTAAGTAAACAGATACTATTTTCTGATCGCTGTTTAACTAAATTCAATCAAGCACGGCCTGAAGACACATCTGTGACCGTGACAGACGATTACGAGCCAGGGTTCATGGTTGCAGGCCAGACATTCACCATCGGTAAGCGTCCGTCCCAAGACCTCTCTGTCCTCTCCTCCCATGATCTTTTATCATCGTTCAGGTTCAGGGAATTGTTTACTTATCACCGAATGGCCGCCGACTCCATGTAATGCAATGCAATGCAGAGCCAACGCTGTCGATGGGGAGCACGCAGTGCGTGGTGTGGGACGACGGCTGGACGGCCGTGGCGGTGGACGGCAGCCTCAGTGCACAGTTCGAGCACACGGTGCTGGTCACCAGGGACGGCGCCGAGATCCTGACTGGGTTTCCGTAGCATCACAATATGACATTGAGCGTGGATGGGCATGGGCACTCCGCTGGTGACCAACGGGCCTCCAGGCTCCAGGCTGCCAGCCATGCGTGCGCTGGTATATTTTGGCAATTTTGTTTACTAGAATCTGCGTTCTTACGGGCAAACAGATACTGAAAAATCCATTGTCTTTAGGGAATTAGATAGGCATGTAGCTGTTCAAGTGTAAGAAAGTAACAGAAGTGACTTTCACAATACAGACAATATACACCACCTCAACTATAGTAGGTATAATTTGTGAATTAGAACCAAAGATATGTGAGATAAGTCCTACTGGTATTAGTTATAAGATAATCATTAGCCACTAGTTTTAATGGCAAATCAAACATTACCAAATCTACCAAATCATGGCCGTCAATAATCTACATTCAGAATAATGTAATGTAACTTGAAAAAAAGAAGATTCGAAGTACATGAATCTCTGGTACTATGAACAGGTAACAAATTTGTTTTTTTGAGCATATGAACTAGTAGTACCAAATGTCTCAATCGTTTTCATCGGCCTCTTCCCGGGCGGGCCGCAGCCCACGATCTGCAATGGAAATCCAGTAACGGGCTTTTTCCTCGAGCGCCCAAAGATCGTCTGGGTTAGTATATAATTCTAAAAAAACAATATTAAGGAAACGTTTGTCAAAAAGGAAAAAAAAAGAAGCAGCACTGAGGAAATAACAGTGCAAATCATCAAGCACAGATGGCCACCCATGCCACAGCATCTTAGGAGTTCAGAGCCTATTACCGGCATGTATTATGTTTACCCAGGTTTAGCACAATATGACCACGACATAAAACAATTCTTCATTCATATACAAGGGGATTTTGGACACGGCGTTGGCGAGGCACTGCTCAAACGGAAGTTGGGACTCTTTGGAGCCCTCGGCACCGCCCATCTCTACGTCTGAGCGCACCTACGACTCAACATATCGGCTAGGGACGGTGAGATTTTGGACGCAGCGTTTGAAGCAGGCACGCGTTGTTACGTTGATCCTCGTAGATCCGAATAGAAATCCTGACGAGTACTACGTGTACCACATCGACTCGACCCAAACTGGCTCGGACGGTTGCCGTGTCAGTGTCACCCGCTCGTGCGCGGCCGCGGGTCCAACGTCCGCGCCCGTGGACCGACTGGTGGAGCTGCCCGAAAACGACGCGCGCGTGCCGCGTGCATCCGCTGCAGCTGGGACAGGGAAGATGGGAGCGGGCCACCGATGTATCGCCACGACGCGCCGCGCGGCCGCGGTGTCAGCTCTGGGCGGTGCCGTCTGCCGTGCGCGCACGCCTCACCCACCGTAATCATATAATTTATTTATTTAATAATTCCCCCTGCCCTGCCGACATGGGCGCGCCTGCACTGAAACCTCGAGGAACTTGCCCACCGACGCCGACGCCGACGCGTTCCGGTGCTGACGCACGCAGTCTGATCCACGCTGTTTTCACGCGACTCATCTCTCTTCCCGAGTCCTGGAGCCGGTGCCATACTGTGTGGCACGCGCACGTTACTCCTACAGTACGTTCATCAGTTCAGACTCGAGAGGTTTCATTCATTCAGTAACTGCTGGAATTCAAAACTTTTTTTTTGAAAAAAAAAGTTCAAAAGTGAATGAAGGAAATAAAATGAGAGCCGCTGATGGCACAACTATCCTCGTTTCTTCTTCTTTTCTTTTCTTCTTTTGTTTTGCAAATTGTTGCATCGCTTGCACCAACGGAAGATGCAAATCTGTCAGTACAAACAGAGAAAACAGGGCTACGCCTACGCGCGCCTGCACACACACACACACACAAATCTGCTGCATCGTATTTACACCGGAACGACTGCCTCCATCGATCACAATCACATGACCATCTCGGCCGGCAGCTGCAGCGCCAGGTTGAGGTCCAGCCCGAGTCCCAGACCCACGGGCGCCGCCGCCGCGTCGAACACCTCAGACGAAGACGACGACGACGACCCAGAGAAGCACTGCTCCTCCTCGCTCTTCGGGGGCAGGAACTGCAGCAGCGCCGGCGTCACGGCCGCAGCCGGCTCCATGAATAGCTGGAACGTCTCAGCGGCCGGCAGCGCCAGGCTCAGGTCCAGCGACGGGGGCGCCGCCGCGACCGCAACCGTCACCGCGGCCAGCGACTCCTGCAGCGGCGTCAGGGAGCACGAGGACGACGACGACGACTCGTACACGACAGCGCTCCCGCTCCCGCTCCCGCTGGCGCCGGGTGCTGGAGCCTCCGCGAGCGCCATCGGCGGCTCCGAGGCCTGTGGGTAGTTGGTGGTGGCGCCGGCGCCGCGGAGCCTGCGCGCGGCGGCGTCGTAGGCCCGCGCCGCCTCCTCGGGCGTGTCGAAGGTGCCCAGCCACACGCGCGCCTTCCGTACCGGGTCACGGATCTCCGCCGCGTACCGGCCCCAGGGCCGCTTCCGCACGCCGCGCAGCCTCGTCTGCTGCTCCATCGCCGCCGGGAACACGCCGCTGCCGCTGCTGCTGCTACCGCTTCCGGACGGGGAGGTCGATCTCTTGGGCGCCATGGATTATCAAACTGCTGTCGCCTCGCCTACTGGCGGCTGCCGCTCGTAGGCTTGCTGCCTTCTCTTCTTCTTTGCCGTGGACGTGGAGCGCGGGGGATGGATGGGGAGTGCCGCGGGCGAGGTGCGGGAAAATATATAGTAGGCGGGAGCGGGGGACGGCGGGACGATGACAGTGACAGGGTGAGGTGGAGTGTGTGGGTCCCACACGTGTGTGAAGGAGGAGAAGCAACGCAAGGAAGGTGAGGTCTGATCTGACTGAGGACCGGGCCTTGGGCGTGCCGGCGTGGGCGTGGGGCCCATGGCGCCGCCATCAGCGCGTTTCGGCGGCTCCTCCCTGCGGAGGGTTCCCGGGGGGCCGGTTTCGTCGTGCTGATGCGCGTGCGTGAGCCACCGTGTCTCGCTCGCCTCCGCCTCTCGCCTCTCGCCTCCGCCTCGTGCCTCACGTTGCATGTCGCGGCCGGATTGTATGACGCTGAGGGGAGCTATTGCCCGAAGAAGCGAGACTAAATGGAACCTAAATATATAGGAATGGGAATATGCTTGTTCACGGACGCATAAGTATGGTTAATTTTACATGATTTCCTCATGTAGGTAAAACCGTTGTATTGTAGCGTTGTACAAGATCATGATCATGAAGTTAGGACTATTCTTTTATTCTTCGTGATTTAGTTCTTAGTATTAATGGAAAACACCAATCCATCATAGTAAAGTCTAACAAAATGGAGCAACAGGGTAAGTTGCGGGCGATGGGCATGGGCTCCCTGACCTAGCCCCCTCCTGGCACCCTCCCGCCGCCGCCGGCGGCGCCGGCGCCTGCTTCCACCTCCGCGCCCTCCTCCCCGCTCAGATCCGCCTCTCCCCCGGCCCTACCGTCCTCCTTTTCTCTCCTCCGCGGCCGAGACGGCGCACGCGGGCCAGCAGGTCGCCGCCGACGCCGACGCCCTCCGCGACGGCCGCCGCCAACGCGGGCTCGGGCGATGGCGCGCCCCGACCTCCCTCCCCGTGGGCCTCTCCTCCGCCCTGCCCGTGCGCCTCCTCTCTTGCTTCCCCGACGAGCGCGGACGTCGACCATGGCGTCTCCTCACCGTCCGCGCGGAGGTCGTCCATGGAGGCCTTCCCAACCCCGATGACCCTGGATGGGGAGGCATCCAGTGGCCCGTCGGACCTCGGCAAAGGCATCTCCTCCCCCTCGCGTGTGGGGGCGGCTGGAGGGAGCGCCGCCGCCAGGCCCCATGGCCGGTGCCGCACTGGCGGGCCTCTCCTCGTCGTCCTGCTCCTCCGCGCCCCCCTCCCTTCCCCCTTCACCGTTCGGACTGGCCAGGAGCGCCGTTGAGGCCCAGGGTCCCGGTTTGGGGCCTTCGTCCAGGGCCGGGGCAGCCACGACGCCGCCGTCGGGCGCCGGGATGGGCATGCCGCTGGCCGCCTTGACGGTGCCGCAGCCTAGCGCCGTGGCCGGCGTCGCTCCTTCCGATGGGGAGGGGCCGTGGCCAGGGTCGCCTGCTGCTGGGGTCGCTGGCCGCGCCGCCGCCTTCTCCACGCTCGCGGCCGCGCCGGAACTGAGGTCTGCAGGCCCATCCTACGCAACGAGGCCCCGCGCGGCTCCCCTGGTCCCCGGCTCTGCCGCTGCAAAGAAGGACGCCTCCAGCAGGGTCCTCGTCGACGCTGAGGTGCTCAAGGCGGCGTCTTTCTCCGGCCTTGAGGCGTGGGACGCCTCGACCAGGGAAGGCTTGGGTGTCCTCGACGCCTTCGTTGCCCCGATCTCGTCGCCGGTGGACGAGATGCGGGTCATCGTTGAGGACGTCCCGGAGGACGAAGACGCGAACTCGGACGAGGAGGTGGTAGCCACCAGTGGCTGGGATTGACGCGCCGGGCGACCGCCCCGGATGCCGAGGGGTGGCAGCACGTGCTCCCCCAGCGCCCTGCCCAGCCGGCGCGTGCGTCGCGACCTCGGCGGCGCCATGGGGGCACCGGTGGCGGCGTCGGGCCACGTCAGTTTCCAACTTACGCCGATGGTCGCTGCTTCAAGTGCCTCGCGACGGGGCAACGTGTTGCCACCTGCAACCTACCGTGGCGATGCCTGTAACAGAATCGACCAATTTATTAGAGCACAAGCACGTAATTCGCCATTAAGATAGCAAAGTACATGACTGAGACCTAATAAACCCGGTAGTCATTCCCGAAATCTTGAAGATTTTCAACTTTTCGGCATAGCCAAGATCGTAATAAGTTTAGCCGTCACCATTCACAACATACATAGTTCGCACATAGTTTAAAACATCGGAGTTTAAAATAAGTTATTACAACCCAAGTGCAAATTCGAAATAAAGCGGAAGCGATTTAGTTCAAATCCACACACACACCCTTAGTTCAAATACAGTGCCAGGTCCTCGGTCAATATCCAGCAAAAGCATAAGGTAGAGTAGAGTGACCATGCCCAAGGTCTAATCATCACCCAACGCGAGGTAGAAGCAGTGCTGGCAATAGCCATAGTACATCTCACCATCTGCAACAACATGGAAAATAAAACCTGAGTACGAGAATGTACTCAGCTAGACTTACCCGTCATAAACTAAAAATAAATTGACTCCAAGGGGTATGCAAGGCTGGATAAGCAGGATAGCTGACTCATAAGTTGCGGAAAAGCTTGCATTAAAGGAATAATTTATTATAACCTCCTAGCATTGTATTTTAGCTGCATTAACCTTATCATGCTAGATTAGCACCTGTACTAAACAAGCATGGTGATAATTATTCAACAAGAATAGTAACCATTTCTGGTTGAGTATCTTTCAACGTCACAGCTCAACCATCTCATCTCTTTGTTCAAGTTATTATTACGATGCCACTGTTCAAGTCAAGTGTTCACTGTCCAGGAACGATGGCGATTATAATCGATTACTAACCAGCTGGTGTTGTATTCATCACACAAACCACACTCACCCACTAAGTGAGCTACAGATCACTGAAAGTTCGACTCGGGAAAATCACGGGATCAACAGGTACCATCGTATCTGGGAACCGCCCGGCTGCCTTATTCAGGGCGACCCTGACCTCGGACTTACTCTCCGCGTAACCTGTGGTCCCCCATCTTCTCCAATATGATATGTACAGCAGGTCGACTCCCGGCCCAAACCAAACCCAGGCTTCACGGTCGGAACGACTTATCCTTCCAGCTAAATGTGAGGCATGCGTTCAATATGACTTGAGGACGTACAACGGACAGGGTCCTAGTTCGACACAGACGGGATAACCTCACTGAACCTCCAGTTCAGTCCCAACACCAATCCTGTCCGGTCTCGATTTATTATCTCCACATGGTTATCTAAGATAACAATGTATTCAACCATTCCGAGTCACCACCTATAACTCACGGATGACAGAAAATCACCTGACTTCTACCGATCTAGTTAAAGCATGGCTAAGCAGATAATCGCACCTGAACCTAATAGGGTTGAAGGATATACAGTGCGCAAGGAATATAAGTAATGCAGCAACGGTATAAAACAACGCCTATAACTTAATGCATCAAACAAGTAAAGGACTCAAGTTAGATATTTGCAAACCACAGGGAGAATGCTCCTGGGCTTGCCTTTTAGGAAAGAGTTTGGCTGATGGTCGGGACACTCGGGAAGATCAACCTCGAGATCCTCTTCTGCTGCTATCCCCTGTACCAAGGCTTCCTGCTGGTCTTCCTCTCCTTGTACTCCGAGAACTACCGTTTCGAGCTCTGATGATCCTGTATGATGCATGGTGCGTATGAATACCACGAATACATAGTAAATACAAAGGTACATGCTGATGATGAATGAATGCTCAGTTAAAGATAATGGACATGATTTTAAAACATGTATGATAAGAACATATCATCTGCATTCTCTTCTACAATAAATCGTATACAAGCATCACAATACATTTTACTTACATATTAAAAGGAATTATAAATGACAAATGTTTTGCACACTACCCTCTACTGAATCAAAACCAATAACAAATTTTACCTATCACAAACATCAGAAAAAGCATTATTATACACATGAAATAATGACTTAAAGCATTATTAATTATTAAAAGAAATCAGGGCAGAACTGCAATATGAATTTAGATTACTTAGAAAATTCTGTAAAAATTACAGAAACTTAAGCATGCCTAATGTAGACTACTATAAAAATTTTAGGTCAAAACAGTGAGTATTTTATCCTACGCAAAAATGACAAGACAGCACAATTTAACGGACATAAAATACTTTGTACATAGAAAAATATCAAACAATAGATCTTAGAATATTTTTAGCTCTAGATTAGCATAAAAACATCCTCCAAAAAGTTTCATGCATAAATCACTTATATATTATTTATTATGAATTATTTATCATCTACTTAAAAAAGGCACCATAACTAAATAGGACAATATTTACACATAACATAGCTTTTCAACATTTTTCACAGATAGAGCATGACACAAGAAGGCTAACAAACTTGGATCATATTTTTCTGAGCAACAGAGAATTACTTATGCATTTTCAAAGATAAAGGTATTTAATAGGGATAAATAAATCTATACAAAAAAATATGACAAAACTCATATTTCATATTTTTCTTGCATAGATCTACTCATAAGAAAAATACTGCAGTTTGAACCAACTCATTTGGACTAAAAATGAGTGAGTTATGATTTTTCAAAGCTTTTATCAAAATCTGAAAAACAGATTCTTTAAAACGAAATAGAAAACCGTTTTGCACCGGGAATCCTAGACTTTCAAGTAATTAACTGAGTCCTATAAAGAAACTCTCTGTGTCTGGCCATTTTGCACCTAAGTCCGAAAAAGAATAGCATATTCTGCACGTGATCCACACGAGGGAAAAGGTCGCCGGCGGTCGGCACCGGCCAAACTACGGCCACCACTAGACTCAACTCATCGATACGACCCCGTTGGTGTACAAGATGCAAGCTATCGTGGAGGAAAATGGCGGCGGCGACGAACGGCGGCGAGCGGCGGCTCTGCATGACGGCGAACTCGCCGGAATCGGCCATGGCGAGGTGCAAGAGCTAGCCTACAGGCTGCAGTGAGCCAAGGCGACTCGGATTCACCAGAAAACGCGAAGAAAAGCTGGAAGAAATGACAACGACGATGCACGCTGGCGAGCGGCGGCATGCATGTCGGCGGTTCGACGGCTGCCGGCCAACTCCGGCCAAATCAAGGCCTAAGAACTATCCTGCGACCTAATTGAAGTGGGGGCGACTCGATTGCACTAGCAAATGAAGGCAAAGGTCCACTGGAGTGAGCTCCGTGCGAGCGGCCGACGAGCGGCAGCGTGACCCGCGACGGCGGTCGGCCAAAATCCGCCGAACACAAACCCTAATCGATCCCATTAACTACACCAACCTGTGCTACTCATGCAGGCGACCACGATACGCAAGATAAGGGAGGGAGAAAGGAAAAGCTGGCCACGGCGGACCGCGCGGCGGTCGGGGCGACCATGGTCGGCGAAGGGGAAAACGGTCGATTCGACCTCTACCTTAGGTCATTGGGCCGGGGAGTGTGCGCATGGTGTGCCTCGCACCACGGCGGAGCTACTGGCGAGCTCTGGGAAGAAAATGGCAAGGCTGTGAGGTGCGGTGGCGATGCGAGCTCGGGGCGGCGGCAATGGCGCGTTCCGCGTCCGCTTGAGCTCGGGGAGGGAAATGCGAGGCGAGGAGGGGTGTCTGGTGGAGGAGTGAAGGCGTGAGGTGCGGTCGGTGAAGTGAAGCGGGCCGCTGGCGCGTTGAAACGGCGACCGAGCTCGGACAGGCGGGCCGCGGCGTCGGACGCCGTCGGGCGCGTGGCGCGCATGCGGGGCCGGCCAAGGGCGCGTGGAGCGGCAGTGGGGCAGGGCGAGCGCGGGCGTGTGCGGCGCGTGCGTGCGTGCGTGAGGCGAACAGCAGGCAACGCGGGTGCACCGGCATACGGTTGCCACGCGGCCGGCGTCGGCACGGACACCGTCGGCGCGAGGAAGAAGAAGGCCAACGGGTGGGTCCCACTACGTCAAGATTCGTGCAGAATTTGATTATCTCCATATTTTTCAAAATAATCCGAATTTGAAGAAACTTGTAAAAGATGAAATGTTGCTCTCAATGAGTAGAACATTTCACTTTTAAACATCACAGCCTAATTCTGCCTAGAATTTAAAATTCAAAAATAGGAATTTAAAATCCATTTAAAATTAAAAGAAAAAATATTTTTATAAACTATTTTTGACATTTTTGACCCACTTCCAAGCCTTTTCATGATTTGACATAAAAATAAGTTTTGCTCTAATGATGAAGAACAAGTCTTGAGCTCCTTCTAATTAAGCTGGGGCGCATGACGAGGTGCTCCGCTGTCCCTATATGTTGTGCCCTTGCACAGCAGGACTCGCTAAATCGCGACCATGGCAAACTAAATGCAGCTCGAATGATGTGATTTCACATTGTAGTTCACTTTCCCACTTATTCAGTTACTCGCAAAAATCGTTGTAGGGCTTTTGTTGGCATTCTCTCCAACTTCTCGTGTATAAACTAACACCACAAACGCGGAAACAAACATGGTCTAAGAGGAACCACAACAAGGCAAATGAAGGATATGTGTGGACGAGCGCTACCGCAAAGCTTGCTTGTGGCTGCAGCCGATGTAGCAAGCTTCTGGCTGCACCTATCGTACCAAGCTCTTTCCAAGGGGGGCAAATATAACACTTCGTATTCTGCACCGTTCCAAATTATAAGAAGTCTTGATTTTCCATATTCATCGCTTTTTCCTATATACTTGAGATAGTTTGTGTCATCAAGTCCTTAATATCCTAAAAAATTATAGTTTAGATAAGTATTTTCCAAAGGACCGTGCATGCTCAAACTACCAATGCCTAGATCGGTAGGTAGGTAGGTCAGCAGACAGCAGATGGTTTTGCTCTTCCAAACAGCTAGCTGAAAGAAATCTGCCCAAGAGTTTAATAAGAGAGAGAAAAAAAGGCGACGTCGTGATTTTCCCCTTAAAACAAAAGGCGACGTCGTGATTTGAGAAGAAAAAAAAGAAACGCAGCGTCAGGGAATACGAATATGTGCGCAGGTGGGCAGCCAGGAGCCCGGAGCCAAGCAGGTAGCGTGATGTCGTCATGGCGTGGCGAGGGCGGCGGCTGCGACTGCGAGCGCCCCGCACAGACGCAACGTGTGGACTTTTAAAATCGGGGGGCGGTTGGTAGCAACGTCGGCGGCGGCAACCGCCACGCCGCTGTCACGGTGTCGGACGGTGCCCTGCCGCACCGCGCACACACACGTCGCTTTAGTGCCTTTTAATTCCCGCCGTCCGTCCTGGTCCCGGCGCACCGCTGGCTGCCGACACGACACGAGAGTGCGCTGCCTTCGAGGCCTTATTTAGATAATGCATCGTAATAAATTCTGTTAAACACTACAGTAATTTTGTTTTATTTAGTAATAATTATCTAAATATTTATTAATTAGGTTTAAAATATTCGTCTCGTAAAATACAATAAAACTATGTAATTAATTTTTTATTTTATTTATATTTAATATTTTATATATGTTTTAAGATTTTGATGTGATGAGAAATCTTTTTTATATTAAATTTAAAGATGAAATCTGAAATGTAAAGGAGACCCAAGTCTCGGTGGTACTGCTTGCCAGGACAGGTCAATGTGCCGCCGCCCGCTGCGTGCGCGCCGCGTTTTCGGCTGCGCGTGACGCGGACTTGACCGGGGCCCCGGACCCGGATCCGCGCCAGCGCGAAATCATGGCCTTTGCCGTCTCATGATGGTACCGTGTGAGAAATTAACCTGCGAGCTGCAGGTGTGTGTGTCCACGCCTACCTTATGTACAAGACCGAGACCCATCTGACTATCGGCTTTGAAACAAAAAAAATGAACTGCACATGAGGCTAGTAAAATTGATTAATTTTGCTTGCTCTTGCTTTTCATGATCGTTGATTGGAGAACAGGTGAGACCTAAACACATCTGACTATTTACATTTGTTATACTCAGGGCTAGCTGGCTGGCGGCTGGCCATGGCCATTTCACATGACCATCTGGGCCGGCAGCAGCGCCAGGTTGAGGTCGAGACCCAGGCCCACGGGCGCCGCCGCCGCGTCGCCAGACGACGACGACGACACAGAGCAGCACGGCTCCTCCTCGCTCTTGGGCGGCAGGAAGTGGAACTGCAGCAGCGCCGGCGTCGTCGCGGCAGCAGTCACCGCCGCCTCGTCCAGGAACAGATGGTAGGGCTGCTGCGCGGCCGCCGCCGAGGCCGGCAGCGCGAGGCTCAGGTCCAGCGACGGAGGCGGCGCCGCCGCGAGCGCCACCGTCACGGACTCCTGCAGCGGCGGCAGGGAGCACGAGGACGACGACGAGGAGGACTCGCACGCCACGCCACTCCCGCTCGCCGCTGGAGCGGCCTCCGCCATCGTCGGCTCGGACGCGGGGTAGTTGGTGGTGGCGCCGGCGCCGCGGAGCCTGCGCGCGGCCGCGTCGTAGGCCCGCGCCGCCTCCTCGGGCGTGGCGAAGGTGCCCAGCCACACGCGCGCCTTCCGGACCGGGTCACGGATCTCCGCCGCGTACCGGCCCCAGGGCCGCTTCCGCACACCGCGCAGCCTCGGCTGCTGCTCCGTCGCCGCCGGGAACACGCCGCTGCCAAGGCCGGTGCTGACGCTGCTTGCGGACGGCGACGTCGATCTCTTGGGCGCCATGGATGGACCGGTTATGAAACAAGAGATGGATACTCGCCGCTGCCACTCGTAGGCTGCTTGCTCTTCTGCTTGTCTGCCGTGGAGCTCGGAGGATGGATGGGAATGCCGCTGGCGAGGCGCGGGAATATATGTACACACGGGACGGGAGGGGGCGGTGGACGGTGACAGGGTGAGGTGGAGAGTGGGGCCCACGCGGTGGATGGAAAGAGAGGCACGGCAGGTGAGGTCTGATCTGACTGTGGACTGGGCGTGGGGCCCAAGCCGCCGCCGCCCCTTCGCGTTTCGGCGGCTCCTGCCGTCGGGTTCCCGGCCCGTTTCGTGTGCGTCGGCGCGCGTCGTGTTCATGCGCGTGAGCTACCGTGTCCGCTCTGCCGCTGGTTCGCTCGGGTCAGCCTCGTGGCTCACGTTTATCTGTCTACACCAGTACTAAATGTAGCAGCGCTGTTCATAGGAGGCGTTTACCTGTCTTCTCGCGAATGAAAAGAGAAGGCCTTGCTTAGATCCTAACGCAGGGTCCACGATCCAGAATTGATACTACGCAGAATTTTTATTTTCCGTCACATTAAGACTTTATTTAAATTTTAGATTTCGTCTCTAAATTTTACTATACAAAAAAAAATTCCTCATCACATCAAAATGCCGGCACATGTATGAAATACTAAATATAGATGAAATAAAAAATTAATTACACAGTTTTATTGTACTTTGCGAGACGAACATTTTAAGCCTAATTAATCAATGTTTGGATAATTATTATCAAATAAAAACAAAATTGCTATAGTGTTTAACAGAATTTACTATGTAAAGTTGGTGCACCAACTTTGGTATCTAAACAAGGCCTAAAATGCCGGTACATACATGATGTACTAAATATAGATAAAATTAAAAACTAATTATACAGTTTGGTTGTACTTTGCGAGACGAATATTTTAAGCCTAATTAGTCAAAGTTTGGATAATTTTTATAAAATACAAACGAAATGCTACAGTACGCTGCTGTGACGCGGCACTGTACAGAATGCCAATTCCGCCGACAACTAAACAAGGCCGACATCAGAATTCGTGGCTTAAACTCTTTCGACACAAAAAGCATAGCACTACTACTACAAAGAAAAAAAAAATATGCTTGGTGATTTTTACATGCTTATCCACGAAACATGATCGCCAACATTATCGAAGAAGAAAGCTATGATACATGATGAGTTGCCCTCTTGTTCTACTCTTGCAAAGTTGTTGGAGGGCTAAGGCCCTATTTGGAACAACGGTGGACAAAATAGCTACCGAGATAAGCTAAACGTGTGGCGTGAGTCCTGCGATTTCGGACTCCAGAGTCCAGTCCCAAATATTTAGCTACACGTGAAAATCGCAAAGGTGTTCAGCCTTGGAATTCTTGTGTATAAGCGCCGCAAATGTGGAAACAAACACGGCCTAACAGAGACAAGACAGATGAAAATGTGCGGAGAAGCAGCTACAGCCCACACCCCACATTGTCGTACATCTAGCTAGTCCAGCCACCTGGTCTCTACTAATGCAAAACTTGCTCACGTCATCGTGTGTCCACTGACCTCGCTTCTGCTACGGATGAAGTTGCGTGCTGGCAAATTCCGTCGAATTTTCTTATAGGCGTACTACGACAGAGCACGATCGCTGCTACACTGCAGCCTCTAAGACTCACTGCCAGCAATAGTGGCATATTGATGGAGCAAGAGCAACAAAATCTGGAGTAGGGCTGATACAAATGAGTTCCAACTGGAATCCGTTGTTTCTTCGAGGTGCATGTGAAGTGTAGGGATAATTTTCCTAGGGCACGTTTATTTTCCTTCCCAATGCAGTCGGTTTCATGCCTGTCATGTGGGCCAATTGTGGCCAGGTTCCCAAGATGCACCAGCCTTGTGTTTGGTAACTTTGGTTGCCGTATCCATGGAAAATCGTTTGGTTTGCTCCTGTTTCGGACCGCTCCTCCCTGGTTGGAGGAAGTGCATGTGCGGGACGCACACAAGCCTGGCTCGTGGAAACCGAAGAAACAATCTGCTAGGCTAGCGCCCTCTTTTTGCACTGCATGAGCCAGGTTCGACGGCTGTGCCAACCAAGCAATCGCCTGATCTCATATGGGGAAAGCCAGGTTGGGGCATTTATTTTCTCTTTCTCTTTGATAGATTCCTTGCGGCATCAGGAGTGTATTCATTTGCTCTATATTGAAAGAGATACATTACAAGTAGGTGTGCTTGCTTGTGGCCAATATATAACACTTTGTGTTTTGTACCGTTCTAAATTATAGTTGTCCTTTTAAATTGAGAGATACGTGGGTATCTAAGTGCACAATATCTAAAAAAGCTAAAATATTTTATATTGCAAAACTAATTTTTTTTTATACCATATGTTATGCAAACTAAGAAGTTATGAAAACTATAGAAACTCTAAACAAGACCACATCTTTCTAATCTGATGGCTAGAGGGAAATGTGGGTTAATTTAACACTTAAACCCCCCATCCAATCTAATTATTTTTTCTTGCACAACAGCCCCAGCGCCATTCGGTGGACGTTTCGTTCCGTCTCATGGCCGAGATCGCGCTATTGTGCCCCTTCCGTCGCTAATGCATTCCCTGGAATCTGAAACACCGTGCCTCTGTTCTTGACCGTATGACTAGCGGAACGCCATGCGGAGGCGATCAGCCCGGGAGGCGTTCCCATGTCGTCAAACGGCGTGAGCGTCGGGCAGAGCAGAAACCAACAAGACGGCGGGCGTGGCCACGGGTGGGGGCCGGATCGCACGAGCCTGGCTGTTTGCACGGTTCGCTCCTCTCTATCAGATCACGACGGAGACGGAAGCCAAACGGTGGTACTTGGGTCTGGGAGTGATTAGGAAAAAAAATAGATTAGATGAGATTGGTGGAAAGATTTAAGTGCTTAAATGATCCACCTTAGTCTGAAGACATCGGATTAGATTCCTGTGTATTTAATTAGAGTTTTCGTAGTTTGTGTAGTTAGCTGGTTTGCATAGCATACTGTGCCAATTTTTCCATAGGACAGTGCATGCTCAAACCGTCAATGCCTAGATCGGCAGGTCAGCAGACAGCAGGTGGTTTTATACTCTTCCAAAGAGCTAAAAAAAACCAAAAGGGTTGAAGAGAGAGGCACAGGACCTCAAGGTGACGTCGTGATTTGAGAAGCAAAAAAGAAATGCAGCGCGAGGGAATATGTTCAAGTGGGCATCCATACAGGTATGCGGGGCGAGGGCGGCGGCTGCGAGTGCTCGCACCCGCACGCCCACGGCGCACGGCGCACGGACGGTACGGCCCCCGCCCACAGCCGCGCCGCCGGGTCGGGTGGACTTGTTTAAAATCCGGAGGCGGTTGGTGGAGACGTCGGCGCGCTCGTCGCGCGGAGCAGCCGTCACGCCGCTGTCAGGGGATTGGACGGTGCCCGGACGCACCGCGTACACACACGTCGCTTTACCACTTTCGGCCGCCAACACGACACGGGAGGGCGTTGCCTCGAAGTCTCGGTGAGTAGTTGCCAGGACAGACGAACGTGCCGGCGCCGCCCGCCTTGTGCTTGTGCACGCCGCGTCTTTTACTCTGTTAGGGCACGGGTGTGCATGCTCGAAATGGCATGGGAGTATGCAACTGCAAATGAGAGGTCGATTATCAATTTCCGGGGAAAAAACACATGAGATATTTTAGCATGTTTGGATGAGGCTTGTAAAAATTGATCAGTTTTACTTGTTCTTTGCCTTTCATGCTCGGAGAAAAAGTGAGACCTAGAATTGCTAGCTACAGAAACACACTAACAGTAACATCTAACTTTCCATTTACATGACCATCTGAGCCGGGAGCAGCGCCACGTTGAGCACAACGAAAACTTGGCGGGTATAAACGTCCGCGGAGTCTATCTCAACACTCCAGAGATTCATATTTAGAAGCTTTAAAAAAATTTAAAATTTTACACATCAATAGTACCAAACTAGACGTGCATTGTACCAAAATTTGAGATTCAAATAACTTTTGTAAAAATTCATATGAAAAAAAAATTCAGCCACTAGAAGACAAAACTCTCCAGATGAGTGAAATTTGTTTTTTTTCATATGAATTTTTAAAAAAGTTTTTTGAATCTTAAATTTTGAGACAATGCCCATCTAGTTGGTATTATTGGTGTGTAAAGTTTTAAATTTGTTTAAAGCTTCTAAATGTGAATCTCTAAAGTGTTGAGATAGACTCCGTGGACGCTTATACCCGCAAAGATGCTTTTCAGCCAGGTTGAGGTCCAGCCCCAGGCCCACGGGCGTCACCGCCGCGTAGAACGACGAGCCACAGCAGCTCTGCTCCTCCTTGCTCTTCGGGGGCAGCAACTGCAGGAGCGCCGGCGCCACAGCCGCCGCCATCGGGTCCATGAACAGGTGGTACGCCTCTGCCGCCCGCCGCAGGAGCCGGAAGCGCCAGGCTCAGGTCCAGTGACGGGGCGGCGCCGCGACCGCCACCGTTGCCACCGGCTCCGGCAGAAGGGAGCACGAGGACGACGACTCGTACACAACAGCGCTCCCACTCCCGCTCCCGCTCACGCTGGCCGCTGGAGCTGGCTCCACCATCGTCGGCTCCGTGGTCAGGGGGTAGTTGGTGGTGGCGCCGGCGCCGCGGACCCTGCGTGCGGCGGCGTCTGTTGGTGTTTCTTAGCGAAAGCAGCAAAGTCCGTAAGCGCACGAAAATACTGTTGTAGCACTTCACCCGGTGGTTAACAGGGTATCATATATTTCACGAGGAACGTTAGGTTCAAGCTAAATCCTTAGCAGAGTCGCTCAGAGGTAGGAGGTAGATAACTAGGTAGCGAGGTTTTCTGATGGACGATACCTAAAAGGAAGGTAACTGAGACGTTACGATCTCACTTCGGGCATTGGAGCGCACCTGGTCTGTCAGGCGATACCGGTCTGTTGCTCTACGCCACACCCGAACATGGGGGGTTACGAAGGTCGGACGGGACTAGGTCACTCCCCGCCGCCTACCCCTCAACCGTGGGATGCGAGGCAAACGAAGGCAACTCCTAGCCTAGACACCACGTCTAGGCCTAGATATCGAGCCAGCTCGGCTCGTTATGGCTCGGTTCGTTAACGTTCTGCCTCGGCTCGGCTCGTTATACTAACGAGCTAGAAGAGCAGCTCGGCTCGGCTCATTAACCAGCTCGAGCCAGCTCGTTTGGCTCGCGAGCCAAACCATAAAAACATAATTTCTCAAAGTACTTGTAAATTTAATAAAGAAAAATATATATTTGTAAACATAATTCCATCGATTCATCCACGGTTTCTCAATTTTTGTCCAAACAATCCACCACGATCATAACTATGAGTACATGATAGTTATACAAATACAATTTACACATAATGCATATATAATTTAAGAGCAAAACAAAATAAATGAGTAAGAACTTGAGTGGACAATTGATTAGGTTTGCAAGTAATATATATACACGCACACACCAAAAGCAATTCAAAGCTTGAGTGGCTCGTACGAGCTAACGAGCAGCTTGCGAGCCAGCTCGAACTGGCTCGTTATAAAATGAGCTAGCTTGTTACAAAACGAGCTGGCTCATCATAAAATGAGTCGATCTTGAGCCGAGCCATTATCAAGCGAGTCGAGCGAGCTAGCGAGTTTCGAGTTTTTCATCCAGCCTTAACCACGTCTACACTAGTCGTCACAGCTCTAGCGTTGGCCAAGAACTTCAGTCTTTATCAGGAGTCCTCTACTAGAGCTCCCGCCCTGAGGGACGAGCCGCGAACCCGCAAGATATTAACGAGCAAGGGTAACTTACTAAAAGGTAAAGTACCAAAAGGTAAACACAAACGTCTTACTTCAAGTAGCAAGATGTCGCCGAGGTACAAGCGAGGAGGGAGCCGACAAATCCGGCACTCCGCCCCGAGGAAGACGATGCTTCCGAGAGCACTTCGCAGAACTCTCTACTCTTGCACCTCTCTCACTCCTTACTTATGACTAGCTAGGGCTAGATACAATACCTCTACTCCTCCTCTATAATGTAGCTTATGAGAATCTAAAAGGTACTTAGTTATTCTTTGGGAGAAGAGAGAGTCTAAGTTTATATAGGGGAGTGAGAGGTCGGTTTCCGAGTGGCAAAATGATCAACGCACCCCTGAACCACCTTAGGGAGCATTAATGGCACCGCCTGACCGAAGTTGGGCTCGGCCGCTGACCTGGCACGGGCGCACGCCAGGCCAGGGGCGCGCGCCCCTGGTTGCCGCCTCCCCGTGACCGACCTTGGCAGGTCGGTTCCTGGTGGGTCCTAGGCTCGGCCCATGTGGTGCACTCGTGTCGGTTTGCCTCGGTTGGGCTGGGCCTTGGTTGTTTTGCTTGTGGGCCAATTTGGTAAAGTTGAATATTTATTTGTTTTCCTGTATTTCTTGGCCCAATTAATATATTTCATTACCAACCTGCAAAACAAGAGGAAACATCGAAACTATGAATTTTGTTAGTATAAAAGTCCTATCTCTATTGTTTTTTGGTGTTTCCTATACTAGTGTTGGCGGGGTTAGAAACGGGTTAAGGACCGCCAACAGCGTCGTACGCCCGCGCAGCCTGCTCGGGCGTGTCGAAGGTGCCCAGCCACACGCGTGCCTTCTAGACCAGGTCCCGGATCTCCGCCGCGTACCGGCCCCACGGCCGCTTCCGCATGCCGCGGAGCCTCGGTTGCTCAGCCGCCGAGAACACGCCGCCGCCGCCGCTTCTGCTTTCGGACGGCGACGTCGATCTCTTGGGTGCCATGGATGGAGCAATTATCCAACTGGTGTCACCTCGCGTACTCGCCATTGCCGCCCTCGTAGGACTTTTCTCCTCTGCCTGTTTGCCGTGGAGGATGGATGGGATGGGAATGCCGGGAGCGCGGGAATATAAACACACGGGACAGGAGGGGGCGGGCGGGCGGCGGGACGGTGACAGGGTGAGGTGGAGAGTGGGGCCCACGTGGTGGATGGATAGAGAGCAGACGCACGGAAAGTGAGGACTGATCTGACTGTGGACCGGGCTTTGGGCGTGGGCGTGGGGCTCCGTTTCGGCCGTCGGGTTCAGGGGGCCGTTTTTCGGGTGCGTCGGCGCGAGTGCGTGCGCTACCGTGTCCGCTTGCCACTGGTTTGCTCGGATCAACCCCGTGGCTGGACGCGGACGCGGTGATGCATACAGAGTACATGTTTGACACCTCGTGATCTGTATGAACGGAAGCTTTGAGGTCGTAGCCGGTTCGTCTACATCTTCTAATAACTAAAACACGGTCGGGCTTCTGGAAAGGGACGTGGCCACGTCATCCCAGAAAACACAGGCCGTTTCTCGATCGGACGGCCGAAATCACTTCAAAAGTCGTTTTTCACACATACTGTTCATCTAACAATGGTACTGTTCATGCGCGAATTGCTACGGGTACCCGAGAAACGTACCCAGAAAAATCGCTTCCACGTGTATGGTTTATCTGGCACTATTACTGTTCACACAGGAATTGGTACGGGCACACGAGAAACGTACCCAGAAAAATGAAATAAACACTTTTCCTTAAAAAAAATATATAGAAAATTTCTAAATAAACTAGAACCGCCCTGTAGCCTACCAAAATATTTTTAACCCCTACTTCATCGTCCAAAAATCAAAACAATTTTTAAATTTATATCACAAACCACATACAATCGTATTTCAGTAATTAAAAATGATAAAAAATAACAAAACTAAATAAAAATTTTAAATAAATAATTTGCTTACCAAAACATATTACACTACACAATTAATACAAATATACACACATATTACGCATTAGAAAAAAAAGGACTAATTTAGCACGGCAACGCCACACCATGTTCTAGTGTCTACTGAGCTGCAGTTGCTCTCGTGTGCCCCTACTGCTCGTACTCAACTCACTCCTTTTTCTTCCATAGGAGCACGAAATCGTTCTATTGATTGATGATACCGTTAGATCATTCCATGCGCAATTTTGGAAACCATTTGTAGCGATAATACATGCCACCTGGCTTAAAAGGAGTCCTGTTAGACTTGTTATTATTCATTAATCTATGGCCATCATGTTTCGTGGACAAACATGTAAAAATCAAGCATAAGTATTGCTTTGCTCTTCTGTGTCGAAAGAGTTTGAGCCACAAATCCTGATTTCTTTCGGTTTCACGTTTGTGTCGTCAAGATAGAAGTAAACGGCTCTTACAATGAGGTGCCCCTCTTGTTCTACCCTTGCACATCGGTATGAGGATTGAACGACGACACGACAAAATTGTGACCGCGATAAGCCAAGTGTGTGCCTTGAATCATGCAATTTCAGACTCCATAGTTTATTATCTTGAATATTCAGTTACACATGAAAATCGCAAGGGCGTTCAACAGGATTTTCTCCGACATCTACAAATGTGGAAACAAACACGGCCAAAGAGGAAGAATGACAAGGCAGATGAAGGATGTGTCGAGGAGCGTCTGCGCCGCCACGCTGCCACGTAGCTACCAACTAGTCCATCTACCTAGTCCCTGCTAACACAAAGCTTGCTCACACCATCGTGTGTCCACTCATGATGCGAACCTGGCTTTTGTCATGGATGAAGTTGCATGCTGCCAACTTTTGTCGAATTTTCTTATGCCGTTGCACTACAACAGAGCTCGCTCATTGCTACACTACAACCCAACACTCAGCCTACCAACAACAGTTGGTGTATTGATGGAATTCATTGTTTCTTCGAATGTCGTTGGCGCATTTGAAGTGTAGAGACCCTTTCTCCAGGGCACTGTTTATTTTCCTTCCCAATGGAATCGGTCTTGTGCCCGCCATGTACGCCTACTGTGGCTAGGTTCCCCAGATGCACCGGCCTTGTATTTGGTTGTTATATCCATGGAGCCAAGCTTGAGAACTTAAATCGTTTGTGGTTTGGTCCTGTGGCACACTCCTCTCCGCTTGGTGGAAGCTCAAGAGCGCGGATGCATGCGGCAAGCTTGGCTGTGGAAACCGTAGAAATAATCTGGCAAGCTGTGCTCTCCATTTGCATCGCATGTGTCAGGTTCGACAGCTGCATCAACCAAACAATCGGCTGTTCTTGTATGGGGAGAGCCTAGCTGGGGCAGGTATTTCCTTCTTACGCTTCCATAGTTTTCTTGCGACATCGGGAGTGTATTGATTTTTGCTCTATAGTATATTGATAGAAAAACATTAAAAGTAGGTGTGCTCACTTGTGGCCCAGCTGATGCAGCTAGCTCTTTCCCAAGTAGGCCGAATATAAAACTTTGAGTGTACGTGCGTGTTACGAGTGTCTACGTTGTACCATATAATTTAAAAAAAATATAAAACTTTGCGTTTGGTACCGTCCAAATTATAATTGAGATTCATTGGTTTTCTATATATTGAGACATAGGGTGTACATAATATTAAAAAAACTAAAACATTATATAATTTTAAAAAAAATATTTTTCCCTAGGACAGTGCATGCTCAACCCACCAATCCCTAGATCGGCAGGCCAGCAGACATCAGCAGGTGGTTTTGCTCTCCCAAACAGCTACTAAGAAAAAAAAAATCTTCTCAAAGGGGCTGTAGATAGAAAGGCTCATGAACTCAAGGCGACGTCGTGATTTGCGAAGAAAAAAAAAATGCAGCGCGAGGGAATATGTGCAGGTGGGCATATATCCAGGCAGGTAGCGTCGTAGCGTGGAGCGCGGCGGCGGCGGCTGTGAGTGCCCGGACCCGGACCCGCACGCGCACGGCGCGCGGACGGAACGGCGCCGGCCCACACGGCCGCGCCTCCGGGTCGTGTGGACTTTTCTAAAATCCGGGGGCGGCGGTTGGTGGAGACGTCGGCGGCGGCTTGGCGCAGACGCGTCGCGGGGCGGGGAGCAGCCGTCGCGCCGGTGTCAGGGGATTTTTTTTTCTTAAGAACCACACAGCTTTCATTCGTTCTATAGCAGCAAGATTACAATCGACTAACGCGAGTGCCGAAAGCCAGTCCGGGACTCCGTCAATCCAAAAAAAAGAACGCTCTGTGGCCGTCGCCATGCTAGCACAACGGTGAGCCACCGAATTAGCATCTCTACAGACCCAAACAACTTTAAAATCTCTAAAACTCGTACTAATCTCTATGATATCATAACAAAGGCAACCTATTGACGACTTCGCACATGATCGGTCCTCCAACATGGTCTTCAACATCTTACAGTCGACCTCTAGGATTACACGATCGTAGCCCAGCTCCATCGCCGACTCCAGACCTTCTTTTGTAGTCAACGCCTCCGCCATTAACACATCTGCCACGTCGTCAAACCATCTTGCTGCGCGCCTGCACATACCTCTCCCTCTCGGTCCCTAATGACGACCCCTGCAGAACCGGTACAGCCATCATAGACGAAAGAGGCGTCGGTGTTAACCTTTGATCCAGCCCATCTCCGCCGGTGTCGGGGGATTGGACGGTGCCCTCCATATACTCCGTACACACACGTCGCTTTACCAGTTTTTATCCCCACCGCCCGGGCGGCCGGGTCTCGGCGCGGTGCGGCCCCGGGTGCCGACACGACACGAAGTCTCGGTGGTACGACTGTACGAGTACTTGCCAGGACAGGCGAACGTGCTGCCGCACGAGGCCGCGCCTTGTGCACGCCGCGTCTTCGGCTCCTCAACGCGGACTTGACCAATGATGATCAGGCCCCTTCCCCCCGGGCGCCGCGCCGCGCGCGTTCCTGCTCTTTGCCGTCTCCTCTCTTCATGGGGTACGTGCTGTACGGTGTAAATGAACGTAGGTGTGCGCCGACGAATGTCGAAACAGACCTTGTGTACGTACAAGGAACGGATCTATTACAACACTTTGCATGCGAGAGATGTGAAACGTGTAGCAAATGACAGATCGATTATCGATTTTTGAGGGAAAGAAATAGCATATCAGAGATTTAACATGTTTACAAGGGGGCTAGTAAAATTGATTCATTTTGCTTGTTCTTGCTTTGATGCTTTCCATGATCGGAGAAAGAGTGAGACCTGCTAGACACTAACAGTAACAGTAACAGCTGCCTATGTACATTAGTCTTTTTGAAACAGGCCATTTCACATGACCATCTCGGCCGGCGGCAGCGCCAGAATGAGGTCCAGCCACAGTCCCACGGGCGGCGGTGCCGCCGCGTAGAACACCACAGACGACGACGACGAGCACGACCCAGAGCAGCTCTGCTCCTCCTCGCTCTTCGGCGGCAGGAACTGCAGCAGCGTCGGCGTCACGGTCTCCGCCGTCGGCCCCCTGAACAGCTGGTACGTCTCAGCGGCCGGCAGCGCCAGTCTCAGGTCCAGCGACGGAGGCGGTGCCGCGACCGCCGCCGATTCCTGCAGCGACCGGGAGCACGAGGATGACGACGACTCGTACACAACAGCGCTCCCGCTCGCGCTCGCCGCTTGAGCCGTGTCCGGGGTCAGGGGGTAGTTGGTGGTGGCGCCGGGGCCGCGGAGCCGGCGCGCGGCGGCGTCGTACGCCCGTGCCGCCTCCTCGGGCGTGTCGAAGGTGCCCAGCCACACGCGCGCCTTCCGCACCGGGTCCCGGATCTCAGCCGCGTACCGTCCCCACGGTCGCTTCCGCACGCCGCGCAGCCTCGGCTGATGCTCGGTCGCCGCCGTCTCGGCAGGGAAGACGCCGCTGCCGCTGCCGCTGCTCCCGCTGACGATGCTCCCGGCCGGCGACGACGATCTCTTGGGCGCCATGGATGGTGGATGGACCAATAATCCTACTGCTGTCGCAGGCTGCTTGCCTTGCCTTCTCTCCTGCTTCTTTGCTGCCGTGGAGCTTCCGAGGATGGATGGGTTGATGGGAATGGGAATGCCGCTGCGGAGGCGCGGGAATATATATACCAGGGCGGCGGGACGGGGACGGTGAAGGTGACAGGGTGAGGTGGAGTATGGGACCCACGCGTGTGATTCGGAGAGAGCAGACGCACGGAAGGTGAGGGATCTGAATCGGACTGTGGACCGGGTTTGGGCGGCCGTTTCGGAAGGCGCGTTTCGGCGGCTCCTGCCGTCGGGTTCCCGGGGCCCGCGCTCGTTCCGTTCCGTGGGCGTCGGCGCGTGCGTGAGTGAGGCTACCGTGTCTTCTCTGCCGCTGTCTCGCTCGGATCCCTCTCGTGGCTCACGTTGGATGTCGCGTAGATATGTCGTGAATAGAAGAAGCTTTTGAGGTCGTCGCAGGTTTGTCTCCATGTGTACTGAGCTGCAGTTGCTCTCGTGTGCTCCAGCTCATCTCACTTCTTTTTCTTCCATCTGGCACGATTTGTTTGCAGCTTCGGTTGTTTTACAAAACGTAGCAGCACTGTTCACAAGGAGCCATTTATTTCTCTTCTCACGAAAACAATGTGAAATCGAAAAAAAAAACAGGATTTGTGGCTCAAACTCTTTCGATAGAGAAAAGCGGAGCACTACTACACAAAAACAACATATAAGTATGCTTGATTTTTACATGCTTGTCCATGAAACATGATGGCCAAGATTAATGAAGAAAAACAAGAGTCCAATTGAACTCCTTTTAAGCTATGATGTACTTCCTCCGTCCGGCAAACTATGCAAACGTATGAACAACAACTTGTCCGGGAAAGGATGCGAATGTAAACCCAGTATACTTAGTAGGCTATAGGCTAGCAGTAGCTGTGGAACCCCTTGGGATAAAATAAATCTACTCCTCCTGACTCGTGAGTGGTGAATGCCACCGGTACAAAAATATACATCAGCAACGTCACACTTGACATAGCATGCCGCCACTAATCTTCATGGGAGACACTGTAGACATACAACCGTCGCTAAAAATCTATTTTTAGAGGCAACTTTCCTTAGACCACCGTCTCTGAAAATGAGTGATTTTTAGATGTGCTTGTCTTAGGAGAGCCGCATCTAAAAATCAATTTTCAGACATTAAAAACAACTACGCGCGCATGCAGTTTAAAATTTTCGCTTTGGGATTCTCTGTCTGCCTCTCTATCCTTGCGTAGGGAATAGAAAACGTAGTTGGCGGGCAGGTTTTTTAAAAATTTTAGGCGCCTGGTTTAAGACTCACATGTTCACGTTTTCTACCCATGTGCGTGGGACCTACCATATGCTTCTTTATCTTCAATGCCAGGTAGCCAGCATCTTTATCTTTATTCTCTTGCCTTCTATCTCTTCCACTCTCCAAATTCTTCGTTGCCTCTCTCTTTAACAGCAACAACAAAAGCAGCAGATACTCTCTCGTGCTTCTCATTTTTCTTTCACTTCATTGTTTCTCTCACTTTGTTCAAGCAACATGTACTCTCCCGTGTTCTACTCTTTCACTTGCTTCTGTCTTTTTTTCACTTTCTCTCCGTTCTTGCTCTCTTAGTTCTTCGAGAATAGTGACGGCGACCATGGCTTGAAGGCAGCAGTGTATATCGCGGCAGCGACAGCGGCCATGATTTGGAGGCAGCAACGTTTGGCACGACAGCGACGGCGGCCATGGCTTCACGGCAGTAGGTATCCTCTTGTGTTCTACTCTTTCACTTACTTCTCTCTCTTTTTTTCACTTTCCCTTCATTGTTGCTCTCTCAGTTCTTTGAGAATAGCAACGATGACCATGGCTTGAAGGCAGCAGTGTATCTCTCAGCAGCGATGGCGGCGATGACTTGAAGGCAGCAGTGTATGGCGTGGCAGCGACGGCGGCCATGGCTTCAAGTCAACAGCGTACAACACAGCAGCGACGACATCCATGGATTGAAGGCAGGCAAGGCAGCAACAACGACCATGGCTTGAACATATGCAAGGCAGCAACGACGACTGTGACTTGAAGGAAAGCCAAGGCAAGGCAGTGACGGTGCATCCGCGATGACGACGACGGAGCAGACGCGGGCATGCGGCACTACGCGACATGATGAGAATGGCCATGCGTGGTGGTTCGGCGCCGACGTGCGAGCCGGCCATGGCAACACGGCCGCCGGCGAACTTTTTTTAATGTTTGAAAATATTTTTCAGAGTCGGATGTCTTAATTTAACCGTCTCTGAAGATCTATCTTTAAAGGCGGTTGTCTTAATTTAATCGTCTCTGAAAATCTATTTTTAGAGGTGGTTGTCTTAATTTAACCACCTCTGAAAATCAGTCTTTAGGGGCGGTTAAAAGCCCGTCGCTGCAGCTGCCCGTTTTTTACGGTCGCTGATATAGTGTCGGCCAGTTTAGCCGTGACTCAATATGGGATTTACCCGTCTCTATAGTACTTTTGCGTACTAGAGTGCTGAGCATCCGGCCTTCCTCGGTCCACTCACTCGTCCAGACTGAAGCCCAATATAACAATAAAAAAAAGAGAAACCATATCTCCTGAGAGGCCGAGAGAGCTCAGGACCTGCCATAGATAGGGATAGTAGGGGACAAACAAGTAATTTCTCTTGCTCACTAGCTTTGCCTCGGTTGCGCTGATTGTAAGCTTTCCGGACGAAGGGAGTATGATGAGGTGCCCTCTCTTTTGCACAGCCCTCTCTTTGCACAGCCTTCGAAGGGCTAAGGCCCTATTTGGAACCATGACCGCTAACATTGTGACCACGATAAGTCAAACATGTAGCTTCTTGTGATTTCGGACTCCATAGTCCATTTTCTCAAATATTCAGTTACACGTGAAAATCGCAAGGGCATTTTTTTTCGCAAGTAGGCATATATGCATGTATTTCAATAAGAGGATACGAATGGTCGTAAGACCTATAACATAAGTGTTACAAGCAGATGATGGCGAGCAGCCTACATCCCGAGGATCGCAGCCCTATCTACTAGATACAACTTAAAGGATTAAATGACAACCCTATTTTGCAACCACAGTGGGACAAGCGAGGTGTAGCTCACGTGTCGCGAACAACCCTCTAAGCCCTCGAGGCCCAATATACCTCCATTGCCTCCCTTGTGGACTCGTCCAGAGGCGTGGCAAATGCAGTTTGGAATTCTTCGAATGAGGCCTCATCGGGGTGCTCCGTCTCCACTTCGAAGCCGAAGCATTTCATCATTACCTTGCGAGCTTGCGCCTTAGGCTTCTCTCTTGGCCGCCAACCATGCATTCTTCCTGGGGATCAATTCCTCATCAATACAGGCTCTCGGGTCTCGAGTAATCCTGAGACGCGGCGGCGACATGATGATAGGCTGATCCAAAGGTTTCTTGAAGCAAGGGCATTTAGCGGAATTTTCTCTCCAAGGCCTTACATATAAGCGTCGCAAATGCGGAAACAAACATGGCTTGAGAAGAACACTAACAAGGCATATGAAGGAAAGTGTGGAGGAGCGCCTATGCCCCCTTGTTGCCACCTAGCTAGTCCATCCACCTTGTCCCACTAACGCAACGCATGCTCATATGCCATTATGTGTCCACTGATGAGGCAGACCTTCCTTGTGCCGTGGATGAAGTTGTGTGTTTGCAACTTCCGTCGAATTTTCTCATATTATCGTACCACAACAGATCACACTCGCTGGCAACAACAGTGGCATATTGATGGAGCAAGAGCAACAAAATTTGGAGGAGGGCTAATAGAAATGAGTTGCCATCGCCAACTGGAATCTAGGGCAGTTATTTCCCTCTTTCTCTCCAATAGATTTCTTGAACATGAAAAGTAGGTGTGTCGTGCGCTTTTAGCCATAACCGATGCAGCAAGCTCTTCCCTGAGCAAGTCGAATATAACATTTCGTGTTTTGTATCATTCCAAATTAGAATTTGTTTTTCTCTAGATTCATTCTATTTTGTTTCTCATATACTTACACGGTGTGTATATAGGTACATAATATCGAGGAAAACTAAAATGTTTCATAATTCGAAATAAATAGAGTACTTTTATAGGACAGTGCAAGCTTAAACTACCAAAATATGCCTACATCGCCAGGCTAGCAGGTAGGAGGTAGTTTTGCTCTCCAAACAGCTCAGAGAAAAAACCTCCCTCCGGGTTGAAGAGAAAGGCGCCGGCACTCAAATCGGCGTCGTGATTTTTTTTCCCTATAAAAACGCGCACGGCTCACGGACGGAACGGCGCCGGCCCACAGACCCGCCGCCGGGTCGCGTGGATTTTTTTAAAATCCGGGGGCGGACGATTGGTGGAGACGTCGTCGTCGGCGGCTGAGAGCAGACGCATCGCCGGTGCCACGTCCAGTCGCTTTACCACTTTTTAATTCCCGCCGACGGGTCCCGGCGCGCCGCTGGCTGCCGAGTGCCGACACGGCACGAGTGTGCGGGCCTCGAAGTCACGCTGTACTTGCCAGGACAGGCGAACGTGCCGCCGCCCGCCGCCCGCGTCTTCGATCTCGGCTGCCGCTCCTCACCTCGCGTGACGCGGACTTGACCGGGCCCCGGCGCCGGATCCGCGCCCGCGCGTGGCTGCCGCGAAACCGTAGTCACTCAAGTCATGCTCTTTGCTGTCTCATGATGATCGTGTAAATTAACGTGGGATCTGTAGCTGTAGGTAGGTACTACAGTACGTAGTAATAAACAAACCTTACACGCAAGGGACGAAGATGTATCATGACACGCGTTTGGACGGCGTCTCGCCGAAATCAACGAGTAGAGCCAGCCGCCGGCCGCGCACCATTCGGTTTCGGTCACAGGCCGCACCCAGCATCCCGAGTCGACGACTCCGTGGCGGGCAAAGCCTCCGGTTTCGCGTTTCTTTGGGAGAAAATGCTCCAGCATTCCCCGCGAATACAGAGTCCGCGGCGCTATTTTTCTCGCTCGGCAGAGCAGGCAATCAGAAATCGCCCGCCGTCTGCGGCGCCTCGCCAATAACCATTCTATCGCGGGCACCTTGTTGGCATGGAACTGCTGATACCTCAACCTTCCCGCGCGGAGTAGCTGCCTCGTCCGCAACTCGCGCCACGCGGCCAACCAGACTGATTGACGCGTGATCCTGGATCTAGCCAAGTACCGGCCACTCCGCCTTGCATTGGCACGACACCACCACGGCTCTCCGACTTGACCGACATTGGCTTTGGGACCAGACAAACCTCGTCTGCAAACGCGTAGATAGCATATGTTGACGACTATCAGTAGTCAATTCTGAGTTTGGTCGCGGAACTATCAGCTAATTACATGCTTGTGGAGTGTTGAATTTGTGCAAGCTCAAGTTGGGGTTTAGGAGATGCCTACTGCAATTTTGGTGCGAGAGAGAATATTTCCTCGTTGATTTCTTGCATTGCAAAGTTGCAAATCGGCTAGTGCACAGAAAGCACACGGAAACAAACCACACATTTGTTAATTCCTCTTTGCGACGCTACATGACCATCTCGGCCGGCGGAGGCAGGTTGAGGTCGAGCCCCAGGCCGCCCAGCACCGACGGCGACGACGACGACCCGGAGTAGCAGCTCCGCTCCTCCTTGCTCTTCATCGGCACCAACGCCGTCCTCGGGTCCAGGAACAGGTACGGCTGCGCGGCCACCATCGCCGGGAAGAGCCCGAGGCTCAGGTCAAGCGACGACGGAGCCACCGCCGGCGCAGCGACCGCTACCGTCACTGCCAGCGCGTGGTTGTCGACCCTGGACGAATACGACGACGACGACGAAGACTCATCCCCGGCGTGGCTGCCGCTCGCGCTCGCGGCCTGCGGAGCCGTGGGGCACGGCGCTGCTGGGACGACGGCGGCGTCGGCGTCGGGGTAGGCGTAGTTGGTGGTGGCGCGCGGCCCGCGGAGCCTGCGCGCGGCGGCGTCGTAGGCGCGCGCGGCCTCCTCGGGCGTGTCGAACGTGCCGAGCCATACGCGCGCCTTCCGCGCCGGGTCGCGGATCTCAGCCGCGTACCGGCCCCACGGCCGCTTCCGCACCCCGCGCAGCCTCGGCTGCTGCCCTTGGTCCGCCGCCACCGCTGCGGCGACCTCGTCGCTGGTGCTCTTCTTCGGTGCCATGGACGGAGACAGACCGAGCTGCCTGTGCTCTGTGGACGCGCGTGCTTCCTTGCTTTGCTTGCCCTGCCGCTGGGTTCTCCTCCTGCGTTCTCGCCGGCAGTCTCTTTGCTTAGCTTGGCATTCGAGGTCGGGCGAATGGGAGTTGGTTGGAGACTTGGAGGTCGAGGTGGAGACGACGTGAGTTTTATAACCTGTGCAAGTGTACTCCTGCGAACTACACGCTCCGTCCCACAGTAACTGTCGTCGTAGCGACAGTACAGTGTTCCACTATATGTATCGTTGGCTACCCGAGTACTAGGATCGTAGCTGTACCGCAGGCCACCGCAGACCGCACTGCGCGCTATCGACCGAGGAAAAAGATTTCTCATCCTCATCCCCATCACAGCCTCAGCCACACACCACGGAAAAAAATCCCACCCTCATCCCCAACCCCACCGGCCTCATCCCCAACCTGCTGTCCCTTCAGTGGATCCACAATCTTGCCGTCGCGGCCTCCCTCCGGCGACTCCCCTTCGCTAACATGGTCTAGCGCGGGGCCACGCGAGCAGGGAGAGCAGGGAGCGCGGGCTGCTACTCCGCGCAACGCCGCAAGGCTTGGCGACACACGATGCCTGCCTCCTCCGACCATGCCTCGCCCCTGCATCCTGTGCCGGGCCAAGGGCGCTGGGAGCACGGACCCCTCCTCCACGCGACACCGCCGACGACCATCCGGAAGCGCGTCCGGCCACGACATCCGGGAGCACGGCCCCCTCCACAGGACACCGCCGACGACCATCCAGAAGCGCAGGGGCCAAGCACGGCGTTCGATCCGGCCCGCAGAGGCTCGCCACCCGTCATATCTGCAACATACTAGGTGCGTACTTGCTACTTGTATACCTGGCACGCACGCATTACTTAATGTTCACAAGAAATCCTTCAGGTTACTCCATACTGAGATGAGTGAGATCAAGAACCCAGTATTCTAGTACTAACTGGCATGCCCGCCTTTTAATAGATTTCCACTTTACATTGTGTATACTACTCGTATACTAGATGCCTTTTGGAATATTTGCAGCTATGCTCGTTGGATACTGAATGGTTCATGTGAAAATGAGAAATCAAGTTTCGGTTCCAGCTTAATGCTACTAGTACTTGTCTGCATCTAACATTTATGAAATTGTCGCTAGTTGCTATTATGCTCAGAAGGCTGCTGAACTGGTGTTGTTTTGATTAACAAGACTGCATTCTTGTGCTGCAGGCGATCCTTTGATGGAAGGCGGAAGGGTGGCACATGGGGGTAGCCGGTTCATTCGTCGCTTACGGATGAAGCCCACCAGGCAGATGCGTGGCCGGGATCGTCGTCGTGGAACTTGGTTTGACAGGGAGCTGAACTGCATCGCCATCGAAGGAGTGGATTTTGCTCAGGATACATAGGAAGGGGTGCAGATTGATTTGAGTTGTGGCCTGATTCAGATGAAGAAGGAGGTGCTAAGGGTTCATCTTCGCTTAGTGATGACAGTGAGTACGTGCCTGAGACGGAGCCACAGGATGTTGTTTCAGTGAGCAGAATTACTGGGCTGTGTGACAACCATGGTCGTATGCATTTGGGGTCAGCAAACTAAACATTGCCTTTCAATTTGGTTGTCATACTGGTACCTTACTGATTTTATGTACAAATTATGTGTGCAGTACCGCGCTTCGTGAGTGGGGCCGGCTTATTTCTGATGTGGAGAATGATAGTGCCAAAGTGGACATGGAGAGCACCAAGGTGCAGATGGACACTGTCAAGTTGGAGAAGGAAAGTGTCAAGGTGGAGACGGAGAGTGACAACTTCGTGATGAGTGTCGACATGCAAATGGACACTGTCAAATTGGACGAGAGTGCCAAAGTGCAGATGGGCAGTGTTAGGGTGAGCAGAGTTACTGGGCTATGCGACAATCATGGTCGTCTGCATTTGGGGTCAGCCATTTAAACATTGCCTTGCAATTTCATTGCCATACTGGTACCTGACTAATTATGTGTAAAAATTCCGTGTGCAGTGCTGCGCTTCGTCAGTGGCGACGGGTTATTTTTGATGTGGAGAATGAGAGTGGCAAGGTGGACATGGAGAGCACCAAGGTGAAGATGGACAGTGTGAAGTTGGAGAAGGAGAGTGGCAAGGTGAAGATGGACACCGTCAAGTTGGAGGACACTGCCAAAGTGTAGGTGGGCAGTGTCAAGGTGGAGGACACCGCCAAGCAGAGTGCCAAGGTGGAGATTGACAGTGTCAAGGTGGAGATGGATAGTGGCAAGGAGCTGGACTACATTGTCAGCTTCTCTGATATTGAAACTGATGATGAGACATGTTGGTTCCAGAATGGTGTGGACTTGCGAGGCCATTCGCAGGTGGAAGATGACGACGTTAATGATTAGGTATTTTGGTAGTAACTCTACTCTAATGCTTCTTTTGCTGTTTAGCTGTGAAGTGCTTGAACCTATAGAAGGGAACATGTATGTACTGATGGTACTATGGTACTGATACTATGGTACTGATGGAGTGATGGTCAGTTGCTTGCTTGCTTTGATGGTTTATGTTCGAGCGGTTTAGTTTGCTTTGCTTTGTGGTGCGAAATTGATTTATCAACATGTGTGCTGCCTTCTAAAATTAGTATGTGAACATGTGGTTGCACGGTGCGAAATTGATTTGTCAACATGTGTGCTCCCTTCTAAAATTGGTATGTGAACATGTGGTGGTTCCACATATCTATGGTATGCATGGTTGAATTGGTTTGCATGGACTAATGAATTAGTTTGCCTCAGCCGCATGATGGTTTAATTAACACGACAACAATTTATACAACCACATGAGTGTTAAATATGAACAAAAGCAACTTCAACCATGTTTATATATACAATAGCAGCACTTGTTGTATAAAGCAAAAGCAAAAGCATCCTAAGCTCTGTTTAGATGAACATAACCATTAATTATTCAACAACTCGATAGCCCTTTGAACAACCTGGCTATCACAACTTAGAGCTTCAGGGAGCATGCCTAGTGCCTCTAGCCTTTCTTTATTCATGTGAGGGATCTTGTACCTATTGCCTCCACCATCTTTCATAACTTCAATCATGCATCCTTGTAGTGTGAGGAATACCCATTCAAAACGACGGGGTTGTAGTTTTCATATTCTTCGATCACATTCTAGATAAGTTCATTCATGTTTTTAGATGTCATTCTATCCGTTAATGACTGAAGAGAAGCAAAAAAAACCAAGGTCAAGGCAGTTCATGTCAGGCGAATTAGCAGGCTGGTTAGTTAGGCGTATATCTAGGCCTGTTCGGGCTACTGCCAGCTTGAAATCTGCATCATCTGGTCGTACATGAGAAGGAGCATTGTCTTGTTGTATCCATATTGTCTCATGCCTTGATTCTTCAGGCCAACAAGATTCTATAGCTGGTATTAGTTTTTCAATCATGTAAGATCTGACAGTTTGTCTGTCAACCTTCATGGTCTTTGTGATAGGTGTGCCCCTCGGTCTGTTGCCACTTTTTCTTTTCGCTGGTTCCTGTAATTATAAAGATTGTTTAGCCAAATAGCTATGAATGGATTACAAGTACTATGTAGAGAATGACTAGTACCTCACACACAAAAGGCCGTAGGCCTATAAGTCCAGTAAAATAGCATCTCCCTTCATCGTCAAACCTAGGCCTTCCAACAGCAGAATAAAACATAATTTTGTGAATGACATTCTTGTTTTGCACTGTCCTATGTGGGTATTCTTCATCTGGATGCAAGTACGCGGTCATATTCTTCTTTGTACCATTGAACCACTTCTCATCTAAGTGAATAATATTTTTCATATGCTCGAACTTTGGATTGTTTGGCAGAGTACTTGGATCTAGCTTAGAGAGAGCCCACCACAACCTTGCCTGTTTGTTTTCTTCCCTCAAATAAGGCCTCAGTGCATTTGAGTGTCGTCGTAGCAAGCCTTCTGTGAACCGCCTATGTAGAGTGGTTGTACTCATTCTAAGAGAATATGCTAGTGACCTTAAGGTTCCCCTTCTGTTTAAGGGAATATCAACAACCCTCGTGAGGTCTGCTTGTATTTTTTTACGACCACAATTCTTAGGTTTTAAAGATTTGACATCTACTGGTATGCCCTGTGCCAAGCAATTTTTTGCTCTCTGCCATATCCGTTGTACTGTACGCACATTCACATTGTACTTATTACCAACAACTGTTGTGCTGTTTCTCTATAATGTGCCATTAGTGCTTAACCTCAGCAAATCTTCATATATATCTTGTCTTTCTCTTTTTGTCAAAATCCTGAGCACATTTGTTGCTTCTTGTAGGGGTTGCTGATAGTCTTCATCATCTGAGTCAGACAACTCCTCTTCATCAAATCTGATGTGTACAGCATCTGCAAACACGCCAAAGTCGTGTATGACATCATCTAAGGTATCTTGTGGTTCTTGCAAGCAAATGTTGTCATCTGGTACAATAAGAAGTTGTAGATGGTGTGCTCATTGTGAGTAAACTTTTACATGGGCAAATATTACTTGGACATGAGGAAAATAATCACCTGCATGCAGGTTTTCTTGGGCTTCTGGTGGATCATTTAAATCAAATGGATGGGCAGCAATGTCACCTGGTACAGAATCACGGTAATGATTATGAGAATGCATTTTCACCCACACATGAGTTATTCTCCCTGGTCACTCTATTTAATTTTGAACTCAAAGCAAACATGAGTTGCCTTATACACAAAAAGTGCAGTAATGTTGCTTGCAATTTTCTGAGACAAACTAAACCAATTGAAATTTATGACAACAATTGAAGCAAATTTTAGGCCGCAAGGTACAAAGGAGCTTTGCTACAATAATCGTTTTAGATGAGATAAATACTAAAATTATGACTTCAACATGAGTTAAATAATCACCTGCATGCATGTTTTCTTGTTCTTCCTGTGGATCATGTAAATGAGATGAATGCCCAGCATGGTCATCTGGTACAGAAGCAAGATAATGATAATGAGAATCCATTGTCACCCCATACATGTGAGTTATTCTCCCCTCTCATTCCAATTTAATTTTGAATTTAAAGCAAAAATATGAGCCGCATACCTTACACACAAAAAATAACTAAGGGTACTTTTGATTTTATGATAACTAAACCAGTTCATGCTAATATTAATTTTAGGACAGAGAGAGGATACAAAGTAACAGGGGAGAGAGAAAAGGAGAGAGAGGGAGAGGGAGGGAGAGGTGAGAGGTAGAGAGAGAACTGAGAGAGGGAGACAACTAGAGAGATAGAAGGAGACAACCAAAGAGATAGAGGGAGAGGAGAGGAGAGGAGAGGAGAGAGATAGAGAGAAAGAACAAGAGAGAGAGAGAGAGCAAAGTGTTTACCTTGATAAATTTGTTCATTCTGAACAGGATGGAGACCAAAGTGATGAGATCCCCAAACTTCACCTGCAGCAGCTACAGCTTCCAAGGGATCCTCTTCATGTTCAGCAGGGCTCTTGTTGAGATCAGGCACCTTCTCTCCTTCCTCTGCCGGTGTGTTCAAATTAAATGCCATGGAAGATGGATGAGAGAGAGAATGCCATGGAAGATGGATGAGAGAGAGGTGAATGGTTCAAATGAAGCAATGAGAGGGTTACTGGCCTTTCATTGCCATATGTTTAGAGAAATGGTGCTGCACCCAATAGTTTGAAATTTTAGTTTGTTTTTGCTGTGTAAAAGTGGAACGCAGGATTTGGTTTGGCGCCAAGTGAAACTCCGATTATAATGTAAAAAAAGTTGCTGTGGGTGGCATTAATAACATATCCATCCAAATGAGTAGTACAGGACAAATCATTTGTACACACTCTTTTCTCTCACCAATAGTAGGTGTGTCAGGACTGCCTTGTTTCCTGGACCAGTTCTCCGGCGATAGTTATTGTGGAATGGAGGGAGTACAAGCAAAGCAGGGCGGCGCCGACGGGTGTTGGAGGGATGGCCCCACGCGGCAAGGCAAGGGAGGCGAGGTCCGACTGTTGACTTGGCAGGGTCCCGATACCCCGTCCCGTGTCCGGTGGTTTCGGCATCGCTTTTCGGCGGCGGCCCGGCACGTCGGGTTCCTGGATGTTCCGTTCCGTCCGTGAGACGCCGGTGGTGGTGGGCGTCGGTGCGTCCAGCGCGTGGACGAGCGTGTCCTGGCCTGGATGTACTCCTGTATCTCGCCCGACACTCTCATCGTATTTGGTTTTTTTAGAAAGGACGGCAAAAGCTTTGCCGTGATTTCTTTAGACGAGTAAAGAAAAAGAAAGGCAAGTGCCCTGTTCGGTTTTTGAAGTGGAAACCGGGCGAAAATCACGTACAAATATGGAGGGTACCCTACTTCGACTGCACACCTAGGTACCAAGTCAACTCAACTCGCGCCACAAAAGGCGCCCACTCTACTCGACTTCACACTTGGTCGGATTGAAACATCAACACAAGCCTCTAACAACACAACCCTCGTCGGATTGGGACATCAATGCGAGCAAGCCACTTGACACGACTAAAACTAGGTCAGATTGGGTCATTGACACGAGCCAGCACTCTACTAAAAGCTCAAAGAAAACAACTACAAACAAAAAAACTACGCCTACACCACCACTGACGCCAACCGCGCAACACAACAGCGGAAACGACGAGCTAGCCCTGCCGGAGACGTCCCAACCGCGCCGAAATCCACAACGACGCCTTCAAGAAGGTAATGACGCCCAAGCGCCGCCGTCGCTCGTCCAAGATAGGACTAGGTTTACACCCGTGGAGAGTGTTGGGGACGCGACGCCCTCAACAGGGGAACGACACCCGCAGATGTCGCCATCGCCAGGCCTTCGCCCAGGAACCCACAACACAGGCATCGATCAAGAAGCTGGGTCCCCGCCAGGAACCAAATCCATCGTCGCCAGACAAACTGCAGGAATCTCACTGGGAGTCGACGCGCCGGCCACCCAAGCAGCCGCATAGCTGCACCATCGTCCCACCGTTAATCACCTGCCGAAAACCAGCATCCCCCCATCGTGCACGTCCACTAACTGCGCACGCCGCCATTGCCCACAGGGTACCAGAACCGAGGCAAGGCCCCACTCCAACACCCCGGTGGACGCCAAGGCCTCCTTCCTTCCAATGAATGCCCCGCGGCGGAGGGCAGGGCCATGGGGAAGGGACGGTATAGACGGAGACCGCCCCCAACGCCAACATGAGCCCCAACCCCCGCCACAAGGCGGCCACCATCAGGAAGAAGGTGGTGACGAGTAGAAGGGGAGGGAGCCACGCCGCTGCCCCCTGCGCCCGCATGGGCACCACTGCCGCGCCAGCGAGCCCCAACGGACAAACGCGGCCGCCACAGGACCGGGCATTGCCGCAGCACCACCACGGCATCGCGGGCAAGCCACAGCCGCGGCCAGCCATGCCACCACGGCATCGCTGGGAAGCCAGGCCCCCACCATTGAAGCCCGCAGAGATGCTCCACTTCCACCACCTCCTGACCGCGCCGCGCCGGATCCACTGCGACGGGCACCGGAGCAGTCCAATGGCAGTCCGCTGCTCAGCCCTGCCCCCAAGAAGAGAGGGAGAGCCTCCCTGCAGCACACCCCCGTGGAGCTCCACGACCTCCGCGCGAATGCACCACAGGGGCACCGGATCTGGCCCCCTCCAAGCCGGATCCACGCGAGCACCACGTCGCCGGCCCGTCCCGAGCGCCAGGACCGGCGCCGCCGCAGTACCACTGCTGGCTCGCGCTCAGCCCCCCACCATCGCGGGACAACGGAATCGAGGGCTAGCAGTTCTAAATCCAGGCCGCACCCCCGCCATGCCACGCCACCGGGGCCGCCATGGACGCGGAGCTCTGGCCCGCGCGCCGCCACCACTGCCATGGCTGCCTCCGGGCCCTTCCCCGCACGGAGAGCCCGCCACGCCGCGAGAGGCCTCGCCGCCGCCATCCCAGGAGGCCGCGCGGGCCTCCCGGCTGCCTCCTCCGGCGGCGGCGAGGGGGAGGCACGGGGGAGGAGGGAGCTAGGCGGCGGCGCTAGGGTTATCGCCCCCGGGCCGCCCATGCAGGAACGGCGCGGGACCTAAATTGCTTTGTTGGAGCGGCGAATTCTCGTCGTATTTGCTTGTGGTGCTGCTTATCATAATTCAACCACCTTCACCACTGGCCCATCCAATTGGCACTCGCTTCTGTATGCTGGGAGCCATATAATATATAATATCCTACATGTAAGATGCTGTTATTAGTATAATATGCCAGTTATCCGCGTGGTACGGTCGAGAAAATATTTATGGCAGTCATATAAAAAAACTGCCTGAACTGAACCCACTCTGGGCCGGAGGTTTTCGTGCTTTAAGGACTAGCCCGAATGCCCGAATCGATGCGTTTCGGCCCATAGGCTTCACATGCCGTGTCCTGAGGTTTAGCTGGAGCTCCCCTCAAAAAAAAAAAAAAAAAGCTGGAGTAGTTGCCGTACACTCCCTGGAGCCTTCGACGACACCCGTGTCGCGCCGCCGCCGCCGCCGCCGCCACCGCCACCGCCAGCACCTGCTGCGTCCCCGGCCACCCTCACGGCACCATCCGACCTCGAATCCCCTCCCCCACACGCCCTCCTGCTTGGTACCGCCGCCGCCTCAGCCGCCACTCCTCCCTCTTCCGTCTTCCTCCAGGTAGCACACAGATGCCGCCGCAGTCCCGTTTGCTGCCGCCGGCGCTGCGGATGCTCCGCGGCTGCCGCGCCGCCTCGCGCTGCCACTTCTCTACCGCCGCCCCCGCTCTCGTCTCGCCGCCATCCAAGGCCGTGGTCTACGACGAGCACAGCCCGCCCGAGCAGGTGCTGAGGACGGTGGACATGCCGCCGGTGGAGGTCGGCGACCGCGACGTCTGCGTCAGGATGCTGGCCGCCCCCATCAACCCCTCGGACGTCAACCGCGTCGAGGGCGTCTACCCCGTCAGGCCCCCGCTCCCCGCCGCCGTCGGGGGATACGAGGGCGTCGGATAGGTCCACGCCGTCGGCCCCGCCGTAACCGCCCCTCTCTCCCCCGGCGACTGGGTCATACCGTCCCCGCCATCGTTCGGTCGGTAATCACTTTGTCTTGCTGCTTTGGGTTCGGGAGGGGATGATATCTTCAACTCAAATCAAATTTCAACCACTACAACCGGTTTATGCTCTCCAGGGACCTGGCAGACGTATATTGTCAAGGATGAGAGCGTCTGGCACAAGGTCCGCAGCGATGTGCCCATGGAGTACGCTGCCACCATCACTGTCAACCCCTTGACCGCGCTCAGGATGCTCCAAGACTTTGTAAAACTCAATCCTGGTGCACTTTTTTGCTCCCTTTGACCATGCTTTTCCTTCACTTGACATTTGACACATCCTAGAATTCGCATGCCAGTCATCTCGTGACCTCCAATCTCTACTGTCACCAGGTGATTCCATCGTCCAGAATGGCGCTACCAGCATTGTTGGCGGGTGTGTTATTCAGCACGCCAAAGCACATGGAATCCACACCATCCACATTATAAAGGACAGGTACATTATAGATTTCCATCTCAAAGTTGGGTGCCACCAACAGGGATCAAGGGTTCCGTTGGTGTCTTGCCTTTCTACATGATTCATGTGCCAATTCTCTCTTATGATTCACTTTCGAATTATTTACCCATCTTCTTATCCCAGTGTTGTTCAGTAGTAATCTGTAGTAGCTCAATTGATGTAGGCCTGGGTCAGAGGAAGCAAAAGACAAACTCAAACAGCTTGGGGCAGATGAGGTGTTCACAGAATCTCAGCTAGACATGAAGAATGTCAAGAGCTTGCTGGTACTGCTCCACTACCTGCTTTTCCAAATTGCTGCTCATCCTTGACAGTTAGTATTTGTTTACTAGTGAACGGAAATTAAAAATCTTTGTGTGAGGATTAAAAGCAATTTCTTGCTCAAATAGGAAGGTTGCGGTCTGATGTTGACAAATGCAGTTTAGAGTAGAAATCAACGCATGGCGCTGCTGCGCGCATGCTTAGAGAGCTTGCCAGTTCCAGCCAATTTTGCATTTTCATTCATCACACATTCATTGTAGCTCTGAGGCAGTGATGTAATTAGTTGTTGTCACTAGAGATGTGGGCCGCGATGCAGAGGGGTCTGGTAGCAGGAGAATTTTAAAAAAGAGTATCAGGAGAATTTAAAAAAAGGTTAGTTTCAGATAAAATTGATTAGGGGTTTTTGTCCTGATCAAAACACAGTATTCCCTTGGAAAGAAGTGTCAAGAAAACTAACTTACAAAAAAAATAAAAGAAACATATACAGAGGTGTTTCAGATATAACTGAAGGGGTTGTTTGGATCACAGCATGACGATGTTTGGACACTAACTAACTTGGGTTTATCTGAAACTACTTTTTGATAACCAAGAAAAGCGAGCTTTAACAAAAACGAGTTTTTGTGGTTTTCAGAGAACCAGCTTATATATGGTATCTCAATTGCCAACATCCAATAAATCTAGCAATCATCTAGGGCGCATTCCTCAAATTTCAAACAGAACTTGTTTTTAATAAAACTAGCTTCTAATTAGGAGATCCAAACAGCCATGAAGAAATCAACTCAGCTCAGTCTTCCTTTTAGATACCATTTTCAGAAATCGGTTCTCCTTCCATAATTTTTGGTGCTCTGGCTCATACAACCGAATTCGCCGTCAACCCAAATGTCGTTTTCAGGAGAACCACAGTGTGTGGTTGTTTCCATCTTTGTTTGCACATAACAAGAGCAAACAAACTGAACTCAATTAGTACTACTTTGTCGTTTGACACTGGAAGCACGCAAGCTTGCCAAAGTGGAGCTCAAACCGTCTAATGTCAACAAACTTTTTTATTTTTTTGGAAGAAATTAAATCAAGCTTATGGGGATAACCAAGCAATGACATACCCCCCTCCGTTCCAAAATGTTTGTTGCCTGCGCTTCCCGAGAAACAACTCCGGCAATTATATTTTTAAAATAATTAATATTTATATTACATAATTAGTATCATTAGAAAGATCTTTGAATCTAGTTTTTTAACAAATTTATTTGGAAATTTAAATGTTGCACATATTTTATACAAATTGAGTCAAACTTGTGGCACGAAAACCGAAAACGACAGTCAATTTGGAACAGAGGGAGTATGCATTAGGTGCAACGTACGGAGTTACTGAAGGTGCTTGCTTAATCTAATAAGTAACAGTAGTTTACTATCAATAGTTCACCAAGACAATGATAGCTGTGAAGAAATGAGTCAAAACATGCATTGAACAAACAGATTTGGAGCCATAAGGCCAGTGCTTTCAGCTGCCAAGGGTATATGGTTCATCAGGTAACAAGCTGAGTGTGAATTTGGGGTGAGCTATTAGCTAATTTGCAACTAACGCTGAACTATTTGTGATTTCATGTTTATTTCTTTTTCATGGTTTGTGCTACCTTATAATGCGATAAATCAAGGTATATAATATTTGTGGACAAACATGTTTGATACATATCTGTATGAATGAATTTACTACCATGTCATAGCAGATAAACTTAAAAAATTAGCATTGGGAATTCTCAAATATAGGGTAGTTTCTGTATCTCTGTGTTTGTAGCTCCCAGTGGTATAGGAATTACAGGTAAAACTACAAGTGCCCTACTGCTAAATTCCTAAAGCTCTTCACAGATAAAAGTGTCAATGTAACAAGATTTCAGAGTACAGGTCTGTTACTAACCACTGGGGAAACCAGAAGTACATCTCTTCATTAGTGGAGGGCTCAGCGCCATGTATAGGCCTTGCTCGGCACTTGTGGGCGTAGGGAAGCCTTGGTGTTGGGTGGCAAGCGGGGACGGGTTGACGGTTGGAGATGCTGCAAGTGCATGGTGGCCCAGTGGGGCTGGATGATTGAGGATGGGCGAGGTAGAGTAGATGACAGTAGAGGTGAGGAAGGGTGTCTCGAGCTCAAGTAGTGGAGGGGAATGGTATCTCAAGCTTGAGCAGCGGTTGGGATGTGCTGCAAAACTTTGCGACGGTTCAAGTGGGCGAGACACAAACCGATCTGCATCGGATGGACGAGTGGCACTATCTGGTGCCCGCTTTTGGTGCAAGATGTGTATTATAGGGATTAGTTGTAGTAGTTTAGTGAAGCCCAATCTGAAATGTGGTAGAACAGTGTAGTTTATTGTTTTTTTTTCTTTTAGTGCTATTACTGCCTGACATTGGCATTGTGACATACAAATTATTACAGATTTTCTACCGATAAAGAGTAGGTTTGTTTCAAGTTTGAATCAACAGGTATCTAGTTAATGTTTTGTTTCCTGTGTTCTTAGGGTGCTTTGCCGTAGCCTGCATTAGGATTTAACTGCGTTGGAGGAAATGCTGCTTCTCTAATACTCAAAATTTTGAAGTAATGTGCTGAATTTGAAAAAAGCTAGAATATTCCATTTTTCTCCCACGTGTAGACATAACTCTTGTTCTGTAGGCAAGGAGGCACCATGGTGACATATGGTGGAATGTCCAAGAGACATGTCACTGTCCCTACTTCATATTTCATTTTTAAGATCTGTACACAAGACCCTGCTTGTGAAACTTATGCATCCGCAGTTTTGCTCTACTTATATTGTTAGGACACTTCAAACATTTTAAATGCTTATTATAGCAAACTTCCTATTTTATGTGAGCAATGTTACTCTCAGTAGATGACAATTCTAAGAAACTAGTGCTGAATTATCAGCACATTAATACAGACTATTTGATAGATTGTTTCACGTTGTGTTCAAGGGATGGTGAGGTCCTATTGTTTATATGATATTGCCCCAAATGTCTAAAAATTACTTAAAATCATGCAATTTATGTTTTGAAAGGATCTTTCGTTACGAGGGTTCTGGCTCCAGAAGTGGCTGAACTCAGATAAAACAGAAGACTGCAGAGGAATGATAGACTACCTCTTGGGCCTTGTGCATGAAGGCAAACTCAAATACGAGTATGTACTGTTAATGTCGTTCTGTTGTTGGGTTGCTGTTAGATCTTGTTGACATGCTCTCATCTAAACATTGCCGTATCTGTAAAGAGAAAAATTAAGTGTCTTTGGAAACATATATTAATTTGTTCGCAGGATGGAGTTGATTTCTTTCGGTGAGTTCAGCTTGGCTCTGGAGAAGGCCCTAGGCAAACATGGAAGCCAGCCAAAGCAAGTTATCAAGTTCTGAGATGAGGGTAGACTAGGGGATCTGAGAGCATGCAATTGCCATTGATCTGTATGAATTGAATGATGAATCCAACAGTTGGTCTGGCAAATGTAAGAGTGACCTGGAGTTGTAAATAAAACCAAAAAGTAAAGGCAGCAATCTTTAATGGAATTGTGAAACCAGCAGCTTAGCTAGATTTATTAAGTGTTGAGTGAAGGGATCACTTGGTGGCGGTGGGCTATTGTACACTAGTTGTACGTGAAGTATTTCTTTCTGAGAAAATGCTACTTCCTTTGTTCCAAATTATAAGTCATTTTGACTTTTTTATTCATCCATTTTGTTATGTATCTAAACATATAATTTGGTTGGAACAGAGGAAGTAGTTTTTTTTTTTGAGGCAGATGGTTAGCACGAATTCAAGAGAGCTGTTTATCGTCTCCGCCATCCTCCATTGTTCAGTGGGTGATTGCCTTGTCTAATGTACATTGTAATATACTCCTGTTATCCAGGTGGTTCAAATCAACTGCTAATTACATTACGGTTTGCATTCTTGTCATCTTGTGTTCACGGTGTTAAAACTCTCAACTGATGAGCACACCCTCCTCCACTCCCACCGTGGGAGTCCCACTAGATCGATTATTCATCACAGAAAATACAGAGAAGAAACATCAGCGACTGAATTGAAAGGGGCAGTTTCAGCAGCACACTAGTGGCATCGGATGCAGATCGATTCGCATATGTACGTCGACAACAATTACTCTGCTATTTGCCACTCTTGGTGCCCCATTGGCTACTGATGTCTAGGAACAAGCAAGCTTACTATATTTTTTCAAAATTCATTCAAGAAAATGCAACTGCCTAGTGCCTCCAGATAGTGGAACAAAGTAACTCTGCAGATTGATTCATATATGTATATCTACAACAGCTATACTCTGCTGTTTGCCACTCTTGGTGCCCCACTTGCCACTGATGTCTAGGAACCAGCAAGCTAAATATTGTTTACAAATTCGTTCAAGAAAATGCAACTGCCTAGTGCATCCAGATACTGGAACTTACAAAGTATCTGACCTCCTGGTCGTCTTCATTTCTACTCCCACACTGTGTCGTCAATACCATGCATGTCGCACATCACAATCTCGGTGCTTGTCGACGACAATTGCTTCCTGGGGGTACAAAGCTTGCCTGGCTTCAGGTGGTTGTGTTCACCACTGTACACAACTTCAGCAATCTGCCCATCTAGTGTCGTCTCCACCTTCCTCTTCACGGGGCAGCTAGGGTGAGTGCCACTGGCGGAGCTAGGGGTATGCCTGGGTATTTGGTATTCCTTGAAATACCCAAGATTTTGGTGCAAAAGATAAATATATATAGTATACATGCATATTCTATTCTTTAATTCTAGAATTCCTCTTGTCGGCATCAATTCACAACTCGCAACATCACTATTCCTATCCCAAGCTGTGGCATCTCGATCTGCTTCTGTAGGCAGCAGCCTGCCGGCGGCCAGCGACACATCTGACAATCTGCTTATGATGTGTGGGGATTGCACTTAGTTTTTCTGGACAGCTTACTCTCTTATATCTTGTCTTGGCAATTCTTGTAAAAAAACGAGAATGTTTCAAATGGCTTAGGTTGAGAAATTAATTTATCCATTAGAGCTGGAGGACGCTAGTAGAAACCGAAAGGACGTTGAATGAAAAAATGAGTTTGGGAAGGCCGTGTGATACTCGTTAGGGCTATCGTTATATTGCATATTTGCTTTGAAATTTTATACATTTGGTATACCCATCCACAAATTTCTGGCTCCGCCGCTGGTGAGTGCACTGGTGAGTGCACTTGTAGTAGCTCCGTGGGTACTCGCTTCCTTTGATTTTCTTTTGCCCATATTTCCTCCAGTTGTACCCATCAAGCGACAAACGACTGCGCACACCGTTCCGCCTGGCAGTTTGGCACGCGGTTACATGGTCACAACATGTGAAATGCCCTGCATTGACTTGCACCTCCTCAGATGTGGCTTCCGACCCTGCATCCTGCAAGTTGAGTTCGCAGTTGAAACAAGATTTTCATGATGATACCAATCCAATATACCACAGACAAATACTTGAATTTAGAAGGATCCAATTCACAAAAAAGTTGTCGTTATCAAAATACACAGTAAATTGCACTGTACGTACCTAAACTATTTGGTATGTAACAGATAGGTACTCAAACTAAAAAATATAACTTCTGGGTACTGGAACTATACTTACGTAACTTCTAGGTACTTCAACTAAAAAACGTAACATCTAGATACTGAAACTATATTTACGTAACTTCTGGGTATTTTTTTTTAAACCCCCTTCCTAAATCTTTTCTTAAAAAGGTGAGGTGTCTCGACGGCCATGGCGACACCGCCGTGACGGGAACGGCACGCGCGGCCATCTCTGGCAGAGCAAGGTACTGAGAGTGGCTCAGCGGGGTTCGCAAGGACGAGGCGAAGCTGTAGGCACAAGCTATTAGGTGGAGGTGCAGCGAGCATGGCGAATTTCGTTGGCGTGCGAAGCTCGACGACAGCGGCAAAGAGAAGAGAGGAAGACGGCCAGCGGCGCGACGAGGCGCTCGCTCTTGTCGGCGCCGGCGCTGCTCGCGCTCGCAGACGGGCTGCGCGCTTGCCTGCCGCCCGTTCCTCTGCCGTCACACGGGCGCGGACAGGGAAGAGGAAGACCGGCGACGCGAGACGCGAGATGCGAGCGCGCTTCTCCTCCGCTGTCACACGGGCTCCGCCAGCACGCGACCCATGTTCCGCCTCCACGCGAGCTTCGCTCGTGCGCCGTGCGCTCTGCCACTGCGCTCGCACCAGCAGCAGTCGGCCAGGGCCGAGCTCCCCCGCGCCGCAGCCACGGGCCTCAGCGGCGCGTCGAGGGCAGCGCAGGCCTTGCCCCGTGCTCATGGGGACCTGCTGCCTCAGCGGCTCGGCGCGCTGTCGTGCCCGCGCGCGCAGCGCCAGAGGACGAGGCCGTGGTCGCTGGCGATGACGTGGACGACAACGACGACAAAGAGGCCGCATAGGCGGAGACGGAGGCGGAGGCCGCGTGGGGAGCGGTTGCGGGCGAGCAGGCGTCGCGGGCGAACGCGACCGCGGGCGCCGCGTGTGCAGGGCGCCGCGGGCACCGCGTGAGCTAGCCGCCGCGGGCAAATGCTGCCGCACCACTGTAAGGTCGAGATGGCGGACTAGAGGGGGTGAATAGTCCTTTCTAAAAATTAACGCACCGGCTAACCGAAATAAATGCGGAATTAAACTAAACGGTCTAGCCAAGACTTTACCCCTCTAACTATGACTCTAGATGCACCTTGTAAAAGATCCTAAATAAGATAATTAAGGTGCCAAACTAGCTAGTGCTCTTCTAATCAAGTCTAGCTTGCAAGGTCACATAAACCTAAGCAACTAGTACTTTAGCAACCGTGGAAGCATGTACACAATTCTAATGAGAAAAAACACAAAGCCAACCTAAGCTCACTAGATGCTCAAGAACAAGGCTAAGCAAGCCGAACTCAAGAGCTCAATCACTAAGCTACACAAACTAAGCAATGCGAGAGATAAACTTCTAGCTGCACAAGCAAGAAGACAATTAGAGAGCTACACAAGCTATCTAATCATAAGAGCGACTACACAAGCTATATATATGAGAAAATGTAAATACAAAGCTTGTGACAAAGAATGCAAACTACCGCGAAGTGTGGAACAAGATGACACGACGATTTTTACCTGGTTCACTTGGTTGCCACCAAGCTACGTCCAGTTGTGTCGCCCAACACCCTTGTGGTTCCTCCGGTGTGACCCGCATGTCACTTGGCGCTCCACGCCAATGCCCGTCAAGGCACATCTTCTCAAAGGCACCACGAACGAACCCACACACAAGTGGTTCTCTGATTCGACTCGCAAGCCAATTGCCTCACAAGGCAAGCTCCCTCAAGAGCACCGCAAGACCCCTCTGTGTTGAGTGAGGTAACTCAAAGACACGAGCAATCCACTAGCGTTACTCTCCGCGATTCCCGCGAGGAGAGGACAAACCTCTCACAAATCAACCTTTGAAGCACCGCACAATCTCCGTTACATGCCTCACGAAGTCTCCAGCCACCAAGCCGTCTAGGAGGTGGCAACCTCCAAGAATAAGAAGCTCGCAAACTTGCAACACGATCACTTAGTGCCACACGATGCTCTCTCTCAAAGCAATCGCATTAGAATCGCTCACTCACAATATCGAATGATCTCCTATCAAGCATATGTGAGTTAGAGGGCTCCCAAGCACCACAATGGAAGCCACCAAGGCCCTAGTGTGCTCAGCAACACGAAATGGCTGACCAACATCTCAATATATAGCCAAAGCTAAGAAACTAGCCGTTGCTAGCCGATACATCAAATTTTGAGAGCGTTGGACGCGTCCCACGCCCTGCGTCGGACGCGTCTGACGCTTACATTTTCACCGCACTAGCACGCTCTCTCAACAGGGTTGAAAACAACATGTCAGACGCGTCCAACGCTCATCGTCGGATGCGTCCGGCACTATACAATTTCAACGTGCACATCGTTGGACGCGTCCAACGCTCATCGTAGGATGCGTCTGACACTATACAAAATCACGCGCTTTAAAATCTGACTGTTGGACACCACCGGACGCGGAGTCGGGCGTCCGGCACTCACCGCCGAACGCGGCCTTTCGGTGTTTGGCTCTCCTCCAAATCGGCCAACCACACTGAGTTGCGTCCGATGCTTAATTTTCACCGCGCTGGCACGCTCTCTCAACAGGGCTAAAAAACAACACGTCAGACGCGTCCAACGCTCATCGCCGGACTCGTCCGACGCTATACAATTTCAACACGCACATAGTTGGACGCGTCCAACGCTCATCGTAGGACGCGTCCGATGCTATAAAAAATCACGCGCATTTAAATTCCTACCGTTGGACATCGTCGGACGCGGAGTCGGGCGTTCGACGCTCACCGCCGGACGCGGCCTTCTGGCGTCTGGCGCTCCTCCAAACCGGCCAACCACACTGAGTAGCGTCCGGCGCTCGACGGACGTGTCCGTCGCTGTGTTCAACGCGTAGGATGCGTCCTACGCTCCTCTATGGACGCGTCCAATGCTCCATTCCAATGCCACAGCAGCCACAATGCGTAGGACACATCCAACGCTCCTCCATGGATGCGTCCAACGTGTGTAAAAATACGTTTTTACACCACTGTACATCCACAACGCGTAGGACGCGTCCGACGCTCCTCCACGGACGTGTCTGACGTGTGTAAAACTTCGTTTTCACGTCGTCATGACACACTATCTCAACCACCTTTGCAAATGTGCCAACACCACCAAGTGTACATCACCATGTGCTTGTGTGTTAGCATTTTTACAATCATTTTCAAAGGATTTTTACTTGCTCCCACAACGCCACTCAATCCTAGCAACATCTTAATGTTAGATCGCTCAAGTGGCACTAGATGACCGATATGCAAACTCATTTGCCCCTCTTGATAGTATGGCCTATCAATCCTAAATTCGGTCATCAACTTCTCTACACACCTCATGACCGGTGAAATGAAATGCCCTAGGTTATACTTTTGCCTTGCATCTTCATTTCCACCATCACCTCCATTGTGCCAATGCAACACATGCACGACACGATCAACAATGATATGATCCACTTCACATCATCACATGACCGTCTTGGTCCATTGATCTTGACCTCACTTGCTCTTCTCTGTTGCGTCGGTCCTTTGGCGCCAAGTCTTGCTCAAGCTTCACCATGCATGGTCCTTCGCTTCCAGGCCTTAACTTGCCCTTCACCCTTGCAACCGGTCCTTCGAGCCAAGCCTCATCTCGATCTTCACCATGTTGCTCTTTACCGTTGACTCAGTCCATCGGCGCCAAGTCTTGCTTGAGCTTCACCTTCGCATGGTCCTTCGCCTCAAAGCCTTGACCTGCCCTTCACACATTCAACCGGTCCATTAAGCCAAGCCTTGTCTTGATCTTCACGTCTTGGTTACATACATATACCTATGGACTAATCCTATGTATCTCAATCATAAACACATTAGTCCACCTAAAGTTGTCACTCAATTACCAAAACCAAACATGGGACTTTCAATCTCCCCTTTTTTTGGTAATTGATGACAACTCTACAAAGATATAGAATTTAAGAATATTGGACTCTATGCCACTTATCCAACATTTAAGCTCAATCTTATGATATGGATAAGTACCAAAAAGTCAACTTGGTAGTGATAGCTCCCCCTACATGTGTGCTCAATTGATTTGAATTCAAGTCTTGCACACTTGCATAAATATAGAAATTTTGGGAGAGTTAGAACCACTAAGTGATGCTAAGGTACATAGGATAAACCTTTGAAACGTGATATACCAATCAGAGTTGCACCATTGAAGTTCACCCTTAGCACCATTATGGTTAGCTAGATACCACATGAAAACAAAACTAGATACCTCATGAGATCAACATTATAATCAAGGCTCTAGTACCACATGAAAGAGCACATGAATCTAGCTAAATCAACCTATGCATGCTAGTTATCAAATTATCAATCAAATTCTATGACTAGCATACACCACACAAGCATTGCATATTAAATTTTAAAACTTATGCAAATGCAAGCAAGCACATGAATATGCACAAATCAAATGCAATCAACCAAGTTCATGAGCTTGCTCCCCCGACTTGTGTGCTTATTTTGTCCAAGAATTTTTGATCCCCTTAAATTCTTCAATGTTGCTCCCTCTTGGTCCATGTCCATGTCTTCTCCCATCTTTTGTCCAATATATGCCTCTTGCATATCTTTGTATCTTTTTCTCCCTCTTTGTCATTAATCACCAAAAAGGTATGCATCCAAATATCACATGAAATACCACATGAATGTGTCTCTTGATACCATGTAAATGTGATATCATGTGAAGATTAGCCTCTTGTACCACATGTAGAGTGAGTTCTTTGATGCAAAGGGTTTGACTTGAGTAGATGGTTGAGTCTTGAATCTTCATTTTTGGTGGACACCACCATATGTTGGAATGAAACCACTTGTACATACCACACGTAATTGCATGAAACCACTTAGAATTACCATATGTAGTCTACTTGTAGAATCTTTGACCTTGAACTAAAATGATTTGCCTATAAGCTTTCAAGTCCGGTTTGAACCAATGACAAGCTTTTTCACACCTTATGAAGTATAAGGGTTATCTTGCCAATGTTGTACTTGTCACTTATATGCAATCCAAAATAGATCAAGTACTTGGGTTCACTAGCTCATGAAAAAATTCACATTCATACCACTAGATTTGAATAACCAATCAAGCAATAGTGGTTGACTATGAATCATAAAACTTTCCATTTGTCATGCATGATCCTAATAGGCATGTACTATATGAACTAACTACATACTAGTAAGGGATGATATGATCATGCATATTACAATTTTACCTTTGCTATGTTGGAGTAGAGGATAGTCATTTAGATTCCAATTTCATTACTCCAATAGCAATGTGAAATCCAATTTATAAGCTTGATGAAGCCAATAGATACCAATTAGTATTCCATGCTTCATCCATATGAAGTGAGAACCACTAATGATCAAGTGCACTTTCTTATTGTGGTTGGCTTGCTTCTTCTTCTTTTGATCTAATTTGCATGAGAACAGATATTATTTGAATTATCACTTGTTTTGCCATGTATTCCTCTCTATTAGGTGTTGCTTGCTTTCTTGATCAATTCTTTTGATTCCTTCAACTAAGCATCTCCAATAATCCTTAGATCATCACTTCCATGTTAGCCTTCTAAGTATCCCCACTTGGTTTACCCACTCATGGGCGGCAAACCCCCTCGAGGAGAAGTGATCTCTCTCCAAAAACTATCCTTGACATTCACATGAATTGCCTTTATTTGATTGATCCATCGACTTAACATGATGGATAACCTTGAGATCTTATTTAAGTCCTTTTCTTTCTTCCAAATGATCTTCAATTCTCATTAGAACTTAAACCTTATCTTCTTCTTGAACTTGATCTTGATCTTCTATTTGAGTACCAAATGTTGTAATAAATAATTCCTCAATCAAATACTCTTGTACTCATTTCTTGTTATGCTTCTAGATTAGATCAAAACCAAACATAGGTTCCTCAACCACTTATAATTATGATTTCAACTTGAGGACCTTTCAATTTGAGTTACTCTTGATTAATCCAATGAGTGTCACTTTTCTAGCAGATTCTGTACCCTTCAAAGAATAATTCATATCTCCCAATGTACAAAACCAAATTCTATGAAATTTGGTGGAGATGTGTGAAACTAAGTTTTCTAGAAGCTATAAAAATTTGAGCTTCATTGACCTTCTAGATTGCTACCAGATTTCACATCTTCCCATACTGCTACATGCTAAAAACTGCTGCACTATAGCTGATAAGAACTTCTCCAAAACCATAGCAATTCTTATTCGATTCTCATGAAATTTGTACAGCATCTTGTATCATAAGTGTAGAGCATGTATGCCAAATTTCAAGCCAATCCAAATAGATTTGATTCATTAATCATGGCTATCTTCTTAGCTAGATCAGATTTGTAATTGTGGACAGATTTAAGCAATTGAGCTATGCTTCATCCAAAATGAATCAAACTTGAAGTTAACTTATTTGAACACATCCACAAGACATATATCCAATCATATCACTTATTAAGAGTCATCTTGTGATCATATCCATCTAAACCAATTTAAATTTGACTACTAGACAATCAATCCATTCAATCAACTCATATGCACCCAAATGAATTAGATCAACTAAACATAAACTTTAGTAGCTCATGATCATTCATAGCAAGCTTATACTCAAATATTTGCAAGCAACCAAATATATCATCAAAACACCATAACTTGAATTATAGCGCTTGTATGTTTAGCACATTTGGACTTCACTTTGTCATGACTTGGCATTGGGATGAGAATAGCATTAAGCTTCAATACTTGAATCAACTATACGATGAATAATATGAAATCCATTGAATCAAGTCTCCAATGCCAATGGTACCTACAAACAATTATCTACTTTTTGATGGTACCCAAACTCGTTTGGATCCTCTCAAGTTAGGAGCAACATACTTAGGCAATGCCTTAGTATGAGTAGTGGGATGTTTTGAAATAGAAACCATAGAGGTACCATTACCATCCTTTCTAAGCATATTATTTGCATCAATTGAAATGGGATTAGAAGTTTTACCTAGAGGACATGAATGAGCCATTTGTCCTCTTTTCTGGCATGAATAGCATCTTCTCTTTGATTGAGCCTTTTCTTCATTGCTCTTGTGATGTTCTTCATTGCCTTGCCTCTCAAGAGTTGCTTGAACCTTCTTTTCAAGCTTGGTAGGACACCCCGAGGCAAAGTGTCCCATATTTCCACATTCAAAGCACTTGATGTGAGCCAAATTTCTCTTTTCTTGAGGCTTGCTCATCATCATCTTGTTGGCATCATGGATATGAGTTGGATGCCTTGCATAAGCTCTTCCATCCCTTCTTGTTTTCTTCTTCTTCATCTTCAAGTCATCAACTTTTTCTTTATGGTTGATCTTGACTTGATCTTGGGGCTTCTTTTCATGCTCAACTTGTGGCTTCTTGGATGGGCAATCCTTAGCAAGGTGTCTGTTGGGTGATGAAATCACACACATATATGTAAGATGAAAATAATATGCTAGTCGCAATTGTATTTCATTCTATCCCAAAAGTTTACACCCTAAGGGGTATTTCTAGACCCCCTGGCTTCACCATAATAGCAAAATCTTACAAAATCGGATATAAAATTCCCTACACATTCAGCTAAAAATAACTTAGCGAAGTGGTGGAACACACTTCGTCCTTATCTTTTTGTCTTCTTAAACTGCTTCAGACTTGATTATAATTTCTTGACCCAGCCGTTAGCTTCACCGATTCACCATGCGAAGTTGCCTTGTTAACTTCGCTGGTCTCCGAATGTCCAGCGAAGTCATCTTCGCCTGAGACATGTGAGGACACATATGCGAAGTCCAAAATAATTATAGCAAAGTATCCACATCATCTTCGCCGTATACTGTACTGTATCAAATATTTATGGTAAAAAGTTTGTTTTTAGCTCCAAAGTTTGAGATGAGAGTTTGTATGTCAAAGTTGCTCCCCAACAGTAGCCCCTCGCGGGCGAAGGCCTACTCCAAAGGTCTGAATCCCGCAAACTTTATGTGAAACTTTGCCTAACAAACGCCGTCCAAACTTTGGAGTTGGCCTGTTTGAATTTTGAATCCAACAGCTAGTTTTGACCGGTTGATCCCACGGACGGTGCCAGATGTTGGGTGATGAAATCACACACATATATGTAAGGTGAAAATAATATGCTAGTTGCGATTCTATTTCATTCTATCCTAAAATCTTACACCCCAGGGGGTATTTATAGACCCCCTGGCTTCGCCATAATAGCAAAATCTTACAAAATCGGATATAAAGTTCCCTATACATTCAGCAAAAAACAACTCAGCGAAGTGGTGGAACACACTTCGTCCTTATCTTTTTATCTTATTAAACTGCTTCAGACTTGATCATAATTTCTTGACCCAGCTGTTAGCTTCGCCGATTCACCATGCGAAGTTGCCTTGTTAACTTTGCTGGTCTCCGAAAGTCCAGCGAAGTCATCTTCGCCTGAGATATGTGAGGACACATATGCGAAGTCCAAAATAATTATAGCAAAGTATCCACATCATCTTCTCCGTATACTGTATTGTATCAAATATTTATGGTAAAAAGTTTGTTTTCAGCTCTAAAGTTTGAGATGGGAGTTTGTATGTCAAAGTTGCTCCCCAACAGCAGCCCCTCGCGGGCGAAGGCCTACTCCAAAGGTTTGAATCCCACGAAGTTTATGTGAAACTTTGCCTAACAAATGCCGTCCAAACTTTGGAGTTGGCCTGTTTGAATTTTGAATCCAACGGCTAGTTTTGACCAGTTGACCAACCTTTGCCTATATATAGCGAGGCCCCCCTGAGGCTGTTGTTTTCAGAAGAAGGAAAACTCTGCCAAAATTTTTCTTAAGCTAGAAAGTTTGAGATAGATTTTCTTGACATCTGTTGCTTTTGTTCAGCTTTTCTTGAGCTCTCAGGTGAAGTGTGTTTGACAACTTTGGCAAGGTTTGTTTCGTTTAACTTTTATGCTTTGTGATCTTGTCTGGGTTGTTTTGATTTTTTAATTTTATAGATGTCTTCATGAGACTTGCAAGATCAAGTTCAATCTCAAGAGAGCTCAAAAGTTGATGATGATAGTTTACCTATGGATTCTGATGAAGAAAATCTTGATGATGTTGATGCGTCTGTCAAAGATTTGATCAGGGATGAAGAGGGTTTTACCTTGACTTTTGGTAAAACTTTGTTTGAGAAGAGTCATCTTGATGAGATGTTCGATTGAAATTTGTTGAGCGCAGTCAAGTGAGGGTGCCTGATCCTGCGAAGACCAATCCGAAGTCGTATCTGGATGAATGCATTGTTTATAAGGATTTGTTTACTGCTGGTCTTCGCTTCCCCTATCAAGATTTCCTTGAAGATGTGCTAAAGGCCTTCAACATTTAGATGCATCATTTGACGCTTAACGGAGTGGTTAGGTTGGCTCAGTTTGTTTGGGCTGTGAAGTCCCAGGAGGCTAATGCTGATATTGCCGCTTTTTGTGAGTTGTTTGAGATGCATACTCAATTTAAGGAGTTTGTGCTTGATGGTCGAGTGGTTACCAAGTACTTTGCTTGTTCTAGCTTTAAAACGGCTCGTAATTCTGTTCAAGTTTCTCCGGCGATGAAGAATAAGTGGGGTGTTGGAGATTGGTCAAGATATTGGTTCTATCATAAGGTGCCTATGGTTGAAGAAAGGGACCCAGAGACAAAGAAGATGGTGAAGAAATATCCGATGGCTGCTAGAATGGAGATTGAGGAGTTTAAATTATCTCCATCTTTTCCTACTTCCATGATCTCGAAGACTACTGTAAAGGCATACAAGTGCATAGCTTCGCTACAATGTGCTAGAGATCTTGTTGAAGAGTATGCAGCTGCCAGAATTTGGCCATTGAAGAAAGGTTGGTATTTTCAATGTTTTCATGCTAAAAAAGTTCAAGGGGTGAACTACAAGTACCCGGATAATGACTTTCATTGTCCAAGGACTTTTGCTTGTGATGAAGATTTTCTGAAATCTGTTGAAAGTTGGGCTGAGGATTTGCTTGGTAAATGTGTCTTGAGCGAGAAGAATAACATTGATAAGATACTTGGTGAGAACTATAAATGCTTGAACAGAGTTTTTGAGGTTGCTAATGTTGAGTATGGCGAAAGACCTCCTCCTGCTTATGTTGGTGACAAGAAATAAGGTAAAAAGAAGGAGAAGGAGACAGTTGCTAAGGCTGGTAAGCGCAAGGCTGGTGGTGGTGCTGGCAAAATTGTCGCAAAGAAATTGAAGAAGGATCAAAGTCCTTCTTGTTTGCTGGATGTGGATGATATCGAAGCTGTCCTTGAACATAGTTTGGATGTTGAAGGAAATGTGATTGCTGGCTTGGGTGGTTCTGGAGAAGATGGTGGTGAGACTGCGAAGGCTGTTGATGATGCAGGTGTTTCACTAACTCAGCATGCTGAAGATGAGGTGAGAGAAATTGCTGTGATGTTTTCTTGTGGTGTAACTTCGCCTTTACTGAGTCCGCTAAATGATACATTGCAGAATTTACAAGATCAAAGTTTTCCTACTGAGGATCCGGCTAGAGTCGAGCAGCTAATTTCTGAGAAAGAAACTACTACAAAAGATTCCCAAGGGGCTGATAAGCTTGCTTCGCTGAAGCCTGATTCTGGAGCTGCAGTTATCGGGTTCATGATCAAAATGCTGATGTAAGGAAGGCGACTTCGGCTGAAATTCCTGCCGTAGTTAATGTTGTTGAAGTTGAGGTGGATAAAGTTTCAAAAAAAGTTTGTGGTTCAAGGGTTTATACTCTTGATTTTGAAGATAGTTGTTGGTGTTTTGACCCCGCAGGGGTTAACACCAACGAGTAATATTCGTAATTGCGTGCTCCCTTAATCCGGTGGGTGATGCAAGAAGGACACGGTGATTTATCCTGGTTCGGGCAA
>CM041643.1:17241494-17293948 GCA_023333625.1 Bothriochloa decipiens
GCTGGAGCTTGGGCGTTCGGACGCCTTGCTCTCTACTTTACACTGTCTCACGGTATTATTTTGTGATCTAAAGCCTTAGCGTTTCTATGCTCTAGATCCTCTCATCCGTTCTCCTTTTTTCTCCCCTTTCCTAACATCCTGGCGCCTCCTTTTATAGGTGAAGGAGGGGCACAGGAGTACATATATTTAGAGTTCACATGGCTGGTGACGTATGACGTTGAGGCCGATCACGTCGGTGCTGCTGTAGAGATGTACGTCGGCATGGGAGGTTCTATAGCCGTCGCGTCGAGAGTTATTGAAGTGCAGCCCGGAGTCATTGGAGTCCCTCTCGAGGGTTCATCCGATGAAGTCGAGGGGCGACGGTCGAGGATCTGGCTCGAGTCGAGGGGGTCGAGTCGAGAGGGTCGAGCCTCACCGGATAAGGTCGAATCCCAGGAAATGCGGGGAACGTGTTGATTTATGCGTCTCGAGGGGGTGCTGGACAGGGCACAGTGCTCGGCATGGTGCAAACAGCGAAGTATGACCCGCGGGATTCCGGGGCATGGGCGGTAAAAGCAAGATTTGACCGCCACACCCACAACTGTTACCGTAACTGTGGCCATACGGTTAGGCGAGGGTAGGTAAAATGCATTAAATGCGCCCGGATCCGTACGGGAGAGTCGGCAGCGAGGGGTGCACTGTCCTCGAGGACCGCCCGTTTGCGCGAACGAAGTTCCGTCCTCGAGGGCAGGCTCGTTCGTCGGGCGAAGTTCCGTCCTCGAGGGGTCGCCCGAGTTGTACCCTCGAGTGTACAGTCCCAGTCTGCGCGGTAGCCCCTCGAGCAGGCTTTGGCTTTGGGCCGTCGTAACCCGTTCGTGGGTCAGCCCAATATGCCTTAGCCTGCGGGCCTTTGAACGTTAACGTGGGAGGTCACTGGAGGGTTCGTGTTACGGATTTTGCGGGGTTTATTCCGGTAAACCAAGGGTTTGGGGTACCCATTTCCTGGGCAACGACAATAGTGATGATGAGGTTTTTGATGAAGAAACTAACGAGGAACGGCTGACGCGCTTGTCGAATTATACTGTTCATGTAGAAACTGGTCAAAGGGTTGATTGTAGTTTGAGGGACAGTGTTTCCACTGGTAAACATTCTTTCTGCGCATTTCCTTTTGTCTTGCTTTGTTTTCTTTTGCTAATTCTTTGGTTTTTATTTTTGAAAAAACAATTTTTCCTCATGCACTGTCTTCTCCCCAAAAGAATGTTGACTTTAGCAAGATGAAGAATGTTCAGCAGGACCCTGCAACTCCTGTTGCTCCTGCTGTTGGTGAAGGGGAAGTTTCTGAAGCGCTGAGGCAGGGTTTAGAGTTTTGTCAGGAGAAAGGTTTGGGTCTTGACTGCTTCAAGTTTATATGTATTGGGGCTGATAAACTTCGGATGATGCCTCGCACTTCGAAGGTTCAGCTATCCAAGTGCATAGATGAGGCTTTCACTGTCCCTGATGCGGAGCTTGAAATATCAAAGAAGCCTTTGCTCGAAGTTGCTAACGCTGGCTTATCTATGATGTACAAAGGTTCTCTCTTGATGAGAGGTTTGCGAGTGAGGTTAGAGGAAAAAGAGAAAAATTTTTCCCTTTGCGAGCGTGATTATCAGGTTGAGATCCAGAATCTGAAAAAACAACTTGTGGAAAAGGAGAGAGAGAGCTGATGCCGTCGAAGCTCATAACAATTTGGAGACTAGGTTAATTAGTGCTCTTGCTGTTGTTGAGAAGAAGGGGGAAGAGATGAAGAAGATTGTCATAGAGAATAAAAAGTTGAAAGAAGGTATGCGACGTATTGAGAGAAAATTGGCAGAGCAGGACAAATCTTTCTTGATAACTGCAATCGTATTTGGGAACTCTATTTTGAAAGCTATGATAAGTTTGGAGCCAGGCCTGGTGAAAAATGTTGGGATCGAGGTGACTGTGACAGTTTCTTCAGTTGGCTTTGCCGTCAGTATGAAGACTTGTCTCATGTTATGGAGACCACAGTTGACATTGGGGTTTACTATTCTGCTCGTGCATTGTTTCACTTGATGAAACAGAGCCAAGATCTTTTGTTTGCGTAGTTTGTGATGACAATTACAAGTTTTCCCTGTAAGTGATTTGGTCACAAGTATTGTGCAATAAGTATTTTGAGCAATATTGGAGGTCTGGTGGCCGAACTCATTGTTTTGATAAAGCTAAGGAGAAGTTGCAGAAGGTATGTTTTGTATTTTTCTTATTTTGTGCTATTGCTATTGTTTTTATCTAACTCTTCTTTTTGTTTAGCAAATTGCAAAAGAGGCAGAAGCTGCTCAGAAGGAGGCCAAGGAGATTGCGAAGAGGGAAGCCAGAGCTAAGGGTCAAAGTGGTGCTGGATCGAGCAATATTAGTGGTGGCCATCCTTAGGCTCTAGTTTTCCTTTCTTTTGTGAGATGCGGGAGTTTCAAGATACATTTGTTTTTAAGTTATCATCTTTGCAAAGCACACGCTTGAAGGTTGTTTGACTATTTTTTCCATCTTGCATAGGTTCCTCATGCTGAGCCTGTGTAGGATGTCGAAGATATTACCCCGCTGTTAATGTCTAAGGATAACTTTGTTTTCGAGCCTAGTGAATTTATGACTTTCGAGCAAAGTATGATGGTTGTGATGTCGATGATTTTCTTGCCCGTAAGTTTTTTCTTTCATTATTTTAAACTTGAACTTTTTTGGTGATTCTATCTTACAAATTTTTTATAGATATGAATAAACGATACCGTAGTATCAGGCCTCCCAATTGTCGAGTTTTTGATTTTACGAATTTTGCAAAGGTAAAAATTTGACGTGTGGTTAGACTTTGTTTTCTAACTTCTTCCTCTTATAGTCATCTGAGTCAAGTACTTCGCCGGTGAATGTTTGTGAAGACTATTTACGCCGTGAAGCAGACGATGTTATTAATGAAGTTGTGAGAGCGACATACTTGGTGATGCTGTCGAAGTAGTTAGTTCTCGAGATGACTAATTTTGTACACATATTTTTTTGTAATTGGGTAAGTTGTATTGCAAGACATCTTGTTGTACTACGAAGTGTGTGAGTTTACCTTCGCTTGTAAATGAGTATTATATAATCGATTTGAATTTTATCGTCTTTCTTTTTTGAAGATCCTGCTTTTTGTTTGAGGTGGTTGTCTGTGCTTCACTTAAGAACTGGTAATGTTTTTGCTCTGACAAGACCGATTTGAAGAATTTAATAAATTTTGAAACGCCATTCCTTCTTTTCGTTCAAAGTAAACATCGTTCCTTCGCTTGGAGACTGAAAATGCTTTCTTCTTAGTGGAATAAGTTCAAAAAATTTGCCTTAGCGTGCGCGTGCGTCGGCCTGCCTGCTCGCGTGCGCGGCCCAGCAAGGCGGCCCGCCGCAGCGCCGCACATCCGCGCCAGGCCGCCCACCCGCGCGCGCTGCTCGCTCGCGTTGCTGCGGCCTAGCAAGGATGCTGCCGTCGCTCGCGCCGTGCCGTCCCGTTTCTCTCGCCGACACACGGGCCCCACCTGTCAGCTCCTTCCCTTCCCATTTTTGGCCGACCGCGCGTCGCGTCCGCCGCACCATTTCTGTCCACCGCGCACCTCCGCCGTTCGCCCGCGTCCTGCCACGCGCTGAGCCGTCCATCTCGCCCGCCTGCTTGCACCACGCCTCAGCCAAACCCTAACCCTAACCGTGGCCACGTATAGCCGCCCGATGGGTATCTCCCATCCTCGCCGTCGGCAGCCGCCCGCCATGGCTATAAAAAGAAAAGCTCGGTGCGCTAGGGTTTCCTAACTCCGTGCCACCTTCGGTAAGCTCCACGCCTTCTCTGACCACACCAGAGAGAGTGAGGAAGAGGGAGGAAGGACGGGAGCCAGCGCATGCCCCGAAGCACCGTCGCTGTCCGCCGTCGCTACCGCCGCCCGTGCGTCGGAGGAGGACCTCGGAGCACCACCCGACCAGCTCGACGCCCTGACTCTACTTCCCTTCACTAGACTCGCCACCTCGTCGCCTGCCTCGACCACCGCTGCACAGGTGAGCTCCCCCGCCCTCGCCCTGCTCAGCCATGGCCACCGCCAGTACACCGCCACCGTTCTCGCTCCCCTCTTCTCCTTTTTCGCCTTTGACTCCACCGACGAGCGCGTCGTAGCTTAGGACGCCGCTTTGGCAAGGTTTAGGGAGCCGGCGGGGACTACAGCGAGGGCACACCACTTTGCTGCCTCTGGACCCCCCGGGCTCTGGCCGCTGGAGCGTTCGCCGTGGCCGCCGAGCCGCGCACGCCCCCGCCGTGCCTCGATTATCTCCGGTAGCTAGCTCATGGAGATCCTAGCTTCTCCAATCGAAAGACAAGAAGGAAGATGGAGACCACCGCCCGGCTTCGCCGGTGAATTTGGCCTCGCCGTCGCCGGCCGCCGTCGCCGCACCTTGCTGCCGGTCACCGGCCTGAGGGCCGATTTCCCCAAATTGGAGCACCCAGCCCCGCTCGTTCGGTCCCGTGAGTCCGATGCGATAGCCCAAGCCACGTCCCGCGCGCCGTTGTGCCCTGCCGCCGTGACCTTGCCGCCGACCGCCGCCAGAGAACGTGCATCGGCGAGCCAAGCCCCGCGTGCGCCACCTCAACCCCACCAGCACCTCGGCCGTGCCCTTGCGCCGCCCTAGCCGCTCGCCCGCCGAGCTCGCACAACCCGCAGCCACCGCATGCCTGCTCGCCGCTGGCCGACCGGCCATGCCCGCCGCGTGCGTGAGGAAGATGGGGAAACTTCCCCGTACCCTGGGTGCACCGCGTCTTCCACGCAGGACCCAGCTGGACCAACCACGCAACGCCACCTAGCCCCCTGCCTGTGGTCCATGGCAGACCAAGTCCACGAAGCCAACACTCGTGGACCGAGCCCAGTAAGAACCCAGGCGGGCCACGTGGAGGAACCACGAGCCGACACGTGTCTGGGCCGGGCTGGCCCAACCCGGCCTAGATCCAGCCCTACCCAGGCCTGCCGAGGCCCGGTCGAGGCCTGGTCGGCGTTGACCGTTGACCGATCAACATTGACCGTTGACCTGGCCCCACCTGCCAGTGACCAGATCCGTGGGCCCCACCTGTCAGCCACTGACTGGGTCCCCATCAGTGCTGATGTCAGCGTGACGTCAGCATGACGTCATCCAGCCTCAGACCCCACGTCAGTGCTGACGTCAGCATGACATTAGAATGACGTCAGCACAGCCCCGGCTGCACTGTTCCCGCACGCCACGTGGCCCAATCAGGAGCCGCCACGTGTCAGCACTAGGTTAATCTACCCTTTTTCTTTTTCAGAAAATAGAATAAACTTTAGAAATTCATAACTTCTTCATACGGACTCCGAAAAATATGAACCAAGTGTCCAAATTTTCATAAAAATGAGCTCTACATCATAGGCTTGTGTATGAGTGCATTTGGAGTTATTGACTTTTATTGCTTCTTTGTGTTGACTCTATAGGAGCCGCTAACGCGGCTATTTTGTCTCGTTTCAGAGGAGGATCAGCTTGAGGAGGACGACTACGAGTACGAGGAGGAGCTCGGTGACGACTTCGCAGGTGCCACACCCCACCCAACCTCATAGATCCTATTACGCATGGCATAATGTCTAGTTGCTAGTGCTTTAATTATGAATATCACCTGATGATAGGTTGCATGGTAGAACTGCTTGAGGAGCCTTTACCTTGTCGCAACCTTACTCCTGCACACCTGCTGATAGGCTAGACGCTTGCTTTTTGTACTTATGATGCTTTACTTCTACTACGCTTACATCTGTGTGATGATGATGCGTGGTGGACAGTATGGTTATAAGGCTAAGGCACGTGGTGCCACTTTATTCGGGGAGAGTGCTGCGTGCGTCTTGGGTGTGTGGTGAGGGTTGAGTCGATCAGACAGGATTCTACGACGAGCCATGTGGGCGAGTCTTGCCGGGGAATATGTTCTGGGCATTCCCGTGTGAGGTGCTTGTGGCGGGCACATTATGAGGTATAAGGAGATCCCGGGGGTGAGAACCTTCGTGGAGCGAAGCCCCGGGTAGGAGGTGCTGTTGTAGCACGGACTGTTGTAGTCCATAAGGGAAGATAATCCTGTCTGATCCCCCTAGGACCTGATATCTCTTGAGGACCGGAACCTTGGGACTTACGTGCTCACCACTCGCTCTTGTATGGGCGGGAGACGAATGTCTGACTAGCTAGGATGGTGCCACTACTACTAGGTGGTTAGCAGATAGTGTCGGGAGGTACGGGCGTGGAGACCCACACCCTCCTTAGACAACATAGTGACCTCGGAGGCCCGGTACTATGTCTCACAGTCTCAGTGTGCCGGTGGTACCTATCCGGGATGTCCCAGTACTGAGTGGTAGGGTGGCATCGCACCGGTTAGAAAGCAGCCGGAATCAGCTTAGGCGAGGCACCGCCGATGATAGTGATCTTGTGGTTACGGGAGTACACGCTCTGTAGAGTTTATGAATCTATATATATAGTCCGCGAGCCACTGGTATGGCTTTTTCCTAAGACCCACGCTTCTCGGGAGTAGTGAGAGGAGTCCTTCTATTCCTCACCCTGGAGTTATCCTTCCGGCCGTGAGCCGCTGAGACAGGCTCCGAGAGGGAGTTGGACCTGTCGACTGAGTGCGAGAGGGTGAGATGTGTGTGATGGTGATGGAATGGGGTGGATATGTAGATGAGATGGGTTAAAATTTGATGAATTATATTATATAATATTGGTCACTATTTGCATAGGAAACTACAGCCACATATTAGGTCGATTTGATTATATCCTTTGCATCCCACCAAATACTACATAGCAAAAGCAAAGCATAGGGTGGGAGATGTGGCCAGTACAAACCGTACTAAAAATTATTTGGCAGGTGAGCCCGACTACGACTATGACGATGAGGAGGAGTAGACGTCTCGTTCCTACGCTCAGGCTTCTTTTGGAGATTTATTGTACTTCCGCCTTCCGCAGCTGTTCCAGACGTGGCAGCTACTCTGATGATCCCACCAATGTGGCGATGACTATTTATGTAACCCCTTCTAAATGTATTCTTTTGTTCGAAGTATGGATTACTGTATCAACTAACGCTGGATGATATGATGGTTTGAGCTTCAAACTATTGAATTATTCGCCATTCTGTGTATTTTCCCCTCGTGGAAAATTAAGGATGTTTCAGTTGGTATCAGAGCCATGCTTGACCCTAGGACGAGACCCATAGGATTTAGGAAAATCTTAAAATCTCTCGGTTATACACCGACCACTGCATACGCTTTTATGCATGGCTTACCTCTCTCTGCAACTTTTCTAACTTCTTTTTCGTGTCACCTGCAGATGGACCCCAACTTGCCGCTTGGTCTGTTACCGCCAATGGATGTCGTTGAGTTCAGACTCGACAAAACGGAGCATGGAGGCTATGCTCACGTGCTTCGTGAGGTTCTCACCGAGCTGGGTGTTCCCATGGAGAACATCGAGTATCTTTGCCGCGGCATGCCCACCCTTGGAGGAGGCATCGAGGACTACAAGGCAGTTCACATCAACGTGCCTGCAAGCATGAACCTGCCCGAAGTTACCGCCTTCACTGACTTCGCCTTCGACAACGACACCGGCATGTGTGTTCAGACTGTTTCGCGCCAGGCACTCCGTACTGTGCTGCGCAACGGAGCTGACTATCTGAAGGAAAGTCACTTTCGTCTGCTTCCTCGTGCCCTCGACGTTTAGCAGGGTACATGGGGAGTGGTCATTTACATCGAGCGAAATACCAGAGTTGACCGCAACCCCTGCCACCGCGCCTCTATGATGTACATGCAGTGCCAGGAAATGTACATTGCTGAGTTGGAGCGGAAGGGATGCCGTGATCGTCGCTACTTGATGGAAGTTGATGAGAGGATCCACAGTTCGAAAGGTAAGGAGGCAGCATGGAAGCAAAGGATTGCGGACCTAGAGCGTGAGATAGCACGCAAAGAGCACACTCACCAGGATCGGATCACTAGTCTGATGAACAAGATGGATAAGCTTCAAATACACAACAGCCGTCTCAGCAAGAATATCTAGGAGCTTAAGGCCACTATGGCTGAGAAGAACAAAGACATTGCAAAGAGATTCCAGGAGAAGAGTCAAGATGCTACCTACAGGGACAAACTCCGCGAGCAGTGCAAGGCTCAACGTGAGAAGCTGCTGCAGGAGTACACTCTTGCTAGCTACAACCAGGGACACCTAATCAACTATGTCCATAAGACGTCATACCTCATGGATAAGCTCAAACGCACTATGGAAGCTTGGAAGAGGTCAGATCGCAAGAGGGTCAGAGAGTACGAGGAGTTGCAGGACGAGCATCCCTTACGTGCCCATAAGAGGGTCAGGGTTGAGACATTCGAGCTGGGGCAATCTTGCCTCAACTTGAGTGGATGTCCCACCACTAGACTTAGTGGACAGGTAGTGACCACCCCTCAGCTCGAGGAGGCCCGTCGCTACGTCTCTCGCCTTCAGATGACTGACAAGCAGATCTAGGCTTTTGGCATCGGTATACCTCCCACAGCTTACAGTTTGGACCAGCCTCTAGAGATGGTCTAGAGTAATATCAGGTCAGGAGATGATGGGCCCTGTATGTCCAAGTGACCAGACTCACCATGATGCTGAGTAGTTGTCCACCCCTTTTGCTAGAACTACCTGCGTGTAGTACGCTTCTCATGAGTCTCCAAGCGTAGCCGCTAAAGACATCGCCATGTACCCACCCTGATGTAATGAATGATTCAGTTTTTATCACATCTTATTGGATCTTCATGCTTCTTCATCTGAGTGTTGGATAAATTAGTAATGTTTTAAAATTATTTCAAAATAAGTATGTCTTTAATATCAAAGTTATATTAAGCGCGTATGCCCTAATCTGAGGTTTATGTTGAGCAGGATGTCCACTCGTCGTGCCAGCCGCCTAAGCAACAGCTCTCCTTCACCCGTGCCCGCCAGGGGCCGCGGACGCAGAAGTGGTCGTGCATGCGTTGGTCGCATACCCCTCGACCTTGAGGAGCCACCCCGCGCTGCCACCCCACGGCCTGCTGCTGAGCCCCCCGGAACCAGCTGCCGGGGGCACGGCGGGGGACAGCCACAGCCTGCTGCTGAGCCCAAGCCCAGGCCTGTCGTAGGAGGAGATGCAGCTCCACCACCACCTCCCGTGCCACTCTTGGTGGATGTGATGGCCCAGCAGACCGAGCTTCTTCGAGTCTTAGCTAAGAACGTGCTGCACCCCCACCACCGGGAGCCCCGCGATGATTTCTACAAGAAGCTATAGTTCTTTCTCAAGCTGAGGCCCCCGATGTTCGATGGCACCAGCATCGACCCTATCGCTGCTGATGATTGGCTTAAGGAGATTGAGAAGAAGCTGGACTTGACCACTTGCACTGATGAGGAGTGTGTTGGCTTGGCAGCTCACCAGCTTGTGGGTGCTGGGTGATCTTGGTGGGACAGCCTCTGCGAAACCCATCGGGACCCTGCCAACATCTCCTGGGATGAGTTTGTGGACGAGTTTCGTGCAGTCTTCATCTGTGAAGGTGCGCTGGAGAAGAAGGAGAATGAGTTCCGCAGCATCTCCATGGGAGCCGACAAGGTGCATGAGTACACCACCCGCTTCACTAACCTACTGCGCTATGCACCCGTCTCAGTGGTGAACTCTGAGAAGGAGAAGATGTACTAGTACCGCAAGGGCTTGTCTAGCTACATCAGGCTCTCCCTCTCAGGCACCAAGAGCCACACCCTGTGTGACCTAATTGACAGGTGCATGGAGATTGAGAAGGACTGCGATGAGGTTTTCGCGGAGAGGGAGGCGCTTGGCAAGAACAAGAAGTGCCGTACTGAGGGCACCTCCCGCGCACCTACCCCATGGAGGTCGCGTGGTGAGACCTCTCAGCCTCCCCGCTCTCACTTCGCCCAGGGAATGGCTCACGGTTCGAGCCGGGGTGGTGGTACCCACACCAGCAACTACCCCCGCCCTGCTCAGGACCGTCAAGCATACGCTCGTGCCGCACCTGGAGGTAGCACGTGGAGGTCCGCCACGCCAACCCCAACAGGCGGTGTGACCTACACTTGCTTTGCTTGTGGCCAGCCAGGTCATAAGGCAGCCGAGTGCCCGAACAAGGCTGCACCAGCTACACCAGCGCCCGCCAGGCAGAACCAGGGCACCCCGCAGAAGCAGGTGCCATCCAGAGCACCCCGTGGCCGCCTCACCCACATCTCAGTAGAGGCTGCCCAGAGTGCCCCCGATGTGGTGTACGGTATGTTTTTAGTGCATGGAGTTAAGGCATCCGTGCTGTTTGATTCAGGTGCTACATGTTCATATATATCCTCCAAGTTCGCACGAGAGCACCTTATACCTGTCACTCCACGAAAAGAAGCCTTATACACCAGTTCACCTTTGGGCAACATTTGTTGTACCAAAATATGTAAGGGAGTGAGTATCACCATCGAGGGTCTTACCTTTCTTGCTGATCTTACCTTACTACCCTTCGAAGGCCTAGACGTCATTCTAGGGATGGATTGGTTAACCCAGAACAAAGGAGTGATATCTTGCTCACCCAGATTTGTGGATATAACCCATCCAAGTGGCCGTCAGATCAGATGTGAGCCAAACAAAGGGACCATGCTGTGTGCCCTGGAAGAGAAGTCACTTGAGGAAGTGCCCGTAGTTTATGAGTACCCGGATGTCTTTCCGAAAGAGCTACCAGGAATGCCACCGGACAGAGATGTTGAGTTCGTGATCAACCTAATGCCTGGTACGAGTCCAATTTCCAAGCGACCCTACCGTATGGCAGTTGACGAGCTTAAGGAGCTTAAGAAATAGCTTGAGGAGCTATCAGAGAAAGGGTTCATTAGGCCCAGTGCCTCGCCCTGGGGATCTCCTGTTTTGTTTGTTAAGAAGAAGGATGGAACGCAGAGGATGTGCGTTGATTACCGGAACCTAAATGCCGTAACTATAAAGAACAAGTACCCTTTGCCAAGGATAGATGACCTGCTTGATCAGCTTCGCAATGCCAAGTACTTCTCCAAAATCGACCTCAGATCAGGCTACCATCAGATGAAGATTAGAGAGGAGGACATTACTAAGACAGTATTTGTCACTAGATATGGGCAGTATGAGTACATCGTCGTGTCCTTCAGTCTTACGAACGCGCTAGCTTATTTTATGAACATGATGAATAAAGTGTTCATGCAGGAGCTGGATAAGTTCGTGGTGGTCTTCATTGATGACATTCTTGTCTATTCTACCACCGCTGAAGCACATGAGCAACATCTAAGGATAGTACTGGAGAAGTTGAGAAAGCATCAGCTCTATGCCAAGTTCAACAAGTGTGAGTTCTGGCTTGAGGAGGTCACTTTCCTAGGTCATGTGCTCAATGCTGACGGAGTAGCTGTTGATCCGTCTAAGATTGAGACAGTGAAGGGATGGGAGCAGCCATAGAATGTGACTGATGTGAGAAGTTTCTTGGGATTGGCTGGTTACTATCGCCGATTCATCGAGAACTTTTCCAAGATAGCTCGCCCCATGACCAACCTCCTGAAGAAGACCAAGGAGTTTGAATGGATGTCCCAATGCGAACAAAGTTTCCAGACCCTGAAGGAGAAGCTCACCACAATGCCTGTTCTAGCCTTGCCCGATATCCACCAGGACTTTGTGGTCTATTGCGATGCATCTCGCCACGGGCTTGGTTGTGTTCTAATGCAGAATGGGAAAGTCATTGCCTATGCTTCCCGTCAGCTTAAGGAGCACGAACAGCGTTACCCCACCCATGATCTCAAGCTTGCAGCTATGATCCATGCCTTGAAGATTTGGAGGCACTACCTGATTGGGAACAAGTGTGAGATCTACACCGATCACAAGAGTTTGAAGTACTTTTTCACCCAAGAAAATCTAAACATGAGACAACATCGTTGGCTCGAGTTGATTAATGACTACGATGTGGAGATTCTCTATCACCCTGGGAAGGCCAATGTGGTCGCTGACGCTCTTAGCCGCAAAAGTCATTGTCATGCCTTGTTCACCACCGCCTTGCCCAAGGAGTTGCAAGAGGGCATTAATGAGTTATAGATGGAGGTGATACCTCATGGCCTGTTGAATGAGCTTCGTGTGCACTACACCCTCATGGATAGGATCCGTGAAGCCCAACGCCATTGCCCAAAAATTTGGGAGATACACGAGCTCCTGACACAGGGCAAGTGCCCAGAGTTCGGTGAGGATGAGCTAGGCACTTACTGGTACAAGGACAGAATTTGTGTGCCTACTGACCCAGCTATCTGTAATGAAATCCTATCAGAAGGTCATGACTCCAAGTATTGTATCCACCCAGGCAGTACTAAGATGTATGCTGATTTGAAGAGGAAATTCTGGTGGAAGAACATGAAGTCAGACATAGCGGAGCATGTTGCTAAATGTGACATTTGCAAATGCATCAAAGCTGAGCACAAGAGACCCGCAGGGCTGTTAAAGCCACTAGATATACCTGAATGGAAGTGGGATAGCATTTCTATGGACTTCATTGTGGGTTTGCCTCGAACCCCGAAGGGCCATGATGCCATATGGGTGATAGTCGATCGCTTGACTAAGGTAGCTCACTTCCTAGCCATCAAGACCGATGCCCAAATTGGCCAGCTAGCAGATCTGTATGTCAAGAACATTCTCAAGCTGCATGGAGCCCCTAAGAGCATAATATCCAATCATGGGCCGTAGTATACGTCCAAGTTCTGGAAAGCCCTGAACAAGTCAATAGGGAGCAAGCTAGATTACAGTACCGCATACCACCCTCAGACAGATGGACAGACAGAAAGAGTGAACCAGATACTTGAGGATATGCTTCGAGCTTGTGTTCTAAAATATGGGACTGATTGGGAGAAGAGCTTGCCTTTTGCAGAGTTCTCCTACAACAATAGTTACCAGGCCAGCCTCAAGATGTCACCCTTCGAGGCTATTTATGGAAGACCATGCAGAACACCCTTGATGTGGTCCGAAACTGGTGAAAGATTATTCTTTGGCCCAGCCACCATTAAGGAGGCCGAGGAAGGAGTCGCCCAGGTGCGAGAGAATCTGAAAATTGCCCAAAGCCGTCAAAAGAGTTATGCCGACAAGAGGCGCAGAGACCTTGAGTTTGAGATAGGAGACTATGTCTACCTCAAGGTCTCCCCGCTTCGAGGGACCATCAGGTTCCATGTGAAGGGAAAGCTAGCACCAAGGTATGTAGGACCGCATAGAATCAGTGAAAGGATTGGCAAGCTTGCCTACAGAATAGAGTTGCCCCCACAACTGGCAGGAGTACACCCAGTGTTCCATGTGTCGCAACTGCGCAAGTGTTTGCAACCGCCAGAGCATCCGATACCTGCAGAGGCACTCGATATCTAGGACATTTTGGAGTACAGAGAGCACCCCATCCGCATTATGGGTAGAACCACCAAGGAAACCAGAAACTCCAGCACGCCATATCTAAAGATTCACTAGAGCAATCACACAGAATGGGAAGCAACTTGGGAGAAGGAGTCAGAAATGAGGAAGCTCTACCCCTACCTTTTTGAAGAGTAAGTTACACTCTTGAATCTCGAGGACGAGATTCTCATAAGGGGGTAGGACTGTAACAACCCTAGAAATCCGGTCACCGAAAATACGGGCTTTCAAAAATTTTTCTAAAAAGTATACAATGTGTGGCGAGTGTCATGTAGGAAACCACCAGATAGTTGCACAAGTAGCGCCTAATGCTAGCATAAGCATTGCATTCAAATAACCAGTTTGATTTTGCCTCTTATTCGATTTTATGTGATGTTAATAAAATTGAATAACCTTTTATCACATGTGTATATATATGCCCGCTAACTCCGGAAATGGATCCATCATGACCTAGAGACCCTAGTGGACCCACCATGGTGTATACATCATGTTCACTAACCTCACTAACCTAGGGTTGTGGCTAAATTAGTTGCTTTGCAAGAAATAGATTTGGAAAAGGGTTTAAAAATGAAAAGAAAAATGAAAAAGAGAAACCGGCCCGAAGCAGCTTCCAGCCTAGGCCGGCCTGCTACCAAATCCCCGCGCTGGCCCAACCAGCAGCCTAGCCTGGCCGTGCGCTCGCTTGCCCGCGCACGCGCCCGCTGGCTCGCCCGCGCACGCGTGCGCTCGCCCGCGCACGCGCCCGCTCGCCCGCGTCCGCGGCCCAGCCAGCCACCACCGCTCGCGTGCGCGCTAGCCTGCCTACTCGTGTCGCGGCCCAGCAAGGCGGCCCGCCGCAGCGCCGCGCGTCCGCGCCAGGCCGCCCGCCCGCGCGTGCCGCTCGCTCGCGTTGCCGCGACCTAGCAAGGCGGCCCAGCAAGGACGCTGCCGTCGCCCGCGCCGTGCCGTCCTGTTTCTCTCGCTGACACACGAGCCCCACCTGTCAGCTCCTTCCCTTCCCATTTTCGGCCAACCGCGCGTCGCGTCCGCCGCACCATTTCTGTCCACCGCGCGCCTCCGCCGTTCACCCGCGTCCGGCCGCGCGCTGAGCCGTCCATCTCGCCCGCCTGCTTGCACCACGCCTCAGCCAAACCCTAACCCTAACCGTGGCTGCGCACAGCCGCCCGATGGGTATCTCCCATCCTCGCCGTCGGCAGCAGCCCGCCATGGCTATAAAAAGAAAAGCTCGGTGCGCTAGGGTTTCCTAACTCTGCGCCGCCTTCGGTAAGCTCCACGCCTTCTTTGACCACGCCAGAGAGAGAGTGAGGAAGAGGGAGGAACGACAGGAGCCAGCGCACGCCCCGGAGCACCGTCGCTGTCCGCCGCCGCTACCGCCGCCCGTGCGCCGGAGGAGGACCTCGGAGCACCGCCCGGCTAGCTCGATGCCCTGACTCTACTTCCCTTCACCAGACTCGCCACCTCATCTCCTGCCTCGACCACCACTGCACAGGTGACCTCCCCCGCCCTCACCCTTCTCAGCCATGGCCGCCGCCAGTACACCGCCATCGTTCTCGCTCCCCTCTTCTCCTTTTCTGCCTTTGACTCCACCGAAGAGCACGTCGTAGCTTAGGACGCCGCTTTGGCAAGGTTTAGGGAGCCGGCGGGGACTACAGCGAGGGCACGCCGCTTTGCTGCCTTCGGACCCCCCGGGCTCTGGCCGCCGGAGTGTTCGCCGTGGCCGCTGAGCCGCGCACGCCCCCGCCGTGCCTCGATTAGCCCCGGTAGCTAGCTCATGGAGATCCTAGCTTCTCCAATCGAAAGACAAGAAGGAAGATGGAGACCAGTGCCCGGCTTCGCCGGCGAATTTGGCCTCGCCGTCGCCGGACGCCGCCGCCGCGCCTTGCTGCCCGTCACCAGCCTGAGGGCCGATTTCCCCAAATTAGAGCACCCAGCCCCGCTCGTTCGGTCCCGTGAGTCCAATGCGATAGCCCAAGCCACGTCCCGCACGCTGTAGTGCCCTGCTGCCGCGACCTCGCCGCCGACCACCACCAGAGAACGTGCGCCAGCGAGCCAAGCCCCGCGTGCGCCACCTCAACCCCACCAGCACCTCGGCCGTGCCCTTGCGCCGCCCTAGTCGCTCGCCCGCCGAGCTCGCACCGCCCGCAGCCACCGCATGCCTGCTCGCCGCTGGCCGACCGGCCATGCCCGCCGTGTGCGTGAGGAAGATGGGGAAACTTCCCCGTACCCGGGTGCACGCGTCTTCCACGCAGGACCCAGCTGGACCAACCACACAACGCCACCTAGCCCCCCCTGCCTGTGGTCCATGGCAGACCAAGTCCACGAAGCCAACACTTGTGGACCGAGCCCAGTAACAACACTTGTGGCCACGTGGAGGAACCACGAGCCGACACGTGTCCTGGCCGGGCTGGCCTAACCCGGCCCAGATCCAGCCCTACCCAGGCCCGCCGAGGCCCGGTCGAGGCCCGGTCGGCGTTGACCGTTGATCGGTCAACGTTGACCGTTGACCTAGCCCCACCTGCCAGTGACCAGATCCGTGGGCCCCACCTATCAGCCATTGACTGGGTCCCCGTCAGTGCTGACGTCAGCGTGACGTCATCCAGCCTCAGACCCCGCGTCAGTGCTGACGTCAGCATGACGTCAGAATGACATCAGCATGACGTCAGCACAGCCCCGGCTGCACTGTTCCCGCACGCCACGTGGCCTAATCAGGGGCCACCACGTGTCAGCACCAGGTTAATCTGCCCTTTTTCTTTTTTAGAAAATAGAATAAACTTCAAAAATTCATAACTTCTTCATACAGACTCTGAAAAATATGAACCAAGTGTCCAAATTTTCATAAAAATGAGCTCTACGTCATAGGCTTGTGTATGAGTGCATTTGGAGTTATTGAATTTTATTGCTTCTTTGTGTGGACTCTATAGGAGCCGCTAACGTGGCTATTTTGTCTTGTTTCAGGGGAGGATCAGCTTGAGGAGGATGACTACGAGTACGAGGAGGAGCTCGGTGATGACTTTGCAGGTGCCACACCCCACCCAACCTCGTAGATCCTATTACGCATGGCATAATGTCTAGTTGCTAGTGCTTTAATTATGAATATCACCTGATGATAGGTTGCATGGTAGAACTGCTTGAGGAGGCTTTACCTTGTCGCAACCTTACTCCTGCACACCTGCTGATAGGCTAGATGCTTGCTTTTTGTACTTACGATGCTTTACTTCTACTACGCTTACATCTGTGTGATGATGATGCGTGGTGGAGACTATGGTTATAAGGCTAAGGCACGTGGTGCCACTTTATTCGGGGAGAGTGCTACGTGCGTCTTGGGTGTGTGGTGAGGGTTGAGTCGATCAGATAGGATTCTACGACGAGCCATGTGGGCGAGTCTTGCCGGGGAATGTGTTCTGGGCATTCCCGTGTGAGATGCTTGTGGCGGGCACATTGTGAGGAGCAAAGCCCCGGGTAGGAGGTGCTGTTGTAGCACGGACTGTTGTAGTCCATAAGGGAAGATAATCCTGTCTGATCCCCTAGGACCTGATATCTCTTGAGGACCGGAACCTTGGAACTTACGTGCTCACCACTCGCTCTTGTATGGGCGGGAGACGGATGTCTGACTAGCTAGGACAGTGCCACTACTACTAGGTGGTTAGCAGATAGTGTCGGGAGATACGGGCATGGAGACCCACACCCTCCTTAGACAACATAGTGACCTCGGAGGCCCGGTACTATGTCTCATAGTCTCAGTGTGTCGGTGGTACCTATCCGGGATGTCCCAGTACTGAGTGGTAGGGTGGCATCGCACCGGTTAGAAAGCAGCCGGAATCAGCTTAGGCGGGGCACCGCCGATGATAGTGAACTTGTGATTACAGGAGTACACGCTCTGCAGAGTTTATGAATCTATATATATAGTCCGTGAGCCACTGGTATGGCTTTTTCCTATGACCCACGCTTCTCGGGAGTAGTGAGAGGAGTCCTTCTATTCCTCCCCCTGGTGTTACCCTTCCGGCCGTGAGCCGCTGAGACAGGCTCCGAGAGGGAGTTGGACCTGTTGACTGAGTGCGAGAGGGTGAGATGTGTGTGATGGTGATGGAATGGGGTGGATATGTAGATGAGATGGGTTAAAATTTGATGAATTATATTATATAATATTGGTCACTGTTTGCATAGGAAACTACAGCCACATATTAGGTCGATTTGATTATATCCTTTGCATCCCACCAAATACTACACAGCAAAAGCAAAGCATAGGGTGGGAGATGTGGCCAGTACAAACCGTACTGAAAATTATTTGGCAGGTGAGCCCGACTACGACTATGACGATGAGGAGGAGTAGACGTCTCGTTCCTACGCTCAGGCTTCTTTTGGAGATTTATTGTACTTCCGCCTTCCGCAGCTGTTCCAAACGCGGCAGCTACTCTGATGATCCCGCCAATGTGGCAATGACTATTTATGTAACCCCTTCTAAATGTATTCTTTTGTTCGAAGTATGGATTACTGTATCAACTACCGCTGGATGATATGATGGTTTGAGCTTCAAACTATTGAATTATTCACCATTCTGTGTATTTTTCCCTCGTGGAAAATAGAGGATGTTTCATTCGACATCTATAACAATGCAAGAAGATTAGAGGGCTACTCCAAACTAGTGCTCCTACTCCAACTAATAAGGAGGCAGGTACAGTATAGTAGTGATTTGGTATGCATTTAAAGGATGAGATATATATATAGGCTACAGGGATTCTCCGGGATTCAAGGGTAAAAACTCAAATTCGAAATTCAAATTTAAAATTCAAGAGTTACTATTCATGTCACTATTCAAATTCAGCGGTTACTATTCAAATTCACGGTACTATTCAAATTCGTGGTACTATTCAAATTTGGAATATAAATAGTGCACGAGCACTTCACTGAGTGAGTGGCTCAGGTACTTCAAAAATTTGTAACTATTCACAGCACTAGTTTAGTTACTATGCAAGGCACTTGTGGGTGTAGTGTGCGTGCGTGATTAACGAAATATGAAAGCGACGTGCGCGTGATTATATGTGTATGCAGAGTATGCGGAATTATATATGCGTGTAATTCTCAAGATCTTTGCAAGGTTGGTGAGACCAGAGTTTTAGCCGGTCGTGTGACTATGCTTGTGTCTGTCATACTCGGTAGTCACCGTATGCATCACCTAGCTTGCTACAGAACCAGGCTAACCTGTTCTTCTCCCTCGCTATCTCCAGCAATGAACACACAGGACTCAGGCCCTATCGTCTCCCCAGGCAGTTCCACCCGAAGGGAACACTTCTCTGCGGACACAGGGTTCTCTAAAACGCCGCTACATGGGCTAACACGAGAACAACTCAACGCAGAGGTTTCTCCTCTAGGGTCCCTAGCATAGAGACATCGCCCCATATAAACAAGCTTAAAGGACAACCGGGATTAAAACAGAAAAGCTTAATCCATTTTCACAAGGCAAGCTTACATATGGCTTTCCCTTTTGGGAAACCCCAAGCACTTAGCACAAACCTTAATTACCTTACAAGCACGAGAGGTCGGTGATCTTCCTTATTCTCTAATTTACAACACTGGTGGAGTAATACAGTGGTAGTAGGGTGTTACTATTATGGTGGATGGTTTCTCAGAGTGCTTCTAAGATCATGGCTTCATGGTGTATTGTGGAAGCGGAGTGGTGAGTGGAGTCTGCGGGTGTGGGTGCTTTGATGCTCTGTGTGCCGATGGTTGAGCGGGTGTATGAGCGGATGGTATGAGTGGATATGGGAGCGGATGATGGTCATGGTGGTGAATGCAAACGCTCAGCGTCTCCTTTTATAGAACGAAAGGAGCCTTCTCAAGTGTCCGCCTTAGTTATCAAGATGTCCTTCGCACTTATCTTCTGAGGGGTGCGAGTCCCTCACGGCAACGTCTTCTAGACATCTGGATGGTCTTCAATTATTTTCCTTCGTGATTATCTTCCTCATGGCAGAGCCTTCAATTATATGACATTACTGTTGCAGAACAGTGACTTGTTGTCGTCGTTCTCTTCTGAAGGATAAGGAAGCACTGTTGATCGACGATGACACTCTGAATTTTTTATTCTTTTTCACTGTATACTTCTTTTGCGCTGGCTGTTGCGCTGGTTGTTTTCACTTGTAATAAAATATTCAAGGGGATATGGTATGGTCTTCCACGCCTGAATAATTGATGTTAGAAATATCAATTATAGCACTCTGGCATGTGTATTGAATTCAGTGATAATATCTTCTGTTAATAAAATTTAATTTAAGAGATTCACTAAAATTAGTGAAGTTTAATAATGGAAGAAATGATAGATGTGGAAAGAGATCTTGAAAGATATCAGAAAGATACTTTAAGAAAGTTAAGACCCCAACAAATATATCAAATGGGTTGGTTTGAAAATAAAAATAGATTATATAGAATATCTAGAGAAGTTGAATTAAGTATTCTAGTTGATCTTGTTCAGCTAAGCATAGTTAATAAGCAAATTAAAAATGGGTTAAAATATTCTGGATATAAATATATACATCAAGGAATGTATATCATAGGAATTAAAGATATGACAAGAAAGAAATTAGGAATAAAAGTCTTAATAACTTTGTTATACAAGAGATGGGACTCGATAAATAAAGCAGCATTAGGATTTTTAGAAGGAGATATGAATAAGAATATGCTAATAACATATATAGCTCTAGACTTATTAATGTCAGTAAAAGAATTTATAGAAAAGATGGCTTTTGATTTTTAGACTAAAGGCTATAAAGATTTTAAAGGAATAAATTTATTAGTAAGTATAGAATTTTAGGAAGATTAACTAATAGAAGTGGAATTAAATATAAAATAAACAAGAATAATGTGATAGAAGCATGCAGTCTAAAGAAATAAAGTTTATGAGTCCTCTAAAAATAAGTTTTGAAGATAGAGCAGGTGAAGAATGGAATATAAGTGCTCTGATAGAGCCAAAGATTTTAAAGCAACCTAAAGATTATATAAGCTATGAAAATAAAAATGGATCAACTAGTATTAGGTTTGTAGGATATGAAGATCGAAGCTTTGATGACTTAGAAATATCTAAATCAGAAGCAAAGCCAGTAGAAAATAGAAGGAATAGCACATGTGAATTTATGGAAAGTTTAGATATAGATAATGAAATAAAACATTATGAGCAAAAGATTAGAAAAATTTTTGATGAATATTTTAGAACTGGTATAAGTGAATGGAATGTTATAAGAGAAAAAGAAATTTACTTTAGACGACAAATTTATAGACTATAGAAGATTAAGAAAAATAGAGAGTTAAATAACAAAAAATTTAGTGTTCCAATAAAGAGATATGAAGCCAAGCCAAAACTGATAGAAGTTAAAAATAACAAAGTTCAAAAAAGTTAGTTGACAGTAAACTTAAAAAGGTAGATAAAGACAATGATATAAGTGAAGAAGAGCAATGAGAGATTAATGATAAATTGCTACTAGAAAGTTAGGAAGAAGAAGATAATGAGGATATAAATAAAATAACTAGAACTAACTCTGTTGATTTTATAAAACCTTTAGAATATAAAGTACCACATAGAAAATATATTGCTATAGAAGCAATGGAACTAGATCCAAGTGCATCAAAAAGAAAACGAGGTTCAGATATAAATGTTGAAGGAGAAAAAGAAAGGCCAACTAGAACTCCAGGAATATAGCCATCAGAAAAAGAAGAAACTACATATAACTATATACCCGGTCAATATACACATATAGGTTCAAAAAGAAGAGATTTTAAAAAGAAGGTTCAATTTCAAAAATCTAAAAGTGACGGTGCTATATTAAATTTAGCAGCACATGATCCTATAGATTGGCCGAATATAATCAGCACGTGAAAAGGGTTAATAGTGCAAAAATATATATAAAATCAACATAATATTAGAAATAGAGTAGAAGATATGATTACACATTTAGAAATATTTTTAGGAGAATCAGTTAAGGTTTTATGGGAATAATGGGTAGAAGCTTTTCCTGTGTACTATGAGCACCTAAAAAGAGCTGGTAGTAACCCATATAATTTTACGAATATTATATCAAGCATTGTAATGGGTGAAGACCCTGAATTAGGATATACAGTTTTACAAAATAAAAGACTGAGAGAGTTAGAAAAACTATCACTAACAAACTAGAAAAGAATTAAAGAATTTTCTCAGCATTAGTTATATAACGCCTCAACTGCTAAGCAGGGCTATAATAATGACATTGTTGAAAAATATTTCCATAAGTTGCCAGATCCTTTAGGATCTGTGATATACGAAGAATATAAAAAAGAAACAGATGGTAAAGAATATAATATCTCACAGGCTATAACATTTGTATTTAAGTAACTAAGAAAGATATGCACGAATATTCAAGTTCAAAGGTCAATGAAGCAATCTGACTATAATTTTTGTAATAAAATAGTTCAAATACCATTAACATATGGAGAAGAGAGATCTAGGCATAAGAAATATTTTAAGAATTATAAAAAAGATAACATGAGAACAAAGAAGCGCTATTTTCTGCGAAGATCAGATAATAGAGCTCCTTTCTTACATAAGAGAAATGTAAGAAGATATAATCCCAGAAAGAATTATGATAGTACTTGTAGATGTTTTATTTGTAATTCACCAGATCACTTGAGTAAAACTTGCCCTAATAAAGATAAGAAGAGGTATTCTAATAAGCAAGAAGAACAAGAAAAGGTTCTAATAATAGATAGTGTAAATAAAAATATTTTATTATGTGATGATGATATAATGGATGATGAATCAATATATTCAATTATTGAAACAGATGAGATTGAATATGATGAAGAAAAAGAATCAAGTGATGAAGAATTAGATTTAATTGATGAGTTATCTGGATTAAAGATAGAAATGATGGATCAAATAATATTTAAGCATATAAAAGGAAAAGATAATACTTTACCTGATATATGTTCACATTCATCTATTGTTACAGAAATGAATATAAGGTGCGTGTTCTGCATATATTATCAAGATCCAGGAGAAAGAGCAATATGCAGTCTATGCCAAAGACAAGCATGTGTGTTATGTTTAGACCAAAGAGAAAAAGAAAATAAAATGATAGTGAATACAAAATATGAGAAAAATAAGTAGCAGAAGAAATAAAGTCAGGGAAAGTAGATTGTCAACATATAACTAATATTCTGCAAGAGTTCTTAGTTCCAAGATTAAGTTTTAAAACTACTCATATCTTGTCATACTTTTCACAAGAAATTATAGATTTAATATGAAAAAAATATGCTGAAAGGCACCCTAAAATCTTTCAAAACATACAAAATTACTTCATGAGAATATATGAAGGGAAAGAAAGGCAGTCAGGAATAACTGTTAATGCAAATACTTTTTCTTTAATATAATGAAATACTTATTGTCAAGCCTCATCAAAGATTTATAATATTTATGGCTGACATAGACTTGAAATATTTTAGAAATATACAGAGAAATACTGAAGATGATATAACCTTGTAGACCATTATTGATCATGGGCTAATCCATGATATATATGGTACGCTTGAAGAAATTCTTAAATCTGGTCTTGGAAAGGCTATTAAAGAAGCATGCAAGAAGTTAGCCTGTATCCAAGGTAAATATAAGATCAAATTCTGTTCTAATCCACCAAGATTTACTCAGCCGATAAGGCCAGCTAGTCATGATATATATATTACAAAAGGACAATATAGCTTCCCTAATGTATGGAGAGTTGAGGAGAAATATGAAGAGTTATTTGCCAAAAAGACAAACCATGATAATTGGAGAATATTTAGTGAAGCAAAAGAATTGCAAGGAGATATTATGTTTGATTCAGAATATCATATGATGTATCAAAATAAGATAATAAAGGTGTTCTTACGAGAATACTATTATACTAGATATAGCATAATACAACGAGGAGTTGGAAGATTGATCGAGCCCAATTATGGTGAAGAATCTGATCTAAGAAAAGAATATAGAGATTTATTGTCTCTTCATGAAATATGCATGCTTGATGATTCAGACATTGAAGAAGATATTGACTAAATAAGAAGAGTCAAGGCAGGCTATGATCAATATCAAAGAATATATATTCCCTATGTTGATAAGGTGTTATCAACAATTTGGCCCGGGAAAGAAGATATTATCACTGAATTCAAGACACATGCCAGAGTGCTATAATTGATGTTTCTAACATCAATTATTCGGGCGTGGAAGACCATACCATATCCCCTTGAATATTTTATTACAAGTGAAAACAGCCAGCGCAACAGCCAGCGCAAAAGAAATATACAGTGAAAAAGAATAAAAAATTCAGAGTGTCATCGTCGATCAACAGTGCTTCCTTATCCTTCAGAAGAGAACGACGACGGCAAGACACCGTCCTGCAACAGTAATGTCATATAATTGAAGGCTCTGCCGTGAGGAAGATAATCACGAAGGCAAATAATTGAAGACCATCCAGCTGTCCAGAAGACGTTGCCGTGAGGGACTCTCACCCCTCAGAAGATAAGTGCGAAGGACATCTTGATAACCACGGCGGACACTCGAGAAGGCTCCTTTCGTTCTATAAAAGGAGACGCCGAACGCTTGCATTCACCACCACGACCATCATATGCTCCCGCATCCGCTCATATCATCAGATCACCCGCACACGCCACTCACCACTCCGCTTCCACAATACACCATGAAGCCATGATCTCATAAGCACTCTGAGAAACCATCCACCATAATAGTAACACCCCACTACCACTGTATTACTCCGCCAGTGTTGTAAATTAGAGAATAAGAAAGATTACCGACATCCCGTGCTTGTAAGGTAATTAAGATTTATGCTAAGTGCTTGGGGTTTCCCGAAAGGAAAAGCCGTATGTAAGCTTGCCTTGTGAAAATAGATTAGGCTTTTCTGTTTTAATCCCGGTTGTCCTCTAAGCTTGTTCATATGGGGCGATGTCTCTATGCTAGGGACCCTAGAGGAGAAACCTCTACGTTGAGTTGTTCTCGTGTTCCCATGTAGCGGCGTTTTAGAGAACCCTGTGTCCGCAGAGAATTGTTCCCTTCGGGTGGAACTGCCTGGGGAGACGATAGGGCCTGAGTCCTGTGTGTTCATTGCTGGAAATAGCGAGGGAGAAGAACAAGTTAGTCTGGTTCTGTAGCAAGCTAGGTGATGCATACGGTGAGTACCGAGTATGACAGACACAAGCATAGTCACACGACCGGCTGAAACTCTGGTCTCGCCAGCCTTGCAAAGATCTTGAGAATTACACTCATATATAATTCCGCATACTCTGCATACACATATAATCACGCGCACACCGCTTTCATATTTCGTTAATCACGCACGCACACTACACCCACCAAATTCATAATTTGAAGTGCTCTCAATAGTGCCAAATAGTAGCCTTTAATTTTTATAAGTGCTTTGCATAGTAACTAAAATAGTGCTTAAATAGTAACGAAGTTTGAGTGCCTGAGCCACTCCAGCATGAAGTGCTCGTGCACTATCCATATTCCGAATTTGAATAGTACCACAAATTTAAATAATACAACGAATTTAAATAGTAACTCATGAATTTTAAATTTAAATTTTGAATTCGAGTTTTTACTCTTGAATCCCGGAGTATCCCTATATATATACACACACACTCTACGAAAACGTTTTCTATTGGCTTTTTTTTCAAAAGCATGTAGAACCATTCCATGCTATGTGAAGCTTGCAAAACATGGATGAACAGTACTAGCTCAGCAACCTTACGATTTAAGATATCAATGACGGGACTTAAAATCAGGGGCGGAGACAAGGGCGCGCAGGGGCCAGACCCCCCATAATGTTTCACCGTCTTCATGACCCCCTTAATCAACGTTAGTCACTTCTAAGGCCAGTCTCAATGGCCAGTGTCGTTGCACTGTTTCCAAAATGAAAACGTCATCAACGATGCGTTGAAACCATCCATGAAACAGCCCCCACAATGCATCGTTTCACTTTGACGTTTCCAATGCTAAGAAGAGCATTTAATGTCTGCAGTTTGTTGGGATCATATGCACCCTTTCAATCGTGTAGCCAAATTCTATTTGCTAAACAACAACCATCAGTTAAAAAGCAATCAACCTTCAGACTGGCAGCAACAGGCATCACTTAGACGGTGAACAAAAATGATACAGATTCAATTGGATGCATACACAAGCACCAGCCACCAGGTGACCAAATGAAAACAGTCGAATCAAAAAATAAAAGGCCATCAGGTGCACCAAATTACTGGAACACCATTGACAGAGAAGCTTAACAAAGTGCAGTACAAACTGAATTCGCATAGAGCAGTTTAGATCACTGGAACCAATACATATATATAAACTAATAAGATAGATAAAAAAGGTTCAGATAGGCTCTCTTCACTCCTTAAACTTCGACCAACTAGCAGTTCCACAAGAGAGATGACTGCACCTCATAGAATTCATATAGTTGCTTAGATAGTAAACTAAGATAGATTAAAAAAAGTTCAGGTAGTCTTGAGCCTTGCACATGGCCTCTCACTGGTTCTCTGCACCCCATACATTCAGTACTCCCTTCTCAGATTGCTTCCAATCTTGCTTTCAATTCAGATTGCCTTTAGCCTTGGTTTCCCCCTGCAGAAACAAAAAATAGTTCAGTAATCGCTCTCAGCCTTCATAAAACAAAAAACAATGCAGGATCACGATGAAGTAGTTAAATTGTTAAGGTACATAACTAACTACAACAGATAAGCAATAAAGCACAAGTACCAGATATATGTGTATGACGAGCACCAAACTTATTCCAAATGTGTTCCACCAAATCATTCTTAAGATGACGATGAACCGATCGATCTCGAATACTAGTATCCTTTTCTAAAGCTCTCTCTAACGGAACTTCCTGATCCGGAGAGAATTCCGGTTCTTGAACGGTTGATGAACTAGGAGGCACATTTAGATCTAGATTTTCTTCAATAATTTCTGGTTCTTTCTCATCTTCAACTATCATATTGTGAAGAATGATGCAAGCTAGCACAACATCACGGAGTACAGCTCTGTCATATAGACGAGCTGGTCGTTTTAAGATACACCATCGACGCTGCAATACACCAAAGGCTCTCTCGATATCCTTTCTTGCCCCTTCTTGTTCCTGTGCATACAATTTATCCTTCTCGGTGATAGGGAAACGAATCGACTTAACAAACACTGCCCATTCAGGGTTCCCATCAGCAAGAAAATACCCAATGTTGTGTTGATTACTCCCTCCGTCCTAATATATAAGGCGTAACTACCTTTTACTCTTGTCCCACAATATAAGGCGTGCTCTGTCTAGACACGTACATCGATACAGTAGTGCTGAGAGAGAATTAAATGCATTTTTGGTCTTTGAACCAGAGGTAGTTGCGCCTTATATAGTGGGACGGAGGGAGTACCATTTACCATGTACTGAACTCTAGGAGCTTGTCCTTTCAGCTCATTGATGAAAACAGTGGACTGGTTTAATACATTTATATCATTGTTAGATCCAGCTGCTCCAAAGAACGCATGCCAAATCCAAAGATCATGTGATGCCACAGCCTCAAGAATCAGCGTCAGCATTTTCTGGTCACCCCTAGTAAACTGACCCTTCCATGCAACTGGGCATCTTTCCCATTGCCAATGCATGCAGTCAATGCTGCCAAACATACCAGGAAAACCTCTTTTCTCACCAAGTTTGAGTAGACGTTCACTATCTTCCATAGTTGGGCGCCTCAGATATCTCTCACCAAACACTCACCTTTGACAAAATTCTTCAACGCCTCCATTGCAGTAGTCTCTCCTATCTTCAAGTATTCATCTAGTTCATCTGCAGCACTACCAGTAGCCAATTGGCGAATAGCTGCAGTGCACTTCTGTAGTGGACTGAGCCCTTGCCGATTAGTAGCATCGGCCCTTTGAGTAAAATAAGGAGACCATTGGCCCAATTCATCAACAATGCGTTGAAAAAGTGTCCTAGACATAGGAAACCTTCGGCGGAACATGTTGGAAGGGTAAAGAGGACTATCTGAGAAAGAATCATTCACTAGTTTTTGATGTGCCTCTTTCTCCAGCATGTCGTCCGAATATCCACTTGTATGCATTTGAGTTACCTTAGTCCAATAGTCATTGAAATCACCGATCAATGACTTGAGGCGTGACCAGTGAACCTTCAATTGGTTTAGTTCTCTTCTACGCTTCCCTTCCCCTTTCTTGTTAAATATGTCAGTGACTTCCTTCCAAAAAGTATCACCTTTCTTGTCATTCCCATGAATTGGGTCTTTAGAAGCATTCAACCAAGCACTAGCCTACAAAACAGTAAATGTGAACATTTAACCAAGCACTAAACCGAACAATGACCTGCAAAATATAAAACTAAATAGTGATTACCAGTCTTTCTTCCTCTTCATGAGTCCAATATCTTTTGTTGTTGACCTTTGCTGCCCCGTTTGCATCGATGTTTTCAGATTCATCAATGTCAATGTATATTGTATTGTTAGTTGAAGTGCCTTGTTTCGTAGCTTGGGGTGTTGGTGTTCCATAGGCTCTTGGTGGTGGTGGAGATATCGGGTTGAAGGACATACTCTGACCAACCAAATGAAAATTTTTGCCTTGTTGTTGTGGCTGCTGTGGATAGTTTTGTTGAATCATATTTAAAAACCCTCCTGGAGGATAGACCCTGAAATTTGTAAGCAATCAAGCTGCCATTACTAAACTGAACTCTTGGTGGCATCAAGTAGTGGCTAGAAAAACAAATGGTTGACATTGTAAGTAAATTGCTGTAGTGCAAAAATGGGTAACACAGTTTCAATTAAACATAATAACATTGAAACTCTTGCCACCAATCCTCCTAAATGGATCACCATGACAAGGAGAGAAAATTTAATCGTCTAAGAACTATTTGGCATGCAGAACAGATCGACATGTAGATACCATTGTAAACTACTTTTAGCCATAGAAATAAACATGCAGAACAGATCGACATGCACATACTATTGCAAACTATTTTTAGCCATGGAAATAAACACGCAGAACAAATAGAAGTCAAACATACCACGAATTTGGGCCCTGCTGATTTCCATGAAAAGCAAAATTTGGGGGTACGGCGCCCCATCCTACTCCTTGAGGTGGCCGTGGCGGCATGCTCAATGTCGGAGCAGTAGGGGATGAAGTCGGTGCAGCAGGGGTGGGATTCGGCGCAGCTGGTGTGGGATTCGGCGCAGCAAAGGATGAGTTTGGCGCAGCAGGGGCAGAAATCGGTGGCGGCGGCGGGACCGGTGGTGGAGCAGGCGACGTCCTCTTCAGTCCGAGTTGCTTGCCCCCACGCGATTTCCCTCCTCTGCTAGGTGTGCGCCTCCGGGAATCATCAGCCGGCGGCGGATCCATGGGTGGTGGATCTCGCGCCATGCCCTACCTCTACCAGGCGATGGACAGGGAGAGATAGTGGACAAGCGGACGGGGACGAAGTGGATGGGGAAGAAGGGGGCGGGAGGAAGGGGGCGGGAAGAAGGCCAAGGCGCGGGAGGATCGCGCGCGCGCGAAAATGGCGAACTCGCGAGGCGCCGGCGGACGCATGCACACGGGATCAGGACGATGAAACGAACTGGCGTCAATGGCCGTTTCACGCGGTTACCAAGGCATGGGAAACGGCGCTGAGTGGTTTCACCACGGTGAAACGATTTTGTTCTCTCTCCTCGTCGTTTCACGTAAAGATTTTTTTTAATGTGTCACCTTATTAAATGACGTATCAATAAAATGTCCATCGAAACTGGCGGCCTAATTACTCCCTCCAGAAACACTGGTACCGCTCCGAATCTGTGGACGGCCTCGAGGGAATTTGCATGGATGCATGCAGGCCGCTTTCCTTTACTGTCATCCGAACGAAAATACCGCAGTTACAAGCACCCGTGAAGTCTATTTTTAAAGTCTAGATATTCATAAATTTTTAAAAAATTTAAAATATTACATATCAATAGTATATCAATAGATGAGCGTTGTCTCAAAATTTAAGATTCAAACAATTTTTATAAAAATTCATATAAAAAAATAAATTTATAAAAATTCATATAAAAGTTTAAGTTGTTTGAATCTCAAATTTTGAGACAATGCCTATATAGTGATGTACTATTTATGTGTAAAGTTTTAATTCTTTTAAAACTTATAAGTATGAATATCATAAACTCTACGAGCGCTTGTATTTACCAATATGCTTTTCACCCCATTTGATTGGATGCATGCAGGTACAAGGAGGTGTTGCTACCTTTATCTTCCTGCGCCTTTTCCTTGAAAAATTCTCGTGTCATATCGCCGCAAAAATCTCACCTAAAAAATTATTTCTTCCCGTTCTCCAAAATTTCTTTCTCCTCAGCGCTCCAAAATTTCTTTGTTGCGTGCCACCAAATTTTACTCGTTGCTGCGCTCCTTGCTCTCGGACATTCGATAGCCAGTCTACAACTCCTCAGACGATGTCGTTCATATCATGGAAGAAGTGCCGTCAGTTTAGTACGTTATGAATTTCTTCGGTCAATCATTTTCTTGATGTGCTACTTCGGACCTTCTGGTCCTCGGGTTGTGCTTTACTTGTTTTATCGGTATTAAAAATTTTCCTAAAAACCAGTCGTGTCAAATATATTCTTAAATGCTTCATTGAACTAAGACAAGTGAAGAAGCATTCAAATTTAAAGATTTATACTCACGCTTGTCATCAATGAGGAGAAAGGGAATTTGTATCTTTCATATTTAGTCCTAAATTACTTGCTAACAAATATGTGTAGCCTTTATCCTTCTGAAATATTTGTGAATAGTAGTATTTTTTTTGGGAAACGTAGGAGAGCTTTCATTGTATTAAAGAGAAAGGTGGTCCTCAATAGAATCCTCACCCCATACAGGGACCAAATATGAGTGAGACAATTACACAGACTCAAAACTCTCGCACATAGCTAACACACGACTCAACTGTAGATTGCAGTAGTAAGTTCTAACTCCTGCAGTTTCTTCGCACTAGCCATGCATGCCCATCCTTTAGTTCAGGCAAAATCATGTTAATTGGAGGAGAAACGCACTCAAACACACATAAGCATTTCTATGTCTGAATGCTTCTTTTTTGTGCTCCGTTTTTGTGCCTAGAACAATCAGAGCGTTCACTCTTTTTTTGTGCTCTGTTTTTACTCTTCTCATCGTTCTGCGCCACCAATCTACAAAGCTCCTTGTAACAAGTCTAACGGTGGCACAGAGGAATTGATAAGAAATTGGGCCAACTAAGGCCCAGAAGAGGAGACGTCGCCGCAACAAGCCGCGCACCGCGGGCCTGGGAGGCTGCACACGCGCAGGAGGAGGCTGCGGGCGAGTCCGCGCCGTCGGACCCAGAAAAGGACACGTCATCTAGATGGGTTAGGAAAATAGAGATAAATAAAATAGAAAGCAATGAATAGTGCCATATCGCTAGTTGCTTAGGGGATAAAGTCTTGCAAAGACAATAAATGTAAACCCCCATGTACTCAATTGAATCAAGAAAGGAATGGGAAAAACCGTTATCCGAGCTCTCTGGCTCTTGGCTCTCTCCCTCCCTACCCTAGCTGTCGCGCCTGCACGCTGCGCATAGCGCCGCCGCCGTCCCCTACCGCGCGCCGCCCTAGGGCGAGCGCCGCCATGTCGCCACCGCCGCCTACCGCCACCTCCTCTGCTCACGGATCGCCCTCCACGTGTCACCGGTATGCTGGGCCTCTTATAGCTGGTATCGGACGACCACATCGATCCATGGCCGCTACCACCGCCATGAACGCCGACATCGAAGAGATCTACAACAACCTTAAAGCTGCACTCGTAAGTTTCAAGCATCAATTCCTATCTCTGCTGCAGCAACGGGACAACGCTCAGATCGACACCGCCAACAAGATCACCATCAACATCGACGATGAAATCGCCGATCTAGATCATGGCCTTAATGACAAGGAAGACGAGCTGGCACTCATCACCAGCACCATCACTGTCAACACCGACAACGACGAGGAGATTCATCCCCTCGGCGCCGCTGACATCTTGATCCAACCCAGTTTGGATCTGAACGCCGCCATTGACATGGAGGATGTCACCAATGGCGCTCACCAGCTGCTCGATGAAACGCACGTTCCAGCAGAACATCGCCTGGCTACCACAACTACACCACCAACGATGCCACAACACGCGGCCAAGCTACCAGGCACCGTCACCTTCATCATCAACACCTCCAACAATAGTGCCAGCACAATGCTGTTGCACGACAACACGTCACACGACGTCCGCATCCTCAACATCAACACGCCTGATGACGTCAATTTGGATGTCGCCTTCAGCAACCTCGACGTCAACCTAGAGTCTCCACGCGCCATCAATGTCGCCCTCATCAAGCTGGACCCCGACGACAGGGACGACAGCATGCTACCACACGAAATCGCCACCAACATCCACCACCTGTTCGACGACGAACTCGAGGAACTAAATAAGCGCACCACAACCAAGGAGGCCGATTGGACATGTTCCCACGTCAACGATAGCAACGCTGCTAATGTAGGGCACATCCATGGCGCCACTATCAACTTGATCTGACTTAGATTGGACCCGAGGACGCCACCAACAACAACAGCAACCACGACCATGCCAGGGGCACTGCTATGGTGCATGGCCACACTGCTGAGCATCATCACCGGAGCAACCGACATATGCCTGCAGCAACACGTGCCAGCCACTACATCATCAACAACAACGCCCCCCAGGTGTTCCATGGGAAGCTCGACCAACTGGGTCAGTGTCTTATGGCCATGGAGGCTGCGCTGACACGTTTCGCCATCAACAACGACATTGCCACCGACTCGGCGAGCCACGGGCACATCCACACCCCAACCCCCATGATGCCACCATCATCGCAGATGACCCCGCTATGGTGCCATAGTTGACCTACGACAACAACTATCGTCTAGATGTCAGCATCAAGACAGCCATCGACAACAGCATGCCGTCACGCAATGTATGCGACAACTACACTTGCTTCATGTTTGGCTACATCAACAATTTGCTCTATGATCGGGAGGCTACACCAACTCGCATGAGCAACGACCACGCCTACAACCACAACGACAGCCTCCTCTATGGCATGGAGTTTGCAGCAAGTCACATGCCATGGAGGATCATCATCACCAACTTCGCCAACATCCGTCCAGGAGCCCCCACACTTCAAATTGGAATCACCGTCGACACCAGCAAAGAAGGCGCAATCCTCATCATCATGCTTAGCAACATCAACTACCAACACCACAGCTACATCTACTTGGCATCCCGCAACAACTCCGACGCTATGCAGCTCCACTTCGACCTCAACAACTCCATCAACGGTCGCAAGACCTGCCATCCAGAGGCCACCTTACCAGGAGCAGCTTCCCTCAACGCCTGGCTCATGTTTCATCGCGAGGTCACGTCGAGTCGAAAAGGGGGAGTACTTTAGCAAGTCTAACGACAGCCTAGAGGAATTGGGAAGAAATTGGGCCAACTAAGGCCCAGAAGAGGAGACATCGCCGCAACAAGCCACGCACCACGGGCCTAGAAGGCCACACACGTGTAGGAGGAGGCCGCGGGCGAGCCCACGCCGTCGCCGCCGCTGGACCCAGAAAAGAACATGTCATCTAGATGGGTTAGGAAAATAAAGACAAATAAAATACAAAGCAACGAATAGTACCATATCGCTAGTTGCTTAGGGGCTAAAGTCTTGCAAAGGCAATAAATGTAAACCCCATGTACTCAATTGAATCAAGAAAGAAATAGGGGAAGCCCTTATCCTAGCTCTCTGGCGCTTGGCTCTCTCCCTCCCTACCCTAGCCGCTGCCCCCTGCATGCCGCGCATAGCACCGCCATCATCCTCAATAGTGCGTCGCCCTAGGGCAAGCGCCGCCGCGCCGCCACCGCCGCCTACCGCCGCCGCCTCAGCTCACGGATCGCCCTCCACGTGTCACCGGTGTGTCGGACCTCTTATACTCCTTTTATTTTGTCAGGGGACTAAATCTGTTAGTTCCAACGGATAGAGCAATCCACTACCAGAAACTGGAGAGTTTGTGAGGGGAGTAGTTTTTCATGGGAGTGGAAAACAAACTCTCATGAAAATACCCATTTTCATAGGGTGATGTAAATCCCGCCATGAAAACTTATTTTTATGAGAATGCTCCACAAACCATCTCGAAAATCAGATGTTTTCATGAGAGTACTTAAATACCCCCGCACCATTTGAGGGTGTGGTGGATGAATGTGTTCTCTTATGTGACGCTCTGTGCATGACCCTGTCGGGGGAGCGGCCAGCAAGGCTGCGCCCAAGGGCCAACGTCTAGGATACCCCAAGCCTTAATGGCTCGGGGATGTCGTCTTTTAGTGCCCGGGCCTTAGGTGGAGCTAATGGCCGGGGTGGAGCCAAGGGTCAGGTCTAGGTACCCGTTGGTTAGGTGTCTAGGGCTTAGGTGAGACCCCAAGCCCTGAGTATAGGCGCCAGCATGCTCGAGCTCGGCCTTTGCCCTTGGTCGGAGGGTGCGCACGAGCGATCCTAGATGGGTAACCCTTGAGGCCTTGAGCGATCCTAGATGGGTTGGTCGAGGGTCTCTCGCTTGAGAGAAAAGTTAGCCCAAGGATTAACATACCCACATGTTAGGAACTTGACACATATCATCAAACAAGTTTTTGGAGATGTTTTGTTCGTGGAACTTGAAGAGCCACTTCTACAACTCCACCTTCAGAATAAAAACAGCTCTGACTCCTCTACTCATTATAAAATCGTTACTCCTTTTAAAATGTGTGGTATGACTCCTTTGCCTCCTCCTAAATGTGCTATTAGAGCCAGAACCAAAGATGGTGTCATGCCAAACATAAACTAAACCTCGCTATATAGTATCATGACCGTAACTGGCTGTCCGTTACGGTTAGCCATTAGGAGAGCAGCATGTTGCAACCACTACTAGTGAAACTATTTTCTGAGGTGTTTGTTTTCGATTAGCAATTGTAGGCACCTTATCATGTCTAAAATCTAGTCTTACTCAAGACTTGAACTACTTGTGACTTACCACTCAGTATTAACTTCATGGTACAACAACACTGTACACTCACTTATACTACCACTGCATTGCATACTCACTTATGAGTACATATAGGACTCTATCTTCTCATATAAATATTTTGTAATCCTATATTGAATATTTTCACTACTAAATGAACTCATATGAAAAATTGTCAACTACAATGTTTTAATTATTGCCATGCATAACAACTTTGGTGAAGGATGTCTCTCCATCCGAGATTGCATGTTAGAGATTTTAAAAATTTGAATCTCAAAATATATGAATTTAAAACAAACATTTGAGACCATAAAAACCTTCAAATAAAACATTCATCAGTAGCAAACATGTAGATAAGATCAAGCAATACAACTTCGGTATTAACCATGTGCGATCTCTTAGGAATTCTAAATTTTGAATTTCAAAATTTATGAACTTATAACACATATTCAGAATTCTAGACTGACTTCAAATAAAAAACAAATCAACTATAAAATTGTAGATTCTGCTGATACCTACAACTTTGGTATAGATCATGTCAACATACAAGGTTGTTTGAGAAAATTATAAACTTTCACATTTCAAACTCTGTGAACTTAGAACATTTTTGTTGTACAAGTTATCTTCTTGCAAGTTCATGTGGAAACATTGTGGATTAGTTTTGGTTGCAACTATTCATAGATGAGTGTATTAAGACGGACGTCTTTGAAATTCATTTTTAGAGATAGATGTTTATAATAATATCTGCCTCTATTAATAGAGAATTTCAAAGATCGACAACTTAAAATGTCCGTCTCTAAAAATTGATATACTATGGAGATGGAAAACTTTTGGGTGCCTATGTGAATAAAACAACCACACATGTAAATCAATTTTGAGAGATAGATAATTTTTAGGTGTCTCAGTATATAACACGACTGGCTCTATAAACTATGAGGTATTTTTGAGGGATGTAAAATTTATGACTATCTCTTAAAATAAAATAAAAGATAAATTCATGGTGGACTGTACCATAGTGTTTCAAGCACGAAAGCTCCTCAATCGAAGGCTTTAGTTAGGACAGATTGAGGACCTTTTCTATACACGAAAACAACAACTGTAGATCTATACTTTGTACTTCCTCGATTTTAAATTATAGGATGTTTTAGATTTTTATAATATATAGTTTTTTTTAAAGGAGAAAGTTCTCTGCTTTTATAAAGCAAACGGTAACCAAAGTACAGCTCAGTTTATACTGGGGAGCCCAGTTTACAAATGAAGCATCAGAGTAGAAACTAAACCACAAGTTCTACATCGATGACCTCCTGGAATAAGAGCTAAATCTCTGAGACATCCGACTGAAGTGCGACTGTAGGACAGAAGTTCTTCATCGTCCGACAGAATATTGTTCAAGATGTCCTCAACGCGCTCCTTGTCCTCCATCTTGAGAAGTAAACTCCATTTCTGCATTAACGAGACAGCAGCGTATACCACATTAGAAGGAGCTTTGGGAAAGCTTTTATCGATAGCCATCTTGTTCCTTGTAGTCCAAATAGTCTAGGTAAAACCTGCAAAAATGAACATCAGCAAACTCTTTGGCAAAGGCCGCCTGCCTTTTAGCCAAACACAACAGAAGTCGTCCAGAGAAGACGGGCACCGAGATAGATGGAAGACTTCCTTAATCAAGGTCCATACAAATCTAGCCAGATAGCACCCAAAAAAAGAGATGGTTAACTGTCTCTTCTTTACACCCAAGTAGCAAATCGTAGAGCCTTTCCAACCATGCTTTGTTAGCCTTTTAGCAACTTGCAGTTTATTGTTAAAAGATTGCCATAAAAAGAACTTGATTCTAAGTGGAATTTTGCACTTCCAAATGCATTCAGCAACTTTACTAGTCACCACCCCATCAGATTTGAAAGTATATAGAGACTTAGTGGTGAACTGCCCTTTCTTCTCAAGGGCCCATATGACTGTATCATTATGACTCAGATCCAAGTTTACATCACCAAGAATAGATTTCAGATTATTCCAAGAGCTATACTCAGAAGGAGTCAGAGATCTCTTAAAATCCATTACCCACTCCCCCTCCTCATAACATTCCTCCACTGTGCAGCTAGGGGTACTGGCCAGCACATATATATTATTGAAAGCCGCACTCAGAGGAACTTTAAGCAACCAACAGTCATGGCAGAACCTGCAGAATCTCCCATTTCTCACCTTTAAGATAGCCCCCCATTTAAACAAGTGTTTTACCTTGTGCTGACCCTTCCAAAATTGGGAACTCCCCTTGATCTTTGAGTCAAAAAAACTCCCTTCACCTTAATATTTAGCTTTGAGTAATTTAAACCAAAGTTCATCAGGTTTAGTGAAAATTTTCCAAATCCGTTTGACTAAAAGACGGTCATTCATAAGCCTAGTATTGATAATGCCCAAACCCCCTTGAGACTTAGGTCTGCAAACCATCTCCCACTTGGCCATATGGTACCTAAATCTCTCCTCTGTCCCTTGACACTATCCATTTTTTGATGCACACCATCTTGCAGCCAATAAAAGCCCATGCAATACAGAGGGATACAAGATAAGCATGAATTAGTAAGAATGTGTCTACCCCTATAGACATGAATTTTCCCCGCCAAGGATCAAGTCTTTTCATTATCTTTTGTTACCATAGAATCAAAAGCCCCAATATTCAGATGTTTATCACTTATAGGAATGCCCAGGTACTTCATAGGTAACTCCCCAAGAGCATAGTTAAGCATGTTGGCCATGCGTTCTTTTTCTTCCTACGGAGCCCCAAAAACAAACACTTCACTCTTATGGAAGTTAATTTTCAGACCAGATAGCCATTCAAAACAGTAAAGGATCAGTTTTAAGTTTCTGATAGAATTTTCACTTCCATCAATCATAATGACCGTATCATCCGCATATTGAATGTGAGAAATGCCTCTAGGAATCAGATCCCCCAAAATGCCAGTAATATGCCATTTGCTTATTGCTTTGTATAAAAGAACCCCCAACACATCAGCAACCAAGTTAAACAACATGGGAGATAAGGGATCCCCTTGCCTTAACCCCCTGTTGGTTTTGAAGTACCGGCTCCTCTCTCCATTGACATTGATATAAACTTTTTCGTCCTTTACAGTTTTCATAACCCAGGAGATCCACTTATTTGGAAAACCCCTACCCTCCATTACTTTCTCAAGGAAAGACCATCTCACTCTATCATAGACTTTTTCAAAGTCAATTTTCAAAATTAGCCCCTACTTTTTGGATCTACCCAGCTCATGAAGGACCTCATGTAAGACCACCACCCCTTCAAGAATATTCCTCCCCTTGATGAACCTAGTCTGATTTTACCCTATGATTTTACCAGCCATAGGAACTAGCCTATTAGTCAAGGCCCTAGTAATGCATTTATAGTCAACATTAAGCAGATAGATTGGCATATATTGCTTAATAGTATTTGCCTCTTTTAGCTTAGGAACCCCACAGTTCAACCTCTTGATGTCCAATTGATTCAAATCTAGGTCCCCAAGCAACTTAAGAAGGTCTCCCTTAAGCACATCCCAGAAATTTTTAAAAATGACCACCCCATAGCCATTAGGTCCTGGCACCGAATTTTCTTTCATTTGCATTACTATTGACGGTCATCAAAATAGGAAAAACCAACAATACAAGTAGTGATTTATGTTTATAATTCACCTAGTTCCACTTGTACTTAGAAATTTTATTTGTATGCAAGAAAAATACCAAAAATGGAAGAAAATGGAACATTGGAGAGGAGTGGAACATAGCAGGGCAGCAACCCAGCCAGGGTGAGGGCGTCCGCCCTCAAACCCACGGCGGGCACCCTGGCCACGATGGGCACCTTGGGGGTGCCAGCTCCTGACCTTCGCCACATCACCAATCCGCGACAACACCTTCCCATAACCTCTACACCGTCAACTTTGTCCATGCCTGATTTGACATCGGTTTGATCCGATGGCTCTCGGTTGATGTCACATGGATCCTTGGGGCCACCGTTACCAACTTTGTCCATGCCCGATTTGACATGAGTGTGTTATACCCACACTCTATTACACCCCAGGAGGCAGCACACCAAAGAGGGAGTGGTCCACCCGTCAGTGTGGGGGCGGCTGCCCTGGCCAAGGCGGGCGCCCTAGCCTCCATGGCTCCAGTCCCCAAACCGACTTCCTGCATGTTCTACACGCAAAGCACATGCTAGAATTGCCTCAACCATTGATCTTAAGGTAGTTTGAGATTGGTTTCATCCAATGGTGGGCAACGGAGGTCACACAGATCGCTGACATGGTGCTGGAGTAGCCTCTACTCCACCTCCCACTATAAATACCGGCCCTCTCATTTGTAACACACACCAAGACACACAAAGAGAGACACCAAGCTTCCTGTCTCTAATCTTCCAAATGTGTTGATGCAAAATTCTATCTGCAAACACACCGGGCTAATACCCGAAATCGATATCCGAAGCATGCCAGTCGATTTGACCTGTTAATTGACAAGAATGATAAATTTGAATAAAATCCGAATGAGACGACAGCGATACGCCCGGACGTCAAAGCTCAGAAGGTATTCGATAACTGTTGAACAGATCAGACGAGACGACAGCGATACGCCCGGAAGTCAAAGCCTGAATCGTGCTCGATAGACGCGAAACTTGCAAGGTCGCCGGAGATCAAGTTGATGCAGCCCGTCGATTCTTAAAAGAACTCGTTGAAAAAGAAAAGGTACTTGACGAAGTCGCCAAAAAGTAAAGTACTGGTAAAGGTAAATAAAAAGTAGATTTGTTTATTGATGCTTGGATATCCATTACAATGCCTTCATCTTCAAACATGGACCAGCTTCTCCAACCCTTGCCGATGTGTATATGCTCACTGGCTTGGACATCTCATCTGCCGATGACAACGCACTGTTCCAGAGGAAACCTGAGCATCGGCTGACTACCAGGAACATCGGCGGCTGGACTGGTTATATCAGCGAATATAAGAAATCCGGCTCAGTCAGTCACAGGGAGCACTCAGCTTTTTTGAACATGTGGCTTGAGAAATTTATCTTCTGCGGCAGAACAGTTGGACCGACCAATATGCACCTTCCTACAGCAGAGATGTTGGCTAACAGCGTCAGACTCCCACTGGGCCGATATCTCCTTGGCTCAGTTTACCATCTCCTTCACCGTGTCACAAAGGCTGCTGCAAGGCAAATCCATCGGCAATCTGGGAGGCCCTTGGTGGTTTATCAATATGTGGCTGAATGCCCATATGCATAAGTATTTCCACATTGATCTGTTTGCCCAGCGATTCCCTCGAAATCTTCCTGAAGACTATCAACTCGGGGAAGATGAATCGGCAACGCATCCCCCTATCAACTTTGGAGAAGCACTATCAGTATTATCAGGGGCGGAAGCAAACAAAGCTCAGATCAGTAATCTCTTCCATAGACTCTACATAGGCATCCCTTTTGAGCTTCGGGCCTGGGTCCCGTATGTTGATGAAGAAGCAAGATTCTCTCTTTCCTTTAACCTTACCGATGAGGCTTTGAATAAAGATACCGATATTCTTAGTGCAATAATCACCCCTCGCGCCATCCCGGTCAACATATTTGGAAGCAAGAAGAACATCAACCCTACATACGAGTTCTACTATCCATCGGCAGCAGCAAGACAACTAGCCTTTGGACAACTGCCCATTAACCTCTGCTTTGCCAATGTGATTAAACCGAGAGAGATTATTGCGAACCGCATGGATTGGCACAAGATAGTTACTCTCCTTCCTGATGCCCATACCTCTAATGTTGATCTAACCGATTGGGTACCGGCTTCCTTCATCACCGAGTCCTTCAAATTATGGTGGCAAGAATGGAAAGAGCAGCTATTCTTTGCATCTCCTCATTTTTACTAGAATCTCATTGATCCCGATCACGCCATCCCTGTCGATGCGGTAAGTCTGACCCTCTGCACTTCTTTCAACTTCTCTTTAATCCATCGGCAACTAACTCTTCTTTAACAGGTTGATGACTTAGTTCCAACACTGAGTAAGAGCGGCAAGATCATACAGCTGCAGCCTGTCTCCCCAGTATCCATCATCGGCCATAAAGCTTCTTCGCTAGACACTTTGATGGGCCGTGGTCGTTCCAAGAAGAGCACCAAATCGATCGCATCCTCGGCACAGACATCTCAGGTAATCACCTCACTTTCTTTTGCAGATGCCGATTGCTGTGATTTACCGATTTCACATTTCAGGGCGCGAGTTCTACACCAATGGAATCTTCATCGGTAACTCGCCCTTCATCTCCACCTGCAGCACCTTCGTTGCCACGCCTCGTCGTCCTTGATGATTCTCCAGAGGTATTCTTTATTTAAACCTTGATCATTGGATCAGCACTTTTACTCATTTGTTTCTTTCACAGCACCAAGTAATCGCATCGGCAGCTGCTCCGAGTGCGCAGACACTCCAACCATCCATTGTTGATGCCCCTCAGCCATCCGATGCTGATGTTTTACAGCACAAGTGTAAGGCTTCACCGAGCGAAGAATCACAATCAAAGCGGGCGAGACTTACACAAGCTCCAATTTCACCATCGACATCCTCTCCTTGCCCGATATCGCTAACTGCTCTTCCATCGGCAATTGTACCCGTACAAGGATCTTCATCGGCACCGGTATCACAGCAGCAACCGATCGAGGTACCAACATAGGAAATGCCATCGGCAATTGTACCTGAGGTTGCTTCTTCAAGCCAAAGGTGAGAGATTGCCTTGAAACAAGTAAGTTAACTCCCTTAGATAACCTTTAACACTTGGGTTCTTCTGCTGACGTCACTTTTTCTTTTTTAGGAGCAAGATTCCCCCGACAGTCTGTTCTCCTTTTCTATCAGTGGGATTGTTCTCAATGATGAAGAGCCTGAAGAAAGTTCTGCTCCAGCCCTTGAAGCTTTATCATCTGAAACCAAATCCCGGCTGGAGACATTATTATCCTTGCTGCAACAGGAGACTTCTTTGCTAATCCAGGACTCTGATTCTGCAAGAGCAACCTTCAAAGAAATTCGAGGCCATATTTTTGCCGACATCGAGGAAGCACTCTTCCAGGCTGCACATCTGGAGAGTCGGCAGTTGCAGTATCAGAGGACTGCCCAGCGAATTGCCGATAGAGCCACTCAGGCAAAACTCCAGGAGGACATGATGAAGCACAAGCAATTTGCCGATGAGAAACACAAAGACATCGATAAACTAGAAGCCTCCCGTGTAGATTTAGAAGAAACGATTGCTCAACTATCGGCAAAAAGAGAGGCCCTGCTAGCGGAGCTGAGACAGATTGAAGGAGCCTTGGACGCAGCAAATCAGGAGAAGGCCCAAATGCCCGAAACTATCAAAACTCTCCAGCAAGAAAGGGACAATCAAGCCCTCAAGACGCTGGCGCTTAAGAAGAAGATCAAGTCAGTTGAAGGCAATGCCGATGAAGACGCAAAGACACTGGAGGAAGCCGACCAAATTCGCCTGCGTGCGATATCAACCATCCGTTCATTGTTGAACTTGTAAACCTTCTTCCTCATCGGCAAAGTAATGCATTGGCAATTTGTAAAACTTTCACATCAATGTAGCGCTGATACACTCTTTTTGAACAAGTACTTTATTCGTTTTCTTCATAAGCACGTGTTCGAAATTTCATCGGCAGTACGAAAACCATGTTGATATCTGCCGATGGGCCTTTATTTTTGCGCTTCGGCTATCATACTTGAGTTTTTGCTCCACGGGAATTTTCCTCTTTATGCTCGTACTGCAGTTTCCTCTTCTGAGTCTTCATTAGACCTACAGGGCACCACTGAGGAAGCTTCGTTTTCCAGACAGGCTGATAACATTTCATACTTGAATTTGGTAACTCAATCGTCATTCTATACCACCCAATCCTCCTATTCAATATAATGGATTCAAAGACACACTTGCTCACAATTGGGACTAGTCATGCAGCCTAATAGATTCAAAGAAACTTGTTCGCAGCTGGGGCTAGTGTCATGCAGCCAGAAACATCTTGACTAAGCTAGTCAAAGTATGTGGATTTGATGAACACACAGAACCAGGGAGATATTACATATATATCTGCCTTCTGCATTGTAAGATTGTTTCAGTTCAACAAAGAGCATGGGTTTGGATTATCTACCATCATAAACCTGTTTTAGTTGAACAAAGAGCACGCATTTGGATTATCTAATATCATAGGCCTGTTTCAGTTCAACAAAGAGAACAGGTTTGGATTATCTACCATCATGCATCACTTTACAGTTCAAATCTGATTATCCACCAAAAAGATAAAAACCTGCAGTTTTAAAATATTACTACATATTTTTACTTTAAAACAATTATAACACATTTGATAATAAACCATGCCAATCGTGGTTCTAGAGCTGTTGAGATAAGAAAAATAACAGACACACTTAAACTACAATTGAACATAATAGATCTCATGCAAAAGTAACAGGTTCAAGATTACCTAGTTCATCACCAGCTGTTTCCTGGATGATATACTAGAAACGCATGTTTTGCAACATAAAATCATATCGAGTGAAACGTTTGAGTGAAGATACTTTTTTATGAAAATTGTAGATCTCGACAAAATCTACAACTTTCTAGCTTTGAGTTTCTTCACTTAAAGTCATTAAGATGCTAAAAAATATTAATAGCATATTTAGACCTATTGGTATTTTTAACTTTTCACAACTGCAATTTGACACCGTTAGAGCGAGGTCTCTTGGAAGTGGCGTGGAGGGGGAACATTTTGGAGCAGGATCAGTGGAGTCTGCCAAACCTATTTAGTGGCGAAAGGAATTGCGATCTTTTATAAAGACTCAATTTTCAAGGAATTGCGATCCCTGCGCGCCTGATGCGAGCTCAGATGTGAGCTCCATGGGCCGTGGCACAGAGGACGTCGGGATATCGAGCAAAGGAAGGAGTGGATTACTATGAAGTCGATGATGGAGTTCTTGGCGTCGATTTTGGCTTAGGAAGCAACGGCACTAGGGAAAGCCGGATGGGACGGGTTTGGAAGCTCCGGCGAGCTCGGGTTTCGAAGCTACGGGAGAGTGAAGATTTGCCGAGTGCCGCAAGCTTTGCCGAGTGTCAAAACATGGGCACTCGGCAAAGCCACTCTTTGCCGAGTGTTGCACTCGGCAAAGAAAAGCACTCAGCAAAGAGGGCCTTTGCCGAGTGCCTGGCACTAGGCAAAGTGTGTCACTCGGCAAAAGGCCTTCTTTGTCGAGTGCAAGACTCGATAAAGACGGCACTCCCCAAAAAAGGCGTCACTTGATGGCCGAGTGTCGCCTATGCCGTCAAAATTAAGAAAAACATCTTTGCCGAGTGCCAGGCTGAGGCACTTGGCAAACCAGGCTTCTTTACCGAGTGCCACTTCCTGGCACTCGACAAACCAATCTTCTTTGCCGAGTGCCAAAGCCTGGTACTCGCCAAAGATTTTTTTTGAATTTTGATTTCAATTTTTTCTGTAGTCCTTGTATATTGTGTACAAGCACATGTTTGAATTTGAGATTTTTTATAATATTTTACTATATTTCTTGAATTTATTTTGTTTACTTGTATTTTTCTCAAAAAAATAAATTTGAACTGTAGACGCATGAAATAATGAAATGTAGCCATTCAAAAAATGATATTCATGTTGGAGAGTGTATTTTGAGGCCGTATGCAGAAACTCACCCTAAATTTTGAACGCCTTGTTCACAAAACATGATCTTCTATTTGCGGGAGAAGTGTTTTTTAATTATATAAAATACAAACAAAGTCTGAAAATCATGAAACTTGTCGATGTGTCATGTAGAGGCTGTGATAAAAAATTGAGAATGTTTCGAGTAAGTTGTGACGTCGGATGCCTAAAACATAGGATGAGTCACTGGATATGGCATCAAAATACACTCTCTAACATGAATATTATTTTTTGAATCACTACATTCTATTATTTTATGCACCTGCAGTTCAAATTTACCTTTTTATAAAAATTCAAATAAGAAAAATAAATTCAAGAAAAATAAAAAACTCAAAAAATTTCCAAATTTCAACATGTACTTATAACTGTTGTATTAAGGCCAAAAAATAGGGCAAAAAAATCAAAAAAAATTTGCCATTGGCAAAGAAGTGTCTTTGCCGACAGCAGCCTGACACTCGGTAAAGAAGTGTCTTTGCCCACAGCCTGGTACCTGGCACTCGGTGAAGAAAATAATAAAAATAATAATTTATTAGCTGAGGCAAAGAGCCCACCAACCGGCCCAATTAGGCCTGCCCGCTCGGCCTCTCGAATCCTCTCTTTTTCCCCAAGCTACAATAGCGAGGGGCGAATCCTAGGCGATCTCAATCCCACGCCTGTTTCTCACGGATTCTCTTCCTGACGGCGTCGCCAGTGCCGGAGGGGAAGGGATTTGGCTTGAGAAATAGGTGGGCCTTGTATACCTACTAGTTATAGGATTTTCTTAGTAGATTAGGTTGCTTTGCTATTGGTGCCTGCCGGTGCCAGTAAGGTCATCCTACTGCCGGTGTTCGCTGGTGGTAGTCTGCCTCCCTGTGTTGTTGCCGATCTACCATGCGACGTCGGAGAAGTGCTATCTTCGAGGTTTCCCCGACATCGTGGGCGGGGGCAACATCAGGTTATATGTGTTCCTCTACTTCCTTGTGGTCTATGTTGGAGGTGGGAGGCGAGCGGTTGTTGAAGAACTTGTGGTGCATGATGTTGGTGTATTATGCGATGATTCTATACCAACGATGTTTTCTTTGATGTTGTTTCATGCATTGGTATTCAAGTCCTTTGTGGGCTTCCTTGTGCCAGTTGTGCCCATGATGTCAACGGCATCGCCAACCTTGTTACTAACGGCGTAGCTGCTGGAGGTAAAAGGGTTATTCTGTACCAACTTGCCGAGAAATCGGGTTGGTATTCATCTCCCACTGCTTCTGGTGGTTTATCTCCCCTTCTGGGTGACTCGTCGCCCGGTGCGCTGGGGTTGTCGGTGTTTGAGGCACCAGATCCCTTGCTCTCCGATGATGTATTGGCCGTTGGCCATCTTGCTCGGCTTGTTCGTTCAGCGATCATATGACATGTTGGTATCTCCAATGTGCTACTCATGGTACAATTGAAAATTTCTGATGTCCTTGGTTGGGAAGGTGGTCGGCTTCACGGGTGGTAGCTTCGACCGTCGGCGACGGGGGCGATCGGGAGAAACTTGCAAGGACTTGGATGTAATTTGTTTTACTTTTAGAGTTGTCTTTGTAAGTCATGGGATGTAAACTATCAAAGCTTACGTGAATATAATCCCGGCTTTTTCTAAAAAAAAGCTGCCCTAACACAACACATGCGCAGCTGCCTCCGCCGCCCCGCAACCTCCTCCGGCGCCCCTGCCCCGCAACCTCATCCGCCCCGTGCCCTCCTCCACGCCGCGCCCACCCTCCCGCCACCGCCGCGCGCCCGTCCCTGCCCCGCCGCCGCCGCGTCCCCACTCCCGCTCCCACCTCCTCCGCGCTGCGCTGCGCCACAGCCCCGGCGGCCCCCTCGCCGCGCCGTGCCACACCGCCCCACACCGGCGCGGCACGGCTGCCCCCGGCGCCCTTCCCCTTCCCGGGCGACGCGCACACACAAAGCGGCGGAGGGTTGAAAGGGAGGTCAGATCTGGGTTGTCGAGGAGCTGTTGTGAGCCTCATGCCGGACCAGAGGGCGAGACCGGAGGAGCGCTGATCCTCTGGCGGAGCTGCGCCGGAGTATGCAAAACAATGGTTGTTTATAATTCCGCCAGAGGTCCAGCGCTCCTCTGCGCCGGCGCATCCATGACGACGGTGACAAGGCCGCTCGCGGTAGACGAATGCGTCCGGTATCTCCAACATCAGTGGCTCACATCCTCTTTCGTAAGGGAACATGTCTAGAAGGAGCTCACTTCTACACAAACGGCATTGCTGGTATTTTGGCATGTATATCAGACTCGATCTCCTTATATGCAAATAGAAGATAGAAGACATACATAGTAGGTTTACAGAGTTCGATGGGAAGATAGAAGGGGAAAATGCCTAGTGGTCAAAACACAATTTCAGAGTGTTTTATTCATTTATGTCAGAATGTGTTTGAATTTATGAGACAAATACAAAGCAAAAACATGACGAATGTGATGTGCTTTCTGTGATGTCCTGATGTCCGGTCATATTGTGTCGACATGCTGCCTGGGGCTGTGTGTATGCTCTGATGTTGATATATATCTGCACTACATGTGAATGTGATGCAACCTAAAAAACATCAGTTAGCTTTGCCTAGGTTGGTTTCTGTTAGGTTGCCATTTGGGAATCTAGTAGAGCCATTTCATACACTAGATGTTGCCTTGATACATGTATAAATCCATAAGTCTCCAATGCTCTAGTAGTGTTTTTTTGGATGGTTATTGTAACACCCTGGTGTTAAGCATGCATTATCTTGCATATCATAAGCATGATCATCTCATTTGCATAGTCATTTATTTACATGAAATGATAAAATCAAAATATGCTTACTTGTTTTGAACTGGAGCTATGTGATAGGTTGATTGTTTGGGGTTGAGTGTTAAATGAAGTTTGTAGAGAAAATTATTTGGAGCAAAACTTATTTTGGGGTCATTTCATGAAAAGGCTTGAAAGTGGGTCAAAAATGTCAAAAACAGTTTAAAAAAATGTTTTTCTTTTAATTTTAAATCCCTATTTTTGAAATTTAAATTCTAGGCAGAATTAGGCTTTGATGTTTAAAAGTGAAATATTCTACCCATCAAGAGAAACATTTCGTCTTTTAAAAGTTTTTTGAAATTCGGATTATTTTGGAAAATATGGGGTTAATCAAGTTCTGCACGAATCTAGGTGCAGTGGGACCCACCGGCCAGTCTCTTCTTCCTCCTCTCTTCTTCTTCCTCGCGACGCTGTACACGCCGACGTCGGCCGCGTGGCGTCCATACGCCGGGCCGCTGCCGCTATCCGCTGTCCGCCCCGCACACGCACGCATTTGAGACCGCCTGCGCACGCCCGCGCTCGCCTGGCCCCACCGCTCGCCCACGCGCCCTCGGCCGACCCCGCATGCTCGTCACGCGCTCGCCGATGCCGACGCCGCACTCCGCCTGTCCGAGCCCGGGCGGCCACTTCAAGTTGTACCGACTGCGTCATTCTCTCCCTCCCTCTCTTCTCCATCGCCAGACACTCGCTCGCCCCCTCCTTTCCTCACCAGAGCCCGAGCGCGCCGCGGAGTCCGCCATTGCCGCCGCCGTGAGCTCGCATGCCACCGCACCTCAGAACCTCGTCACATTTTGCCCGGAACTCGCCAGAAGCTCCGCCTCGACGCGAGCCACGTCCTGCACACGAATCCTGCCCTCGAGCCCTAAGGTAGAGGTCGAATCGACCCGTTCCCCTTTCGCCGGTCATGGCCGCCCAACCGCCGCGCGGTCCGCCTTGGCTAGCAACCTCTCTCTCCCTTAATTAGCTTGCGCATCGTGACCGCCTGCTCGAGTGGCGTAGGTTGGTGTAGCTAATGGGACCGATTAGGGTTCGAGTCCGTCGGATTTTGGCCGTCCAGCGCCGCGGGTCGCGTGTAAATATTGCTCTATCTAGTTATGGTGCCTATTTCCATTAGATGATAAATAATTTATAATAAAATATATATAAGGAATTTGTACATGAAACTTTTTGGAGAGTGTTTTTATGCTAATCTAGAGCTAATGATATTCTGAGATCTGTTGTTTGACATATTTTTATGTACAAAGTATTTTATGCCCAATGAATTATGCTGCCTTATCATTTTTGTGTTGGATAAATTACTTACTGTTTTGACCTGAAATTTTTATGGTAGTCTTTATTGGGTATGCTTAAGCTTCTGTAATTTTTATAGAATTTTTTGAGTAGTATAAGGTCATGTTGTAGTTATACCCTGATTTCTTTTAATAAGTAATAATGCTTTAAAGCTATCATTTCATATGTGTAAAAATGCTTTTTATGATATTTGTGATGTGTGTGATCTGTTATTGGTTTTAGTTCAGCAGAGGGTAGTATGCAAAACAATGGTTGTTTATAATTCCTTGTAGTGTGTAAGTAAATTGTGATGCGAGGCTTGTTTAAGAATTGTCTGTAGAAGAGAATGCAGATGATATGTGCTTATCTTATATGTTTCAAAATCATATCCTTTATCTTAGCTGAGCATTCATTCACCATCAGCATCAGCATTGTATTTCTATGTATACAGGGTATTCATACGCACTATGCATCATACAGGATCGTCAGAGCTCGAAACGGTAGTTCCCGGAGTACAAGGAGAGGAAGGCCAGCAGGAAGTTTTGGTGCGGGAAGTAGCAACAGAAGAGGATCCCGAAGTTGATCTTCTGGAGTGTCCCGACCACCAGCCAAGCTCTTTCCTGAAAGGCAAGCCCCGGAACATTCTCCCTGTGGTTTGCAAAATATCTAACTTGAGTCCTTTACTTGTTTGATGCATTAAGTTGTAGGCGTTGGTTTATATCGTTGCTGCATTATTTATATTCCTTGCCACTGTATATCCTTCAACACTATTAGGTTCAGGTACGAATATTTGCTTAGCCCTGCTTAACTAGATCGATAGAAGTCAGGTGATTTCCTGTCATCCGCGAGTTATAGGTGGTGACTCAGAATGGTTGAATACATTGTTATCTTGGATAACCATGTGGAGATAATAAATCAAGACCGGGCGGGATTGGTGTTGAGACTGAACTGGAGGTTCGGTGAGGTTATCCCATCTGTGTCGAACTAGGACCCGTCCGTTGTACGTCCTCAAGTCATATTGAATTTATGCCTCACATTTAGCTGGAAGGATAAGTCGTTCCGACCGTGAAGCCTAATTTTGATTTGGGCCGGGAGTCGACCTGCTGTACGCATCGTATTGGTGAAGATGGGGGACCACGGGTTACGCGGAGAGTAAGTCCGAGGTCAGGGTCATCCTGAATAAGGCAGCCGGGCGGTTCCTGGATATGATGGTACCTGTTGATCCCACGCTTTTCCCGAATTGAATGTCGATGATCTGTAGCTCACGGTGGCTGGTGAGTGTGGTTTGTGTGAGGAATACCTGCCAGCTGGTTAGTAATCGATTATAATCGCCATCGTTCCTGGACAGTGAACACTTGACTTGAGCAGCGGCATTGTAGTAAGAACTTGAACAAGAGATGAGATGGTTGAGCTGTTGAGATTGAAAGATACTCAACCGGAATTGGTTACTATTCTTGTTGAATAATTATTACCATGCTTGTTTAGTACTTAATAATTGTTTCCTTAATGCAAGCTTTTCCACAATTTATGAGTTAGCTATCCAACTTATATAGCCTTGCATACTCCTTGGAGTCAATTTATTTTAGTTTATGACGAGTAAGTCTAGCTGAGTACATTCTCGTACTCAGGGTTTTATTACCCATATTTTTGCAGATGGTGAGATGTTTTATGGCTATTGTCAGAACTGCTTCTATCCCGCCTTGGGAGATGACTAGACCTTGGGCATGGTCACTTTTCTCTACTTCATGCTTTTGTTGGATGTTGATCAAGAACCTGGCACTATATTTGAACTAAGTGTGTGTGTGGTATTTGAACTTAATCGCTTCCGCTTTATTTTGAAATTTGAACTTGGGTTGTAATAACTTATTTCAAACTCTGATGTTTTAAACTATGTGTGAACTATGTACGTTGTGAATGGTGAACGCTAAACTCATTACGATCTTGGTCGTGCTAGAATGTTTAAAATCCTTCGAGATTTCGGTATGACTACCGGGTTTATTAGGTCTCAATCATGTAGTTTGCCGTCCTAATGGCGAATTATGTGCTTGTGCTCTAATAAATTGGTCGGTTCTGTCACAGCTGGCATCAGAGCAGGTTTAGCGTGTTACTGTTCATAAGTATTTAAAATAAAAGAGTTTTTGGTTTGTGAAAAGTATTTATAAAAAGTATAGGTGTATATAGGCGTCAAATCTATGGTTTTGAAAACTAGAGTGTGCCAGTGGTCATATCCTTTATGCCCAATAGGATTTAGGTGGCTTAATTAAGTACTGACTTGGGGGAATTGCATCATATTTTCTGTTTTGTCGTTGCCTATGCAATGACGGAGTCGTATGGGTGCCATTCACTTGAGTGGTAATGTATGGATCAAATTGCCTCTACACCCTGGTAAGTGTGAGTTGTGAGAGCATGATTGGATGCAATGCCAGTCTAGGGGAGTGCTTATTGATGCCGGATTATTCACATGTTGCATACATGTCTATATGAAGGTATCCCATGTTGGGACCGTCTTCTGGCGGTGTTGTCTTCTGCGCGACTTGTTGGGGTAGTAAGTAATCGGTGTTTTCACCTTGTTCGGAAGGTGCGTGAATTTTTACGTCGAATTGCATTCATATGGGATATAGGCTGAAATAAATTTTCTGCAGGTACACTAACCATGAACAGTAGAACGAAGTAGTTATGTATAAATGAGAGAACGATGTATGCCACCGCATAGCACATTAGATTATTAGTTCGTGAGGACGTATGTAACGTGCATGCATTATGGTTAAAATTGCTCATTCATACATTCATGGTTCCTTCCCTTGTAAATAAATTGTCTCATTTCTTTAAAATTTTAACTTATGGGATATACAACTTTTGGACAGATGCCGAGAACCAAGAAGACTGCTCACAAGTCCACTGGAGGAGGAGTGCCCCGTGGTCCTTTAGCTGTCCGTGAGTCGGCACCAAGGGAGGTGGACACTTTTCTTGAGGAGCACGCCATGCCTAGCCTTCTTTGGAGGATTCTCTCCAACGCTGGGTACACGGTGGGCATGGAGCCTCTTTACTACTGGGACAAGGATGACTTGGTGAACTATGGAGAGGCTCGTGTGGAGGTAGTTGTCCCACCTTTGGACAGTGACCCCCACTGGGTTGGGTGCGCTGTTTTGGTACGGGCAGGACTGCTAAGACGGGTGCCACGTTTGCAGCTTTTGACATGGTTGAGCACCTGATGGAGGAGATACCTCACCAGCTTTCCCAGGCTTTTCCTGGAGTGTTTCCCTTTGCTCACCGCCTTTCTAGGTGGCCACATGCTGAGGGAAACCCACTGGAGGCAGGTCCTGAGGAGGCGCAGGGTAGCAGCACGCCTGCCATGAGTGCTATGTTTGCAGTGATGAGGGCCTATGTCAACATGGAGACTAAGGCACTTCGTCTGGGTGAGGAGTTCAAGGAGGCTCGAGCTGATGCACGCAAGGAGAAGCGTGAGTTGACATGTGAGCTTCAGCGATCCCGAGAGGAGGTAGCCCATGTGTCTCAGCATCGAGACAAGGTTGTGCTGGAGAGCCAGAAGATGGCTCAGGCTAGGTATGAAGCCTGGTCCGAGTTCCGTCGTCTTAGCATCCGTCAGCAGCAGGTGCTAGAGGACGTGAAGGACGTTTGTTGCTTACAATGCAAGTCTTCACGAGGAGGTGCACATAACGTCCCGCCTCCTCAAGGCCGGGCCCGCTTACATCTGGCTGCTTATCTAGGACATAGACTGCCCTCACAGACCAACACTAGTCTTTTCTGTGCACTTTGTCCTCACTCGTGCGCACCCAGGACGACTTCCCGGTCGGTCACCCATCCCTAAATTTCTCCAGGCCAAGCACGCTTAACCTTGGAGTTCTTTAGTGATGAGCTTCCAGAAAAGAAGTTGCAACTTGTTGGTACGAGTATCATATTAATCCTATTAAGCCCTGAGCCGAGGTGTTACATACTCACCCCCTTAGGAGACCGACGTCCTCGTCGGTCAACCCCAGGCCAGGAACGTCCCCTCTTGGCCACGTCCGTGTGTCCAGTGCCAGCGCATGTGTCATGCTGTGTGACCACTCTGGATCCACACCAGCCATGCATACCATGCCTACGCAACTGACACACGCGCCCGTGAAACCGCAAGGGTCGGCTCTGATACCATTTGTAACGTCCCGCCTCCTCGAGGCCGGGCCCGCTTACATCTGGC
>CM041643.1:17293958-17350604 GCA_023333625.1 Bothriochloa decipiens
TATCTAGGACATAGACTGCCCTCACAGACCAACACTAGTCTTTTCTGTGCACTTTGTCCTCACTCGTGCGCACCCGGGAAGACTTTCCGGTCGGTCACCCATCCCTAAATTTCTCCAGGCCAAGCACGCTTAACCTTGGAGTTCTTTAGTGATGAGCTTCCAGAAAAGAAGTTGCAACTTGTTGGTACGAGTATCATATTAATCCTATTAAGCCCTGAGCCGAGGTGTTACAGTGCACAGGAAGCAGGAGGAGATCCGTCAGCTGAGGGCAGCCTTAGCAGCAGCTAGGAGGTCCTTGGGTGGTGCTTCTAGTGAGAGTAGCAACAATGGAGAGTAGCCTTGTTGACGACCGCTAGTCTCTAGTTGTTCTTTTGCGTTCCTGTCGGGTGGTCATGTAACCCTTTTGCACGCTATCAAGACTTTGATGTAATGTGGAACGTGATGTTTGATGTGGCGATATCCGTACAACTTTAAAAGTCCAGTGTATGTATGCTGGCAAATTATGGATGTTGTAAGATGCTTTGTGATGGTTCAAAGTAATATTATTAGTGATGTTGTGATGTGAAAAATTGGAATTATTGTGCCTCTATTTATTATGCAAATTTATTTCCCTCGATAAATTCAGTTTGGCATGATTTTTACATTCACCTCTCATTATGACAACATTCACCTAATAAATACTTATTGCTGAAATATGCAGATGCCGGTTACTCATAGTGGTTCGGGTGGTAATGGTAGTGGTGGTGCTGAAGAGGGTGCCGATAACACTGCTCGTGGTGTACCGCCCCCACCTCTGACCAATGCGGAGCAGCTGTTTGCTCAACTTTTGGGCAGCCAGCGCAATGTGGAGCAGCTTCTTCATGAGAGCTTGGCCCGTGATGTTCATCAGGGTCCTCAGCAAAATCAGTATAGCAGCTTTAAGGAATTTCAGGACACTAAACCTCCTGTGTTTAAAGATGCTCCTGAGCCACTTGAAGCAGATGAATGGCTCAACACCATGGAAGATAAATTTCGTCTTCTAAGGTTAACAGAAGAGCTAAAAGCGGAGTATGCAGCCCATCAACTTGAGGGACAAGCAGGGATGTGGTGGAAGCAACATCGCACCACCTTTCCGCAGGGTGTTCCTATTACTTGGGACCGCTTTGCATGTGCTTTCCGGGGGAATTTCATTCCTCCCAGTTTGATGGCTATGAAGAAGACTGAGTTTTGTCGCTCACTATGGGAACTCGTAATGTGAAGGAGTATCTGCACGCCTTCAATACTTTGAGTCACTATGCTCCTGAGTTTGTCAACACTGATGAGAACAAGATAGCTAGTTTCAAGAGAGGCTTGAGTTCCAAGTTGATGAAGACCATGAGCACTTCTGCCCGTGTTACTTTTAATGATTTCTTGAATGATTGTATTATGCAAGAAAATAGTAACAACGTTCATGCTGCCGCCAAGAATCGCAAGAGAGTCCATGATGGAGGTGGTTCCTCTTAGGCAAGAGCCCCAACTGCTTTCCGTACTTCGTATCATCTACCTATGTTAGGTGCGAGATTCAGGCCCCCGCAGCAGAAAAGGCATAACAATTATCCAGCTCAGAATCCACAGAAGCATCACAGAGCATTCAAAGTTCCTGCTCCACAGGGGAAACCAGGACAGAGCAGCTTGACCGGTGCTAACAAGACACCTGTCAATGGACCTTGCTTCAACTACAACCAGACAGGGCACTTTGCTCGTTATTGCCCTTTTCCCAAGAAGCAGCAGGCCCTGTACCAAGCTCGTGTGCACCACACCTCGATTGAGGAGATTCTTGCTGGTGAACCAGTGACTGCGGGTATGTTTTCTATGAATCAAATCCCTGCCGCTGTTTTGTTTGATTCTAGATCATCGCATTCTTTCATGAGTCAAGCATTTGCATAGAAGCATGATCAAAAGATACTTGAATTGAGCATTGAATTCAAGGTTAGTTCAACTGGGGCTGATATAACTACTAAGCAGATAGTTCAGGGTGCAACCCTAGACCTAGATAAGTGGAGGTTTCGGTTGAACTTGATAGTTCTACCTGGCTTAGGAGTGGACATGATAGTGGGGATGAGTTGGATGAAATTCTGGGGTGTTGTGATCGATACAGGTAATAGGATGCTATCTATCAGAAATCCTCTTGGGGAGGGTACCTTTCAAGTGCCGTTACCCTGAAAGTTTAAGCTGGAGAGCGTATCCTATTCTATTCGTGTGACCCCTCTTCTCGAAATTCCTGTCATGTGTGAGTTTCTGGATGTTTTTTCTGAAGAGCTTCTGGGTCTTCCACCAGATAGGGATGTTGAGTTTCGCATAGAGTTACTGTCTGGCACCACCCCAATTTCTAGGAGGCCATATTGAATGCCACCAAATGAATTGGCAGACTCAAAAATCAGTTGAAAGAATTGTTGGACAAGGGTCTTATTCACCCTAGTGTGTCGGAATGGGGTTGTCCTGCTATCTTTGTGAAGAAGAAGGACAAATCTCTACGGATGTGCATGGATTATCGTCCACTGAATGCTGTGACCGTTAAGAACAAGTATCCGTTACCCCGTATTGACATTCTTTTTGACCAGTTGTCCAAGGCGAAAGTGTTTTCCAAGATGGATCTTAGGTCTGGTTACCATCAGATCAAGATTAGACCGAAAGATGTGCCTAAGACCGCTTTTTCTACCAGATATGGATTGTATGAGTATCTTGTTATGTCCTTTGGCTTAACAAATGCTCCTGCATACTTCATGTATCTAATGAATTCGGTCTTTATGCCTGAGTTAGACAAGTTTGTGGTGGTGTTTATCGATGACATCTTGGTGTACTTAGAAAATGAAGAAGATCATGCCGAGCATCTAAGGATTGTTTTAGAAAGGCTTAGGGAACATAAGCTGTATGCCAAGTTTAGCAAGTGTGAGTTTTGGCTCAAGAAAGTTCAATTCCTTCGCCATGTTCTATCTGATGAGGGAATCTCAGTAGATCTGAGCAAAGTACAAGAGGTGATGAATTGGGAAGCGCCGACTTCTGTGCATGAAGTTCGGAGTTTTCTTGGTCTAGCCGGATATTATCGTCGTTTCATTCCGGATTTCTCAAAGATTGCCAAACCTATGACAAATTTGTTGTAGAAAGAGAAGAAGTTTGTCTGGACAGAGGAGTGTGAAACAGCTTTTCGTACCTTGCGGGAATTGTTGACCACTGCTCCTGTTCTTGCGCAACCAGATTTAGGAAAACCTTTTGATGTATATTGCGATGCATCAAAAACAGGCTTAGGATGTGTGCTTATGCAAGAAGGAAGAGTCATAGCTTATGCCTCACGCCAGTTAAAGAAGCATGAAGTGAATTATCCAACACATGATTTGGAGCTAGTAGCTGTTGTGCATGCTCTAAAAATCTGGAGGCATTACTTGCTGGGTAATTTCTGTAAAGTCTACACTGACCACAAGAGTCTGAAGTATATCTTTACCCAACTCGAGTTGAACATGAGGCAACATCGATGGATGGAGTTTATTAAGGACTTCAATATGGAGATCTTATACCATCCAGGCAAGGCAAACGTAGTCGCAGATGCGTTGAGTCAAAAATCACATTGCCATGCTATTCTACCTTTGTTAGCAGATGGTTTTGGCCTCATGCATCCTATTGTGCTGCGTAACATCCAAATTAGTTGCTCGCCTGAAAGCAAGATCATTGAAGGTCAGAAAACTAACAAGGGTATAGGTCATATCAAGGAGAAGATGTTGAAACAGCCGCTCAAGCATTTCAGAGTGGATGAGAAGGGAATCTTATGGTTTGATGATCGTCTGGTCGTACCAAAAGATAGAGAACTCAGAAATCAAATCATGGATGAAGCTCACTTATCAAAGTTATCTATTCATCCTGGCGGTAGTAAAATGTTTCATGATCTGAAGGTTCGCTATTGGTGGACCAAGATGAGAAAATAGATTGTAGCTTATGTCGCATGGTGTGACATCTGTTGTCGCATAAAGGCTGTTCATTTGAAGCCAGCCGGAATACTTCAACCGTTGTCGATTCCTGAATGGAAATGGGAAGATATCAATATGGATTTCAATACCGGACTTCCCACCACTCAAAAAGGGCATGACTCTATTTGGGTAATCATTGATCGACTTACCAAGAGTGCGCACTTTATTCCAGTTTGTACAGATTATCGACCGCCTCAATATGCTAACATTTATCTTAAGGAGATTATTCGTTTGCATGGAATTCCCAAAACAATTGTATCTGATCGAGGATCTCAGTTTACTGCTCGTTTCTGGGAACACTTGCAGAAGGATTTGGGGACAAAACTGAATCATAGTACAGCTTATCATCCTCAAACTTCAGGCCAGACAGAAAGAGTGAATCAAGTTCTGGAAGATCTCTTGAGGGCTTGTGTTTTATCATCTAAGGGTTCATGGGAGAAGTGGTTGCCTTTGGCAGAATTCTCTTATAACAATAGTTACCAAGAGAGTATACAGATGGCTCCTTTTCAGGCACTGTATGGCCGAAAGTGCAGAACGCCTGTGAATTGGGTAGGACCTGGAGAAAGAAGATATTATGGTATTGACTTTGTTAAAGAAGCTGAAGAGTAGGTTTGAACAATTCAACAACACATAGTAGCTGCACAATCCCATCAGAAAAGTTATGCTGACAAGAGAAGAAGACCTCTAACTTTTAATGTTGGTGATTATGTGTATCTGAAGGTCTCTCCTATGAAGAAAGTGCAACGTTTTGGTGTTAAAAGAAAACTAGCACCTCGTTATGTCAGTCCATGTCAGATAGTAGAAAGAAAAGGATTGTGGGGCTATAAGCTCAAACTGCCTGAAGAGATGAGTGTAGTGTTTCCTGTTTTCCATGTATCCCAACTCAAGAAATGTCTACGTGTTCCAACCGAAGAAGCCGTTAAAGTTAAAGACATTAAGCTCTGTTCAGATTTAACTTATGAAGAGAAACCTATGAGACTCCTGGATTTCAAAGACAAAGTGACCAGAAACCGTGTGGTCAGGCAATACAAGGTTTCTTGGAGCAATCATGATGATAGCGATGCCACTTGGGAAACCGAGGACTATTTAAAAGAAGTATATCCCGATTTTCATAAAGAATGGTTAGTCTACTCAGATCTCAAGGTGAGATTTCTTTAAGGGGGGAAGGGCTGTAACACCCTGGTGTTAAGCATGCATTATCTTGCATATCATAAGCATCATCATCTCATTTGCATAGTCATTTATTTACATGAAATGATAAAATCAAAATGTGCTTACTTGTTTTGAACTAGATCTATGTGATAGGTTGATTGTTTGGGTTTGAGTGTTAAATGAAGTTTGTAGAGAAAATTATTTGGAGCAAAACTTATTTTGGGGTCATTTCATGAAAAGGCTTGGAAGTGGGTCAAAAATGTCAAAAACAGTTTATAAAAATAATTTTCTTTTAATTTTAAATCCCCATTTTTGAAATTCAAATTCTAGGCAGAATTAGGCTTTGATGTTTAAAAGTGAAATGTTCTACTCATCAAGAGAAACATTTCATCTTTTAAAAGTTTTTTGAAATTCAGACTATTTTGGAAAATATGGGGTTAATCAAGTTCTACACGAATCTTGGCACAGTGGGACCCACCGGCCAGTCTCTTCTTCCTCCTCTCTTCTTCTTCCTCGCGACGCTGTCCGCGTCGACGCCGGCCGCGTGGCGTCCGTACGCCGGGCCGCTGCCGCTGTCCGCTGTACGCCCCGCGCACGCACACGCCGCGCACGCCTGCGCACGCCCGCGCTCGCCTGGCCCCACGGCTTGCCCACGCGCCCTCGGCCGACCCCGCATGCTCGCCACGCGCTCGCCGATGCCCGACACCGTGCTCCGCCTGTCCGAGCCTGAGCGGCCACTTCAAGCTGTACCGACCGCGTCATTCTCTCCCTCCCTCTCTTCTCCATCGCCAGACACTCGCTCGCCCCCTCCTTTCCTCACCAGAGCCCGAGCACGCCGCAGAGTTCGCCATTGCTGCCGCCACGAGCTCGCACGCCACCGCACCTCAGAACCTCGTCACATTTTGCCCAGAACTCGCCAGAAGCTCCGCCTTGACGCGAGCCACGTCCTGCGCACGAATCCTGCCCTCGAGCCCCAAGGTAGAGGTCGAATCGACATGTTCCCCTTTCGCCGGTCATGGCCGCCCGACCGCCACGCGGTCCACCGTGGCCAGCAACCTCTCTCTCCCTTAATTAGCTTGCGCATCGTGACCGCCTGCTCGAGTGGCGTAGGTTGGTGTAGCTAATGAGACCGATTAGGGTTCGAGTCCGTCGGATTTTGGCCGTCCAGCGCCGCGGGTCGCGCCAACGCTCGCCGGCGTGCAGCGCTGTTGTTGTTTTGGCCAGTGTCCCATCTCTTTGACTAGCTAATCTGAGTCGCCTTGGTCTGCTGGAGTTGGTAGGCTAGTTCTCGCGCCCCGCTGTGGTCTGAGATGGCCGGCGCATCGCCGACCGTCGCCACCGTCCGCCGTCGCACGTGGCCGCTGGTCGAAACCTCGCTCATAGCTTCCATCTTTTGCACAACGAGTTCGCGTTGACGAGCTGAGCATTTCGGTAGCCGTAGCTCGGCCGGAGACCTCGCCGTCGGCGAGGAATCCCGACGCCGACGACCTTTCCCCGCCGCGTGGACCGCGGGCATCATTTGTGTTCTTTGTCGGACTTAGATGCAAAGTAGCCAGACATAGCGAGTTTCTTTTTAGGGCTCGGTTGTTTTCCGAAAAGTCCAGGGTTCCCGGTGCAAAACCGTTTTCTTTATCGGTTTTAAAGAAAATGAATTCCAGATTTTTGTAAAAGCTTTGAAAAATCATAACTTCCTCATTTTTAGTCCAAATGAGTTGATTCAACTTGCAGTATTTTTCTTTTAGGGAGATCTATGCATGAAAAATATGAAATATGGATTTTGTGATACTTTTCTGTATACATTTATTTATCTCTATTAATTGCTTTTATCTTAGAAAATGCATAAGTAATTCTCTGTTGCTCAGAAAAATGTGAGACCAAATTTGTTAGTCTTCTTATGTCATACTCTATCTATGAAAAATGTTGTGAGGCTATGTCATATGTAAATATTGCTCTATCTAGTTATGGTGCCTATTTCCATTAGATGATAAATAATTCATAATAAAATATATATAAGGAATTTGTGCATGAAACTTTTTGGAGAGTGTTTTTATGCTAATCTAGAGCTAATGATATTCTAAGATCTGTTGTTTGACATATTTTTATGTACAAAGTATTTTATGCCTAGTGAATTGTGTTGCCTTATCATTTTTGTGTAGGATAAATTACTTACTGTTTTGACCTGAAATTTTCATGATAGTCTTTATTGGGTATGCTTAAGCTTCTGTAATTTCTACAGAATTTTCTAAGTAGTCTAAATTCATGTTATAGTTATACCCTGATTTCTTTTAATAAGTAATAATGCTTTAAAGCTATCATTTCATGTGTGTAAAAAATGCTTTTTATGATATTTGTGATGTGTGTGATCTGTTATTGGTTTTAGTTCAGTAGAGGGTAGTATGCAAAACAATGGTTGTTTGTAATTCCTCATAGTGTGTAAGTAAATTGTGATGCGAGGCTTGTTTAAAAATTGTTAGTAGAAGAGAATGCAGATGACATGTGCTTATCTTATATGTTTTAAAATCATATCCTTTATCTTAGCTGAGCATTCATTCACCATCAGCATCAGCATTGTATTTCTATGTATGCATGGTATTCATACGCACTATGCATCATACAGGATCATCAGAGCTCGAAACGGTAGTTCCCGGAGTACAAGGAGAGGAAGGCCAGCGGAAGCTTTGGTGCGGGAAGTAGCAACAGAAGAGGATCCCGAAGTTGATCTTCTGGAGTGTTCCGACCACCAGCCAAGCTCTTTCCTGAAAGACAAGCCCTGGAGCATTCTCCCTGTGGTTTGTAAAATATCTAACTTGAGTCCTTTACTTATTTGATGCATTAAGTTGTTGGCGTTGTTTTATACAATTGCTGCATTATTTATATTCCTTGCCACTGTATATCCTTCAACCCTGTTAGGTTCAGGTACGAATATTTGCTTAGCCCTGCTTAACTAGATCGGTAGAAGTCAGGTGATTTCCTGTCATCCACGAGTTATAGGTGGTGACTCAGAATGGTTGAATACATTGTTATCTTGGATAACCATGTGGAGATAATAAATCGAGATCGGGCGGGATTGGTGTTGAGACTGAACTGAAGGTTCGGTGAGGTTATCCCGTCTGTGTCAAACTAGGACCCCGTTCGTTGTACGTCCTCAAGTCATATTGAATTTATGCCTCACATTTAGCTGGAAGGATAAGTCGTTCCGACCGCGAAGCCTAATTTTGATTTGGGCCGGGAGTCGACCTGCTGTACGCATCGTATTGGTGAAGATGGGGGACCACGGGTTACGCGGAGAGTAAGTCCGAGGTCAGGGTCGTCCTGAATAAGGCAGCCGGGCGGTTCCTGGATACGATGGTACCTGTTGATCCCGCGCTTTTCCCGAATTGAATGTCGGTGATTTGTAGCTCACCGTGGCTGGTGAGTATGGTTTGTGTGAGGAATACCCGTCGACTGGTTAGTAATTGATTATAATCGCCATCGTTCCTGGACAGTGAACACTTGACTTGAGTAGCGGCATCGTAGTAAGAACTTGAACAAGAGATGAGATGGTTGAGCTGTTGAGATTGAAAGATACTCAACTGGAATTGGTTACTATTTTTGTTGAATAATTATTACCATGCTTGTTTAGTACAGGTGCTAATGTAGCATGATAAAGTTAATCAGATTAAAATATATTGCTAGAAGGTTCTTAATAATTGTTTCCTTAATGCAAGCTTTTTCGTAACTTATGAGTCAGCTATCCAACTTATATAGCCTTGCATACTCCTTGGAGTCAATTTATTTTAGTTTATGATGGGTAAGTCTAGCTGAGTGCATTCTCGTACTCAGGGTTTTATTTCCTATATTTTTGCAGATGGTAAGATGTTTTATAGCTATTGTCAGAACTGCTTCTATCCCGCCTTGAGAGATGACTAGACCTTAGGCATGGTCACTCTTCTCTAGTTAATGCTTTTGTTGGATGTTGATCAAGAACCTAGCACTATATTTGAACTAAGTGTGTGTGGTATTTGAACTTAATCGCTTCCGCTTTATTTTAAAATTTAAACTTGGGTTGTAATAACTTATTTCGAACTCTGATGTTTTAAACTGTGCGAACTATGTACGTTGTGAATGGTGAACGCTAAACTCATTACGATCTTGATCGTGCTGGAATGTTTGAAATCCTTTGAGATTTCGGTATGACTATCGGGTTTATTAGGTCTCAATCATGTAGTTTGTCGTCCTAATAGCGAATTATGTGCTTGTGCTCTAATAAATTGATCGGTTCTGTCACAGTTATAAAGAAAAAAAATAGAGCAGCGTATTCTTCTATCTAAAAATGAACTAATCTCTGACTCCAGCATTATTCTAGGTACATCTATAAAACTAACTAATGTTTGTTATCCACCGTGTACTGACAATACACTAATTTTAGACTAATATAGCATAGGCCAGTGTAGAGTCTTGGTCTTTTTCTTCGTGCAGCTTTACTTATCTCGGTATCACAATATAGTTGAGTATGAAGGATTTTTTTTTATTATGTTTGTAGGAGGTGGACAGCATCACATCAGTACCTATTATTGTTTGTTTAATTCAAGTATCTATTTGGGATATATCATATTGGTTTTCTGCAATTTATTCTGAGAAAAATTGTTAATGTACTGCACTGTTTGGTTTGCCTTTTCTTTACTGCCCAACAATCAGCAAAACTAATCAGCGTATTTGAATATGGTGTTTGTACCCATTCTGTCATGTAGTATGTGAATGTTCTTGTCTGACTACATTAATGTCTGAACTATGTTCTTCGAGGTGCACGAGCTGGAGATCACTGGTACACAGCTGTCTACGAAGAAGGCAAGCTGGGGTTATTTTGACCGACAAGCATCTGCATGTCGGTAGCACCAACTGGTAAGTGAGCTGAACTGAAATCCCACCAAGTACGAGTTAGCCTTTTATGCTTGCTCGCGAAAAAAAGCCTTACAATCCAAACTAGTGCTGAGGTGATGAACTGATGATACTAGAGAATTTAACAGACTGAGCTAGCTGATTGTGCGCTAGTGCTAGTAGTAGTTGTCTAATACTGTATTTCAGAACGCTAGTTTTGCGCATAGAGAAATTATCACCTAGTTGCTGACCACCTAGCCCTTTGTAGGACTTGCTGAACATGTGGCGAATAAATTTGTTATTGCGAATATATTTCCCGAAATTTCTGGTGCCTGCCACTTTTTTGGTTCCTTTGCTGATATATGTATAATTGTGAGATTATGTGTGTGCAAGAAGTGAAAAGCACGTCAAGGGCCTGCTTTGCAACGATCCACTTTTGCATTGCTAGCTGCCCATCTTCAGGTTTCTGCAAATTAGTGATTGAGGGATCAAAGGATTGTGCTTAAAAAAATTGACATAGTTTGTACTCCTAGCTAGCTGTAGGGAAGAATGTTGACAATTGGATGAGATCGAATCATCAATGCTCCTACAGGAAGGTATGCATCAGGCTTGGTGTGATGTGATCATATTTATGTGCTCCTAGGCCTATATGATTGATATTTTTGGAAGGCATGTATGGTTGATATTAGAAGCTAGGTTCTGTAAGCTTTTCATTTGTGTGTTTTTCTTGATGCGCTTCTAGGCCTAGATGGTTGACAGTAGAAGCTAAGGTTCTGTAAGCTTCATTATTCAGAATATGGTTGTTTCCTGATTTTTTTTAAACAAAAAATGATGCAGGCAATGAAGGAGGACAGTGTTGAATTATGACTAAAGATGAAATTTGAATTTCCTACCGAAAGGGTGTGTGCATACCTGTTGTCTTCACCTTCCTCTTCTCATTGTGTGCATGTTTATTTTCATCTCCCAACTTGGTTGAAAAGGAAAACCTGGACGGAAAGCTTTCTGAATTTTGCAGGTTGGCAAACCGACCCTGCCTGCCTGAAGTCACTGCCTTTTGCATGACCGGTCACTAGGAACCCCACTTCATATCCATGGGATCGATTTGAAGGTTAGGGTTTGCGCTTCCATTCAATCTATCCTTTTAGCTGACAATACTACTATGCTTATGTATCTGCATGCCTATCTGTTGGCGTTTCTTAGCGTCACTACTAAAGATAGACTAAAAGACCATCCCTAGCAATGATACTAAAAACGTGTGTTGACATCCCTAACCACTATTACTTCAGAAAGGTAACTCTCGGTCCTTAACGGCGCCGGCCAAGATAATGCAGTCTGGTAATAACAGTAATAAAAGTTAGAAGTGTCTGATTGGCCTTCTTAACCATCATTACTTACGATATGCAAACTGAAATACGGCACCTTGGGGTGCAACAAGAATTACAGTCCTTAGGTACGCCAATCATGATAGCTCAGTATGGATAAATCCGCAAGCGCACGGAACTATCATTGTAGCATTTCAACCCGTGAGTATTCAGGGTATCGTATTTATAATTTTCCGTAGGAGGGCAGGACGAATGTATCTAGCTCTGGTATAAACATGATCACTTATTGAATGCATAGATAGACATAGCATAGGCAGGGGTAAATCATAGTTCAAAGATAGTGGACACACATCTAAGCCAACCTCAAGGATAAAAGAGAAATAAAGAATAAACGAATATATCTAACTGAGCAGGCATTGGTCATATATAACTAAACAAAGAACTATTAGTAAACATCTAACTAGCATGTCTAGCATCAGGACTAAATCTGGGATGACAGGGAGATCCCCGTAGCTGATCTACCAACCGATAGAGACTTTACAAACTCCTACTGAATACCCGAACGTGGGGGAATGCTAGGGATGGACAGGGCTGTCATCACCTGCCCACCTACCCCTCTACCCGTGGGGTACCCACATATTCGCCGATCTCCGCATACACGGGCACCACGCCCGTGTAATTGGAAACAACTCCTAACCCCCTAGGACCCTACCCCTTCGGAGTGACAGGCTAGGCTAAGAGCAACCGAGAAGGCACGACGAACCGTCACCTCATTCCTAGTTCTTCCTCTATTCATACTAAGTCGATGAACGATGAAGAACAACGATGAACATGTCAAGAATATAACACATAAACTATATGCTAGTTCATATATCATGATCATAACATGAACAAGACTATACTCTAGTTCATATGCATTGCTATATAAATAAGATAAGAACTTGAACTTGGAAGAGAACTGCATTGTATTCGTACCAAGGTGTTCCTTCTTCTCCCAAGGAGACAAGCTCTCCTTGCTAGCTCTTGCCTTGCTCTAATACTAAAGCTAATCTAAAGAATACAAGTGAGAGGTGAGGTAAATGGCTCCAAATGATGGTGTGTGTGTTGGAGGGGAGCCTAGCCCTCTCGTTATAGTCCAACTAGGACGGTTCGGGCGTCAACAAATATGGAAGCAAGTGAACCGCCTTGAGGGAACTGCCTACGAACCGCCTGTCGAAGCTAGGCCTGAGATGGGTCCGCCAGGGGGCGGCCGGTCCCCTGGTGGGGCCTGCCGGCCACCGCCTTCGCGTGGTCGGTTCGTCTCTGACAATAGACTTCTCCTGTGGTTACGATTGGGCCCAGAATGCTAATGAAGGTGGGCTTCTCTTCTTCTTTTGGTTGCGCCTTCTCTGAATACGAATTCTAGAATGTGCTTTCTTTATGGTTTTTCCGCATTTCCACATGTCACACCTGCAAGTCAAGTATACACTAAAACTTGTGGAAATGTTAGTTTAAAGCACTACCTACTATTTATTTTAGCAACATATTGGCAGTAGAAAATAGTCTCTAAGGACTGCCAACAACTCCCACACACTTAGTCCTTTGCTCGTCCTCGAGTAAAGGTTTAAAGGACTAAGCGGGTTTATCTCCTTGATTTGAAATCTACATACAAGTTATTCCAAGCTTCACCTGAACCTGTGAACTTTCAAGTGTCTACCAAGTCATATTGGGTAATTGAGAAATGGAATAGCTTGGATTCAAATCTTCTTACTCGTATCCCTGCTTAGAAACTTGGGTTTTTGTAGGGTTTTGAAAAACATAAAGATAGCATTTGTTCCTTGAATGATTCTCTCAAGTCACTTATACATTTGTATGTGGTTCCTCACCAAGGCATATATAGGGATTGCCTTCACTTGATCATCCTACCTCTAAAGGGTTTATCTGGGGCTTTAGGTAGGGATAAAAAAATACTAAGGCACACTTACCTTGTATGTATTGTCAAGTCAAATCCCGGACCTCACCGGAGGGAAGCGTCGTACTCTTAGATTAGAATGTACATTTGTATGGAAAGAATATGGTGGGTATTTATCGTGTCTAACCTAATTCTACTATACTCTTTAAAACACATCTCCCTCCTTATTATGATTTAGAAAAAATCTTCTATGATGGCATGGGCTATCCTTATTCTCGCTTTTCTTTTCTTTTCTCCCCTTTTTTATCGATTTTTTTCACTTCTTTTTTTCTCCTTTTTTTGTATGTATATATTTTTTTTCATCACCATTTTTTTCTTTCTTCTCCACTTTTTGAATGATAGGCTTATGCCTCCATTTGCTACAAAAACTTTAGGGGAGAGGTGCACAAGGATGCAGAGCATTTATTTGGATCGAACCTAACAAGCACATTTTTTTGTTCACTCCCAGTGTAGGAGTAGATCATTTTTGAGTGGATCAAAGTGAAAGACATATTTTGCACCTACTCCCAGGGTAGAAGTAGTGCAATTATTTGGTGGATGGATGAATGAAAAAATGTTGTGCGCAACTCTCAGTGTGAGAGTTGGCAACTTTATTTGTGCGTGCACATGAATTCTGATCTTGGGAGCATGAAACTCTCTCAACAGGGGTCACAGAACTTAACTAGACTCAACACAAAGTAAGAGGCATATGTGGAAGGTTTTGTCATGAAAGAGCATATATGGCCTTGGTAGGTATTTCCATATCATTCAAGGAACATGCTATATTTATTTTTTGTTTTATAAAAATAAATCCCAAGTTTTTTGCAAGAAATAAGCAAGCGTCATGTCATCCTACTATATCTCATTCATCAATCACTTAGACAAAATGGGGTCCCTATGATAAGTGTTCACAAGAAGCAGGAATATTGGCAAGGAATAAAGAGTATGCAAACTTTAATCACAGGATGTCATGGAGATGGAGCATCAAAAGTTTTATCTTTTCAAAAGTGTTCAAAGATAAATTTTAAAACTTTGAAAGAGCGGGGGGTAGAGTTGCATAAACCATCGTTGAAGATGAGGAACTAATGGCAGTTGTTCATCTCATCCTTTTGTTTGATGGGTTGCTCGATGTTTGTGCAATGTGTTAGGGAGATCTCAAATTTGTTGTAGTTATGCTTGAGAGATCTCCCCCACACTTATTTTTGTATCTACTTTTATTATAACAAAGAAAACAAAACAAGAGAGACTACAACAGACAAGGGTTTTATTGGCTAAAAGATCAAGGAAACAAAATTTTATTATTTAGTTATTTTATTTTATTAGAAACTTATTCAACCAAATTTTATTAGAGCTCAAACAAGGCTGATATAAAAGATGCAATGAAAACATAGCCAAGACTTAGCTCCATATCAGATTACTGCCATTATTTATGAAAACAACTAAAGGTTCATTAATCAAATTTCAACGCCATGCCAAAACATGATTAAAGAAGACTATCTCAACCTAAGCACCATGCTTAATTTGAAAACAACCTATGGATGTTACTCGTGAGAATATATCCAAATAAGAGCATATGATATAAACAGGGAAGCATGAATTTGAATGATCATAAGGAGACAAGTATGAGCGAAGGAGTTGGTGAACATTTATTACCTTTTGCATAATTGAGTGTTCTTACCGGTAGCATATGTGGATTTCTTTGAAGATGCTGCACCGGTGACGTGGACGTACAGGCTCCAACTCAGGTGAACCATCAGGCCGGATCACACACACAGCTAGTGTATATGGACCTTTGGCCTTATTGGTAGCAAAGGTGTAAAGAAGTAGACTCCTTTTTTCTTTTCTCTTTTTTTATTTATTATTTTTTTATATTTTTTATATGTTCGATGCATTTTTTCAACTCTTTTTTTTAAGATAACTACCGATGACCTTCGGCAAGGGCTCAACATTTATAGTCTGTTGGCGAGACTTTCCCCTCTTCATTGCTCTGCAGCTGCATGAACAAACTCGGGAGAATTCTAGGGTTGCCCCGAGATTTTTCCCGTATTTTTGACAGGAATAGAAGCAGCAATTTGAGCAATCTGGGTTTTCATCATTTTATTGAAACTCAGTTGATGTTTAACAAAGGAAGATAGAGTTTCAAGCTTAGCATTTATAGATTCAAACATTTTATCATTGAAGGAAAGTCTTTTAGCAAGATATGCATTAAACTTATTTTGCTCTAAAACAAAGTTTCTCAAGGAAGGTTGATTGAAATTCAAATTGAAATTTGAACTAAGATTATTACCTCGCGGATGGTTCTGGATGTTCCACCCATTATTACCTAGTTGTTGATGTTGGCGAAACCCATTGTTGACGTAGATTGCTTCTTTCTGGGTTTCAGGACAGTTGTTCCCCGAATGGCCACCATTTCCACAGACTTCACATGTCATGTGTGAGTCCACGGCTTGGACGGTGTCGGTGGTAGGATCAGTGGCATAGTCGTCCAGCCTCTTCATTAGGAGGTCTATTTTAGCGGCAAGCAATTCCGTCTTATTCACGAAATACACACCTTCTTGTGTTTCTCTTTCTTCTCCCTAGCTTTGGTTTGCCACCATCTTCTCGATGAGTGCAGTGGCATTCTCGATGGTGAGGGAGAGGAATGCCCCTCCAGCTGCGGCATCAATGTGCCCCTTTGACATGGCTGTCAGGCCCTCGTACAAGTTTTGGAGCACAAGCCAATCTTCCATTCCATGGTGGGGACAGGCTCGGACATAGTCCTGCAGCCTCTCCCATGCTTCGGGGATGGACTCGAGTGATGTTTGCTAGAAGTTGGATATCTTCCCCCTTAGAGCACTGGTTTTGCTCATGGGGAAGAACTTGACGAGGAATGCCGTGGAACATTTGTCCCACGTGTTGACAGCTTCCTTACTCTGGTAGAACCATTGTCTCGCCTTCCCTGCAAGGGAGGAAGGAATCAGGCGGAGCTTGATGCTAGTTGGTGCGACGTCTTTGATGATGATGGTGTCACACAACTCAAGGAAGTGTTGAAGATGAGCATTTGCGTCCTCGTTTGGCAAGCCACATAACTGGCTTGCCTGCACCATCTTGATTAGGCCAGTATGAAGCTCGAAGTTTCCATTTGCGGTATTGACAGTGGGCCCAACGGGCACGTTGGCAACAGCAGGGGTGGAGTAGTCGCAGAGTGACTTGGCCATGATGATAGTAATGGATGGTGCGGGAGTGAATGATTCGTTTGCCGATGGAGTAGCAGAAGAAAAAGTGGTACGGGACCTGTTCTTCCTTAGGAGTGCCTCTAGATTGTCGATGAAGTTGTTCGATAGGTCGAAACCACTCATACACTATCCTGTTTTCTTTCCAATAAAAGGAGGAAGAAAACAAGTGAAGTTAGCCTGCCCAAACTATGGCTACCATTGCTTATTATGCGATCAATGTTTATTGCCAACCTAGATGTTTTTATTTCCTTTACCCTCCCCGGCAACGGTACCAGAAATGCTTGTTGGCGTTTCTTAGCGTCACTACTAAAGATAGACTAAAAGCCCATCCGTAGCAATGATACTAGAAAGGTGTGTTGACATCCCTAATCACCATCACTTCAGAAAGGTAACTCTCGGCCCTTAACGGCGCCGGCCAAGATAATGCAGTCTAGTAATAAATGTTAGAAGTGCCTGATTGGCCTTCCTAACCATCATTACTTGCGATATGCAAAACTAAAGCACGGCGCCTTGGGGTGCAACAAGAATTACAGTCCTTAGGTACGCCAATCATGATAGCTCAGTATGGATAAATCCGCAAGTGCACGGAACTATCATTGTAGCATTTCAACCCGTGAGTATTTAGGGTGTCGTATTTATAATTTCCCGTAGGAGGGCAGGACGAATGCATCTAGCTTTGGTATAAACATGATCACTTATTGAATGCATAGGTAGACATAGCATAGGCAGGGGTAAATCATAGTTCAAAGATAGTGGACACACATCTGAGCCAACCTCAAGGATAAAAGAGAAATAAACGAATAAACGAATATATCTAACTGAGCAGGCATTGGTCATATATAACTAAGCAAAGAACTATTAGTAAATATCTAACTAGCATGTCTAGCATCAGGACTAAGTCTGGGATGACAGGGAGATCTCCGCAGCTAGTCTGCCAGCCGATAGAGACTTTACGAACTCCTACTGAATACTCGAACGTGGGGGAATGTTAGGGATGGACAGGGCTGTCACCACCTACCCACCTACCCCTCTGTCCGTGGGGTACCTACATATCCGCCGATCTTCGCATACCAGGGCACCACGCCCGTGTAATTGGAAACAACTCCTAACCCCCTAGGACCCCACCTCTTCGGAGTGACAGGCTAGGCTAAGAGCAACCGAGAAGGCACGACGAACCATCACCTCATCCCTAGTTCTTCCTCTATTCATACTAAGTCGATGAACGATGAAGAATAACGATGAACATGTCAAGAATATAACACATAAACTATATGCTAGTTCATATATCATGATCATAACATGAACAAGACTATACTCTAGTTCATATGCATTGCTATATAAATAAGATAAGAACTTAAACTTGGAAGAGAACTGCATTGTATTCATACCAAGGTGTTCCTTCTTCTCCTAAGGGGACAAGCTCTCCTTGCTAGCTCTTGCCTTGCTCCAATACTAAAACTAATCTAAAGAATACAAGTGAGAGGTGAGGTAAATGGCTCTAAATGATGGTGTCTGTTGGAGGGGAGCCTAGTTTATAGTCCAACTAGGACGGTTCGGCGTCAACAAATATGGAAGCAGGTGAAACCGCCTTGAGGGAACCGCCTACAAACCGCCTGTTGAAGCTGGGCCCGAGATGGGCCCGCCAGGGGGGCGGCCGATCCCAGAGGCGGTCGGTCCCCTGGTGGGGCCTGTCGGCCACCGCCTTCGCGTGGTCGGTTCGTCTTTGGGCCTAGACTTCTCCTGTGGTTACGATTGGGTCCAGAATGCTAATGAAGGTGGGCTTCTCTTTTTCTTTTGGTTGCGCCTTCTCGGAATACGAATTCTAGAATGCACTTTATTTATGGTTTTTGTGCATTTCCACATGTCACACCTGAAAGTCAAGTATACCCCAAAACTTGTGGAAATATTAGTTTAAAGCCCTACCTACTATTTATTTTAGTAACATATTGGCGGTAGAAAATAGTCTCTAAGGACTGCCAACACTATCCTGCTGAAACCCCTTAATTTTTGGCAATAATTTGAATATTTTTTATATCTCTGCATCCATGTCTTAAAACTGAAATTTTAATTGTACAGGTAAGAATAGCAGCTGGTGTTGCTTTGCATGCAGGTGCTCACCTGACATGTGATTTTCCTCGGTTGCTCCATGAAAATGACGCTGCCTGTGAAGCAATGAAGCTTTTCTTTGGAGACAAAAGATCACCAAATTACTGGTGGTTTATTAAGGGAACTGAAGGGTAGACATGTGTGCTCGTGGTTGTACTTTTGACTATATAGGTGCTTCGAAATGATTCTTATTTGGTTTCACAGCCTTTTGTGGTATGATCAAAGAATTTTTTTTAAACAAAAATAATTTCTTTGCCGAGTGCCTGCGCTGTGGCACTCGGCAAAGAGGTTTTTTTTTAAAAAAACAAATTTCTTTGCCGAGTGTCTGAGCCATGGCACTCGGCAAAGAGTTTTTTTTTAAAAAAAGAAAAATCTTTGCTGAGTGTTGCACTCGGCAAAGAAAATCGAAAAAAAGAAAACGATGTGAAAATTGGATGGACGGCGTCAAATATTTGCCGAATGTGCAGGACGCGGCACTCGGCAAAGAGTGCCTTTGCTATCAACTGATACGCCGGAGCCACTTTGCCAAATATTGCACTCGGCAAAGGCTTTGCGGAGTGCAAAGCAGCCTTTGCCAAGTGCAACAGGCACTTGGCAAAGAACCGGCCTCCTGTAGTGAAAGAGGCCACGAATTCTAGTCAAAGATTAGCGATTCGAGAGAGGTAGAGCCAGGGAAGACTTGACCGAGGTGATCGATTCACGTGGCGGTCGGCTCAGCCAGGACCTCGTGGCGGCGCTCCAGTCCGAGAGAGAGAGAGGAGTGGCGGGGGTGCTCTTGTGAAGCCATAGAGCTACTTTTATAGGGTTGGGGAGAACGGAGAGATCAGTGGTGGAGCTCAGTGGAGGCATTAATGGCTGTTGTCGGTTGCTAGAATTGAAGGGAAGGAGTGGAGGAAACTGCCGAGGGGAAACAAAAGGAGGAGTGAAGGCGGCAGGGTTACTGGGGTCTTGATTATGAGCAGAGAAGGGGAAGCGGAAAGGCTGCGGCGTCCATGGCGGAGTCGATCTCGGCTCAAGAACAGAAGGCACGAGTTGACCAGGCAGCAAGAATGAGAGGGGGGTAGGCGCGCTGGGCTGGCTGTCCTATGTAGAAATGCGCGGGAGGAAGACAAGCCGGCTGGAATGGGCCCAAAGTAGGGAGACATTAAAGAAACAAAAAGAGCAACAACTCCTAGAGATGAACTGATATCCACATCATCCGAATTGTTGTCAGCCATCGGATCTTCAAATGGACAATCAGGATTTATGAAGCTAACTTTGTACAAGAACGACTTCTTACCTGAATCGGCTTCTACATCCAGCTTCTACTGGAATCTGGCTTCAGCTTCTTCCTTCTCTCTCTCACATTTACCTCCGCTAGAATCTGGCTTCAGCTCCTCAGCATCTGCTTCTCATCCACCAAATATAATCTCAGCTTCTACTTCTAAAAAAACAAGCCGCTCCTCTTCCTCTCCGTCTCGATCTCTCCCGAACCCGTGGCCACATGGGCGACGGCGCCGTGCGGGACGGCGAGCGCTGTCCTCCACCTCCACCACCTCCCCTGCCTCCGCCTCCTCCTCCACTCTCTCTCCTTCTCTTCCCTTGCCTCCCGAGGCGGCGGCGGGTACGAGGCGCGGCGGTGGCGGGCGCGACGCGCGGCGCTGCTTGCAGCGGCGTGCAGGCACCAGTGGGGGCCCGCGGCCCCCTCCCTCTCACCCATCTTGTGCGTGGCCTGCTCGATGCGTCTTCCCACCGGGTGCAGCATCGGCTAGGGTTGGCGCCGGCGCCGCGACGGCTTAGGCACGGGTTGTCGGCCACGACAACGGCGCAAGTATCCCAAGGTGAAGGCAGCCTCTTTCCCTTGCTCCTCCTCTCTCCTTCACTTGCTCGAAACCCTAGCTAATCTTGCTACAGGGAACCCTAGATCATGGGTGCAAACCCTAGATGACGAGTTCGGAATATTTTTGTGTTCAATTTATGCATCTGTAGTCGCTTTCGTTCTCATGGATGAAGGGAATTTTTGGAGGTCTGATTGTTGCACTGATTTGTTGGTTGACCCCTTTGGGATTGGTCCTCTGCAGGTAGATTGTTTTGGAGAAGTGCCTCAAACATGTTGGGTCAATCAGATACTGAATGCTGCCATGTTTGATTTCCCTATGGCGATGATGTCAACAAGTGAAAAAAAAGGACTCCCATTGATTTTTTCCTGGCAAAGTAAAAAAGAGCATAATGCTCCTTTCTTAACTTGAGTCAATATATAGGATGAAAGAGATGCCTAATGATTTATAAAAAATGAATTTAGCGCAATAAAACTGAACTAGAACTACCTTTTGAGTAGTATCTTCAGCTTTATGTTTATTACATGATATGTATAATATATGGATCAATTATTTTTACTGCTTTATTAGATACGGAGGTATGGCAGATGAGATAACTTTTAAATGATTTATGTGTGTGTTTCATTAGGTATGGAGGTATGGAAGATGAGGTAACTTTTAAATGATTTATATGTGCGTTTCCTTCATTCCAGAGTCGTCCACCAACGTCACTGGAGATCGTAATAGATTTCTTCTGGGATGAGTTCTAGATTAAAAACACCGAGGATGAAAGCCTAGTTCTGCAGCTGTAGAGAGTCCACAGCCTGAAAGTCAAGTTCTGCAAATTGGGGATGCCCTCCTGTCGGTACGTTATATTAAATTTTGGTGCATCACCTATTCATTTCTACCATTTGGTGAACTTACACAACATACATAATTGATTCGTCATGCAGACTCCTGCTCCATCGACTGATCTTGATTTAAATCCCTCCAAAGATGATGACATTGGTTAGTTAAGAATACGTGAGGCTAGCTAATTTCTCATGCATTGTTTAACATGAAACAGCAAATTTCTCTAACGCAAATACTATGTGCTTTTGTTTTTGTTTGAAGCGGCATATTGTAACACTGAGATCTCAGTAATCTTGCACTACCAAATTTAGTTTTGGTATACAGGAATCATACTGATAGCGTGTTGTTACTGTTACTAAGATCCTAGGTTCTGTATATGCCATGCTAGACTATTCATGTCGATGCTCATTCCAGATATAGCAATCCACATTTGTCTCAAAACTTAACTTTAAATATATATGAGCTAATACTCTGGGAGCTTGTTAAGCTGCACTAAAGTTACCTTGCCAATTCTAATGGTCATAGGTCACCTTCCTTTTGTCTTTAGGGTCTCAAGTGATATGTGGTTACCTTTTCTCAGGTCATAGCTGCCAATCCAGGCCTCTACGTGACAAAGTTTGTTGATGCCGGTTTTCATTGGAGAATTTGATGATTTTAGAGGAAGATTGATCATGGTTCTTCATCATCGGTATTTTCGCACACTCTCCTTTATCAGTTCTACCGATTTTCTAATACATTCGTAAATTCTAATATGGCTCTATTTTTTAGGTTGGGCTCCCTTAATCATCCAGGAGGAAACACCTACTCAATCCTCAGGAAGACACCTAGGTTCAGTTCATCGTTTTGATCTGTTATTCTCTTCCTCTGCCCTCACTAGATGTTAGTTTAGATTATTTCATAATAGATCTCAATGCTACCTACTTATGTACTCATATGTATATCCTTTTCTTTCTTTCCTCGTTCAAAACTAACCTATACTCGTATTCTTGGTGGCACCTCGCCCTCTCTCGTTTCCCTGTTCACTATACTGTTCTCAGCACAGTTCCCACGCCAGCACCCCCAGCCGTCCACGCCTACCCCACTGGAACACATCCACCCACGTCTCCGCCTCCAGAAACAACTACACTCTCCGGGAGAGAGAAAAAAAAAAGGCCCTGCCCAGCTCCTCATCACTCTATCCGCCGCAGACACCGAAACCCACACGCCCTCTTCTCCGCCTCCTCCCCCAGCGCTGCCCTACCCAGTCCCAATGCCTGTGCCGGCGATGCGCCCGCTCTGGCTCCGCTGCTCGGCCTTTGATGCGCCTGCGGACGACCCCCACATCGTTGTGAACGCTTCCGCGCGATGCACGCCGCTGGGCCAACGGCGCAGCCCCCGTGGGGGACCCGACCGTGCCTGCCTACGGCACGGCGACGAGAAACAACTATCCCCTGCCCATGGCCGCGACCTGCCGTAGCCGTCCACTGGGACTCGACATCCGCCGCCGGTCATCCCTGAGCTCCGTCACGGCTCCACCCCCACCTCCGCTGCATCCTGCGCGCAGCCGCCGCCGCGGCACGGCCCTGGCCCCCGCCGAAACGCGCGGTGCATCTCGGCCGTCCGCCCTTCCCGTCCCTACGGCACGGCGCCACAGCCTGTGCAGGCCGAACCCGACGGCCCGCAGGCCGCTGCTGCGCCACACTGCCGGGGCGCACCACGGCCCCACAACAGCGCCGGCCTGCCTCCGCCGTCGTCGTCGCGCATCTAGACAGCAGGCAAGGCCGTGCCCGCTGCACGCCAGCGCAGGTAGCCGCTCAGCGTCCGTCGTCGCCAATGGGAGATTGGGGCAGCAGGTATGCTCTCCTTTTTGGCCTCTTTTTATTCTCCCAATTTCCCCATTTGATACTGCCGCCTCCGCCGTCGCCCAGGGAGACTGGGCCATACATGATTCAAGGTATTTCGAAAATCCCTCAAATGGTGCTGGATTCTGCAGTTCTCTCAATGTTGGGGTCATCATGTACTTCAGTTCTGGGTTTTCTATTACAGACCAACTAATATTCGTTGCCTAACACATGCTCATGGATGATGCACACAACGTGCTCGATGATTTGCCTCCACAAACATTTATTTTAGTAAACAAACAACAATGCTCTTTTAGCCTATGCTAATTCACATCTACCCTATATCTTCACATTTTTTCCCCTTTGGCCATACCTTCGGTTTCCAAAATGTTTCGCTTCACAAATTTTCTCCCCGCTTCGAAACAACGCTTCCTACGTCACACGAAAAGCTACACAAAAACATTAAATTCCCAAGTGCTAGGTACAACGAAATCTATGTACCACACTGTTTCCATCTCGCTAGCCCACGCGAATGCGCGGGGGTCCCTGCTAGTAAGCTTTTATGGCTTCAGATGGCATGAACATATTTAGAATTAGAAAGGCTTCTAATTTCAAGTTGTCTTGCCTATATTATTTAATTTCGCTGTTTCCAGTTTTTCTAATTGAAGATGCTATGAAATTTGAGCTGGTCCAAATATGCTTATTTAACTATCGTGCAGTACATGCTCCTTGCCGCTGCCGACCCACTTATATATTTGAAAAATCATTAGCTACTATAGCACATGTGGTTCGAATTCATAGTATAGCTGAATTGTTTATAGTATACAGGTTTACTGATTGCCTTATTTTATTTTCTAGGTTCCTCTATATCGCTGGAGGTTTTAACTGATCACAGATGTCAACTGCTACCCTGCTGCCTAAAGGTTAATTCTCTTTATTGTTTTCAGTTTACTTCAGTACATGTGCCTTTGGTTATCCAAATCGGAACTCTTTCGTTTGCTTCCATACGTCATGATTTCAGCTTTCTATTTCTGCTCCCTATGCCAAAATGTGTACAACATAAATGAATATGGGTTCCCTAGCTGAACTTATTTGCTAGCCTACATATTTACTTTGTTCATAACACTGGTCGTTCTCCCTGCCAGCACTATGTCCATTTATATTTTCATCAGACTGTGAGGCAGTATATGCTAAAAGACCTACCTTCTAGATAATTGATACTACCATGTAACATCCTGTATGTCTGTGTTTCGTTTTGCTTCACATGATGTTTGCAAACTACACTCGAGCCAGACATATTTTTTGAGCATAGTTTCTAAGAAAATATGCTAGATAAGGTGAAGGCAGCTGATGATTGATTCATCAGCAACATTAGTTGCTCTAAATTTGCTTACTCCATGTAGTATTCAGTTGAGTTGTTGGGTTATTAAATAGTAGGGAGATCAGAATCCATTGCCTTTGATTTTGATAGATCCTGGAACTCATGGATTAGTTTGTTTACAAATATTTGACACTCCAACATGTTATATAGAAAAAGTGTGCATTTAGTGATAGATAAGTACCTCGGTAACCTTAGCGAAGTGGGCTGAATTCTGAAAGGGCCGCCAAGTTTGATAAGCTCTGTTAAATCTCAACCACCAATCATGGGATGGGTGCTATAGAAAATCAAGCAAATCATCCTGCATATATAGCTCTGCATGTAGTAATTACAGGTATTGTTTATGAAGTTATTTATTAGTTTAAAATTTAACTAATGACAGTGGCCTCAATAGTTCATAGTTCAGTCTGCAGCTTTAGTTAATGACGGCAGACAAAACGCATTATAAAGTCTGAAAAGTGTTGTATGACACGGAAGAAAAAAACCTCGGATCACTAGATTACATGAGAAACATCAATACCATGAAAGTATCTATCTTAGCTACTTCTGCATCCTGATGTCCAGGTTGTGTGGCTTACTATGGGGCTGATGGTACTGCTGTGTGCTTCTGGGATCAATTATCAGTGTTTCCTTTGCTATAACGCTACTCAAAGGAGATATTTCCTCTTTGGATCATTATCAGCGGCGGGACAAAAAAATGGGCCTGCTTACTCTACTGGTGTTAAACAGGTCCGTTTGCAGCATAATCCAAAATGACCCGGTCTTTGCGGCTTCGTGGAGCTAGCAAAGCATTATTCTCTCCTTTATGTTGCAAATGACCTTTACTTTTGTATATTTTTTTTTGTGGAATACGCAGGAGGGCTGCGTATCATTGCATTAAGATAGGAGAAAAGGAGGGCTCAAATAGCCAGTACAAACTCACGCCACACTACACACCACGGGATTAAACTGCTACAAAACGCGCCTGCTCAAAGCAAAAGACGACCAAAGACACCACTAAAACAACCACTAACCACCATGACTAGCAGCAACCAGACCTCTGAGACCCTTGGCGCCAGCTAGCATCCAGTGATCGGCCTCATCCTGTGCGAGGAGAAGTGCCCGATCCAACCTGGGAGAGACACCATTAAACACTATGTCGTTTCTTTCCTTCCAAAGGATCCAAGCACCCAACATGACCAACGAGTTAAAGCCTCGCACCACCTCCTTGTCGAAAGAGCTGCCAGCTTGTTGCCACCAATCAAAGAACCTTGCCGCACTTGGTTGAGGTGCTACATCTGGTAATCTAAAACGATGGAGGAGCCGGTGCCAAAATTGTCGTAAGAAGACAAGAACATAGGAGATGCTCAATTGTTTCATCCTCTTGGTCGCAGAATGGGCAATGTTCTGGATGGGGCAGACCACGTCGAGCAAGCCTATCAGCCGTCCAGCAATGGTTGTGTGCCACCAACCAGAGGAAAAATTTGCACTTCCTGGGAGCCCAAGTACTCCAAATTAAATTGCTTGGCTCAAAAAGGATTGCTCCAAAGAAGAAAGCCTCATACGCTGATTTGGTAGAGAATTCTCCTGAAGCCTCCAATTTCCATTTGTGAACATCGTTAACCCCAGGTTGAAGAACCACTTCCTGGACCAAGTCCCAGATATAGAAAAACTCGGCCAAGATAGGTACAGGATAGTGGCTCTGAATATCTTGCACCCAACTATTGTCCATTAGCGCTTCCCTAACAGTGCGGCTGCTTGCCTTCCTTTTTGGTACACATGCAAAAAGATGAGGGGCCAGTAATTCAATAGAAGACCCATTTAACCATTTATCTGTCCAGAACTTGGTGTGCGCCCCATTGCCAACTGTAGAGGTCACGGCCAGAGCAAAAAGAGCTTGGGCATTACTATGAATTGTTACAGGAAAGGCTGCCCATGGCTTATCTGGTTCAGTTTTACCTAGCCATAGCCATCGAGTCCTGAGAGCCCAACCAAATCTTTGTAGGTCTAAAATACCCAAACCTCCTAATTCCTTGGGACGACTGACCTTGGGCCATGCAATCAAGCAGTGTCCACCATTTGTTTCCTTCCTGCCTCTCCATAGGAAATTACGACGAACTTTGTCAACTGCCTTTAAACACCATGGAGGAAGTTCCAATGCAGTAGCAAAATAGATCAGTACGGAAGTGAGAACCGATTGCACATATGTAGCCCGACCAGCTCTATTTAATAAATCAGCCTTCCATCCTGGCAAATGATCACCCACTTTCTCAATCAAAGGCTGCAACGGTGCTCGAGTTAGTTTCTTGAGAGAAAGAGGAAGCCCAAGATATTTGCAGGGAAAATGTTGGATTTCACATGGAAAATGAGTCTGCACCACAGCCAAGTCATCCTCCAAACATTGAGTAGGTGAGACACAACTTTTTTGGATATTGGTTTTGAGCTCTGTAGCAGTACCGAATAACTGTAACAAAGCATCTACCATTTGCAGGTCTGCAGCCACTGGACGAAGGGACAGAACCACATCATCGTCATAAAGGGAGACACGATGATGGATACTTCGAGTGGAAAGGGGCTGCAACAGACCTTCAGTGCTGGCCTTTTCAATCAGGCTATTCAGGACGTCCATTACCAGGATAAAGAGCATTGGAGATAACGGGTCACCTTGCCGTAGCCCTCGTCGGTGATAAAAGACCTCCCCAGGAACCCCATTAAGTAGCACCTTGGAAGAAGATGAGCCAAGCAAGCCACTGATCATATCCCGCCAAATGGGCCCGAAACCCCTTTTCTGAAGAACCTCTAAAAGAAACGGCCACGACACAGAGTCAAAAGCTTTAGAAATGTCCAGCTTCAAAAGTATACGTGGCTGTTTTTGTTGGTGCAAGAAACTGGTGGTTTGTTGGACAAGAAGGAAATTGTCATAGATGCAACGCCTCTTGACAAAAGCACTTTGGTTGGCTGACACAAGCTCATTGAGTCTCCCTGCCAAGCGGTTGGCCAGCAACTTTGTAATCAATTTGGCAAAACTATGGATGAGACTAATTGGTCGAAAATCTTTCACGATTGTTGCATCATTTTTCTTGGGCTGAGTTAATAAGATGAAGATTCCTGAAATTCCCTCGATGTACAGCTGCCGCTGCTGCCATTAAATCCTTCTTGATGATTGGCCAACATGTTTTGTAGAACCGTCCAGTGTAACCATCAGGCCCCGGGGCCTTATCTGGAGGAAGATGCTTGATGGTGCTCCACACCTCTTCTTCTGTAAAAGGTAACTCCAGGTCAGCGAGATCATGCTGGCTTAACTGTAACTCATCCAAATTAATGGTTACATCTCGCTGTGGACTTGTTCCCAACAACTGATTATAAAACTCAAAGATTGCAGCTGCCTTGTCTTCATGATTTGTCAGCACCTGTTCCTCTGAAACTATTTTTGAGATGAAATTCTTCCTCTTTCGATGGCGAGCATGCGAGTGGAAGAGAGCTGTGTTAGCATCACCGTCCTTTAACCAACTGATCCTTGATTTAACCCGAGCCATTGTTCTCTGCAGAGAGCTCAAAGCAAGTGAATGTTTTTTCAACGAGTGTAACAGCCGGAGCTCTCCAACTGAAAGCTGACGGGTGTCCTGAGCAATCTCAAATTAGTTGAGTACTGATATGGCCAATGTTTTTTTGGCTCCAACTTTGTAATGCTCGGGTTAAAGATTTAAACTTCAATGACAATGTCTCCAAGGGACAGGATCTAGGTTCCACCGAACCCCAGGATTGCACAACTACCTCCTGGAATCCCACCCAAACGAGGCCAGAATGATGCAAAGTGGAACCTGCCCTTACCATGCAACAAATCATTCAACCCAAGGATGAGGGGGCAATGGTCTGAATCCTGAGAAGCTGCAGGTGTGATTTGCTAATGTATATTGATTCTTAGCCTCCACTTAGCCAGCCACTGAACCAAGATATTTTTATCTCCTTTAATTATGATCTCCTTTCTGTAACCAGCAATGCACACTGGAACATTGTTTACCTTCTTAATGTTCCATGTCTATTGGTGTGGATTTGCTTACCAGTGAGCAAACCAGGGTACTAAAATTAGGATTCAAGATGTTTTTTCCCTCAGCATGCCAGATACTATTTCCTAAAATTTTGTGCTCAGTATGGATTCCTCAAAATTGCAATGCTTTGCTTGTTAGGCAATAGATTGTTAGTCCACACTTAGTTGATCAAGCCTCCTCAAATCGTTAGAGCAATTGTATAAGCTTGAGTTGCGCAGTTTTGAGTCCAATTCTTGTGCAAAGAGAGTTCTGCAGCGACTGCTAATTTAGCAATGCAATTTTTGGATTATGCAGTTTTCGCAAGCCAGGCAGTTGTCTTAGTTATAGGAGAGAATAGGCAAATAGATGAAAAGAAGATATCTTTTTCTGATTTATGATGACCGATATACAATGAAATATGATTTCCTTTATTTAATCATGCATCTTAGTGTCATATAGGTTAGCCTTTTGTTCCCCTTTTTTTAATCTCCGATTTTCTCTCTACATTTTCCCTGCATTCCTTGCTTTCTTTGGTCCACTTCAGAAATGTGATTTTTCTTTCTTCTTTTACTATGCAAGCTGCACACTGGGAAAATCATCTGTGTTTGACGTTTGTCATCCTACTAGAGATTACAACTTATTCTTAGTATCCACAATCACTGGGAAAATCGGTCGGATTAGAACCTATATGCCAGACCAATGCAGTTCTGTTATGAGATGGAGTTCATGCCTCTGGTGCTGGCCATGGTATTCGTGCAGGTCACATATTTGTTTGACAGCTTTCTCTTAGATATACTACCTGATGCTTTCAGAAATAGAACTTCATAGGCTGTATGCTTGGCAGTTGGCATGTAAATGTCACCTTCTATTCCTGTAATGTTAGTTCAGCTTCCTTTTATAAGTTTTCAGCCTTGCATACCGTGTGTGGATTTGAGAGCCTTGCTCGTGCAGTGTTTCCTTTTTTCCTTACCAAGATGTCTGATAATAGAGCATGACCAGAATAAAAAAAAATTATATGTATCTGGATGCATCAATTTATTTGCCATCTCAATATATGCTGGATTTTTTAATCTAAGTTCACTCTTGTATTAATGTGTAAAAAAAAAGAAACTATATAGATATTTCTGATAAATATATCCATTCTTTGTTGACCAGATATAGTTTTGCATCAAAATGCTTTTTTTTCCCTCCACGTTCGTTGGCAGGCACTCAGGTACTTCATGGCCGCATGTTACATTGCTGATTACCGAGTCTAGCAACTACATCTTCCTCACTGATAGTTGGGATGTCTCAGGCAGTGACAAGCATTTCATTGGCGTGAAACCTGTGAAATCAGGATTGGAGATTCTTAATTCAAAACATTGTCTTCCTGCAACTATGGTATTCCTTATTTCTTCAGTGTCCTTTACATTAGCAATCTGCTGTTCTTCAGAGTTTGCTCTTTGATAGGGAATGGGGTTTACAATAAAGTTAGTATTTATGTCTTTTTAGTTGCTACAATTAGGTCAGACTTGACAAGCAGGATGATGGAAAAGGGTACCATGAAGCCATGAGAACTTTGCTCACATCCTTTCGCGCCTTTAAACTCAGTTTCAAGATACTTAAACATTTGCCTTACGACTGTGCACTTAGTCTTGTGTACTCTCTGAATTCCACCCTACATACTCTCAAAAAACTCTTAACAGCTTGATACGAACTAGACTTACGCCATCACAATGAAGTCCTAACTTTAGCACATCCCTCTCAATATTTTCAACACATTCAAGCTTAAACAGGTGTGCGAATATTTTTATGTACGTGCTCTGAATATTTAGACACTCAGTAGCCACTCATACTCTCAGGAAATTAGTGAAATTAACAGTTTCTAAACAAATAGGTAAACAAACTCAGAGAAATTGATCCACGCGTGTTTGACAGAAACTCCATTGATCTATCATATTGCACACAGACTCTGGATTTTTTTTTTTGTTCTACGAACACTAGAGATTCCATTGAATCTTATTATTTGGTACAACCACAAACTGCAGAGATGTGCCAGCATCAAGACAATAGGTCCCGTGGAGGTTGACGCTGCAGGTCCTGCGTGTTATTTGGATTACCTCCTTAAGGAGTGCCACAAGTTCAGGTTTCTTTCTGAAGCCTAAATTGATTCAGTTGTGTAGTCTGCATCATAAAATGAATACATTCTCTGAAACTCTGAACTGAACCACGGTCAATCCATGCACACAATATTTATGTGCTTTGTCCGCAAATTTCTTTAAGAATACACATGCTACAATAAGTGGTCAAGATCTGATCCTCAGTTTTTTTGGGTGTGTCAGATGATCTACGAACGGCGCATGATACGGTCTGACGTTGTCTATGCATTTAGCATTAGACCTATAAAAAAAATTCAGTACTGGAGTTGCTACAAATTTCACTGTTCTCTAGCTTAGCCATTCTTTAGTTTGGACCTCCAAAATTCCACTCTCACTGAATCAATTTCAGTACTACAACAGTGTGTACCTCGCTGATGTACCATGTTTCTTTTTTAATACATGTATATACTCAGTTATTACTACATGTAAACATTTCCCCTCTTATGCTTCCAGAAACAATTCCTATCAGCCAAACTGAAGACAGAGACTCCCAAGTCTTGGAGGCGACCGCTGGGATTGGATGGATGCAGTGGAACCGTGATATACAACAACAGCTTTCCAGTCTTCATAGTAATCCAGCCTCCATGACTGATTCAGAATGGTCCAGCCAGCTCAAATATGTACAAACATATGCCTATATAATAAGCCACTGTATAATTAACTGACAAACGGTATTATCCGTACAAGCTACTTGCACCAGCTCTCTGTACATTATCTAAATTTCCAAGGGCACGGGCACGCGCAAGCGCGCGCCAATCCACTAGTGGGTAATAATGTCTACTCAACTCAAGGGCCATTTAAAGATCGACAATGTACACGTGATAGTGTCCTATTGCAATGATACAATCGGCGTCACAAACAATGCTTAATTATTGCAAAGAGATAACTTTGTTGAATAGAGACTATTGACACATCGTGCGTCATGGAAAATTTGTTGAAACGTAATCAATTGTTGCATTTACTATCTATTGTTGGTGGCAGTAACCATGTGTATTGCAATGGAACACAAAATCGAGGGGCAATCTTTAGGCCATATGCCAACACTTGCCACCCTTTCTACCAACTAATTGAGTTAGATGTAATTGGTATATATTGCAACCATTTTGGTGCTATTGTAACACTTTCACATTATTGTCCAAAACCTGAAATCTAGTAGTGTCTAATTAATGAAATATTTACTAGTCTAATTAATGAAATATTTACTAAGTTCATGTATGCCATGTATTTGAATACTAACCCCACCAGTGCTACATATGACTTGAATATTAACATTTGTTTGACCAATCTGCTAATAAATTCTGATTACAAAGGTTGTCCATAATAATTTATATTGAAGAGTGCAGAACCATTCTTAAATCTTGATTCTATGGCCATTCACAACTTCAAAGTGATGCATGTTTTCAACTACATTAGTTTTCTATCTTAACAAGTGATGCATGTTTGTCAAGCTCATCAACTTTTAGGTTGTTGGGGTTCCCTTACACAAACATGATCACAAAAGGGTAATCCAAAGCATTATCAAAGCTCAACCAGAAATATTCAACCAATGGGTAACTCATAGAACAGAAATTATTATCATAGATGCCAATGTTGTATCAAAAATAAAATATACCATTCGCTAAGGTGGTTCTCAAAATACAGTTGTCAAATTGACCTTACACAAAACAAAATGCTCAAAACTAGAGCTACAGTATAAGCGAGTGTAGTATATTTTGTATATATTAACCTATAAAAAAACCTTTCATCTCTCATGGGAACAATTATCCATTCAGTAGTTATAATATTCCTCCATGAAATAATCATAATCACCATCTTGTTCCATGACGTGTTTGTCACCCCATTCATCTTCATAGTCTATCACATCATGCTGATCCTGAATAATTTGACGACCATAATTGGCCATTATCTCCTTGTAAGGCCTGTACTTTTTCCTGCGTAGTATATATGGTTTAGTTAGATTATGGTAAGCAAAAATTTTAGAATAGAAAAGTACCACATTGCAAGAACATTAAAGTTTGGACAACATGGATTATCAATCAATGACATCGGTAATCTAAGCGAATCAATTTCATTCCAAAAATCGTACCCTTTGACAAAGTGGTGGCTTAGATAGTTCAACTTTTCAAATATACATTACCTAAACTAGTTTGAAGCAGAGCTAATAAGGAGATGTGCATCCACAAAATCACACATAAAGATGTATAAATCTAACAACAAAATGATGTGCTTTTGTAAAGACACAGTGTATATGTGGGTGAAAGAGGGTGAATCATCATATATCATCACTCATTTAGTGAACATTGTAAGCAACTAATACAACAAAAATGTTTAAAGTATGCATTATAATAATATAACTCTAAGACAAATCATTGAATGACATGTGTTTTGTTCATAAATTGAGAATTCTAGATGACCAACCTCACAAATGGCGTGCTTGTATGAAAAAAGAATTATTCTTACATGCATCTCTCAACTTGTCACTTTACAATATTCCAAGTTACAACAAATAACCAGAGTGAAAAGAACTCACTTGTTCTTCACAGCCCTTTCGTTGTTCCCAATGCTCTTCCACTTACTGCAAAAATCCATAAACATAAGAATTTATATAAGAGTACTGAAAATTATAATTCATATGCATGAAAATACTCTTATCATGCTTTGTCTTATGTGATCATGTTATCTTTTCTCTAACCAACAAATACCATCAACAAGCTAGTTATAGGACAAGCACTATACAAGTCATAATCTCTAAATTTAAAATCCAATCGACAACTAAATGGAATCACATGATTCATACATGAGGGTTGCATTACAGACAAATCCTCTGGCCTGCATAGGCCTCGCAGATCCAAGTTTCATGTGATTGGTTCGCCGGACAAGGGGCCTAGCCCGAGCCATGCTCTCAAGATACGAAAACCACCCCCCTTTCTCGTGAGTTTGGCTATATACCAGTGTGACATGTGCTTATGACAACTAGAAAAGACCGTTAATGCGTGGTGATCGAGGCAACCAAATAGTAGTATCGGCTAGCCAGGATCAAAACAAACAAGAAACCAAACATCTAGCTCGTGAGCATGGTTGCACCAGTGCGGCACACACCGTATGAGAGCCAGAAAACACCTTCAACGCGTGGTCATCGGGGCAACCAAACAACAATTCAAGCTACCTAGGATCGAAACAAACAAGAAACCAAACATCTGGCTTGTGCCTAGCTAGACCAGTGCAACGCGTTCCATATGAGATCCAAAAAACACCTTCAACGCGTGGTGACTGGGGCAATGAAACAATAGTTCTACCTAGCTAGGATCGAAACAAACCAGAAACTAAACATCTGGCTCGTGATTCTGGTTGCACCAGTGCAACGCGCACAGCGTGTGGTGATCAAGGCAACCAAACAACAATTCTAGCTAGCCAGGACCGAAACAAACAAGAAACCAAACATCTGGCTCTTGAGTCTGGCTGCACCAGTGCGACTCACACCGTAAGAGCCAAAAACACCAACCAAACAATAATTCTAGCTGGCCAGGATCAAAAACAAACAAGAAACTAACAACATCTGGCCGACTTGAACCTGGACTTCTGATGCGAGCCAAGTTATCCTCACACACGAACCAATCGTGCCCTTTAATTTTCGCAGCAACGCACGAGATATCATCTAGTTATGAAGAAATACAAGGATTTCGTCCATGGACTTACCGGTTCTTGGCAGACATGGTGATGGGAGAGGGGATTGTAGCTAGGGTTTTGGGCTTCGACGACGACATGGACGAACCAAGCGGCGGCGGATATGGGAGGGGAAGGGGGATGGAAGCGATTCGCTAGGTTTTATAGTGAATTGAGTAGGGTTTTAGGATTCCTTCAGGTATTTGAGCAATTCATGGCCGTTGGATGTTTCTAAGAGGATCTTAGTCGTTTGTTATTTCGAGAAATTTCCTAAATTCTAAGCACTAAGTATTGTATGAAGCATAATCCAGCCCATGAAGGAGGGGCCGAGGTTGTAGGGTTTTGGTGATTGGATATGTTGCTTGGGTCGCCAGGCATAACAATGGCGGAACAAGCGCAAAGCCGCCCAATATTAGTTTGGGCCGAATGGCGAAACAAGAGCAAAGCTACCCATTTTTAGTTTGGGCCGGATGCGGAATAAGCGCAAAGCCACCCAATATTACTTTGGGTCCGATGGCGGAACATGTGCAAAGCTGCCCAATATTAGTTTGGGCCGGAGAGCCTATATATATTGGAAACTCAATGATCATGAATATTGACAATAGGGATAAATGAGCTATTTATTCTGAAGAGGAGGGGCTGTAATAGAAATGTACCTATGTTATAAAATTATGGCATGCAATTTCATAGTAGCAAGAATGACCGAGTGTATGACATGTGGGTCCAAAAGCAATAAAAGTGTGCCATGCCCTGGTTTTTGTTAGATAGTTAGGTATTTGGCTCTAGATTGTGGCATGACTGAGGTTGGGGATGTCGAAGTTAATTAGGCAGGGAGTGGGGTGGATGTTGATATTTTGAATACCGTATGCCTACCCCACTTTGAGCGTGAATCACTGTGAGATTGTGTTCAGCTTACTACGTAGAGGTTCGGTGAAAAAACAGAAAAAAAATCCCATAATTCATTGTACCGTAGTCCAAGTAAAACAACTTGCTGTTTTTGATTTATGATATGAATAAGTTGAACGAGCAGATTATTCAAGATTTTTTGTTCCATATACTTGCTGGCCGGAGACTTTCATTAATGAGTAGTAAGTACTAATAATAACCGATTTAACAAAAAACTAGACACATACCTTGCTATTAGTAAATGAATTTATGGTTCATGTGTCCTCCGCTTCATCGATCGAAGCATCTGATGGATGGACTAGTTAGCAGCAAGCTCTGTACGCATACTCCGGTAGGACTGCTCACCGGTCACCGCCGATCGATTGGTAGCACCATGCCGCCACGGTGCCTACTGCCTCGCGACCCTGATGGCAGGCCTATGATCCGTAGTAACCATATCCCATGACGGGCAACGACGTACGCCTGAGAGTGCTGCATGGCAATTTCATCATCGATTGGACTCGCAAACAAGTAAAGTAAGCTAGTAATAGTAACAATTAATACAGACGACGAGCGTGTCTGACCACGCAGAAAGACTGACCATTTAAGCAACTCAGAACTCGCAGGCACCTCGTGTGTGGCTGCCGACGACGACGGCGTTCATGAAAATAAGATGCACACAGCCGCGGGCTTGATCCTGCGCCGCGCTCAGGATGACTGAGCGCATGGCTACACCACGGCCGGCCGGCCGGCCGGCCTTATACACCCCTTTGCCGGAGGAAGGTCGCCATAGAGGCGATATGTATGAGATAAGAGAGGTCCGCGTCCGCCCTTTACAAGAAACAAGAGGCCTTGTACAAGAAACAAGAAGCCTTGTACAGCAAGGCCGAGGGGCGTGATGCCCGACCCCGGCCCCTACAGCTGTTATATATGCCTACCGTACGCACTGACAGAGTGCAGACCACTAGCGTGCGCATACTGCCATGGCTACTCTCTTCCCCATGGAAGATGCGTAGGGACATACAGTAAATGTTAGCGGAGTGCGGGTACCGCGCGCAGCTTTTGAATAATTGAATTTGATGGGTGTGGGTACCGCGCGCAGGTTTTGAATAATTGAATTTGATAGGCGTGGGTAGGGATATGAAAACTTACGTGCAGTATACGAGGCGGGTCGGGTTCCCGCAAAAGTACGGGTAAGATGTCGGTATCAAATTTACCCATGGTACCCGCAATTTGAAAATATATATGAATACATACAAATTATGCCATATATATGCATATCATGTCAAATGATTCATTTAACATGTAATTTATAGCATAGGTCTGTGGCATGTCAAACTATGAACATGATATTCTTAATGAATGGCTAAAAAGGTGAATTATTGACTTTTTCAAGTTCTGTTGTTCCGTTGCGTTATTTGTGTTGCGTTATTTGTATGAGCATAACGAAGGACCAAATTATAAATCTATATTGTACTATAGCTTTGTACACACATTGTTCTAATGAACTCTACCCGTAAGTGATATTGACATACGTATTTGTATCTATTTGAATATTTATGACTTCATATCACTCTGATTTTGTTACTAATTTGTTCTCTCTTGAAAATACCCGACCAGTACCCAATAGCCGCAGGGTGTTCGGCCACGCGGGTGCGAGTACGTACCCGCGCAACTACCTTCCCTGACTCGCTGCCATCCCTAAAGACGAGCGGGTAATCAACTAATTGTTGAATATGTTCTAAATTTAGTTGCACATTATAGAGGCCGACTTCTAATGGAGCGAAGCGGAAGCCCGGTAAAGCCTCGTTTGTCGCTTGGCTAGATCGGATGATGGCTGGCTTGGCTATTACAGATGATTGCTCCATAAACTCGATCTACTGTATGCACATTTGTTTAGAGGATTCTATGTCTAATTATTCAAAAAAAATTGGATTGATTGATACAAGTTGATTTCCTATTACGATGGATGGAAGAAAGAATAGGTAGTCCAACTAGCTGCTTCAGCAGCCGCAAGGGCTATAACAAAAATTGAGAAAATGTCTCCTTTTAATTGATGACTATCAAATAGATCAAAAAATGTTACGAGATTTAGATTGATTTAATTCAGTATAAGTTCAAGACATATTAAATTAGAGCTCTAACCATATTTCGGCTTGTGATCAATCCATAGATACCAATAGAAAATGAATAGACACTAAAAAAAGTACATGCTCAAACATCATTAACTAATTCCTTATCAATATCGATTCATTTCAATATGAAGATAAGAATTGAACCGATTCAATAAATTAGAATAGAACAATTACACAACAAAAGAGAAAAGAAGGTTCAAATCAGGGTATGTTTTTTAGGTGCTTTCTCAAATCTAAAGTTTTTACTAAAGTAGAGTTAGTGGCGTTGCATATATTTGGCTGAAAATCGTGTAGTGGAGCAGTCCCAAACAGTCCCTTTATTGGATTGTAAATTCATGCGTAGGCATGCAAGTCAAATTCGTATACAATATTAATCCTTTATTACACTAGCATTTATTATGAGTCTTTATGTAGGGTGTGATTTAAATCCTACTTGGACTAGAACTCAAAAAGAGTCTGTTATTAGAACTTTTAATTGTATTAGGAGTTGAGTGTTGATGAATTTTAATGGGAGTTCTATCAGGGCACTCACAATGCAAGACTCTATCATAGAGTCCAAAACTATTTATTATCTTTTATTTATTGTATTTTGTTGATGTGGCAGCATATTTATTGAAGAAAGATGGTGAAAAAACAAGATTCTAAGTCTTATTTAGACTCCAAGTCCACAATGTTTGAGTTAATAAATAGCTTTAAACTTTATAATAAAGTCAGCATTGTGAGTGCCCTCGCAGTAGTTTTTGTACAGGGCACTGATTAATTAGAGGGTCCTAAAGGGTCAGATAGATTTGCGACAAAGCAACAATCACTTGTACACTTTTTTCTTTAAGTTGTGCTAATAGAATTTGAGGACAGCTTCACTACTCAATCTTTAATCGTTGTTGCTCTAATACCGTCATCTAGCAGGGTTTTCTACGAGATCCATCTATGACTTTCTTGATATGGTGTAAATTTATTTCATACTTGTAATATTTGTTCAAGGAATCGAGAGCGCGCTGCTGCGCATAACTAGGGATACTAGATTCTATCAACTTTTTTTAAAATTTATTTGATTTAAAATTTGGTTTGATTCAACAAACAAAATAGCTACGTCTCATTATCATGGGCATAAGAACCGTCAGTAAATTACTACGCACGAAAGAGAAAAAGGAAGAACGTGCCTAGTAAACGGCCCCACCAATGGAAAGCTAGCGCGCATCAGAAAATCACCGGAGTAGCTGTCACCCGCCTGTTTAATTATGATACCCACCTCTATCGTTAGGTACACTAGCGCCAACTAGTTCTACTATGTTTATCTCTCTAACAACAAATCAGCATGAATTAGTCGTCGGCCAGAAATGTTGCTGAATCGTTTGCTGGCTGACTGTACCTGATGCTAATTTATTGTTAGAGAAACTACTGCTGAATGCCTAGTAAGCCCTGATATGAATAAGCGACATGTATATCTTTATTATACTGATTTATATCATTTATAATTATAAACCTTTAGCTACAAGATAGTATAGTATTATTTATTGAAATCTAACACCATCAAATTCACATTATAACACTACTTAAATTGTTGACAAATTATATTAATTAAAGGTTATAAATTTGAATCTTAACTTTAAATTTTTATTAGTTTCCAAGTGAAAACTGTGCATTCACTTATCAAGGCTTTTAAATCTTTTATTAGAGGGTAGCATTTCTGCTCATTCTATTTTTTTTCTGAAGCTAATGAACCGAATTGAAGACAATCACATATTCTAGATAAAAGAAGGGAACTGATAAAACAAATGAAGTATTATTTCCAATCTCGGTTGGAGTATATGGAAATTAAAAATAGTTCTCTATGTCATGTAGTCTCGTCACACAGTATTATGAAAAAAACAATTATATATGTTTGTAATCACAAAAAAAACAAGTATGCTTTATAAACTTGTCTGAACTAATCGAGTTCCTTAATATGTAGAGTCAAGTTGCTAGCTCATATATTAAATTTAAAACACAAAAAAGTAAAAATAACATTATTGTACAGAAAAAAATAAAATTAGATACATGAATCATATAGAAGTGTGTGAGCTTAGCTCTTGAGGGAGAGCTACCTTATTATTGTTCTCTATTCTTCCTACTCAATATAGAATATTATATAAGCTCCCTCTTTTTAATCGTATTGGAGCTGTCGTAAGGCTAATGTATATATCCTCGAACGAATAGCACTCACTTCTTGATCATTGGATTTGGTTCATGGGTCAATGTCGCTTGATGGTGGTGAGTAGACACTTAGCCGAACCATGCGCAATTCTATATATACATAGGCAAATAGGCAGGCAGCGTGTGGTCAGCATGGATGATTGTTTATTGATGATGAGTCTGCTACCCGTGAGTGTCCAACTTGTATTTGTGAAACCGCTAAATTTAATATATATTCCTTCCTCTTTCACCGTGTGTCAGCTGCTGGTGCGTCGTCGGCGTGAGGGGCCCGGAGCCGGATTTGGCTCCGCATGCATGCACCGTGTACCCTGTTTTTGATGCTTTATTTGTGGGTTTTTGTTTCCCAGAGAGTCAATAATCCCACAATATGTGGCTATATATGCCGATCTTCGACATTTCAAAATTAATATAAAGGCTTTAGTTCTCATCCTGATATAGTTGTTATTTTGGTTATCGTCCGCTAGCTCACCCCGGGCGCGTGCTATTGCCTGTTTTAACAAAAAAGTATACTCATCCTATAGGAGCGCACGTACGATTATTCGACTCTGATGAGCATATATGAAAGACTAAGCTAACCACCCAGAAATTGACGTCATAATAGGTGTGTGTTGTCGATGGACAACTCGTCTACAAAATCATATGCGGAGTCGCTTACATGTTAATTTTCTCTTGTGTCCCCACTTAGCGCGCGCGCTCTTTTCTATTTTGAACAATTGATTGAGTTCCATTAATTGAAGGATTCTCGCCCTGTCCTTTTCATGTTGGATATTATTATTATTATTATCTTGTGTAATTTTCTAAATCATCCATGTGAAAAGTCATGGTGCAGTGGCCCGGAAATCGCCGGTTCCACTCTGGTGGCAAATCGTGGTTTCCCATGCATCATCACGTCCATTGTATATATTTTCTGACCCAAATTGCCCACAAAAAGCAGTCTTCTCCCATCTCTTTTTTTCCCGTGCTAGGATTATCGAGGCCAACCTCGAGATCTGTTGGCTTAAAGCCGCCAGATGGTCAAGAACTCAAGATGAGGCAGCATGGTGTGCCGGCCGAGACAGTCCTGGTAACCTTAAGTGCTACGAGATGTAGAACACTCTGGCTGTCCAGCTAGCATGCATGCCCTAGTTATTAACCGACCCTACAAACGGCTACACCCGACCCCACCGTGATGCCTCGGGCCCTCCCCGGCCGTCACAGTGTCCCAGACGGCAACGTATTTGGCCGTTGGTTGGCCGGCTGGCCGGCCGGCCGGTCGGCGTGCATTCGTCGTACGTACGTGTTTGGAGCATATGCAAAGCCACCTCAACCCTAGACTTTGTATATTTCGGTTAGATCAGATGCCTTCGCTACAGACAACAGCAGCTGTAGTTTAGTTTCTAGGTACTAGGGGAGATCAGAAAACAGCAAGTTGTGTACTACCATAGTATTGCTAGCTAGCTCTTGCAATCCAGTCCGAGAGGACCACGACACGAGGTATATGCCGCTGTTCACGGCACGAGGTCACGCTTCGAGCTTGGCCCGGGCCGGGGCTCGGGGCACGCACCCCAGAGAGCGCTAGTAGCGCCGGCGTCGTCGGATCGGACCCCCCCTACTCACGTGAACTCATGTGAAGAATACTGTTACCCAGCCTGGTGGAGCGTAGAACAAGATTCGTTTGTTTCAAAACCAGACCAGCACTATGACCTGATATGATAGATCTAGGGCGTGATTGGTTGGGTGCTTCTGACGCATACAGGACCGCCTGATACAAGAATCATTTGTTTCGATGGTTGGACGATACGCTCGCAAAACCAGACTCGCTCGATGCAATCGTGCGCGTTCAATTCAAAAGTGAAGCAAGGACGCGTTTGGACTCAGACAGACAAGCAAGCAAACAAAGAACACATAGCAGCCAGGCTAGAAAAGTACATGAACCAAACAACGCGCTGGTGGGCAGTGGGCTGGCTCCGAGGAACTAGCCCTGCTGGGGACAGCTTACTTAACCCGCTGGCTCCAAGCGAATTTTATAAGCCCGAGATGAAAAAATTGCCTAGCGCAGAGGACACGGGATTATAAATATAATAATCCATATTGTCACCTTTGTGCTTGTACTAACTCCATTTCCCTTTTTTTTTTCAACCTGATCATCGTCACTACTTTTATACTAAATGAAAAGTTATTAGGTTAATCAGTGTTCTCGATCGGTCCCGGCGGTGGCTAAATAATTAAACTTGCTGGAGTTGCTGTATAACACGTACCTCCAGTAGACCTTGTTTAGATGTGCATATATTCATATTAATCCGCATATGCTAAAGTGAATTAGAGTGTAATTAAACTAAGTTACATTCCAATTCATTCTAACATATTGGACTAAATTGAATATGAATGCATGGAAACAAGATATTATTGGTATTTAGTGATGGCACTGCTACACCACCTGTTCCAAAACCCAATTTCATTATTGGGTTTGGATCGGGCAGCATGTTATCATCAATTAATGAAGATCATAAGTATCTTGTACTCCTTTTTTATAATTAATTAAAATTCCTGCACTGTGGGGATCTCCCCCACAGTATTTACGGTAAAAAAAAAATGAAGATCATAGGTCCTCATATTAGATGTGCAATACAGTCAACGCAGATTAGATATGTGCCAAACATCTTGTAGGCCATCCGGATTATTGCCATACGACGACCCATCCAAATTGGCCATAAAAACATATATAATACTAGATTTTAACAAAATAGAAGATGACACATCTATCAGAGTCGTGCATCTACAGCAAGAACTCCCACCGAAGTGCAGCAGGAAGTCTTCAAGTCGGAAGACATTTTCTTCTGGTCTTTAAGGGCATGTGCTTCCATTTCATGCATAACTGGATGTGCATGGAGATATGTGCAAATCAGGAGACATGCAACATTATGCTTCCATGTGCAACAAGCCAAAATAGGAGGGTTTGGTCGAATAAATCATGAGAGACGGCAATGTCGTCACAAAGGCCTGGGACGGCGAGATTCCCAATGCGGAATAACGCAAGCACCACACAACGATGGGGCATGGACGAGCGATGGGGCATGGGGTGTGGGGGGGGGGTGTGGAGCGCATGCAAGGCTAAGTTTGCTACTGCTTGTTAAACCTAGTTACTCTATATAACATATTGTGGTGAGGTCAAAACCGTGGAGACTATACGCGTATCATAGAGTGGACATGGCGGTTTATTTTGGTTCAGGTCGATAATGCCCTACGTCTACAGTTGATGATCCTTATACTCAAGAGCACCCAAAATCACGGGGTTACAACTGAGAGTAGAAAAAGATTTGGTAGGGGGTTAGCTCGGTCCTAAGCCTAGTGCCTCGCCACCGGTGAGGTCTACCCATCGTCAAAGAGGAGGAAGATGATGGAAATAGTGGTGGTCCTCTGCCCTTGATGCTAGGCAAGAGGGGGTCACAATCCACGGGGGATCGAGGCTGAGTGGAATGCTTTGTTTTGTTCGCTACAGTTTGTCTGTAGGTTCTAACCTCCTCTTATATTCTGGGGTTGGTTGGGTACAAGATGGTTGGAGAGTTTGTGTCTACAGTCTACATGCGCTGGAGTCCATGGAGGCCCTACCACGATGTGTTGTGGACCGTGGAGATGTCTTGGCTCTAAAGAAGCTCTGGTCATTATTCGGCTGCTCTGCTCTGACACCCGTGTGTCCGGTTTTGCCGGTTGCTCCCTGACCATTTGGGGGGCGTGGTGGATGAGTTTGTTCTCTTATGTCACACTCCGTGTGTGACCATGTCGGGGGAGCGGCCAGCAAGGTTGTGCCCAAGGGACAACATCTAGGATACTCCAAGCCTTAATGGCTCGTGGGTGTCATCTTCTAGTGCCCAGGCCTTAGGTGGATCAAAAGGCTGGGGCGAAGCCAGGGGTCAGGTCTGGGTAAACATTTGTGGGTTAGCAATGCTTGTGGAATGGAGTTAGAGCTGCCTTGGATCGATTCGTTAATCAAATTCACAACTAACAAAAGTTATTGTTCGTGATGGTCACAACCCTAGCAGTGGTTGTGCCACCAGGGCACTAGGCTAAAGTGCAGCGTGGCACCTTGTTGTCCGGTGACCACAGCCATGGTATGGATGGTGCACCACCCTAGGGGTGGCGGTGTCAGAGCCCCTAGCACCACCCCTATCACCGCCACCCCAAGAAAAGTGCCAGGGCAGCAAGAGCAGTGCTTGGTAAACTGATCATATCTCTTAGCTCGGGTCTCTGTTTTTGATGAAATAGGACTCTTTGGAAAGCTAACAAGTAGACCTACAACCCTCTTGTGGTGGATTTTAAGTTTGATAAAAAGTGTGCACCGCCACGCCCTGTCTGGTGGCACCGCCGGTGGGGTATAGACCCCGTATACCATCGCAGCTAGGCTTTGGGCTGCTCGGTCTAGACGGCCCAGACAAGAAGACGAAGGCTTGTCCATCATCCTCCTGGTCGGTGGGCTAGATGACTAGGCTGAACCCGTGTTCTGCTACCGCCCAGGTCGGTGGGCCGCACAGGTCCTGAAGGCTGCTTGGCATGCAAGGAGTCTTAGTCAGTTAGATCTGATCGTGTTCTCCAAGGATACGACGCAATGTAATAGACCATAGGGAAACCCTAGAAATGTAACCTTGTCTCCCAGCTATATAAGGTGGACAAGGACCCCCTAGAATGCATCTAATCTGAACTCTTGTACTCCGGTACTCATCAATACAGCAGCAGAGATGTAGGACGTAGGGTACTATGCTTCTGAGCGGCCTGAACCTGGATAAACCCTTGTTTGTCTTGGTTGTTTGTCTTGCGACTCACATCTAGACCGTAGGTCTTAGCATGCCCTCACCGCAAATGTACTGCCTCGGGGTATCCCGTGGTAGACTGCCAAGGAGGTTTCATCGACAGTGGCGCGCCATGTAGGGGGTGCATGATCTGATCATCAGGTGATCCAGATGGTTTCGTTCCCGGCTTCCATGGACTTCGAGGTGGGCGTCTCTCTCACCGTTGGGATGTTCACCTGGACTACCGGCATGGCGATGTCCCTCACGTTCACGGGAGCAGTGCAACCGGTCCTAGCTCTGGCTATGACGCAGTTGGCCCCTGCACCGACCGCGCCAACCACTTGACCGACAACCCAGATCTTGGGGCCGCCCCTGAGTCATCCGCGCCGCCCATGATGGCCCCGGAGAGGCTGGCCATGCTTGCAGCAAACTGGCAGCTTTCTCGCTACCAGAGGAGGCACGTCGACAACTCCAATCTGATTGACATGATCGATCGGCACAGTGCAAGCCTGGTCGAGATCCTAGAGTACGTGGAATCCGCTCCTGCGCGGCTTCGTGATGAATACCTACATTTCACCCCTATCCATCCACGTCGGCACAATTGCGTCAACCACCCATGTCGCACAGATCCAAATCTGCCCGTGGCTCGTGGGCTGCCACCTGTCTGTTAGGATGGCAACGCTGAACATCGGCAGGGACGTACGGGCCAAGTTGGTGGCCCACACCGACCAGATCTAAATCTGGCTTCGACCCGAGCACCACCCGCAAACCACAGAGAAGGACCTCCAGCCGCTCATCGAGTGGACCTCCCACTATGGTGGAATGCTGCCAACAACAGCCTGTGCCTGACTAGGGGCACCACCCGTAGCGCCCTGTGCGTAATCAGGCTCGCCGCACACATCATCCAGATCCAACTTTGGCTGCTGTGCGGGCTCCGCCTCCGGTTAGGCTGGACGAGTTCATCAACATGCACCAGCGCCAACGCGCACCCAGCCACACCAGTTGCTAGGCTCGAGCAGAGCAGAGACAACAGCGCCGGGCACAGCAGATGCAACCTGCACTAGGGTCGGCAGATCCAACTACTCTTGGCTCGAGTAGTGCACCTGTCTTCCTGCCCGGGTTGAGCAACACAACAGCGTCCTACGTGAGGAACTTGCAGATTGCTCCCTGGCGATGTGACGACCACTTCATGGACCTAGATCCTAATCTGGTTCTATTCTTGAAGGATCCAAGACCTATGGTCGGCATGGTGGCTTTGCAGTAGATCCCTTCCGGATCAAACGAAATGATCCCCGAGGACAGCACCATGTCCGATCTGCTCTTGGGGCTCGATAGGACACCCTCTGTCTCCTTTGACTTTACCGAGTATCTCCTCTCTGAAAAAGAGAGTCCTAAGGTCCGAAGTCAGGAGAACATCGAGGACGAGAGACCGACCACATCGGTCCACCAGACTCGGTCCGCCAACACAGCACCAGGCACCCCCAGAATCCCACCTGGGTTTGATGGCATGATTTTCACGGTCAGCGTGGATGAGCCCCCTATTTCAAATGAAATAGAGTAGGAGACACAGGCGAGGGAGGCTCGCAATGCTAATTGGGAACGCCGGCGCATCCTGGAAGCACAACAAGCAAATGCCGTCAATAATGGCGGCAACGACGCTGTCAACGACGGCAACGGTCTAGGCGCTCAGCCACGCCGCCTCCAACACAATCTCAACGGTGAGTTCAACATGGTAGGCAATCAACCCGTCCATGAGACTCCCACAGCCAACATAGCTGCGGCCATGGATCGGCTCAACAACCTTCCCCCGAACACACCCAGGGTCAAAGCAATCCGTGATTTTTTGACCGCCGAAGCACAAGTGGTTCAACTCTGCTCCGCTGGTTCCCTGACCACATCACATCAGTCATGGTGATCCCAGTGCAGTCATCGTCGCTAGCCCGCAAAGAGTGGTGCCAACAATGAATCCAACCAGGGAGGACTCCACCCGAGCAGCCTCGGCATGCCAATGCCAATGACGCCCCACGCGAGGAGCCACGTGATGACCAGCGCCAACCTAGCAATTGCCAGCGCGACGTTTGGCAATAGGCCAATCACCATGCCGAGCGCAACCAGGAAGTCAAGTAGCCCCGAGATCATGATCTCCACGGCCACATTGATGAACCTTATCGTGCTCATCGACACATGAGCGGACCAACACCGTTCTCGGAGGAACTCAAGGCCGTTCTTTGGCCAAAGAACTTCCACATCGGTGATGTCAAGATGTACGATGGACAGGACAATCCTGAGCACTGGATCATGCTCTACAAAGTGGCTGTCAAAGCAGCTGGCAGCGACGAGTACGTCATGGACAACTACCTCCTGGTAGTCTTGAGCAATGTCGCTACCTCCTGGCTGCTTCGCTAGCGTGCTAGCTCCATCCACAGCTGGGCTCAGCTCAAGCAGATGTTTGTCGAAACTTCAAACCCAACTGCGTTTAGCCGAGCACCAAGTATGCCCTAGCGTAGTTATGGCATCATCCAAGGGAGTCGCTGTGATAGTACATCTGGTGCTTCTCCGACATGTGGAATCATGTGAACGACGTTACCCCGGTAGAAAGGATCGACCTCTTCATTGCCGGCCTCATCCAACCACGTGGTCTTGACCTCAAGAAGGAGTTGCTCCTCGAGCAACCGAGAACCATGGAAGAACTCCTCTCCATCGTGCATAGGTTTTCCCACCTCAACGATGGGCTAAATGAGGGTGACATCGGCCCCTCCAACCATAACTACCATCGTGACAATGACCACGACCGTGATAGCAATCAAGACTGTCGACCAGATCAACGGAATGATCACCACGGCAATCATCATGGCAACCGCGACCCTGACCACCGCGACGATGATTGCTCTTTCAAGCGCCGTGGTCAGGACACCTACAACGGTGGTCGGCATAACCACAACAACTCCTCCATCAACGCGGTGAAGGGCCAGAAAAGGGGAACAACATAGAACTTGATAAGGTCCTCAGCCAGGACTGCCCTCGTCATCCTGGCAAGGGTCACACATTGGGTGAATGCAGAGTCCTCGCTGACACGCTCGAGAAGACAACCAACAAGAAGCCACGTCCAGCCCCCAAAGGAAAAGCCAAGAATGTCATCCAACAAGATGACACCGATGAGGAAGAAGCTCAAGATTCGAACCCATGGCATGCCTACAGGGATGCCGTGAAGAACATGACTGCTGTCATCTTCAGCGGCAAGGTTGGACTGGAGAATGCCCGGGACAAGAAGGTACTGACACGGGTCATTATGGCCATCCAGGAGGCTGATGATTTCATCACGGATGTCAAGGTGCCTGCCTGGTCTGAGCAACCCATATCATTCAGCCTTAATGATATGTGGGCCAAAATCCCTAATGCCGGTCGTTTCTCGCTAGTCCTCGACCCAGTGATAGATGGCGTCTGGTTCGAGAAGGTGCTCATTGATGGTGGCAGTGCCCTGAACATTCTATTCTATCTGGCCTTCAAGGAGCTAGGGCTAAAGCAGGAGGACCTCAAACCGTATGAGTCCCCATTCTGGGGCATCATGCCGGGCAAACCCTCATATCCCCTTAGGCAGATCACTTTGCTCATCCAGTTCAGGACGAAGCAGCACTTCCACATCGACCACGTCAACTTCATCATGGCCGACTTTGAGGGCATCTACCATGCCATCCTCGGCTAACCAGGGATCGCTAAGTTCATGGTGGTTCCCCATTATGGGTACTTCGTGCTCAAACTCCCCACTGAGCAGGGCATCCTTTCCCTGCGCGGCAACGTCTTCACGACATGTGTGTGTGAATCAACGCCTATGCAGCCACAGAGTTCAAGGAGTTGAAGCACGCCATGGAGCACACCAGCCTGGGCGGTGCCCCCAGCAGACCTCGAGGTCTCGGTCGGATCTGCTCGATGAGCTTCCAACAAGGTCAAGCAGCACAAGGTGATCCAGCTCGACCTGGTCAACCCCTCGAAGACCACGAAGATTGGGCTACCCTTCCCCCCAAATAGGCTTGTCCAGTTCCTTCAAGAGCACATCAGCGTGTTTGCGTGGAAACCCACAGACATGCTAGGTGTTCCGAGGGAAAAGGCTGAGCACTACCTTGACGTCTCGAAGACCGCTAAACCGATCAAGTAGAAGATGCGATGGTTTGCTCGTGACTACAAGGAAGTCATTAGGGTAGAAGTAGCCAAGCTTCTAGTAGCTGGCTTTATCAATGAGGTGTATCACTCGGAGTGGTTAGCCAACCCGGTTCTTGTACTAAAAAAGAATAATGAATGGATAATATGCATTAATTACACCGATCTCAACAGACACTGCCCTAAACAGGCTTTCAATCTCCCTCAAATTGACAAGGTTGTGGACTCAACTGCAGGTTGTGAGTTGCTCTCTTTCCTGGATTGCTACTCGGGCTATCACCAAATAGCCCTCAGAAAGGAGGACCAAGAGAAGACTGCCTTTATCACTCCCTTCGGTGCTTTTTGCTACATGACCATGTTGTTTGGCCTCAAGAACGCCGGAGCTACCTACCAGCGGGCCATCCAGGACTACCTCAAGCATGAGATCACCAATGACCTTGTCGAGGTGTACCTAGACGATGTGGTGGTAAAGACCATGGAGTTTAGTACACTGGTCGCCAACCTCCAATAGACCTTCGCGGCCCTCAATGAATTTCAGTGGAAACTGAATCCTAACAAGTGCATCTTCGGCGTGCCTTCTAGGATCCTGCTCGGCAATGTTGTCAGCCAGGATAGCATACGCCCAAATCCTGAAAAGTTCCAAATCATGCTAGACTTGCAACCACCATGAAGCATCAAAGATATCCAAAAACTCACTGGGTGCATGGCGGCCCTGAGCCGCTACATCTCCCACATGGGAAAAAAAGGGTTTCCCTTTTTCAAACTTCTCAAAGCTAAAGAGAAGTTTGAGTGGACGGAGGAGGCCGACCAGGCCTTCAAGAAGCTCAAAGAGTACCTTGCAGCTCCCCCAATACTCACGGTCCCACGAGAAGGCGAGGAGCTTCTCCTTTACATTGCTGCTACAACTAACGTGGTTAGTAACATGATGGTGGTCGAGCGCAAGGAACCCGGGCATGTCTACGGGGTGCAGGCTCAATCTACTATGTTAGCAAGGTTGTTAACGAAACCAAGCAATGTTACAACCATGTCCAGAAGCTGCTCTATGCACTCCTGATCACCAAGCGAAATCTCCTCCATTACTTTTATGCCTATAAGATCATAGTGGTCACGGAAGCCGCGCTTGGCGACATTCTTTGCAATAGAGACGCCAGTGTCCGTATTGTCAAATACGCGTTAGAACTCTCCGAGTTCACGCTGAACTTTTGCAGCCGTAAAACTATGAAGTCTCAGGCCCTGGTTGATTTCATCATGGAGGGGTCGGACCTCAACTTGCCCCTGGCTGATACCTCTGTCGACCACTAGCGGATGTACTTTGATGGTTCCTTGAACATCAATGGTGTCGGAGCAGGTGTGTACTTCATCTCTCCATCCAAGGACACACTCCATTACGTTTTGCGCATTCACTTCAAGGCATCCAACAATGTGGCCGACTACGAAGCCATCCTACACGGCCTCTACATTACAGTCGAGCTAAGTATAACACGGCTCTTGGTGTATGAAGATTCTGCTCTGGTCATCAGACAAGTCAACAAGGATTAGGATATAGTCAATGAAAAAATGGATGCTTATGAGGACAAAATTTGCAAGCTGGAGAACAAGTTCTATGGACTGGAGTTCACCCATATTCCTTGCACCGAGAATGTAGGTGCTAATGAGCTGTCCAAGCTCAGATCGTCTCGCCCTGAGGTACCTCCTGGCATGTTCATTGAAGATTTGATTAAGCCTTTGATCGCCGATCAGGCTTACGATGCACCCACGCCGAGTACCACTACCAATCAGCTTGTAGCGACCCTCAGTGGCAAAGCTAAAGAGGTTGAATAGGGCTACCTCAACCAGTAGGGATCTAACAACACCAGCTGAGCAGGCAGCACCTCCCCAGCCTGACTGGAGAGAGCCCTTTGTCAGATACCTAAATGACCACCTTGTTCCAGAGGATAAGATCAAAGCCCAACAGCTGATCCGCAGATCTCGTGCCTACCTCATGGTTAACGGTGAGCTGATGCGCAAGGGTCGAAGGTCCATGATTTTCTAGATTGCATGCCCAGAAAGTGGGTATAGAGCTTCTAAAGAATATTCACGCTGGCACTTGTGGTAACCATGCTGCATCCAAGACGCTGGTCGGCAAAGCCTACCGAGCAGGGTTCTACTGGCCTACAGCTGTCACTGACGCGGAAGACTATGTACATTGGTGCAAAAATTGCCAGATGTTTGCCAAGCAGATTCATGTTCCTGCACATGAACTTCTGACCATCCCGGTCGCTTGGCCATTCTCATGCCGGGGACTTGACATGATTGGTCCCTTTAAAAGGGCTCCCGGCGGCCACACATGCGTTTACGTACTCATCGACAAGTTTTCCAAGTGGATCGAGTACAAGGCCATCAAGAAAGTCACAGCTAAAAAAGCGGTGTAGTTCCTCGATGATGTCATCCACCGGTTCGGCATACCCAACACCATCATCATTGATTTAGGCTCCTAGTTCACCAGCGATGATTTTTTTGACTTTTGCGATGATAACAGCATCAAAGTCAAATACATGTCCATCGCTCATCCTTGAACAAACGGACAGGTGGAACGAGCTAATGGTATGATCATCGATGCCTTGCGTAAATGCGTATACCGGGATGACAAGGATCTCAAACCTGGTCGATGGCTAAAGGAATTTCTTGCCGTGGTCTGGGGACTGCGTACCCAGCCTAATCGTAACACTGGAGTTTCTTTGTACTTCATGGTGTTTGGATCCGAGGCTATCCTACCAGCTGAGGTCGCTTTTCTCTCACCACGTGTCCTGCACTACAACGAGGAGGCCTCCAACGAAGCTAGGGAACTAGACATCATTGCCAAAGAAGAGCACGCACTCGAATCTTATGCTCGAATGGTGAAGTACCTAGCTTCTGTGCATTGTTACTATAACCGCAATGTCAAAGGCAGGCTATTCGTGGTCGGCGACACGGTGTTACGATGAATCCAAAACACAGATGGTCTGCACAAGCTGTCATCTAGATGGGAAGGACCATTCAGGATCAGGCTGTTACACACCCAACATCCTACTGGCTAGAGATGATGAAGGGTGTAGAAGAAGACAACTCGTGGCACATCAACCACCTCATACGCTTCTATCCATAGAATAAGATATGTACCTAGTTTTTCGTTTTCAAATATTTAATAAAGCTCCTTTTTTGTTCTCTTTTCCCTATCACAGCTCTACATATGTGCACACATCTGTCATACATGCGCCCTGCATAAGTCACAATTAAACTTTGTTTCCTGCCTGCCGAGAACGGCTTGACAAGGCACTGTCTCGAAGCCTCTTACGATGTGTTACAGCTCCGTGCTACATGGCACTAGGAGATTCAGCAGTCACTCTCTAACGGTGCTAGGTACCTAGTGATCCTGGCGGTCCTACGTTTTTCACTAGTGCATCCCTAGTCACCTGACAGAGTTAGCTCGCTTCGAGGGTGGGAGCAAAACTTAATTGTTGACATTTTTTGAAAAACGAACTACGCATAAGTATGCATCTAAAAAATGGCAATATGTTTATCACCCGCTTAAACATGCCTACCATGTCTGCATCAAACACTACATATTTTCACCCTTTAATCATGAAACACTTTGGCAACACCACTCATGTGGGTGCAATAGGGGGGTCCTATGACACCCAAACACTGAATTGGTAGTAATTGGTGTACATATTGCTACACTTTAATTGTGTTGCAATATTGTTTGTTTTGGTTGCAACATGTTCATGATAATGCACCCATTTTATGGATTTATGTTGCAATTTGTTTGTTGTATGGCTACACCAATTTTGAGTTGCATTAGCATTTCGCTATGGTAATAGCTAGATGACTATTGCATCCTTTCTTGCTGCGAGATGCAATATTATATACGTATTGCCACTATTTTTGCGTGGTAGTCATACTGGCCATAGTCGTGGCAACTGTTATACATCTATTGCAATGAAGTCTTACTTGGTTGCACTTTAATTTCTGTTCCTCTATAGGTAGGTCAACAGTCCCAATCCGCACGCCACATTTTCCTTCTCCAATCCCACCGCTGCCGCCACCGTCCCCCCTGCTCGCTCGTCGCCCGATGTTGGCGTTCATTATGGATCTAGGTATGGTGGCGCACAGGGAAGGTCACTCGTCCAATGGGAGTAGGGTATCGAGGAGGGAGGAACGATGAGCCATCAGTTCATGTCACATGTTAGCACCATATCTGGTAGGTCAAGAAACTGGGCTGCCTCTACTTAAGTGTCCAGATTGCAACCTCGCTCGTGTGGTCGAGCTTCGTGTCATGTCAGAGACTCAAAACAAGGGAAGGAGCTTTATCAAGTGTCCAAGGAATGGGGTCAGTGAAGCTTTCTTGTAACTGTTGTCAACCATTGTTTGCATAATATTTGTGTTAACTGTTGTAGTTCCAACTTTTTGTAGAATCCCAAATTATGTGGCTACTATAAGTTTTAGAAGGAGTACTTAGATGACTTGATTGATAAGAATGTGGTTGTCATCATGTGTGAGGAGCTTGAGGATCTAGAAGAAGGGATAGAGGGAAGTGAACCTGCAATAATAGATGATGAGGGGATGAAGGACCTGGAGAAAAAATTGGACCACCTAATGTGAAAAATGAATCTGGTCTTTGTTTGTGTTGGAATTGTTATACTTAGTGTTGTAGTGAAGTATCTGATCTAATGATGTTGGGTAATGTTTATCGATCAACAGCTTGTATGTGTTTTAAAGGGATCTTTTACCTATTTAATTTTCACAAAGTGTGGTTCAAAAAACACTTGATTTTGACATATAGTATGTGAATTCTATACATGTTCAAAGGTTTTTTGGTATGATTCCACAACCTGAACAAATTTTTTTTGACACACCAAACAAAAATTAACAGAAAACAACTGGTGCAACTACTGGGATAATTAACAGATGAACTAAGATACATCCAATATCATGGAAATAAATTGTTTGTTCACACCCAAAAAAATCGTATAAGTAATCAAATAAAAAAGTCATCATCTCGGAATTCTACCCCAGAAACAATTGGTGCAACAACTCCATCCTCAATGTATGTGTCATCTTCCTCATCTTCATCATCATCTAATAAGGCCACGTGGTCTGGTTCATCAACTTCTTCGGCCTGCACCTGAGCAATAACAGAGACATCCCCGGTTGTGCCTTCCTTGTCCAATCTTGTCCAATTTGTCAAATCCTCTTGTCCACCGAGTAAATCATTAATGCCTTGGATATCCACATCAATTGAGTCCTCCAGTTCTAATTTAGGCATGGCAAATAAGTCCCTTGGTTTCATCGCAATAACACTTCTCCAACCAGGTTTGTTTACCAGATCCACATAAAACACATGTTCTGCCTGTGTTGCTAGAATATAGGGTTCATTCTCATACCTGTTTCGAGTAGTATCAATATCAATAACCCCAAACTAATCCTTATTGTATCCTCTGCCTCTGCTTGTACTGGCAGCAGGCACATCATACCAGTCACACTTGAAGAAAATAACTTCTTTTGGTCCAGCAAATTCTAGTGATATCATTCTTTTAATCACCCCATACCAGCACATGTTGCCAGTACTAGGGTCGCCCTTAACAAGCACACCACTATTTTGTGTTATGAGGCTTTTCTCAATGTCAACTGTTCGAAACAGCCAATTATTGATATGGCATCTATGCAATGTACGAGCTCGGTGTCCGTCCAATCAGCAAAAGCAAACATCTCGGCACTTACTTCCCCTTTGGCATATTGCTCTCTGACCTTGCCCTCGAACCATCTTACAAATTGTTCCTCGTGTCACTTTTTAAGATTTTTCGAACCACCACGTTTCTGCAGTTCTGCCATATGCACACTGCATAGAAAAGTATATTAATAATGTTAGTTTGAAATATAAAATTTAAAAATAATGTTGTTTAATAATATGTAACTTACTCAATCCATGGTTTAGCTTCATCATAATTAGAAATTATGTAGTGCTTCATCTTTCGCGTCTCATCTCTTTCAAGGATCTAGACAGTCTGTCCTCTCCTCTTATAATCCATTGCGGCAAATATGCTCAGACCAGATGGTGGCTCATTCACGGCAATACTTTCATGACGATCAACACAATTCAGTTTGGTGTCCATGTCTAAGAATCTAGACCAAAATGTAAGGCACTCCTCGAGTATGTATCCCTTGGCTATTGATCCTTTAGGGTATGCCTTGTTCCTCACATATCCTTTCATAGTACGTAGGTACCGCTCCACTGGGTACATCCATCTATAACAAACGGGTCCTCCATGTTTAGCATGTTCAGCTAGATGAATAGGCAAATGCATCATGATATCAAAAAATGAAGGTGGGAATAACATCTCAAGTCGGCATAGGGTATCAACAATTGTAGTACTAAGTTTGTCCAAGTCTGCTTCCACCAGCTCCTTGGAACATAGTGTATCAAAGAAATTACTAAGCTGGATCAATGCGACGATAACTTGTTGTGGCAAAATCCTCCGCACCACTAAGGGTAACAGTTTCTGTAGAATTAGATGGTAATCATGAGATTTCAAGCCAGACACCTTACATGCTTTTAGGTCAACACATCTTCTTATATTGGAGGAGACCCCATCAGGCATTTTCACTCCATATAGAAATTTGCATAAATTTTCCTTCTCATCCTTATCTAACTTGTACAAGGCTGCTGGCAAGGTATACTTATCTTTCTTAATCACAGGATGCTGATCTGGTCTTATCCCTAGTTGCTGCATGTCAAGCTGGGCCTTCTCCCCATCCTTATATTTACCTTCCAATTCTAGCAAAGTGCCTAATATGGACTCACATATATTTTTCTCAATGTGCATGATGTCCAAATTATGCCTGATGAGCAAAGAAGACCAGTATGGGAGCTCAAAAAAATACTCTTCTTCCTCCAGTTGTGCCATCTTTGATCATCATCATGCTTCCTTTTTTTTGTCAACGTCTTTCCAAAACTCACTTGTTCAAAACTTTCATACTGCTCAAGTACCTGTGCACCAGTCAGTGGTACTGGTGCCTCCCTGGTTTTGACCATGTTGTTGAAGCTGACCATGTTCTAGCACCATGCATGGTCCAAGGGTAAGAAATGTCGACTTCCCATGTAGCAGTGCTTTCTCCCATGCTTAACAAAAAATTAGTATCTTTGTGGCAATATGGGCATGCAAACTTTCCTTTCGTGCTCCAACCAGACAACATAGCATATGCTGGGAAGTCATTAATTGTCCAAAGTAAAATAGCACATAATTTAAAGTTTTTCCTGGTTTGTGCATCCCATGTTCTAACACCTTTTTCCCTAAGCTCCTTGAGCTCCAATATAAGAGGCCTCAAATATACGTCAATATCCATTCTAGGACATTTTAGACCAGGGATCAACATTGACATCAACCAGTTAGATTGTTTCTGACACAACCAAGTAGGCAAATTGTAAGGTATTAGGACAACAGGCCATATGGAGTAGGTTGTACTTTGCATCCCAAAGGGATTGAAGCCATCAGAAGCAAGACCCAGCCTAACATTATGAGCTTCTTTTCTAAATGAGCTATATTCTTTATCCACGTGCTTCCGTGCCTTTGAGTCAGTAGGGTGACACATTTTTTGATCATTGACCCTCTCTTTCTTATGCCATTGCATGTCCTCCGATGTGCTCTTTGACAAATACATTCTTTGCAGCCGAGGAATAGGAGGAAAGTAGCGTAGGATCTTCACTGGAAGCCGCTTCTTGAAATTAGCACCATCCGAGGTGTTCTCGACAACTCTCCACCTAGACTCCCCACATGTGGGGCATTCCTGCAGCTTTTCTTTTTCCTTAAAAAATAACACACAATCATTCTTGCAGGTGTGTATCTTGACATAGTCCAAGCCTATATCTCGAACCACCTTTTGCACTTTATCCAAGGAGTCAGGGATACAATGGCCTTTAGGGAGAACCCTTGAGAACAGTTTAAGTATGGCCTCCAAACATACGTTACGAATACCATACATGCACTTTATCTGAAAAGGTTGCACGATAAAAGAAACCTTAGTTGCCTCTTTGCATCCTAGATACAATTCCTTCTTTGCCTCCTCTAATAATTTCAAGAATATCTCTGCATCCCTATTTGGTTTGTCATCATCTTGGCTTTCTCCATGTATAGAGGCACTGATTTCTAATCATAGTATTAGTGGTAGCAGGGTCATCACTTATGTCTTCTTCATCGTCTTCTCCAAAATAAGGGGGTACTACTTCATCATTGCCTACATCATCAGCAGTAGGTTGTGTATCTTCAGGTTCTGTTATAGCTGGATT
>CM041643.1:17350614-17367385 GCA_023333625.1 Bothriochloa decipiens
GAAGAAGTTTGTTGGCCTTTGAATTCATTGATGTAACAATCAGCAAACCCTTTAGAAACTAAATGAATATGAATTTGAAACACATCACTACATCTTATCATGCATTGACATTGAGCACATGGACACAGAATAGATCCACCAGCTTGATTTGCTGATGTGCCAAAGGTTTCAACAAAAGTTCAGAATTTTGCCTTCCACTCCTCTAAATGTCGAGGCAAGCGCGTCCAACTCCTATCTTCGTGTGATGACATTGAGATATGCATATAGATGAGCGCACCAAGATCGATCATGATCTAGCATGAATTAGGGCATATGAGAGATCGAGACAACGTACGTATCAATGGCGGCGCAGAGATGTAGATCGATGTTGAGGTAGCTTCAAAATTCTGATCCAGATCGACGATGAGGTTGCTTGGATTGGCGGCGCAAAGACGTACGTACCAGTGGCGGCTTTAGATGTCGTTTCACTTCCTAAACATAGGTTAAAAATATTCATTCTTTTTTATATCGAACTGGAGTTTGATTTCTATCGAAGGAACCTTTCAAATAAAGTAGCAGGTGCAAGTTAAACGAGAACATTCGCTAGCTCAAACGGTTAGTGCACCAATCCGTAAGACTTGAGGTGCTGGGTTTGAAGCCTGGTGTAGGTGCATTTTTTGTTCTATTAGCGCATTTCTGGGTGGACGAAATTTTTTGCCTGGTGATGAGAATCGAGGCACTTTGCATTAATCGCACGTGTCACCAGCAAAAAATTTGCAACATAGCTAGGAATTGTACTAGAACTATAGGGCTCTTGCATCCTAACACTTGCCACTCCAGCTATGTTTGTTTCTCGTTTGGAATGCACCCGCAGCTCTATTTAAAAAGGGCAAACATGTCCTAGTCACTAAGCAAAGAGGTGTCCATCCGTATGGGGGATGTGTAGCACAACTTTCACCAAACCACTTGAAACTTTTTTGGGATGTTTATGTAGGTGTGTAATGATGTTGTGCACTTGGGCAATTTTTAGACAAAGTTTACCTATTACTGTAATTATTTGTTGATTTTCTGAAGGAAAAATGGGAAAAATGCCTAAGGTGCCTAGAAAAATCTAAAAACATGCATGGTCACATAATTTAGGTGTGTAGAGGAAAAGGTTTCAACCAATTCTAAAAAGGTGGTCATGCACATGCTTACAAAGGCACTCATCTCACAAATGTCCCACTCACTAAGCAAAGAGGTGTCCATCCGTATGGGGGATGTGTAGAACAACTTTCACCAAACCACTTGAAACTTTTTTGGGATATTTATGTAGGTGTGTAATGATGTTGTGTGCACTTGGGCAATTTTTAGACAAAGTTTACCTATTATTGTAATTATTTGTTAATTTTCTGAAGGAAAAATGGGAAAAAATGCCTAAGATGCCTAAAAAATCTAAAAACTTGCATGGTCACATATTTAGGTGTGTATGTTGAGGAAAAAGTTTCAACCAATTCTAAGAAAGTGGTCATGCACATGCTTACAAATGTGTGTGTCATCTATTAACATATATATTTATCCCAATTGGCAGACCCAAATGGCTATGAGTCAATGAATGGTCAACATTTCTCAAATGACGCCAGGGACCATTGATGGTGGGCCTACACGTAATTGCATCCATGAAAACAGGGGCACTGCTTCACTTCCCCCCGCCACGATTTGCCCCCAATCTGTCCCATCAACTTCCCTCTCCTCGCCCTCGTCGCCTGCCGCGAACCTCCATCGGCGACATGGCCGGCGCTCGCAAGACCCGCTCCATCAACCACTCTCCTCGCTCCCTGCTGTGCCCACCAAAGCTTCGCTGCCATCAGTGCAACACTCCACCAAGCAGAAGCGCGACAGCAGGGAAGGTTTGCACGCACGAGGAGCGGGACGACGCCGGCGATTTGAAGGCGCAATGTCCAAGTGGTGGTGGCGGTGAGGAGTTTTCCTGATATCCCTCCTGGCTTCACGGCGCGTGACCACAATGTGAATCGGGTCCAGGCGGTGGCACAACCTCCCTCCCTGTAGGAACCCCAGGTAGTAGGGTTTTCTTGGTCTACTGTTCATCATATGCAAATGCAAATTTGGTTCTTTAATTTTTAGTTGCGGATCTCATTGATGTCTGTCATTTATGTGGAAGTGCTATAGTGCCACTCTGTTTCTGATCTAGATTGGATTTGGGAGATTTAATCTGTTAATAAAACCCCAACTTTGCTCACAAAAAAAAAGAAACCCCAACTTGAAGGCCGCAACTTGCAGAATTAATTTGAATTCTTACTATGTATGGTATAGTCAGGATTAATTTGCTCACTCTGCTTCTATCATTAATTTAGCACTTGTAATCATTCATGCTAAATTGACAGTCCCATATATAGTCTGCTTGGAATTGTTTGTGATTAATTTAGCATTTGCATTCATCCCTATTTGAGATTCTAATACAAACTCTAATTTTGTTTATGAAGATTCCTGATCACCCTCACGTGTTCATTGTCAATCCAAAGCTTGCAATCCATTGCACATTTTCTCATGAGGGCAATGAAGAGACCGATTACTGTCCCATCCCGAGGAACAGGGAGGTAATATATGGCTCCTCTCTACCTTAAGATTCATGTGGCAATGCTTTGGATTGCAAAATTTGAGACAAAATTTGAGGCTGAGAATTATATACTCCATTGTGAATTGACAGATCAAGAAAAAAGGCTGAGAGTATATGCTAAGTCTTGGTTAATTATTGCATGCCCTACAAATGTTAATGGAGGGAGTATATGCTAACTTTCCCCATTTTGAATTGACAGCTCAAGAAAAAGGGTGAGAGACTTCGTGTCCTGCTCAAGCGCAAGTACCACTGGGAGGATGAGGTAATCTCTATCGCTGATGATGATGACTCCTCCTCCTCCTCCCTATGATGCAAGTGAAGAAGATGGTGGCCTGTGTCTCTAGCTTTTGTGTGAAGATCATATAATGGTCTCTAGCTAGGATTAAACTAAATAGTTGTAAATTAAGTTGTAATCAGTTAAGTACTGTGTGAAACTGCATGCTCTGGGCGAAGCTGTTAAGAGCTTTTGTTTAAAACTTTTCTTGGCAAACCACGAAGCCAGTAATAAATTGCTGAGCAATGTTTGTGTCATTCTTGTTTTTTAACTATGTGTGTGACAGATCAGACTTAGTTTATAATCATACTGGCTAAATTTTGTTCCCAAAAAGGCCAAAAAATTTTCGTTGATTGAACCAGTTTTCAAGTTTTACAACTAAATGGGGGGTCAAAATTTGGGCTAGTGCATTGGAGCATGCATGCACTTGCATGGAGGGCCCAAATTGTGCAAAAAAAAATTCACCAACTAAAAGCTGTCCAAAAAATTTTGGTTGCAAATTTTGGGAGTGAGAAGTTTTTGGAAATTTCCTAAACTAAACATGGCCAGAAGATCACATGATGAGCATAACGACGGTTCATTAGCCTATAAATAGACTATAAACATGCGCTAGATGTTTGTGTTTCCAAAATTTTGTAGCCAGCGCGCGACAGGGAACGAAAATAATTAAAAGTGGCTCCATTTTTTCCATCCAAAATTTTTTAGCAAGAGCACCAAACTAACGTGCCACTGACCACGTTTAAGCCTAAATGCCGCGTTGATATATAGATCCACTCCTCATATCCCCTCTTAATTAATCCCCTCTCACTCAGTTAGGGTTCCACAGACGCCACCGCCGCCACCACCACGAGTTCTCGTCTTCCACCACGCAACCTAGGATGCCGACATCGAGCGAGACGGCAAGGGGGACCCCTTCGTCGTCGACAACGCTGCGCACACCTACGTCGGCATTGCTGCCTACAACAATGGTGACACAAACAACTGGGAGGGCGACTGCACCAACAATGGTCGCGACTAGCAGATGTCGGGCGAAGGCTTTGCTCTTTGGGTCACAGAGTTCGGCCAACGACGACGCAATCGACGACAGCCAAGATCCACAAGATTTCCTACCTTCATCTCAGGATGAGACCGAGAATAGGTAATTATCATGAACGGGGTCTATAGGAATATATTTGTGTAATAAGTAAATGATCCCTCTGCAATGTTCCTATTAATATTTTCAATAGTGTTCTTATCATTCTCTGCTAGTGCATCATTCTCTGCTAGTGATTTAATTAAAGTGTCATCGCTTAATATGCAGAATGGAAGATAGATGGATAGTACATGTCATTTGCAAGGGGAGTGAGGAGGGAGAACAGTTTTATAAGGCATTTGCTATTGACAAGAGTCAAATCTCTCTAGGTAACTTAACAACATTGAAATCAAAACTGGGGTATGGGTCTAGGGACTACATGTATTTCGAGAAGAGAAGTGTTGATGATCCTGCGTCAGCAACACTACATGAAATTGAATACGATGTTGATGCATCATATATGGTAGATAGTAACGAGGATGAGAGGGAGGTTAGATTAGTTTTGTCAAAGAATCCAGGAGCAGACCTATGTGTTGCCATAACACCCATTAAAAAGAAGAAAGGTTGCTCTGATGATGATGAAAATGAAGAGTTTGATTTAGATGCTTACAAAGATTGGCTAGCTTATCTGCATTCCAAGGATGAAGCCTTGGGTGAGTTACGATAAATCCCTTGTATATATATATATATATGGATTTTTGCAATGTGCACTCATGACTCATATTATTGTTCTTTTTCAGAGTTACAAGATATATATAGGGAGGACACAATCATTACATTCATAGAATGGTTGAAGGTTCAAGAATATCTTGATGACATCAGTAATATCCCTATCCTAATTGCCAAACAAATTACAATTCTTTTGCAAACTTCAAATTATGCTAGCTGATCATGTGACAATATTGTCTGCAAATGCTTTTAAGGATCCTAGCAATCAGATACATTCCAGTCAAGACAGCAACCGATCACCAACAGTGAAGGCACCATCTCATGCTCGGTGTTGGAGACCAGATCAAGGAAAAGGTAACAAAGAATATAATCTTTAATATACAAAGCTGTCTAGCCATAAAGACAAACTAATTTTCTTTGATCTCTTAGCTCTGAGCTTAGGCATTATGTCATTTAATATCAATTGTAACAACTTGTTTCCATGGAATAGGCTCAAAAAATGGGAAGAAAAGAGGACATGGTACCCTCAAGTGCTTGAAGGCACTCTCCAAGAGACAGAAGTCTGGCAATCAAAAGCTCCATGTTGAGTTCTCCAGACTTGGAGGAGCGGTAGGTGAGAACTCGCGCACGTTCACTGATGAAATAGTGTTGTTTACAAGGAAAAGGGCGCCACTCATTGGAGTGAGAACATGGAAAGATATCCATGATGATGTAAAACATTCAATAGCATCTGACATATTGGAAAGAATCTTTGCTTGTGTATACATTTTAATTATACAATAACATAACAACTGACCAAGTATTTGCATGTCCTTGTAATTATATAATAGGCTAGATAGGACCTTAAGGATAATTATGATTCAAAGATGAAGATATGGGCCATTGCTAAAGAGCGTTACAAAGGGTGGCGTTCAACTTTAAGTGCTACAACCAAGGCATACAACACCTACCAGGAGAGAATGAGCCATAAGCCTGAAGAATTAGACATTGTAGAATGGCACTATTTGTTGAAGTATTTTAGGAGTGCAAAATTCTAGGTTTGTTCCACATTTTGACTATTCTTAACAATAGCAATTTATGAAAAATGGCTATGTCTCAATCATTAAGATGATTGTTCAAATTGCATTCTATGGGAAAAGAGCATAAAGAACTCTGGGAATCGATCCCAGAAAAAGACCAACATTTGTCAGGCTCTAAGGCTTTTTCTCAGTGTAGCTATGAGAAGGTAATAACTAGAGAAGCACATCTACAAGCTTTGTTGCTACATGATTTACTAATTTGTTCTATTCTTGTCATATTAGAGAGACCCAGTAACTGGTGATGAGCCCAATGACTTAGACCTTTGGTATATTACTCGCACTAAGATTGGGGAATGGAAAGACCAAGCATCTAAAGATGTCTATGTGAGTTCCTAATGAATTTGTGCATAAGTTGCTAGTGCATGCAAGTAGAGAATGCCCGCAATTTCATCTTCAACTAACTCCTTCATCTGTGCCTTGTAAATGTTAGGAGAAAGCAGGAAGGGTTATTTGTGATAAGGAATCAAATGCAGAGGGAAACTTCCTTTCCCTAAAGGAGAGGAACAAGATTTTCCAGGAGGCATACAAGGAAGTCACAAAGTGCAAATCAAAAAAGTTGCATGGTAATGGGTACCATGCAAAAAACCCAACTAGAAGGTAGCTACTGAATGCGGATCATGAGGAACAAATTCGTAGGGAAGAGCAACAGCATCAGGAACACCTCCAGCTCATGGAAGAATTTGAGAGGCTACAACAACAAATGAATGCATGGGAAGCTGACAGGGCAGCTAAAAGGGAAGCTCAAAGGTCATTTTATGCAGGACAGATTGATGAATTTAGGAGGGCAAGGGAGGCTGATAAAGAAGTATTTAGGCAAGAGATCCAAGCATTGCTAGCAGGACAAGCACATGCAGCATTGCAGCAAGTACTAGTAATGCAAAACATTAATTTGTAAAAGCTAGTTATTGAATGACTTTATTTCCTTTGGTTCTATAACTAACCGTCTATATCTGTCCAGCCAAACAACAATGTCACTGCAATTGCAGAGGTGGCGGCTGCTGCAACAAACATAAGTACTCAAGTTGATGAGCCTACCATAGAGATTTTGGTCTCCTCAAATCAGGTTGACTGTGAATTGACAACTTTTTAATGCTATCATCTGAATTGACAACTTTTTAATGCTATCATCTGATACTGCACAAAATGGTGCCTAATTAATTTTATCCTTCCACCTTATTTGTTCCTAGGACAAGGAGCCTGAAGGCAAGCTGGAGGAATCTCAACTCGCTAATAAACAAAGGGCAATTAGCGTTCGCAATACAAGAAGTACTAGAGCTGCAAGAAATGAACCATCTAAGGCAGCAGCACCCAAATTCGTTACTATAGAACAGTTGAAGCAGGCACCTAATAATAAGAAACAAAATGACAACAAGAAGGCAGCAGGTGAATGTTTCTGTTTTAGCTGTCAAAGTGTTTATAGTTGAGTTCATTACATGCTGTCATTCTGATAATTTTATGATGAGCAATTCATATAATTTTATGATGAGCAATTCATATAATTTTATGATCAGCAATGAAACTTTGGTTTAGTGTCTACTGCTGTGTACCCTTAATGTTAATTTTAGTTTACTTGATACTAAAACAAATGTCATTCATTCTTTCCAGGAAAGTAAAGGCATTTCGATGGAGCGACAAGTGATGGGATCGTCTTGGAGTCATCATCCTTTGCTAATCAAGTGATGGGATTGTTGATCAAGTGCTTTATTTCGTATCAATTAGCCTAGGATGATATTCATTTCGACCGTATCAAGTCGCCATTTAGATTTCTTTGAAACAGTGGAGCAGTGCATGTGTGGTCATCACAAACTTTAATTCAGTGCTACATGTGTGGTGTGGATGGAGTGGGAAACATTTAAGTATGTGGTGTGGTGTAATTTCAGTACTACTTCTATGGTTAAATTGTGTTTTGATGCATGTTAAATGCATAATTGTTATGATCCTGTATTATACTATTATTTTAATTGTTGGTGACATGTGGCAGTATGTACAAAAATATGGAAAGCAACACCATTCGTTGCAAAAGATAATTCATCCTATCGCAACCTAGTTTTTTCGATGTCACGACGGGTCGTGCCAATAGAGGGAGGTACACATGTTGCAACTGATTATCATGGCATTAATAGAGACATGAACTTTACCCAACAAAAATGTTTTGGAAGCAATAGAGGAGATCACATCTAACAACCAACCACATTGTGTGGCAATAGAGTGTCCCACCTCTAGCCTCCAAACACACCTGGTAGCAATAGAGAGGACACCCCTATTGCACCAAGATCCACTTCGTGGTAAAATAGGAAACCACATATAATAGCCAATTCACGTTGATGGCAATAGAGGGGCTACCCCTGTAGCAACCACAACTGCGGTGTAGCAATACATTATTCTGCAACGCCTCATTTTACACATTGCAACGCTTTGTAGATGGTGCAATTGAAACCTCTGGCATCACCTGATGTGTTGCGATAGGATACATGGCAACCAACTCGAGCATGGAAGTAGATGATTGTTCCAATGCCTCCCTGTGTTGCAATACCTAAACTCCTACAACCACCAAAAGACAGTCATGGTAGAAGGTCAATACCACCGGCCTTATTGAAGTGGTTGTTTTACAAAATTTTTTGGGTGCAATTGCGGCTATTGCAACCAAAATAGGCATATTACAACGTATTTTGGTCGTTGCTAAAGGGCAAAAACCACGTAATGGAACGGCTAAAGTTTCCAAGCACCCAGTGTTTGGCACAACTTACAAACAGTGTTTTCATATAACTACAAATAGTGTTTTCATATAACTACAAATAGGCATATTACAACGTATTTTGGTCGTTGCTACAGTCGACGCCTGACATTTTCTATGATGCTCGCTCAGCGTCATGAGGTCGTCAGAGTCAGACGACTCTGGGGTGCTCGGGGCACCCCTTTTCTTGCTTCCCCCCACTCCGTCGTCTAGGTTTAACTTGCCCCCAGACAGCAGAGTGGAGGGCCTTTTCTTCTCGATGACGGCCAACATTGGCCGCTTGCCCGCTGCTTGGCACCTTGCCTGAGCAGCGAGGACTTTGTCTTCATTAGGGCTAGAGGCATCCACCATCTCCTGCCCTGCTCTAGTAGTAGGCCTCCGCTGGTCGGCCAGTGCCTCCCCCTGAGGCCATGGCTCCACTGGCATGATGGAGAAGAATACTGCTCGGTCCTGCTCAAGCAGTGTCTGAGAGTCAGACCACAAGATGTTATACACATTTACAATCAGAATAACAACATATGAACAATGCATACTACTACTATTGACTTACTGGTGGTGGTGGTCGAGACAAGTCATAGGGTCGTGCACGCTCCTCTGGGTAGCTGGTGTCCGGATCGAACTTCTCAAACAGAGAAGTCATCCACCGGTTCAGCGCTTCTTGCGTCAGCTTCTCCTGAGTTTGACGAGAGGGATCACTGTGTCCAGTGCACTCGAACAGGTGGTTCACCCTCTCCTTGTAGGGCTGGATTTGATGCACCAGCCACGTCCTGGCCACAAGTGGACCATTGACACGTTCATTGTCAATCAACTTCAAAAGCTCCCTCACCTGATGCATTTCTTCCAGAGATGGGGAGTCGGACCACTTGGGGATGAACTCGGGCACCTGGTTCACATCACAGGGTACCCTCCTTCCCTCCACATCCTAGCTCATGTAGAACCAGTGCGTGTTCCATTCCCTTGTGGCTGATTGATGTGGGATGTCCAGCCATTGGGCCTTCATCCCATCCCGTAGGCGTACATAGCACCCCCAGCAATCTGGGACCCCCAGTGTCAGCCTCCTTCTTCCTCAACAGGTAGAAGCAGCGGAATAGATTAAAATAGGGAGGAATTCCTAGGAACATCTCGTAGTACGTGATGAAAATGGAAATTGACAGGATAGAGTTGGGGTCAAGATTGCAAATCAAAATCCCCCAGAAAATGCAGAGATCCTGTAAGAACCCATTCACGGGCTGCCCCAATCCCCGCATCACATAATCCTTGAAGACTATGATTTCCCCATCTCGGGGTCGAGGGGAATCCTCACCTCGCGGCTCCTGCCAGACCTCCATTTCCTACGTCGGCGGCAGGCCCTCGTCAGCGAGCACCTGCAGCGACTCCTGTGTAGAGGTCGATTGCACCCACTGCGACCCGGACGCTCCAGATCCAGTCGCCCTCACTGCCTTCTTGGCACCCTTCCTCGCCATCTCCTCCGTGGATAGTGGGTCGACGGGTGAGCGGTGTGTGGCGGTGGCGTGGATCTGCTAGATCCACTCGACTTCTTTGCGCGGCGGTGGACGAGCAACGGTGGTGGATACGGCGGCGGTGGTAGCGGTTGTGAGGAAACAGATGCGATGGAGCGCTCGAGTGAGTGCGACGAGTGCGGGGTCAAAATGATTGAAGTGCGGAACCGCTCTCCCTGGTGGTGGCCGCATATTTATAGGAATCGGATGACTTCACTTTGACTTCTAGGGTTGGACTCGCTGACTCATGTGGACGCGGCCTTTTTTACTCCAGTGGGCCATATGTTGGGAATATGCCCTAGAGCTAATTATGAGATGATGATATTCCGATTGTATCCATGATTAATAAAGTGTTCATTGAATATCCATTATAGACAACTTGTATTAATTGGAAATTATGTGAATTGTTTGTGGAACTCAATTACTTGAATGGTTATTCTAAAGTTGTCCCTGGTCGGCGTTCTTATGAGACACACTTGAATATTAGACAAGCATATGTATTAGTTGATGGCTATGTTTCACAAGTCATGGACATGGAGATGTCAAACTAATAATGTGGGCACATGTGAGACATGTAGGCTGGACTGACCTGACATGAGAAAGTCTCTATTCACGTCATATATGTTATTTCCTTAGACTTGAGACTATGGTATGAACTCAAGATGTGAAACGGCCTACTTAGGGACTGTCAAACGCTACTCCGTAACTGTGTAGTTATAAAGTTGGTCTTCGGGTGGTCGGGAAGCATGCTATGAGACATAGACAATCAAGATGGAATTTGCTCCTCTCTACTCGAGAGAGATATCACTGGATCACTCAAGTGATTGGATCAAAAAATGCATGGCCCTACTTGGGTTAAGTGTTAACCCACGAGTTGAACCATATATTGAGTGGCAAAGGGAATAACTTGTATATGGTCATAGTGGTTCATCTGATATGATCTTTACGTGCACGTAGGAGTTGTCACGCCTTGCTAGAGGCCGCTCTCAACTATTGGGCGAGTAGGAGTACTCGGCCCATGTCAATGTGTGCGTGAACCCATAGGGTTGCACGCTTAAGGGGCTGGAAGCCTAAATCGGGTTGGACCCGAATTAGACAAGGCTTAGGGTTACTAATGGGCCTCCAACTCATGAGCTCATTGGGGACGCCTATATAAGCAAGGGTTAGGGCGCCCGGTTAGGGTTGGACGCTTTTGACAGCCGCCGTCGCCCTCCCCACGCTCGCGCCTTCTATTCCTCACGGACCTAGTAGTCAGAGGCGCATCGCTTCTTCCCTATACATGTGGGATACCTCGGAGGTGCTGCATCTGGAGCACTGGGACGAACCATGCGAGGAGATTGATGTGACGGACAACCACACAACTGCACTGCCTGCTGCAACGCGTACGACTACATTGAGTCATCTTCTGCTGCATCCGCGCGTCTAGTGGTAATCCCATGACCTGTAACTAGCAGTAGATCCTAGTTTATGAGGCAAAAAATTTTTGTTTTCTGGCTAGCGTAGCACCCTCACAACCCTTCAGTGGTATCAGAGCCGTAGCTTCTCGTTATAGGTTTAGTTGATGGCATATAGATGATATGCAGAGATAGTAGATGCGATCTGCTAGTCTTGGTTGCACAGTTTGATTAGATCAATTGTGAAACAGGGTGGTAGATGGAAACTCAATCTGTTTTCGTGCTCTTGATGCATGACCGTGTAACGATCTACTCATACCGGTCGGTTTAATCCGCCATCTGAGTTAAGTGATACACGTAAGACCATACATGTTGGGCATAGATCAATGAGATTGATCTAGTGAAAATAGAGGGACTCCGAATGGTTTAGATTCAGGTTGATGAGATCAATCTGATGAGATTTTCATTGCGATTTCATAGATGTGATCTATGTAATCCGGTTTGGTTTTCAGGGCGCTGCTACCTGTCGTAGCGCATAGAATCGTTCTACGCCTAACTTGTTTTTGTAGGTTATGTTGTGAATTGGTATGGCCCATGTGTATGTGTGTAGTTCTTTCATGGCCTACGTGTCATGTAAGCAATACGGCTGGAGCCATATATGTTGCCATTTGATGTATTGGCCTGCGCGCCATCTTGTGTTTACGCGACTATGTAATTAGTATAGTCTGCGATAAGATAGTTCTTGGAGGACTTATCACAAGAAGGATGGCACACATGGATCGTGGAGATGGAGATCACCATGATGGGCAAGATGATGGAGATGGAGATCACCATTCATTAAAGGGCCATACCATGTCACTATGTGTGAATGTGATTCTCATTATTTGTTCTACTTTCACATGCTATTATGTTCTGTCTACATGAGTGCGGTAGTGAAGTAGAACGATCCCTCAGCAATGTTTAAGTTAAATGCTTCCCCAAACCTTGCACTATCATAAGTCTTATACAATCGGTGGTGGGTCTATGAAATTAGGGTGCCACTGGTTTTCCTCGACTAGGCAAGTTCGTATCGGATACTTACTGCAAGAAGGATTGATTACTTGAACAAGGTCATCCTAACGGTTAGGGATCTTGAAGCATGGAAAGGTTGAGTGCTTGGCATAGGGATGCTAGCCCAACAACAAGAGTCATATGAGATATGATTAGCTAGGTGTTGCTTACCGATCTACCATACCGACCAGCGGTGATGCTAAAGCTCACTAGTCGGGATGTTAGTTGTGGGTCTTGAATCACTAAGTATCAATTGAGGGATATTGATTTTAGTGGGAGTATATTCTATTTGATATATTGTCTTAGTATTTTGCATTACTTTTGTTGTAGATGGCCCTTCGCAATTAACCATTTTCTTTGCGTATAATTCTTGAGAAAGATAAGTTGAATGGAACAAATTACGTGGATTGAATCCGCAACCTGAGAATTGTTCTCAGGGCTGAGAAAAAGGAATATATTCTAGACACCCCATTACCGGATGAGCCTGGTGAAAATGCACCTGCTATTGAAAGAGCAGCTTACAAGAAAGCATGTGATGCTGATCTTGAAGTGAGTGGCCTTATACTTGCTTGTATGGAACCTGATCTGCAGATGCATTTCAATAATAATCACTCAGGGAATGATATGATCGTGGCACTTGAGGAGATGTTTTGCATGTAGGCCAGGACTGAAAGATTCAATGTCTCTAAGGCGCTTATGGAAACCAAGCTTGCAGAGGGCGCAGCAGTAGGACCACACGTAATCAAGATGGTTGGTTACACTCAAAGGTTGGAGAAGCTAGGCTTCCCAATCGGCCAAGAGTTGGCCACTGATTTTATTCTCTCGTCTCTTCTGCCCAGCTATGGAAACTTCATCTCAAACTACCATATGCATGGAGCGGAGAGAGGCTTGAGTGAACTGTGTGGTATGCTGAAAATAGCAGAAGCTGACATCAAGAAAGGTGCCAGCAGTAGCCAAGTGTTGGTGGTCCAGAACAGACCTCGGTTTAAGAGGTGGGGCAAGAAGAAGAGCAAGGCTAGAGATGAGATTTCTAAGCCAAACCCATCTACTGCTAAGGCTGGACCATCTGCAAATTCAGACTGCTTTTATTGCAAGGGGAAAGGTCACTAGAAAAGGAATTGCAAGGAGTACTTGGTGTCCTTAGAGAAGGATGGCGGCGGTAAAGGTATTACTGCTACTTGTACCCTTGTCGTTCATGTTACGGACATTTTTCTCGCTAATTCATATATCTATTCCTAGGTATTTGATATCGGATCGGTTGCTCATATTTGCAATACGATGCAGGGAATGATAAGAAGTAGAAGCGTGGAAAAGGGAGAGGTTGACTTCCGTGTGGGCAACAGTGCAAGAGTTGCTGCGTTGATCGTCAGGATGATGCAACTTCACCTGCCATCAGGATTTATCATGGAATTGAATAATTATTATTTTGTTCCTAGCTTAAGTCAAAACATTATATCACCTTCATGTTTGATGAAGGATGATTATTCTTTTGCGAGTAAAGACAATGGTTGTGTGATCTCCAAGAATGACATGTTTGTGGCTTTTGTATCCATTGTGAATGGATTATTTATTTTAAATCTTGATGATGCACCTGTCTATAATGTTACTGCTAAACGGCCTCAGCTTAATGAGTTAAGTCCTACCTATATGTAGCATTGTCTCTTGGGTCATATAAGTGAGAATCGCATGAAGAGGCTCCATGATGATGGTCTTCTAACTTCGTTTGATTTTGATTCATACGAGACATGTGAGGCTTGCCTGCTAGGCAACATGACCAAGGCGCCACTCAAAGGATTTCTTGAGAGGCCGTTTGACTTGTTGGAACTTGTACATACTGATGTATGTGGACCAATGAGCACGACAGCTAGAGGAGGATTTCAATACTTCATAACTTTTACTGATGACTTTAGTAGATATGGATATGTCTACCTAATGAATCATAAGTCTGAAACATTTAAAAGTTCAAAGAATTTCAGAATGAAGTAGAGAATCAACATGGCAAGAAGATCAAGGCCTTGCGATCTGATCGTGGAGGTGAATATCTAAGTCATGAGTTTAGCACTCATCTTAAGAGTTGTGGAATTGTTCCACAGCTTACACCACCTGAAACGCCTCAGAGAAATGGCGTGTCTGAGCGATGTAATCGGACCTTGTTGGACATGGTTTGATCTATGATGAGCTAGTCGGACCTACCTTTATCATTTTGGGGATACGCTCTAGTAACAACCGCTTTCACATTGAATAGGGTACCATCTAAGTCCATAGTTAAGACACCATATGAGATATGGACTGGTAAGAGTCCCAGTTTATCTTTTCTGAAAATTTAGGGTTGTGAAGTTTATGTCAAATGACTTATATCAGATAAACTAACACCCAAATTGGACAAGTGCTTTTTTGTGGGATATCCAAAGGAAACTTTAGGGTATTATGTCTATAACCGGACAGAGGGCAAAGTTTTTGTTACTCAAAACGGTGTTTTCTTAAGAAAGAGTTTCTCAAAATAGAAAAGAATAGACAAAAGGTGTATCTTGAAGAAGTTCAAGATGAGCCAGTAGGGACTGACTCTACGAGTGATGCTATTGTAGTAGAGCAAGTTGAGACACCCGTGGCAGTGGAGACACCGCCAAAACCACGAAGATCAGCAAGACTTCGCGCATTGCGTGGGGATTTGTTATTGTTAGACGATGATGAACCCGCGGATTATGCAAAAGCTATGATGGATCTAGATTCTGAGAAATGGCAAAGTGCCATGAGATCCGAGATAGATTCCATGGAAGACAATCAAGTTTGGAACTTGGTTGACCCGCCTGATGGGGTTAGACCCATTGAGTGCAAATGGATCTTCAAGAAGAAGGATATGGACGAAAATGTTCACATCTATAAAGCTCGGCTTGTCGCAAAGGGTTTTTTGGCAAGTTCAAGGGGTTGACTACGACGAGACATTCTCACCGGTAGCGATGCTTAAATCTATCTGGATCATTCTAGCAATTGCTGCATATTTTGATTATGAGATATGGCAGATGGATGTTAAAACTGCCTTTCTAAATGGGTATTTAGAAGAGGACGTGTATATGATACAGCTCAAAGATTTTGTTGATCCTAATAATGTTGGAAAGATATGCAAGCTTAAGAAATCTATTTATGGGTTAAAGCAAGCATCTTGGAGTTGGAATCTTCATTTTGATGAGGTCATCAAAGGGTTTGGCTTCCGTCAGAATGAAGAAGAACCTTGTGTTTACAAGAAGGAAAGTGGGAGCGATGTTGTGTTTCTAATCTTGTATGTGGATGACATACTATTGATTGGGAATGATATTCCTATGTTGCAATCTGTAAAGACTTCACTGAATAATAGTTTTTCAATGAAGGATATAGGAGAAGCAACATACATCTTGGGCATTAAGATCTATAGAGATAGGTCGAGAAGGCCGATAGGATTAAGCCAGAGTACTTACATTGACAAGATGTTGAAGAGGTTCAACATGGAACAGTCCAAAAAAGGGTTCTTGCCTGTGTCACATGGTGTGCGCTACAGTGATAAGCAGTGTCCTTCCACTGATGCTGAGCGCAACCACATGAGTAAAGCTCCATACGCTTCGGCAGTTGGTTCCATCATGTACGCCATGATATGTACTCATCTAGATGTAGCCTATGCTCTAAGTGTTGCGAGCAGGTATCAAGCCAATCCTGGTGAGAGTAACTGGACGTTGGTTAAAAACATTCTTAAGTACTTACAAAGGACTAAGGATGTGTTCCTAATCTATGGAGGTGAGGAGGAGCTCGTTGTAAATGGTTACACCGATGCTAGCTTCCAAATCGACGGGGATGATTCACTATCTCAATCAGGTTTTGTGTTCACAATAAATGGTGGTGCAGTTAGCTGGAAAAGTTCTAAGCAGGAGACGGTGTCTGATTCTACAACAGAAGCTGAGTACATTGCGGCTTCTGGCCCTACAAAGGAAGGTGTCTGGTTGAGGAGGTTCCTCATTGATCTTGGTGTGTTTCTGAATGCGTTGGGACCATTGAATTTACATTGTGATAACAATGGGGCAATTACACAGGCTAAACAGCCTAGGGATCACCAAAAGAATAAACATGTACTCCGAAAGTTTTGTCTCATTCGAGAGTTTATGAAATGAGAAGAGATCAAACTGTGCAAAATACATATGGATTTAAATATAGTAGATCCTTTGACAAAGGCCCTTCCACAGCCTAAGCATGAGGCGCACATGAGGTCTATGGGGATTAGACATCTAAGAGATTAACTCTAGTGCAAGTGGGAGACTGTTGAGAATATGCCCTAGAGCTAATCATGAGATGATGACATTCCGATTGTATCCATGATTAATAAAGTGTTCACTGAATATCCATTATAGACAACTTGTATTGATTGGCAATTATGTGAAT
>CM041643.1:17367395-17444790 GCA_023333625.1 Bothriochloa decipiens
ACCAGCACATGTATTAGTTGATGGCTATGTTTCACAAGTCATGGACATGGAGATGTCAAAATAATAATGTGGGCACATGTGAGACATGTAGGCTGGACTAACCCGACATGAGAAAGTCTCTATTCACGTCATATGCATTATGTCCTTAGACCTGAGATTGTGGTATGTACTCAAGATGTGAAACGGCCTACTTAGGGACTGTCAAACGCTACTCCATAACTGGACTAACCCGACATGAGAAAGTTTCTATTCACGTCATAAGTTGGTCTTCGGGTGGTCGGGAAGCATGCTATGAGACATAGACAATCAAGATGGAATTTGTCCCTCTCTACTCAAAAGAGATATCACTGGATCACTCAAGTGATTGGATCAACAAATGCATGGCCTTGCTTGGGTTAAGTGTTAACCCACGAGTTGAACCATATATCGAGTGGCAAAGGGAATAACTTGTATATGGTCATAGTGGTTCATCTGATATGATCTTTGCGTGCACGTAGGAGTTTTCACGCCTTGCTAGAGGCCGCTATCAACTATTGGGCGAGTAGGAGTACTCGACCAATGTCAATGTGTGCGTGAACCCATAGGATCGCACGCTTAAGGGGCTGGAAGCCTAATTCGTGTTGGACCCGAATTAGACAAGGCTTAGGGTTACTAATGGGCCTCCAACTCTTGAACTCATTAGGGATGCCTATATAAGCAAGGGTTAGGGTGCGCGGTTAGGGTTGGACGCTTTTGATAGCCGCCATCGCCCTTCCCATGCTCGCGCCTTCTGTTCCTCATGGACCTAGCAGTCCGGAGGCATATCGCTTCTTCCCTGTACATGTGGGATACCTCGGAGGTGCTGCATCTGGAGCACTAGGATGAACCGCGCGAGGGGATTGACGTGACGGATGACCATGCAACTGCACTGTCTTCTACGACGCGTACGACTACATCGAGTCATCTTCCGCTGCATCCACGCATCTAGTGGTAATCCCGTGACCTATAACTAGCAGTAGATCCTGGTTTATGAGCCAGAAAAGTTTTGTTTTCTGGCTAGCGTAGCACCCTCATAACCCTTCACCATACTGGTCCCCGAGTGTAGATGTGGGCCACGAGATTCTTTATTCCACCGTGCAATTTCCCCATTTGTCCATATCCTAAGTTGGCACGTGCCTGGTAATCTGGGGATCGTTCCCTGGATTTCTCCTTTAATTATATACTTCTTTCCAAATTTGTTCCTGATTTTTATTCCTTAAAATCTAGGGACTATTTTTGTGGGTCAAATTATTTATTTCTCATACCTGGGGACTGCATGACAGTTTCTCGTCTAGTGGTGCTTACAAACCATGGGTTCTCGATGTCCTTGACCCGATCGAGCCTGTGACCTGTCTCGAGCACACCTAGGGACTGCGTGGTAGTTTCCCATCCAGTGGTGTTTGCGAGCCACAGGTTCTCGGTGTCCTTGACCTGATCGAGCCTATGACCTGTCTCGGGCACACCTGGGGACTGCAAGTCAGTTGGAACATGTCTTGTCCTTTAATACTAGCCATGACTAGTTAATGTTGTTTTTGACTTTTTCTTAAAAAAGCTCAATACAACATATCCTATCTTCTATCAAGCTTGGGAACTACATGGGCCCATGTCACCTCGCGATGACTTGGGCTTACATTGTTCTGAGCTCTAGAATTTCTTAAATGGGTATTTAGCATTAACTACGTTTAGCTGGTGTTTTAAACTTTTTCTTTCAAAAAGCTCAATACAATATATTCTATCTTCTATCGAGCTTGGGGACTATGTGGGCCCACGTCACCTCACGGTGACTTGGGCCTATCTTATGTTCTTGGTTCGCTGCCTTTATTTCCATGGATAGTTCATGTTAATATTTCAGTGATACTATGTTTCACGTGTTAACATGGGCCCACATCTCAGGATGTGGAAAGAATTTTTCTTTATCTTGGAACACCATGCATCTTTTGATAGATCACCTTCCTTGACAGGAGCTGTGGTCGGGAGCAGACTTACGAACTGCTCGGGAGAAGCCTGGATGAAGTTGACTGGTCAGCATCAGTGCTGGTCGGCACTACATGGTCAGCATCGGTGCTGATCGAGACTACGTGGTCTGCATCTTCATTGCGCGGCGTCACGTGGTCTGCATCTTCACTGCTCAGCGTCATGTGGTCTGCATCTTCACTGCTTGGTGTCACGTGGTCTGCATCTTCACTGCTCGACATAGGTCAAGACGGCGACTCCCTCAAGATACATGGTGCTCGTGGACTAGCTGTGGGGGATAGACCCCGTATACCCTCGCAGCTAGGCTTTGGGCTGCTCGGTCCAGACAGCCCAGATAAGAAGACGAAGGCTGGTCCATCATCCTCCTGGTCAGTGGGCCAGATGACTAGGCTGAACCCATGGTCCACTACCACCTAGGTCGGTGGGCCGCATGGGTGCTGAAGACTGCTTGGCATGCAAGGAGTCTTAGTCTGTTAGATCTGATCGTGTTCTCCAAGGATACGACATAATGTAACCGACCATAGGGAAACCCTAGATATGTAACCTTGTCTCCTGGCTATATAAGGCGGACAAGGACCCCCTAGAACACATCTAATCTGAACTCTTATACTCCGGTACTCATCAATACAGCAGCAAAGACGTAGGACGTAGGGTATTATGCTTTCGAGCGGCCTCAACCTGGATAAACCCTTGTTTGTCTTGGTTGTTTGTCTTGCGACTCACATCTATATCATAGGTCTTAGCGAGCTCTCACCTCAAATCTACTGCCTTGGGGTATCCCGTGGTAGACTGCCGAGGAGGTTTCATCGACACTGCCTCTTTTTTATAGAGAGCATCTATTCCGTGAGAAGAATGAGCTGAGGGGCACCGCCCCTTGGGTGATGGTGCCACTGCGCCATGCTATGTCTAGTTACTAAAGTTCAAATGGCTAGTTTTGAACTAGCTGTTGTAGCTGCCCATTGGGGCATAGCCCTAGGGGTGGCGGTGCCACTACCCTCATGCCCAGTGCCCATGCAAAAATGGAGATGATGGGGATAACAACTAGTTTTGGAGCTTAAGCTATAAATAGATGGTGTGGCTGGCCTTGGCCACCCTCTTGACACTCTAAACACTTGTACACACCTCTTGAGGGCTAAGAAACACACTTAACTCACTTGCATCTTTGATTTCATCATTTGGGTGAGCTTTGGAGAGGCACTAGTGCATTGCATTGTTGAGCTTGCATCTTGTGGCACTATAGTTGGTTGATTTGGGCTAGTTCAAAGCTTGTTACTCTTGGTGTTTGCCGACACCTAGACGACTCAGAGCTTGGAGGAGGATTGGCAAGAGTTGGTGATTGTTCTTGGCCATCTCACGGTAATCTTGTGAGGGGTGTTGTGCCTTCCCTAGCGAAGCGCCAAAGGGAACTCTAGCAAATTGCTCATGTCATTGAGTTACCACACTTGCGTGTGGATTCTTGCGATGCCTTGTGGGGCATGGCTTGAGGGGCCTCATACTGAGGAACCACCAAGGTGTTGGTTGACACAATGGGGACATAGCTTTGCCGGTTAGCAAGTAAACCTTGGGAGAAAAAATCATTGTGTCAACTTGTCTCCCTTTGATTGATTGAATTGTATTTCATCTTGGTGATTGGGTTCATCCTCTCTACATCGTCGGTATAAGAATCACCACCTTTACCTTGTTATATCATTTCATAGCGTATCTTGTGTAACTTGTGTAGAACTAGTTGAGTAGCTAGATAATTGATAGTTGTTCTTGCTAGCTCACTAGTTTAGTTTGTAGTGACATAGCCTTGTGTGAGACATAAAGATCATAGCAACTAGAATTGTTGATAGGAGGCTTGCATCACCCACTAGGCTAGGCAAAACATGCTTTTCGCCATTTGTCATACTAATAAAATTTGTCTAGTGCATTTGTAGAATTTTAAATAGGCTATTTACCCCCTTTAGCCATCTAGGACCTTTCACTTGGGACTCTTCCTCTCTCGACCATCTTGAACTCCCCTACTACAAGAAAATGATGCAAAGCAACATGAGCGAACGCTTAGACTGTACGTAGGGATTTTGCCTGAACTAGTACAAATCCTCATGGCCAAGATTATAAGAACAAAATGGTGAAAGCTTAGGGGAGAAGCAGTGCAAACATTTAAGGAGAGGATGCTAGATGAGGGACTGTGGGAAGAAGGAGAAGATGCAGATGACATGTGGCTAAAGATGGCAACATGTGTTCGGAAGGTGGCTTCGGATGTGTTTGGAGTGAGTAGGGGAGGCAAACGGGAAGTGAAAGACACCTGGTGGTGGAATGGCGAGGTGCAAAGGGCTATTAGGGAGAAGAAGGAGTGGTTCAAGCGCCTCCATCATGACAAGAGTGCAGCCAACATTGAGGGCTATAAAATAGCGAAGAGGGCTACAAAACGAGCGGTGAGTGTAGCAAAAGGTTAGGCGTATGATGACCTTTATCAGCGACTAGTCACGAAGGAAGGGGAGAAGGACATTTATAGGATGGCTAGGATCCGCGAGAGGAAGACGAGGGACATCAACCAAATCAAATGCATCAAGGATGGGACGAATCAACTTTTGGTGAGGGATGAGGAGATCAAGGACAGGTGGAGAGAATACTTTGACAAGTTGTTTAATAGGGAGAATGAGGGTCCTACCTTGGAGTTGGATGACTCATTTGATGATACCAACAGACATTTCGTGAGGAGATTTCAGGAGGCAGAGATCGGGGAGGCTTTGAAGAGGATGAAGGGAGGTAAAGTGATGGGCCCTGATGGTATCCCCATTGAGGTGTGGAGATACCTAGGTGCCAGAGCGATAGTATGGTTAACTAAGCTTTTTAACCTCATTTTCCGGTCAAACAAGATGCCTGAAGAATGGAGGAGAAGTATATTAGTACCGATCTTCAAGAACAAGGGAGATGTTCAAAGTTGTACTAATTACCGTGGGATTAAGTTGATGAGCCATACGATGAAGCTCTAGGAGAGGGTTATCGAGCATCGCCTAAGAAGAGTGACAAGTGTGACCCAAAACCAATTTGGGTTTATGCCTGGTAGGTCGACCATGGAGGCAATTTTCTTATTACGACAGTTGATGGAGAGGTATAGGGAGCAGAAGAAGGACTTGCACATGGTCTTTATTGACCTCAAGAAGGCATATGACAAAGTACCAAGAAATGTCATGTGGTGGGCCTTGGAAAAGCACAAAGTCCCAACTAAGTACATCACCCTCATCAAGGATATGTACAGGGATGTGGTGACGTGTGTCCGAACATGTGATGGCGACACTAGTGACTTTCCAATTAAAATAGGACTACATCAAGGGTTGGCATTGAGCCCTTATTTATTTGCTTTGGTGATGGATGAGGTCACAAGGGACATACAAGGTGATATCCCTTGGTGTATGCTCTTTGCTGATGATGTGGTGCTAGTGGATGAGACTAGGGCAGGGGTTAATAGGATGTTAGAACTATGGAGGCACACGTTAGAGTCGAAAGGGTTTAGACTTAGTAGGACCAAGACCGAGTACATGAGGTGCGATTTCAGCGCGACTAGGAATGAGGAGGGAGACGTTAGCCTCGATGGGCAAGTGGTGGCCAAGAAGGATACCTTTCGGTATTTAGGATCGATGCTACAAAAGGATGGTGACATTGATGAAGATGTTAGGCATAGAATTTCAGCCGGTTGGTTAAAATGGCGTCAAGCTTCAGACGTCCTCTGTGACAGAAGGGTGCCTCAGAAGTTAAAAGGTAAGTTTTATAGGACAGCGATTCGCCCGGCGATGTTATACGGTGCTGAATGTTGGCCTACAAAAAGGCGACATATCCAGCAATCGAATGTAGCAGAGATGCGTATGTTACGATGGTGTTGTGGGCACACAAGGAGGGATAGAGTCCGGAACGACGATATTCGGGATAGGGTTGGCGTGGCAGCAATTGAGGAAAAATTGATTCAACACCGGTTGAGATGGTTTGGCCTTGTCCAACGGAGACCTCCTGAGGCACCGGTGCGTAGTAGGGTTCTAAAGCGGGTCGATAATGTAAAGAGAGGTAGGGGTCGACCTAAACTGACTTGGGACGAGTCGGTTAAGAGAGACCTTAAGGAGTGGAATATCCCTAAGGATTTAGCTATGGATAGGAGAGCTTGGAGACTAGCAATTAACGTGCCTGAATCGTAATTTTTTTCTTGTACCATTTATGTGTTCTTTGTTTTCATGCCTCTTTTGGGTTTTATCTCTAGTCTACCCCAACTTGCTTGGGACAAAAGGCTATGTTGTTGTTGTTGTTGTTGTAGTACAAATCCTCATGTCTGCCATGCATACCATCGTAGACCAAGACGCGCAGAAACATTACAAGTCGCTCTGTCTTAACCCCCCGGTTCCTAGACACCGACAGTCTGGTAGTCCTTCGCCTACATGGCAGACGAGCCATGATGAACCTACATCTCTACTCTGCTCCTAGTGTGGCACATACCTACGTGGTAGATCTGGCACATGCCACATCATTAAAAACTCTAAGACATGGATAAACTAGTAAAAGACATGTGTAAGATCCATGCTAGGACACATGGGAAAATACAAATCCAAGACGTGGTAAATCCGTCATGTCATACTGTCCAATAAAAAGGACATGTGGATAGTTCAGGGCACACGACACATGGGCCACTAAAAAACTGACAGCGGATGCACATCATCATGACACGTGGTTGAGTAAAAAAGACATGTGCGATATTGCAGTCATGCCACATGGGCCAATAAAAACATGACACTTGGTCCAATGAAGAAGTAACATGTGCTCAACCACAATGACATGTGTGCAAATAAAAACGTGACAAGTGGATCAACAGGGCCTCGACAAATGGTCTAGTTATAACCAGACACGTGCAAGAACAGGATAGGGCTGGCCATGTTGTCCAATAATAAGCTAACACGTGACCCGACATCTCCAATGGTACAAGCTATAAAATCTACATGTGGAAGCATCTCCAACGAAAGTGTCTACTAGCGTGGCAGCCCCCTTCCATGCAAGCGTAAACACTTCTATGATGGCCAATTTTTCATCATAGATATGACCAATTCTACGATGTGATTTTACTATTCAACATAGAAGTATAAATGTAACGTGACTTCTGTGGGTTTTCGTCATAAATTTGTCATAGAACTGAAATTACGACGAATTCGGCCTATTCCATGACAAAACCAAATTGTCAAAGTGGAAATATGTACTAGTGTCTGTTGCCTGGCTAGCAGATCTGTGTAGTCAAATTAAAGTGAGAAATCAAAGGCTAGTTTTTGTTTAGCTTGGCCCGGAGGTCACATGGTGGCCATCCATGCTAGGCTGGTGCTGTGAGGAACCACATTAGAGAAACTGAGACAACAAACATCAATATAACAATATGGAAACAGCCCATTCCTCGAGTTAGTGCCAGGTTGTGTGCCAAGCTATATCATCTGCTTGATAAATTCTTTACAGTAGAGTTGATGAAGTGAAGCTGAAAAACTAGAGCATAGCGGTTCCAAAAACCCCCTATGTCTAACAATTGTGTATAGAAAAGTTAAAATATTTTGGAATATTTGAATCGGATGGAGTAGATAGTACTAGTAGTACCATATAGTATTGTTCTTGAATAATGATGGTCCAGTCGGAGGACCACGTCCACGTGCATCGTCAAACCCCACGCATTTAGCCACTTATACACGTGAAAGCATGTGGAATTAATACTGTCATCCAGCCCCATAGGGCGTAGAAAAGTATTTGTTTCAAAATTATTAAAGCAGCAGTGCTCGATAGATCTAAGCTACTCCAGCGACCGAGAACCAGCTCCGTATACTACAAACCACCCCCTACTTGATGAAAATTTAGGCGCGCGGGAGGAGCAACAAGCGCCGAGAATCCATTCGTCGCTTCTTTACCAACCCCATTTCTTTTTTTCCCAACTTGATCAAAGTTAAAAGTTAGGTAAATAGATGCTCTTGGATGTATCTATTTGTACACAAACATATTACAGCATGCGCGCACCACCAGCTAGCTGCATGGTGGGCCTCTCCTGGGTTAATTTTTGTCCACTAGTGTATGTAATCAATTTATATTAGTGGCAGCTTTGAGAAATCCTCCAGTGTAAAATTTACACAGGCAGTTCCTTAAGTGTGATCCTGTAAAGTGTGAGAGGTGTGGTATATCTTGCCAGGCTGTGTTATGAAAAGATGCCTTCGGATTTCATTTTCCCTTTCTTTGGCTTTTTTACTTATGGGCAAGGTTTTCATTTCATTAAGAGCTCTTCAAATGGTGACGGCTTCAAAGACATCAAATACTACTCTGGTTACCATCACTGAGGGGGTTTCCTCTTCTAAAGAAGCTGAGAATGAGTTTAAAATCAAAGCATTTCCTGCATCTACTAGGAGGTGGTATGCCAAGAAGGTTGTGGATGAAAAAAGTTTCAAATGAGGTTCCCTGACTCCAGAACAGTTGAGGATAGAGCTTATACTTCACTAAAATGAGGATGAGATCTCTTCCTCCCGTAGTTTTTCAATGTGGAGAAGTGGAATTCAGCTTCTGTGTTCCAAAGGTCCCCTGGATACAACATGGTTTAGAATCAAAGGTTAGACCATATGAGAAAATGTCCTTCCTCAATTGTCGGAAGAATTTGTTCCAGCAATATTATGACAACGTAATTGTGTAGATAGAATCAAATGGTAGTACACGAGAAACAAGTAAAAGGTCCTAATTAGCTAGAGGGAGTGAATAGCCTATTTAAAAAAGATTTATAAAGCACTAGAGCAAAAGGATTAGTATGACAAATGGTGTGATGTAATTTTGCCTAGCTCTAGTGTTTGTGTTGCAAGCCACCTAACCAATAATTTTATGGTAGTGAAACTAGTGAAAGGTCCTAGATGACTGTAGGGGGTTGAATAGCCTATAAAAATTTATATAAAAGCACTAGACACAACTTTGATTAGTATGACAAACGGCGTAAAGCGGGTTTTGCCTAGCCTAGAGAATGAGCAAGCCTCCTATTGACAATTCTTGTATATTATGATCTCTAGTTTACACAGAGACTATGTCACTGCTAATCTACCCTAGAGAGCTAGTAAGAACAACTACTTCTACACAAGCTACACAAGATAAGCTAGATAAGTAAATACAAGGAAGAAGATGATGATTCTTATACCGATGGTGAAAAGAATATGTTGCCAATCACCAAGATGATAACCAATCAATCGTAATAAACAACAAAATAAGAATGAAGCCAGTCACCAATTGGAGACAATAGACACAGTGATTTTTCTCCTGAGGTTCACTTGTGCACCGATAAGCTAGTCCCCGTTGTGTCGACCAACACCTAGATGGCTCCTCGGTTCTGACCCTCAATCCAACGCCCCACAAGGCACCGCAAGACACCACTCTCAAATGAAGTACCTCATTGACACGAGTATTCCACTAAGTTGCTTTTAGCACTCCACCGAGAAAAGCACAATAACCTATCACAAATCAACCGAAGGTGGCCAAGAATAATCACCAACTCTTGCCAATGCCTCCAACTTCCTCTAAGCTGGTTAGGTGGCGGTACTCACCAAGAATAACAAGAAATCCACTAGCAAAATGATCTCCAAGTTTCACTAGATGCAATCACACACACACACAATGCACATAGAATCACTCAATTTCACTTTGAATTAGCAAGCAAGCAAGAGAGATAAATGGGAGGAGGTTTCTTCAGCTCACAAGGATGACAAGTATGTTAGATTACCATGAGAGATACCTTGGAGCTGGCCAAAACCATTTTATAAGCCCCCCATCAAAAACATAGCCGTTGGGAAGAAAGGAGGCTTTCTGCGTGTGCACTGGATACACATACTGGACGCACAGCGTGCATTGGCCCAGCGTCCGGTGCATAGGAGCCGTCCACGTGTCTCCATCTTCTAAACAAGGTCGTCCGATCTCCCAACAGTTTGGGCATGAATATGTTGCAACGGACGCACCGGAAGCACCACTGGATGCGCCGAGCATCGCATCCAAACTCTATCCAGAAAGGCCCCTGAGAGGCAAAATGTGCAATGAACGCGTCCATTGCTCCACACTGGACGCTCGCCTGCGTCCGTTGCCGCTGCTGCTCACTTGTACTTTTCCTTGTCCTGAGCACTGGACGCTCCTCAGCATCCATTGCCAGTGCAAGCCCTGCGGTGCTCTCGGCCAGGGCACTGGACGCATAGACCAGCGTCCGTTGGAGCTTCCTTTGTCATCCAATGTCCTTTTTCTTCTCCTTTCTCTTCGCCTTCCTCTCCAACAAGCCAACTATAAAGGTGTATTTTATGTGCACGTGAGTTAGCAAGTTTATCAAAGCATTTTCACGAGAATGAAGTTAACACACTAGATTCTAAATGCATCCATATATATGATCACTACCCCAGACCAGATTTTCCCTCACGGTGGGAGCACTCCCCTCGGCTGGGATCCTCCGTTAAGGGCGCTCCACCTCCCTTGCGTGTGCAGCGAAGCCGAGACGGAAGAGGCATCTACCGTCAGGGACGCTATGTGGATCCCCGAAAACAAGTTGGCGCCCCCGAAATGCAAAGTCTCCCGCGCTCCAATCCAAGTCGCAGTCCACTCACGAGAGAGAGTTCGCGAAAAGGTGGCCGCAATCGAGCGGGTGCCCGGCCAGACAAAAAATCTTCCCACCCTTATCCTATCACCTTCCCACCTCCTAGATTCTTCCCACCGTTCCCCTTTCCTTCCTCTCTCCTCTTCAGCGCCGGCGGCGGAGCAGGATTAGCGTAGGCAAGACCGCCGCTGTCACGAATCCATGGGATCTGGTGTGTCGAGGTCCCTCCTCTCTTCTGACGGCTTCTCCCTCTCGTTCCTCATCGGTACCATGGTGCCACGTTGACATCCGGCACCGGCAAATCCGCGGAGATAGGCGGCGCTTCTGCGGTGATTCGGCGGCCTGGAAGGAAGACAGCGAGCGTGCCCCCTGCCGGTCCTCGGTCTCCCTCCTCGCCGTTGGTCACCGGTCTTCCTCCTTCTGTTGGCTGCTCCCCTTCCCGCGCAGGTGGCTGGACGCCTGCCGCCGCAGGTCGCTCCCTTCGCTGGGCGGCTGGCCGCCTGATGCCTGCTCCCACCGTCCGCTGCCCTCTGGCCGAGCAGCTGCTCATGCGGGTGAGCACTTGATGATTGGATCTGCCCTCCCCTGCTCAGGTGTTGTATTAGCTTGCCTCCTCTATACTGCTGTTCTATTAGTCTGCTAATATTTGCCTCTTGCCTGAATGCCTCCTACTATACTGCTAAATGCTAATATTGCTTGAATGCCTGATTGCCTCAATGGCTGAATCCCCATGTATTACCTGATTGTCTGAATGCCTATGTATTAGTTGAACTGCATCTATCTTTATTTGTCTATGTGATTGCCCGAAATCTATCTGAGTTACAGAATTACAATGGTAGTTTTGTTTAGATTTTTAGCTGATATGCTAATATGCACATTGCCTGAATCTGTAATGTCAATATACTGATTTTTAACTGACATGCCATGGTTTATCTTTTGTGAAAACTATGTGCTCTCTGAACAAGAGCTGTATTTATGAATTGTGTTGTACTGCTGTCCAGCCCACTTATTTGTGCTTTAAAATTTGTAATTCCGAGCTGCCGATATGGTCTGATTCAAACTAGTGTGAACCTGCTATTTTTTTAACGAACCTGTCTATTGAGTATTGACACTGAATTTTCATTGGGCGGCTGCATTTTTCACTGAACCTTTCCTTTCACCCACCTTAATGTTTCCTTTCACCATATGCATATAAGTGAATCTTTTTCTTGCAGGTAAAAAGGATCAAACTGCTTCTGTGGGAAAGACACTTTGCAGACTGATTAGATAAAAAAATATTCATCAACTAATATGGCTCTGATGCTATGCAGGCTGTGAACATATATATTGTCTGGATCTTTTTGTTTCACTTGATATAATTGTCATTGCTACCTGCTCAGTGGATGTCTCCTTAATGCTAATCAGTACATGTTTTTTTTTTTACTTTCCAGTCGGTTCAGATTTAAGTGAGAAGATGTAACTGACTCATTTGCTTGCTGTGGTACTGCGGTACGACCATGGCCAAACATGGGTGGAGCTTGGATCTAATTAGGTACAGTTTTCAGTATTGTGAAGTCAGTTCTTGTAACACATTCACATGGCTCTGATGTTTTTATCTCATATCTTGATCACTAATAAACTGAGCACTGGAATCATCACTGTTTTCTGTTTTAGTGTTTTACACAACACTGCAGATCAAGACCTGAGTTAGGAAACTGATTTTTATTGTAGAGTTCTCTAAGTATGCACTATTATCATTCAAGTTATATCATGTTGGTACTTATTTCTTGTAGGTCATTGCTGAAAAAAAAGAGATACTAAACTTCTCATGCTCTGCGCAATTCATTTTTCCTCTTAGTTGACCTGTACATGATCAGATGTTCTGTATTCTCAGTTTGAAGTGCCTACTGCCAAGAGTATACATGGTCTGATGTTCATGATGGTCTGTATCATTGTCGAAGGGCTTATAGGAAGTAGCAATTACTAAACTCTATTTGCTATATGTTGGTTACTAGCTTTGTAATTTGAGATTGCATACTTTATTTTGCAAGGTCTGTAGATTGTAGTTTAGGATTTGTTGACCAATGAACAATATGTATGAACTTCTTGAACGATGATTATATATATCAGACAATTGAGTTGTATGCATCGGACAATTGAGTGTAACATTTAATACTGGCTAGTGTGTGGTTGTTCAATGAGCTTTTATATTAATATTAAAACAGAATTTCCCTGACGGTACTACAACCGACGCGAAAGTATGGACCTTCCCTGACGGTACTATAACTGAGAGGGAAAGTTAAAACCTTCCCTCACATTGCTGTAACCGACGGGGAAACTTTCTCCTGATGGAATGGGTAAAACAGTCAGGGAACCTAAGTGTGTCCGCCGTCAGGGACTATTTCCTGACGATTTTCCATCAGGGAAAGTCGACTTTCCCTGACATTTCTCTTCTGACGGCTCATCTCTGACGATAACCGTCATGAAAAATCTTTTCTGACGGTTTTAGGTACTTCCCCTGACGGAAAAGCTGTCATGGAAAAACTAGACTGGGGTAGTGGATCAAACCTAGTGGCACCCGATAACCGAATTGACGAAAAAACTTCCCCTCTTAATAGTACGACTATCGATCCTAAATCACTCACCTCCTCTATGGTGTATTTGAGTGTAACAAAATGACCCTATGCTTTAAACCTTTGCTTTGAGGCCTATTTTTTTCTCCTCCAAGTCTTGAGCCCTTGAGCATCATTTGGATTCACCATCATCCTTTTACCATGATCATCTTGCTCCTCACTTGGCTAGGATAACCTTATCTAAATCATCCACTTAGCACAAGATTAGTCCTAGGGTTTCATCAATTAGCTAAAACCAAACTAGGAATTTTTAATCTTTTCCTTTTTGGTAATTGATGAGAACCCTCACAAAGATGATTTTATGATAAAATATTTGAATTTGCCATGCTTGTCCTAGCCTTTTAGATCATGAATGAGATTTGGACAACCATCACAAATTTTGTTTTGGTAGCATTAGCTCCCCATACATATGTTCATAGAGTTTGGATTGAAAGCTTTACACATATGAATGCATAAGAAAATGTGAGAATGCAATTCTACCAAAATGATGCTAAGGTGTAAGAGATGGACCTTTGAAGCGTGATACCAATCGGAGTTGCCATTTACACCATCCTTAGCACCATGAAATTACTAGAAATTCATCAAAACTCAAGAACCCCGTGAGATCAACATTATAAACAAAGGTTCTTGTTCTACTTGAAATAAAAACATGTCTAGTTACTACCCTATTCATGCTAGTAGATCATTTCATCATTCAAGTTCTATACTAGCATTACACCACACAAGCATGTATATGAATTTTAAATACATGTGCAATGAGAAAGTCATGTGTTAATGCACAAACAAATGCAACAAATTGTTTATAAGCTTGCTCCCCTACTTATGTGCTTCAAAATTTTAATTTATCCCTTTCCATTTGTCATATCTTTGTGACATCTCTCCCCATTTGTCATTAATTACTTAAAAGATGTGGCCAAATTATGGAGAGTAAGTTACATTAGTTATTTTAATGGGGTTGGAATCAAATTTTATCAAATTTGGTTCAACCTAGAATACTTGCCAAAGACATTTAATTCAGTTTGAACCAAAGACAAGCTTCTTCACACCTCATGAAAAGGGTTATCTTTCCTATGTTGAATTAAACACTTATAGCAAATTTTCTAAATTCAACACTAGGATTGCAAGCCCACAAACAAGTCATATGCCACCACTAGATCACATAAGCATAGAAGCAATAGTGTACCATCTATACATCAAATTCATTTGATTTATCATGAATGCACCATAATGCAACTTGTATGTCTATATGCACTAACAAGTCCTACTATATTATGAATGACATGTCAATACAACTTTACCTTGCTTTGTCAAAGAAGAGGCATGTCAAAAGTGAGTGTTGCATTCAACTCATGTTTGAGAAATCAAGAACATTCAACTCTTCTCCTTAGCTTGCAAAACCTCTTCTCATCAAATGGCTTAGTGAATATATCGACAAGTTGATCATCGGTGCCCACACTCTCAATAGCAAGATCACTCTTTTGTTGATGATCTCTTATGAAATGATGCCTAATGTCAATGTGCTTTGTTCTTCCTTGTTGAACCAAGTTGTTTATCATCTTGATTGCACTTTCATTGTCACACAACAATGGCACATTCTTGAAGTTAAGACCATAATCCTTCAAAGTTGATTTCATCCAAAGCAATTATGCACAACAACTACCGGCACTAACATATATTCGGCTTCAGCGGTAGAGATTGCCACACTATTTTATTTCTTTGAGGACCATGATACTAGTGATCTTCCAAGTAATTGACATATGCCACTAGTGCTCTTCCTATTGATCTTACAACCCCCAAAGTCAGAGTCTGAATATCCAATCAACTCAAAGTTTGACCCCTCGGGATACCATAGTCCAACATCTTTTATATGTTTTAAGTACCTCAATATTCTCTTTGCGGCATTGAGCTGACTATCTCTTGGTGATGCTTGAAATCTTGCACACATGCATACACTAAACATGATATCCGGCCTTGATGTGGTCATATAGAGTAGTCTTCCAATCAAAGACCGATATTCCTTTTCATTCACCATATTGCCACCAAGATCACTATCAAGATTACCATTGGTGCTCATGGGATTAGAAATTGGCTTTGCCTCTTGCATTCCAAATTTCTTCAACATATCCCTTGTGTACTTGACTCACAAAAGTGTCATTCTTTAATTATTTGATTTGGAGACCAAGGAAGAAGCTGAGTTCACCAATCATGGACATCTCAAACTCTTTGGCCATCATTTCACCAAACTTTTCACAATAATATGTTTGATTGGTTGACCCAAAGATTATGTCATCCACAGATTTGCACTATGAATAGGTCATTATCAATCTTCTTAGTGAATAGAGTTGTATCAACCTTTCTCATCTTGAATCCCTTTGAGAGAAGGAAATCATGTAGCCTCTCATACCATGCTCTAGGTGCTTGCTTCAAGCCATAGAGTGCTTTCTTCAACTTGTACACATGGTCAGGCTTCTTTTCAACTTTAAAACTGGGATGTTGCTCAATATACACAAGCTCATTGATGACCCTATTGAGAAATGCACTCTTGACATCCATTTGGTAAAGCTTGATGTTATGGGTACATGCCTAGGCTAATAAGATTCTTATTACCTCTAATATTGCAATCGGAGCATTGGTTTCACCAAAGTCGATGAAACATCCTCAATTTTCCATGAAGAGAAAATACACAGAATGATGGATAAAATGATAGTCCGAAAGATCCCAACCATTAGATTATCCAGATATAGTTGATACAAAGCCATACATTGAATAAAAGAGTATAATAGAGGGGTTTACATAAATATTACATCGCCACTTGGCGGAATCATCAGAGTATCTAGCATCTAGAATAGCTATGGAAGTAGAAGGGATATCGCGGAAGCAACGTCTTGAACCATCTTGAGCACAGGCATGAGACCATCTAATCCTTCCGTCCTTCAGGGGCGCCATGGTAATCAATCCTCCAAACTTGTTTCTAAAGTATCAGTATGATTTGTACTAGCCACTGGCTCCCACCCTATGCTTTGCTTATGCTTTTGTGGTAAGTGGATGCATAGGGGTATGTCAAGAGGCCTATATTTGGCTATAGTTTTCCTATGTATAAGTAAATCAATATTATATAATAATAGTTCATCAAGTTTTATCTCATTCTACTTTCCCATCCTCAATCTCACAGCTCAAACCATCTCTCATTCAGCTCTCATAACCCAACATGCTCACACGTGGGGCGGCAAGGACAACTCCCTCTCGTCCTTGCCTAAGCGGCCAACATGCCGTAGGGTAAACTCTCGGGGAAAGGTAGAAGGACTCCGCTCACTAATAGGGAGATGCGTAGGTCACGGAGTGGCCATACCGAGGCCATGGACTATATATAGATTCAAACAACTCTGTAGAGCACGTACACCCGTAACCACCAGATCGCCGTCATTGGTGCTGATCATCACCTAAGCAGATGCCGAACGATCTCATAGCATGGAATGATGCATCCCACCTCCTAGCCCTGGAACCATTGGCTTACCAGACATGCTGGGAATGGGAAGAGTAGTATCGGGCCCACCAAGTGGTACTATCGAACAGAACGGTACATACTACCACGCTATCGTTCCACCCTATCGTCTTACTCCTAGGTAGTAATGACATATTCTAGACTAGTTGGACTTTTGTCTCCTGTCGAAGCAGGAGCGAGTGGTGTGCACAAAAGCTCCGTGGTTTCGATTCTCACGATATATTAGCTCCTATTTGGGATCAGACAGGATATCTTCTCTATATTCGGGATGCTCCATCTCGCACTGCTAACAGCTCCTCCATCCGGGGCCCCCATACCACAGAGGCAATTGTCCCTGGATCACTCCTCAAGTCCATGTACCCGCCATAGGTACCACTCGTGGGGATGCCCAGGATGCATCCCCTGGCAATACTCGCCCCCAGGGCTCATCGTAGATCCTATCCAATTGACTCAACCCTCACCCCTCATGCTCACCAAGACACACATATATACGGAGATCAGCTCACATCTCGACAAGGCCAAAAACTCAAGCCAAGCAGTTCCCGGGGGTTCACCACCAGCATCATATCATAGACATAATGCCGAGTGGAGTATAAATAGCAAGTAACAAGCATATATAAGCGTGTCTATCCTATAAGCGGGTGAGTAGGGTAAAGGTTACGACAAGGAGTAGACATACAAGTTATCTATCATGCAATCCTAGCATATCATAGCATAGCATTGTTGCATAAATATAGAGCACTAGCATTCTATTCATGTTGCATGCATAATAGGATCTATGAGGTTGGTTGGGACGTGGCACCTGAACAGCTATCACTCAAGACCTTGGCGTGCTCCTAGTTCTCCTCCTCGGGCAACTCCATCGCAGGATCCAAAATCGAGACATAGTGGTCACGGGAGAGACCCCTATAGATTAACACAAAGAACCAAATGAAATTCAATAACTTCAAATGCAATTATACATAAGCCTATGACGTAGAGCTCATTTTTATGAAAATTTGGACACCTGGTTCATTTTTTTGGAGTTCATATGAAGAAACGAATTTCTGAAGTTTAAACTATTTTTTAAAAAGGAAAAAGGGGCAGTTAACTATTAGCGTGACACGTGGCAGCGTCTGATTGGTTCTAGGCGAATCAAAGGACGACAGGTGGGACCGGGTGGCTTTAGTCACTGACAGGTGGGTCTGGTCAACGGTCAACATTGACCAGCCAATGGTTAACACCGACTAGGCCTAGACTAGTCCTCGGCGGGCCTAGGTAGGGCCGGTCTCGGGCTAAGTTGGGCCGAGCCTAGCCTGACACGTGTCGAGCTGCCGTGCTAGTCACGTCGTCTGACTGGGCTCTTAACGGGCCTGGTCTATGGGTACTGGCTCATGTTGGACTGGGTGGATTGGATTCTTTGTCCTCACACGGTTCACTGGACCTAGTTCACTTCCTCGCCTCCATCTTCTTTCCCCCTCTTTCTCTTCTTCACCTCATGGCTGAGCTATCCGCCAGCGGCTAGCAATGCGGCCAGACTCCTCGTCGACTTCGGTTGAGCAAGGTGGGCGGCTGAGGGTCCAAGAGGCCACTGTGAACCTCCTGACAACGGTGTGGCGACCTCATGGGGCTTCGACCGGCCGGTTCATGTGCCACGGTGAAACACGATGGTGGTGTCATGGCTGCAGGGCGGCATGATGCCACGGGGTGGCCTTGGACATGCGCGCGCACTCTAGGAACCAAGGTGGGCGAGGAAAGGGTCTCAGTCGGCCATGGGGGCTCCTGTCTAGGCCTGACGGTGGTGGCAATGGTGTGGCGGTGCTAGGCGCCGTCAGCCCAAGCAGAACCACGGCAATACTCTAAATTGATGCCCATCTTCTCACGCTGTCTTCGATTAGGGCCTCCTGGTGTCTAACAAAGGAGCTAAGGGGTCCGACAGGCGCACGCAGTGACAAAAATCGCAGCGGAGCTCCGACGAGCCGAGTCCACGGTGGCCAGGAGCAAGCAAAGATGCCTGCTCCCCGTTGTTGTCTGGCCGGGCTCATCTACTTGAGCGCATCACATTCTAGCCTACGGCAAACTCGGCGGTGGAGAAGATAAGGCCTATCGCTACGTGGAGCTGTGGGAATGCGGCGGCGCTCTAGCTAGTCTACATCCATGGCACGAGCGGTGGCAGTGGGCTCACCTCGGGCTCGGGGCGGCTGGATGCTGATGCAGCGGCGAGGCGAAGCATTGACGGCTCGGTGTGGCACAGGCAGACCGGATGTCGGTATATCTGTTCACATTGCCAGGTCCCCCACGAGCACGGACGGTAGCGAGTCCTCTGCTCTAGCTCTGGTGTCAGCACGGTGGGACAGGCGTGGTGGACATCTCAGTGAGGCCTGGATGAACACACACGGTGATGGAGTGCGTGGACGGCGGTGTGAAGAAGCTGTCAGGGCGTGGTTCACGGGAGGCCATGCAGTGCCACGGCGCAATGGAGAGAAGGGCGGTCACGGTGCCTCCCTCGACTCTAGCGGTCATGAATGGCACCGGCAGCATCGAGCTCCCTTCTTGCCCCTCCATCCTTCTCCCTCATTACCTCCTCTTCTCTCTTGCTGGCTCGGGCCGGTCAGTGGAGCTTGCCTGTGGCGACGGGAGCGACAAGAAACCCTAAGGCGTCCAAGGCCGGGCTTTTATAGCCGGTGGCCATGGCTTTGGCAAGGTGGATGGCAGGGATGAGCTAGGAGCTCGTGGAGGGCTGCGATGCACCAAGGTTAGGGTTCCAGGGGTGCCTTGTATGCTCACGGGCACGCTGGTGCTTAGGCGTGCTCCAATTCAGAGCAGTGGCATGCGTGCTGGGGGCGGCAGAGTGTCAGCGGCGTCATTTCGTAGGACGGTAGAGGCAGGCGAGCCGCTAGGGGCTCACGGGCTGGCGCGGTGGCGATGTTGCATGCATCTACATGTGCGGATGCAGGACGGACGACGGAGTGGCGCTGTTGCCATATTTGGCCGGCAGAAAAGCAGCGACAGTGGGCAAAAGTGGTATGAGGTAGCTGCTGATGAGCAGGGTCCACTGGTCAGCGAGTGCGACTGAGTGGGCGATGCTAGCAGTGTTGCTAGGCTGGCTGGCTAGTTGGGCCATAGGGAAAAGTGGAGCAGGCCGATGGCTGGCTGCTCAGCACTTGGACAAGCTGGGCTGGCCATCTCATTTGGGCTGGTTCGTTGGCAGGCCAAGGTGGATGAGAGGCCAGTTTCTGGCTAGGGCTGAGAACGTGGGGCAGGCCGAGTGGGCCACATGGTGAGGCACAGTCAGGCCAGGCTGGTTGGGCTAACCAGGCCAAAATGGCCTTCTTCTTTATCATGCCTTTCTTGATCCCTTTCTCTTTTCTTTTTTACTCTTCCATACTATGCCATGGTCTTCATGTATGTAAGCATGAGTTGCCATACATCCATACATCTTGGTGGGGCCACTATAGTCTTCTAGAGCTTAGGGCTCCAATGTCAAGGGTTGACAACACATAAGATTAATTAGTTAGTAAAACTTTGTTTGATTTTATTTGCATCACATAAAATCATAAGAGCCAACTCACACTTGTAGATAAAATGCAAATGCTCAACCAAACTACTAGGGTTTACTAGTGCAACTACATGTGGTCTTCCTACATGTCAAACACCAAACATGGGTTATTTAAGAAAAAATTTTGATAGTTGGGATTTTTGGTGTTTGTGATTTTTAGGGATGTTACAGTCAAGCCCTTCAATTTGAGAGTAACCTTGAGCAACTAGCCTTGCTTTGTTTCTCACCACTATTCCATCTTGATCTTGTTTGTTTCTAAACACCCATTTGGTTCTAATCACATTGTGGTCATTTGGCCTTTCTACCAATTCCCAAACATCATTTCTTGTGAAATTGTTGAGCTCTTCATGCATAGCATTGATTCAATCTTCATTCTTCAAAGAATCTTCAATCTTTTGTTGGTTCAATGGCATAAATGAGAAATGCTCACAAAAGTTGGCTAATCTTGATATTGTTTACACACCACTTCTAATATCACCAATAATTGTATCCATTGGGTGATATCTTGCAATATGAATAGGTTGGAGCTTGATTGCTTGAGCTTGGTTGATCACTTGAGTTATCTTCATGAGATAAACTAGCAAATTGATTTTGCACTTGATAGTCACTAGCTTGCTCATTGGAGAAGTGAGCACTTGTTCTTTATCATCTTTTATGTCAATCACTTGCTTTGCTCTTGTTAGGTCCTAGATGGCAAGAGGGGGGTGAATAGCCTATTAAAAAAATTTACAAAAACACTAAGAAAACTTGATTAGTAAAACAAATAGCGTAAATCAAGTTTTGCCTAGCCTAGATGGTGAGCAAGCCTCCTATTAACAATTCTAGTATATTATGATCTTTATGTCACTCAAAGGCTATGTTGCTACTTTCTACACTAGTGAGCTAGCAAGAACAACTATTCTACACAAGCTAAACAAGATAAGCTAAGAAAATAAAAACAAGAGAGAGGATGATGTTTCTTATACCGACGGTGAATAGAAGACGTTGCCAATCACGAAGATGATAATCAATCAATAACAATAGACAACTATCACAATATGAAGACCAATCATCGGGAGACAGTAGAGACACAATGATTTGTTCACCCGGAGTTCACTTGTGCACCGACAAGCTACTCTCCGGTTGTGTCAACCAACACCTAAATGGTTCCTCGGTTCTTGACCCTCAAGCCAAGGCCCCTCAAGGCATGCCTCTGCAAAGGCACTGCAAGACACTACTCTCAAGTGAGGTAACACAATGACACACATAATGTATTAGAGTTGCTTATGGCACTCCACCGAGGAAAGCACAAGAACCTGTCACAAATCAACTGGAGGTTGCCAAGAACAATCACCTTCTCTTGCCAACGCCTCCAACAACCTCTAAGCCAGCTAGGTGGCATGCACCCACCAAGAGTAACAAGAAATCTTTGGCCAAACGATCCCTAAGTACCACTAGATGCAACCACACATGCAAATGCACTTGGAATCACTCAATCTCACTTTGGATATGCAACCATGCAAGAGATATGAGTAGGAGGGGTTTGCTTTAGCTCACAAGGATGTCAAAAGTGTTAGAAAGTTGAGAGAGATGCCAATGAACTGGCCATCTTCAATTTATAACACCTCACAAGAAAATAGAGCCGTTACCCCTTCACTGCGCTTTTCTCGAGACCGTCCGATGCATTCAATTTTTGTGTGCCAATCTTCACGATTCAAAACTAGCCATTACGAGTGTGTCAGATGCGTCCAAACAAGACCTCTGGATGCTACACAGTGCCTTCAAACATAGTCCAGAGGCGTCGTAAAAACCTCTAGACACTCTGTCGGACGCACCGTAGCACGCTCGCCGCTCGCACCTCCAGACATGATCGCCGCTCGCACGCACCACCAACGCAACAATCTCCGGACGCTGATGCCACGCGTCCGACGCGACACTGTCGGACACGTTCGGACTAGCTCCTCTCAGCGCCGCATGGCCGACACCTTGTGACTGAGAGTTAGTATGTTTTCACCAATTTCATGCATCCGACGCAATAGAAAATAGCCATTTCATTTTCTCAGAAGCATCTCTACCCTGCAAGCTCTACCGCCTTTGCAAATGTGCCAACACCAAGTGTACATCACCATGTGCTCGTGTGTTAGCATTCACAATCATTTCAAAAGTTTTCCAATTAGCACACTAGATCTTAAATGCATCAACATGTATGATCAACCTAGTGGCACTCATGAAGCAAATTACCGAAGATCTCTCATCTTCATAGTTCGGCTATTAATCCTAAATCACTCACACCCTCTTTGGTGTCTTGAGTGCAAAAACAAAATGGCCCTATAGCTTTATACCTTTGTCTTGAGCCCATTTTGCCTTTCCATCATCCGCCAAGTCTCCAAATGACATGATTCACTTCACATCATCATGTAACCTTCTTGGTCCATCGATCTCGACCTCACTTGCTCTTCACTGTTGAGTCGCTCCATTGGCACCAAGTCTTGCTTAAGCTTCACCATCGCATTGTCCTTCGCTTCAAAGCCTCCTTGCCATTCACACATCCAACCAGTCCATTGAGCCAAGCCTCATCTTGATCTTCTCCATCTTGGTTACATGACTCCATGTCATGTCTCATATACAATGAGATCCTCACTTGGAAAGGATCACCTTATCTAAATCATCCACTTGGAATCAAGGTTAATTCTAGGGTTTCACCAATTAGCCAAAATCAAACCAGGGACTTTCAGCTCTAATGTCCCCTATGTCCATGTTCTTCATAGCTTCCACCATCTAAGGTCCACCAACATCATCTAGATTTTCTTCTTTATCTTGTGACCCATTGGTTTCATCAAATTGCACATCATGGGCTTCTTCAAGAATTCCACTATAGGTGTTCCACACTCTATAAGCTTTGCTTGTAGTTGAGTATCCAAGTAGGAACCCTTCATCACATCTCTTGTCAAATTTTCCTAATCTTGTGCCTTTCTTCAAGATATAGCATTTACAACCAAACACTCTAAATTATGCAATGTTGGGCTTTCTTCCATGGAGTAGCTCAAATGGAGTCTTCTCAAGCAAAGGATGATAATAGAGTCGGTTGATGTAGTAGTATGTCATGTTGATTACTTCATACCAAAAGGATTGAATCACACTGTACTCACTAAGCATTGATCTTGCCACATCAAGCAATGTTCTATTCTTCCTCTCAACTAGGCCATTTGATTGTGGATTGTATTTGGCTGAGAATTGATGTCCAATGCCATATTCATCACAAAGATCTTCTATTCTTGTGTTCTTGAATTCACTTCCATTGTCACTTCTTACTTTCTTGATTCTAATTTCAAATTCATTGTGACATCTCTTAACAAAGGTCTTGAATGTGTCAAATACTTCACTCTTGTCACCAAGAAAGAATACCCAAGTGAATCTAGTGAAATCATCAACTATGACAAATCTATATTTGTTGCCTCTAATACTAGTGTATGTAGTTGATCCAAATAGATCCATGTGCAACAACTCAAATGCCTTGCATGTGCTCATTGTACACTTCTTTGGATGAGTGTTTCCATCTTGCTTCCTGGCTTGACATGCACTACAAAGCTTGTCCTTCCCAAACTCAACATCTTTCAAGCCTTTGACAAGATCATGCCTCACAAGCTTCTTCAATTGTTTCATTTCAACATGACCAAGTCTTCTATGCCATATAACCAACCCATGCTAGACTTAGATATCAAGCAAGTTGACATATGAGCTTTACTAGCATAAAAATCAATGAGGTAGAGGTTCTCATGTCTAAATCCTTTGAATACCAAATTTGAACCATCTACACTAATGACCTCCACATCATCAACACCAAAGATGCACTTGAAACGAAGATCACATATTTGAGCAACCAAGAGAAGATTGAAATCCAAGCTTTCAACTAGCAACACATTTGAGATACGCATATCATTTGAGATTGCAATTTTACCAAGTCCAATGACCTTTCTATTCTTGTTGTTGCCAAAAGTGATAGAATCAACACCACTATCATTAATTGAGTCCAACATTCTTGATGTACCGGTCATATGTTGAGTGCAACACTATCAATAATCCAATGCCTTTCTTTGGCTTTGTAATTGACCTACAAGCAAATCAATGAAGCTTAAGTAGCCACACTTTCTTGGGTCCTTATAGGTTAGTGACTAAGCTCTTTGGTACCCAAATAGCCTTCTTCTTTGGGCCCACAATTGGTGTACCAACAAAATTAGCATGCACGCCCTTCACACCCTTGATAAATACATAGCAAGAATCAAAAGGTACAGCATTAACAAATTTCTTGCCATTGTTCTTTTTAGGGCAATTGTGCTCTAGGTGCCCAACTTGCCTGCATCTATTGCAAACCGACCATTGCTCTTCACAAAGCTATGCTTTGGAGTTGTGAAAGCCATCTAGCCCTTCTTGGGAGTATAACCCAATCCTTCTTTGTTAAGAGAATCTTTAGCTACCCAAGCATTTTAGCAAGTGGGCCTTACCACCACAGGCTTTGCCTTAAAGCATGAGTGAGCTCACCCACCTCTCTCTTGAGAGTCTCATTATCAACCATTAGTGAGGCATCACATAAGTGAAACCATCATTAGTGGTAGAGTTAGAGTTAGTGGTGGTGGATGAAAAGCTAAAAGAAGAGTTAGAATTTGACATGACAACCGTAGATAAAAAGATTCATCAAGAATATCACATGTCAAACCAACATCACATGATACAAAAACTTTTTCATCTTCATGTTGCTCAAGTAGCAAGGAGTGAGCGTTCTCAAGCTTGGAATGAGTCTTGCCAAGTTCCTCATGGTATTTCACTAGACACTCATGAGAAGCCTTGAGCTCACAAAGGGATTTCTCAAGGATTTGCACATTTTGAGCAATTCCTTACACTCTTTGCTCTTGGCTATAGCAATATCTTAAGTTTGTTGTAGCATATCATAAAATTGATATTTAGTTGGTTTTTCATCATCATTATCATTATCAATAGCATGCCCATATTCAACTTCACTATCACTATCACTATCATCATATACCTTAGTGCCTTTGGCCATGAAGCATGAAGATGATGAGTCAAATAGTGAAGGCTTCTTGGTGATAGCAATAGAAGTAAATGCCTTGTTGGATGTCTTCTCTTGCTCATCGTCATACTCGTCATCATCACTATCCCAAGTGACCACATAGGTGTAAGGTCCTAAAGGCTAGGGGTGAATAGCCTATAAAAATTTTTGCAAAGCACTAAAACAACCGGTTAGAACTTAAGATGGCGAAGCTCTTCTAGCACTAGCTCAACTAAGATATGCAAGCCACCTACACAATTCTAGCAAGAGGCTGTGATCACTAAGCACAACAATAAGCCTAGGTTGCTAACTTACTCCTAGTGAACAAGATAACTACAACTAATTACCACTAGAGAGCTAAAATAACAACTAGCACTACACAAGATATATCTATGAAAGAAGGTGCAAGAGAGGGGATTGGATTGTTATACCACCGATGTAGAGGTGATTAACCAATCAATAACAATCACAAACAAAAATATGAATCCTCGGTAAACAAGATGACATAATAATTTTTTACCAAGGTTCACTTGCTTCCCGGTAAGCTAGTCCTCATTATGCCAATACACCCACTTGGAGGTGTGCCCACTAAATGGCATCACCTAACCAAACCCACAGCCTTAGGTGTGGCACTATCAACACAAGATGGGGATCCTCCAAGCCATGAGCAATCCACTAGAGTAGCCAATTGCGATCTCCCATGAGGAAGGCTCTAGAACCCATCACAATACACCGATGTGGCCTCGAACAATCACCAACTCGAGCTCAACCAGCGCTGCTGCTCCAAGATGTCTAGGGTGACAGGAATCACCCAAGAGTAATAAGAAATCCATAGCAATCACCATGATCAAGTGCCTCTAGATGCAAACACTAAGCAAATGCACTTGAATCTCACTCACTCTCTTTTGAATCAAGCAACAAAGCAAGGAGAGGAGTGGAGGAAGTCTTTTCAGCTCAAAGTATGCTATAGGATGTTAAAATGGGCAAGAGAGACCTCCCATGGCTTGCCAACCTCTTATTTATAGCCCTCAAAAAGAATCCAACTGTTATGCATCGAATCTGCCCCGCACGGTACCTCCTGTTGATGGTAGATAAGTATCTTTTTAACCATCAACATAGCATAAAAAAGACCTAAATATAAATATCATCTAGCTACAGGGGCTATACTGATAGAATTTCATGAGTTTTAGTGAATATCTATTTCTATAGGGGGTTATTGGGAAATAACCAAAAAAGGCCCACATGTAAGATTTACATAGGACACCAGATGGGGATCACCCCACATAGGAATCACCCCACGCATAAGAATACTCTAGAAGACACCAGACCAGACCGGAGGCCATTTGGCCACGTGGGCAGGGCGTCCGCCCTATCCACCAGGGCACCCGCCCTATGAGGTGGACCAATCAGGTCCAACCTCACGGATCCTGCCCCAACCGCCTTTGAGGATCAATCTTCACTATGCATTAAGGTCGGTTTGATCCAAGGGCTGTGGTGCATTTGAGGAGGCTATATAAGCAAGGCCCCTGGCCTGGGGAGAAACCCAAATTCATTTCCTACTTCATTGCTAATTCATTCGTCAAGGGAGAAGCCCTAATCAAGCCCTAGAGCCACCATCTCAATTAGATCTCCATAGTCATAACATAGCTACATAGGATTAGAAACTAGAAGGAGTCAAGCTTCGCTTGGTTTCCAGATCTGTCAAGAGAGTTCTTGGTAATTCTCTCCTACTTTATATTTGTTCTTGTATTATTTCTATTGTTCATCATGTACTATGAATAAGACTTTGCTCTATTCTATTATATTAGATATGACTTTGCTCTATTTGCTTATATTCTTAATTATAATATTCTTAGTCTACTTTGATTATATACTTGGCATAGTTGGATTAGAATTATATCTAAGTATAGGATCATATAGCACTTGCTCATTGGTACAATGGGTGAGTGGTGAATATTGTGTAGGCGTGGTGACTATACCGTATTTTCCTATGATTACACCCTATATTCCGGACCGTGAGGTAGATCATGGGAGTGACAGTCACGTTGAGTCCTTTGTAGTCCTCCTCCTGAGTATAGGACAGGTAGAATGCAACTATTACCGGGAAGTGATTGCTATGTTCTTCATCTTCCTTTGTAATATTCACTATGCATGGGTATAACCTTTTCTTGCCATGATTGCCAAGTGTAATTACACTAATCATTGTATGCTATGGCATATAGTTAGAATAACTTAGGATTTATTCTTATAGTTCGTCCTAGTTCCATGTTAGTGATATAGACTTAGAGTAATTCTATTGAGATGTGTTATTATTTTATGTGGCTATGTGCTTATCACTTATCATTCATTATTTACCATTCATTCATTATATATATATTTATCATGTGACACTTACCCTATATGAGAGATAGACAAAGACATGGTTATACTCTTCATTGTCACATGCAGTGATGCTCATTGCTCATATCCTTAGCTCTTCCTTCCCATGGGTAAAAATATAAATAACAATACCTGGTTTACTCCTGGTTAAAATGATACATTGGTAATATCTGTGCGCTTGTGGATTTTATATTTATTTTCTAGAGGAGCATTTGCATTTATTTAATACCACATTTCTGGTGCCATGCTGGGGATGACAACCTAACTTAAGTGATGCTAAGAAATGCCAACACACATTTTTGGCACCATTACCGAGGAAGGTTTAGGCTATTCAAAAGGATATGAGCCATCACTTGCATCCACTAATGTGATTGAGGAAACTTAGTCTACTAACTCTCTACAGAATTACCCTTGTTTTTCAATTTGTGTATATTTTGTAGGGTAATGAATGAACAAATTTGATCTTCCTCTTTAGATAATTATCTTGAAAACCAAAGAATTCAGATCGAAGGACTAGAGTTGAACTCAAGAGAGTTCACACATCATCATTTCAGATCAAAGATCCATCCGATTAGGAAGATCACCAAAGAGTAATACGCAACTTGATACCAGAGTTCGAAGCCATGGTGAACAAGTCACTTTGTTATTTCTCCGCTCCAACTATGGATAACATTCAGACTAGACCTGCTGCGGACATTGATTGGCCATTTGAGCTTAAGCCTGTGCTCATCAATATGGTGCAAGCTAGCCAGTTTTGTGGGAAGGCACATGAAGATGCTAGTGCTCGTCTCCAACACTTTCTGGAGATTTGTAGCACTTCCACCATCAAGGATGTCCCTAGAGATGCCATACTACTTCGCCTCTTCCCATTCTCACTCTTAGAAAGAGCGAAGCAGTGGTTTTATGCAAATAAGGAGAAGAATACTACGTGGGCACTCTTCTCTACCAATTTCTTGGCGAAGTTCTTTCCCATGGGCAAGACAAATGCTCTTCAGCTGAAAATATCAAGTTTTCAATAGCAACATGATGAGTCTGTCCTAGAAGCATGGGAGCTCTTTCAAGATTACATCCTAGAATGTCCTCATCATGGAATGGAGAATTTGCTATTTATGCAAACATTCTATCATGGGCTTGTTGACACTTCTAACACCACTTAAGCTAAGTTGTCATCCTTAGCATGGCACCAAAAGTGTTGGTATGAAAACTGCTCCTAAAAATAAATATTGGATCCACAAGCGTACAGATTAAATATCATTGCAGCACTTCACGGGGAAGTATTCCAGGTATCGTTATTTATATTTAGCTCAAGGGAAAGAACTAAGGACTTAAACAATAAGATAAACTTGCAAAACATGACTACTTATGAGTGATTGATTGCACAGTCACTTACTTTGGCAGGGGGTAAACCATGATAGATAAGTAAGATAAAGTATAAAGCTCAGGGAATAAATCACACAGAGATTAGAAATAGACTACTTAGCATAAAGGGTAGGTTGACATCTGATTAGTTCAAGAAATAGAACTCCTAAATAGGTTCTAATCTAGTAAGTCATTCATCTACTCTAATGCTACACTATCATATATAGCACAAAAGACTCTTCATCTATGTATAAGGATCATTGCTATAAAAAGCCAAGACATAGAAAGACTTCCTATGCAACTTTGGTTCTGCTAGTCCTATCAACGGGGGATGGAATATGAAGGACTCAACAAAACTGTCACTTTCACGATCTACCACACGACCCGGCCAATAGGGTGCATTTGCAGGTAAATGACATCTAAGTACCATGCTTACATGAAATCTACCACCTAACCCTCCCGCGAAGAGAGCTAAGCGCTTTTCAAACATATACATAAAATCATTATCAATCATAACCATATCAAATGTAGAACTAGAATAAACTAGGAACATAATAAATAGAAACATAATGATATTAGAATAAAGTCTCAAGAAAGGATACAAGATAATACCAATCCTTGATGATGAAGATCCAAAATTCCGAGCACAATCGCCCGATTCTTCCTATATCTAGTCTAAACCTATGTAGAACTTGAAGATTTAGACTAGCTATTCTAATTCTCTAGTGGAGAAATCTCTAAAACCCTGGCTCTTCTAATGGCTACCTCTAGAATGAATTCTTGAATATGAATTAGGGTTTCACCCAGGGGCCAGGGGTCTTGCTTATATAGCCCCCTAGGATGCACCGTAGCCCTTGGATCAAACCGACCTACATAGATGATTGAGATTGCTCCTCAAAGTCTGTGGAGGCAGGATCCGTGTGCTCGCACCTAATTGGTGGAGGTGAGCGGGTGGTTGCCCACAGGGGCTGGGCGGCCGCCCAGCCACCTAATAGGTGGGCCCTCTGCTTCAGGGTGCTACCTTTCTGAGTCTTCTAGATTATTCCTGAGTTGCTGGACGGGGCTTTCTCTCTATGTAAATCCGACATGTGGACCCTTTTTGGTTCTTTTCTGATAACCCCCTGCAGAAATAGACATTCACCAAAACTCATGGAAATTGTTAGTGAAAGCCCTAAGTCTATGGTGATGTTCATTTTATACCCCCTTTTCTCTCTTTAGTTGACATATAAAATTGATGGTTAACAACCGTCAACAACACTCGTGAGACCATGGATGCTACTGCTGGAGGTGCATTCTTATCACTTACCATTTCTCAAGCCACAGCTGTAGTGGAGAAGATGGACTCCAACCAAGGTTGGAGTGAAGAAAGAACTCAAGGCCGCAAGAGAGGTGGAGGTATGCACAAGCTCAAGGAGGTAGGCATGCTGTCTGCCAAGATAGATTGCTAATGAAGAGGCTCGATGAGAGAGCTGGTGAGAAGAAAGAAGTCATGCACATTCATGATTCTTGCATGACTTATGAGAATGTGGAGAAACTGGGCATTCAGGCAACACTTGCCCAGAGCTACATGAGGATGTGAACTACATCAATAACAACAACAGCAATTATTATCATCCTCAACAGAATCAAAGTTAGAATCAACAGTAAAGGCCTAACTACTCAGGTAACTACTCAGGTAATTATCAAGGTAATAATTCTTTCAATTCTTTTAATCAGCCACCTTTGAGAGAGTTAGTGCTTAATCAAGGAAAGTTAATAGATAAACTATCTAAGAAGTTAGCATTCCAATGATAAAATGTTAGAAACAATTAATAATAGAATGGATAACTTTTCTACTGCTATCAAGAATCAACATAGCTTTAATGAAATGATTGAGTCATAAATATCCCAACTTTTTACTGCTGTTCCTCTAGAATGTCAAGGTAAGTTTCCAGGAAAACTGAAAGAATTAGAATCTGCAAATCTTGTAGACATCTTTAATGCAAGAAGCAACAGGAGTGTTCTGATAGCTGGTTGGAACGTTGAGACTCTCCCAATCAAGAAAGGCGATCCAGGGAGACCGGTCATCCCGATCTCCATCGGGAGTGTGAACTTCAATGAAGCAATCTGTGACTTTGGTGCAAGCGTCAACATCATGCCCGAGGTAATTTATGTAAGAATGTTTGATTATCCTTTATTCTACACAACCATGTGCTTGCAGCTTGTAGACGAGTCACTCTGTTATGCCCAAGGAATCCTAGATCTCCATGGGCTCTTCTCAATTCCTCAGAGCTCGATCATAACACCATGTACACCATGATCATGTGGTCATCTCTATGCCATCTAGATCCCTCATCATGTGTTGCTAATTTATTCTATGTACTCTTAGTGAAACTATTAGTAACTTGGTGTGTCATCAATTAACCAAAACTAAACAAGAGCTTTCAATCTCCCATTTTTGGTAATTAGTGACAACCTTCACAAAGATATGGAAATTAAATTAAATTGATGAAATTGAATTGCTTATCTAATATATTTTGGTCATGAAGCAAAAATTGGACAACCATTTCAATTTTGGTTTTGGTAGAATAGCTCCCCCTACATATGTGCTTTCATGGGTTTGGTTCAATTCATCACATATGTATGGATAAGAATTGTGGTAGAGTTATTTCTACCAAAATGATGCTAAGGTATATAGATGGACCTTTGAAGCGTGATACCAATTGGAGTGCGATAATATACCATCCTTAGCACCATTGTAGCTAGACATAGATCAAAACTCTAGATACCTTGTGAGATCAACAGTACAAGCATAATATCTTGATTTACATGATAAATCACTATGTCTAGTTATCACCTATGCATGCTAGTACTTTATTTCATCATTCAAGTTCTATACTAGCATACATCATTCAAGCATGAATATTGAATTTAAATCTTGCAATGCAACATTCCATCATGTTAATGCTCATCCAAATGCAACAAATAGTCCATGAGCTTGCTCCCCCTATTTGTATGCTCAAATTTTAAATTGACCCCCTTCCATTGCCATATCTTAACTTACTTCTCCCACTTTGTCAACAATCACCAATAAAGGTGCAGATAGTCGAGAGAACTAAGTCAGTCAATCTATGGTGAGGATCATATTATGGCCAAATCTAGATCACTTGTCTAGAATATGTAATTCGGTTTGAACCAAGGGCAAGCTTCTTCACACCTCATGAAGCATAAGGGTTATCTTGACCATGTTGAATTACACATCTTGAGCTCATTTTCTAGATTTAACACTAGGATTGCAAGCCCATAAACATGTCATATGTTACCACTAGATCAAATCAATCATAAGAACAATAGTGGTACCATACATACATCAAATTCATTTGATTTTCGTGAATGATCCTATAGATGCACATATGTCTAGATGATCTAAAAGAAGTCCTAGACAAGAATAGATTCCATGCCAAACAACTTTACCTTGCTTTGTCTAAGGAGAGGCATGTCATATAATGTGGAGGTGCATCAACTCATGTTGGAGAAGTCAAGTATGTTCAATTTATTTCTCAACTTGCAAAATCTTTTCTCATCAAGTGGCTTGGTAAATATGTCAGCTAGTTAATCTTGGGTGCCATTGCTCATAATGCTAATATCACCCTTTTATTGATGATCTCTTATGAAGTGGTTCCTTACATCAATGTGCTTTGTCCTTGAGTGTTGAACCGGAATGTTGGTCATCTTGATAGCACTTTTATTATCACAAAACAAAGGCACTTTCTTGAACTTTACTCCAAAGTCATTCAAGGTGGCTTTCATCTAAAGTAGTTGTGCACAACAAGTTCCCGCACTAATGTATTTGGCTTCGGCGGTGGAAAGTGCCACACAATTTTGCTTCTTTGAAGACCATGAAACTAGAGACCTTCCAAAGCTAGACCCCTTGGGATACCATAAACCAACATCTTGTGTGCCCTTGAGATACCTCAATATTCTTCTAGCCGTGGTCAAATGACTCTTTCTAGGTGAGGCTTGATATCTTGCACACATGCACACACTAAACATTACATCAGGCCTAGAAGCGATGACATAGAGCAAGCTTCCAATAATTGATCTATAGAACTTTTGATCTACCATGTTGCCACTATCATCAGTATCCAATTCTCCATTAGTGCCCATTGGTTTGCTAATTGGTTTGACATCTTGTAAACCAAACTTTTTGATCATGTCCTTGATGTACTTGACTTGACTCATGAAAGTACCATTCTTCATTTGCTTGATTTGAAGTCCAAGGAAGTAACTAAGCTCTCCAAGCATTGACATCTCAAATTCACTTGCTATCATTTCACCAAACTCTTCACAAAACTCTTGATTGGTTGAACCAAAAATGATATCATCCATATAGATTTGCAATATAAACAAGTCCTTGCCAATCCTTTTGGGGAAGAGAGTAGTGTCAACCTTTCCCATCTTGAACCCTTTAGAGAGGAGATAATCTCTCAACCTCTCATACCATGATCTTGGTGCTTGTTTCAAACCATACAATGCCTTCTTGAGCTTGTAAACATGGTTAGGCTTTTTGTCATCTTCAAAACTGGGTGGTTGCTCAACATAAACCATCTCAATGATGTACCCATTGAGAAATACACTCTTCACATCCATTTGATATATCTTGATGTTGGGGTACAAGCATAGGCTAGTAAGATTCTAATTGCCTCTAATCTTGCCACTGGTGAATAGGTTTCTCCAAAGTCAAGACCCTCAACTTGAGTATATCCTTGTGCAACTAATCTTGCTTTGTTTCTCACAACTAAGCTATCTTGATCTTGCTTGTTCTTGAAGACCCACTTGGTGCCAATCACATTGTAGTTCTTTGGCCTCTCAACAAGCTCCTAAACCTTATTTCTTGTGAAGTTGTTTAGCTCTTCATGCATGGTATTTACCCAATCAGCATCCTTCAAAGCTTCTTGTATCTTGGTTGGCTCTAGAAATGATACAAATGAGTAGTGCTCACAAATAGTAGCCACCCTTGATCTTGTTTGTACACCTCATTCAATGTCACCAATGATATGATCTAGAGGATGATCTCTTGCAATGTTGGATGGTTGGAGTACTTGGAGTTGATTGCTTGAGCTAGCTTGACCTTGATCTTGAGCTTCACCTTGAGAGCCTCTAGTACTTGCTTGATTTGAATCAATGTGAATATCTTGACTAGTCATGTGAAGCTCATCATCATCATCAACTTGTCTTGGCCTAATGTCACCAACATCCATGTTTCTCATTGCATTAGTCAATTAATCTCCACCTACATCATCATGATTTTGAGCTTCACTTTGATATCCTTGGGTTTCATCAAATTCCACATCATGAACTTCCAAGGTGCCATTTGCCAAATTCCAAACTCTATAAGCCTTGCTAGTAGTGGAATATCCAAGTAGGAACCCTTCATCACATTTCTTGTCAAACTTTCCAAGTCTTATGCCTTTCTTGAGAATATAGCATTTGCATCCAAAGACTCTAAAGTACGCAATGTTGGGCTTTCTTCCATTCTTGAGCTCATATGGTGTTTTCTTATGCAACCCATGGCAATAGAGTTGGTTGCTAGAATAGCAAGCCGTGTTGATAGCATCACACCAAAACCTTTGGCTAACATTATATTCACTAAGCATTGTTCTTGTCATATCAATCAAGGTTCTATTCTTCCTTTCAACTACACCATTGGATTGGGGAGCGTAGGTTGGTGAAAATTGATGTCCAATTCCAAGCTCATCGCACAACTCTTCAATTCTTGTGTTCTTGAACTCATCCCCATTATCACTTCTAATCTTCTTGATGGTGGTCTTAAATTCATTTTTAACTCTCTTGATAAATAATTTGAATATGCCAAAGACTTTACTCTTGTCATAGAGAAAGAACACCTAATTGTATCTAGTGTAGTCATCAACCATCACAAAACCATACTTATTGTTACCAATGCTTTTGTTTGTTGTTGGCCCAAACAAGTCCATGTGCAATAACTCGAATGGCTTTGATGTGCTCATTTCACTCTTCTTAGGATGTGGCTTTCCAACTTGTTTGCTGGCTTGACATGCACTACATGGTCTATCCGTCTCAAAAGTGACATCCTTCAAGCCTCTAACTAAGTCATGCCTCAGTAGCTTGTTCAATTATTTCATTCCAACATGACCAAGCCTTCTATGCCATAACCATCCCATGCTAGATTTGCTAAGCAAGCATGATGTGAGTTGAGTATCACTAGCATTAAAAATCCACCAAGTACAAGCTACCATGCCGAAATCCTTGGAATATCAAACTTGAATCCTCTTCATCTATGACTATTGGTATTTTTAAGATGCACAACGATAAATCCACAAGCGCATGGATACCATTGTAGCCTTCACCTAGAGGGTTTTAAATATCGTATCTATAGGGAAATGTGTGTGAGTCGCCTAACCACTAGTTTATCTAAGGGTGTAGCAATCAATGTTAAGATATGGTGGATAGAGAGGATTCCTATGGCAATGATCCTATGCAAGGCAAGGTGATGGTTCAAATGTCCTTCTAATGTTCACTTTGGGACACCGCTAGATGAAAGAGCACTACTAAGAGAACTCTACCGACATGACTATAGTCCTACTAATTTAAGAACCTACTCAAAGCAGTATGGATGGGATAAACTCACTCCCCGTAACTACCACACAACTATGAATAGAGCACAAACACAGGTAACCGATAGCCTAAACACCATGCTTACGCTAACAATTACTACTCTAATTTAGAATGTTACATGAACTAGAGCAATCAAAAGAACTATGAATGAATGAACAAAAGAGTAAGATAAATACCTAAATAAAGATCAATTACCAGAAGTATCTGAGATGCAGGCTCTGGGCCCGCTCGGCCTCCGGTTCGGTCTAGTGTCTTCTCGTGTCTTCTAGAGTATTCTTCTTTGTGCGTGGGGTCTTTCTCTCTATGTGAACCTTACATGTGGGCCTTTTTCTTGGTTCTTTTCAGTTGACACCCTATAGAAATAGATATTCTCCAAAACTCATGGAATTCTATTAGTGTAACCCCTATATCTAGATGATATTTATATTTAGGTCCTTTTTAATGTTTTGTTTGATATTTAAAATTAACACTTATCTACCACCAACAAACTCCCCCAAGCTTACCCTTTGCTCATCCCTGAGTAAAGATAAACTCAGTGATGGATCAGGAGTTGCTATAATGCTTTCACGCCTCAAAATTACACATGCGTTCAGATAAGAACTCTCCTCTGTATTTGAGTGAACTATTCTAACTTTTAAACTTACCCATATTACCTTTCACCATAGGGCTTGTAGCCATTATTTGGGTCTTGAGCAGTTGAAAGACAGAAAGTTAAGTCAAGCACCATGTTTCTAGCTCTTTGATCAACCTTCATTCTGGAGTTTTTATAGATTTTTAAATAAAACTCATAGATTCCTTTGTATGATCCTCTCAAGTCTCTCATTTGTGGTATTTATGGTTCCTTACTAAGGCATTGATGGTGTATGTCTTCTCTCTTCTCACCCTATAACTAATAGGCTTATATGGAGTTCATAGGTGGGAAAGAAACAACTCATACATGCTTGCAATACATATGTTGCCTAGTCCAACCATGGATCTAGAGGAACTCATCATATAATCAAATCAAGATGTGCATGTGTGGATGCAAATGAGCAGTGAAAAATATGATAAAGAATATTTGTGGAAGGTAGAAGAGGTGAAAGCCTAATTCTACAATGCTCCTTTGCAAAGGGTAACTTCTCTCAACTTGAAACTTTGAGGAACTAAAAAAACTAGGGCTTTTCTCTATATGTATATATTTTTTCACATGTTTTTTGAAGATAGCCCAATCTATGATACAATGGAATTTTAGAGAGAATAAATGAGAACAACTTAGAGCATTTATTTTGGAAACTTGGATAGCAGGCAAGGAAATCCTATGGAAAAATATTTTTGATGTTCACTCCCAGTGTAGGAGTAAAACATTTTTAATGGATCTAAATGGGTGAAAATATGGTGCGTACTTCTAGGGTAGAAGTAGCAAGAGGTGCATATTGTGTGTGATCTTGATTTTAATCGTATAAAAAGCTCCTAAGGGTCAACATAGCTGGATCAAACTCAAAGCACACAAGCAGTAAATAGAGATGTGGAAGTTTTCCTAGTCTAACATGCATGTATGGCTATGGTAGGTATTTAAGCTCTTGTCATACAGGAACTCAATGTCACTAGGAACAAGATAAACAGTAGCTTAGACCTTCCCATATCATATCCGTCAACTACCTAGACTTAGATCAAGCATTCACTACCCACAGGTTTCAGGTTTAGAGCAAATCTGAAATCAAAACACTTGTGTCCAAAACTCAAGAGAGTTTGAGGTTGAAAACTAGGTACTTAAAAGGAATTATGGCAGAGCAACTATTCATCATTTCCATGCAAGAGATTATTCAGATAGTCCTCTTCTATTAACAACTTCTTTAAAACTGAACAAGTAAACTAGACACACCTTTTTATTTTACTTTCATTAATTTAGATCATAATTAATGCTAAATAAGAAAACTCATGAAAAAAGGTAGTAATAAGGGAAGAGCATACTTAGTTGGATACATGGGGGTGCTCTCCCCTAAGCTGGATGTTAACATAGTCATTCGATCTTGTGGTGTAACAGACTGACAGCGGAGTTGTACTTCCTCTACTAGAGCACTGGTTGATGTTGATGATGATTGTGGTAGTTCTCTTATAGTGAATGGAACATCTACCTATATGTCAGGTCCTCATGATAACTCCTGCACACTCAAATAGACAACACAACTTGTGGAACACATCAAGGGTTAGGAAATCAAGCATTGATTATCTAGGGTGTTGCCTATGATCTCTAAGCAGAATTCAGCAGGATATTCTTTTTTATTTCTTTTAGTTATTTCAAATTCTATATAATTAATTGTGTCTAATTCTTCTTCTGGCAATTGTGCATCAAGGAAAGCTTTTAAACGTTGGCAATTTACCTTGAAAATCTTACCTTCATCATTTTGAAGAGTGACTGCTCCATGTGATGCTACTTAAATTACCTTGAATGGTCCTTCCCATTTGCTTCGTAGTTTCCCATATTTGAACAGCTTCACTCTAGAGTTGAATAGCAACACCTTGTCGCCTGGTTTGAGTTCCTTCTTTAATCTTTTGTCATGCCACCACTTTGTCCTCTCTTTGTAGGTCTTTGCATTATGATATGCCTTTTCTTGCCATTCTTCTAGCTCAGAAAGTTGCATTTTTCTTTTCTCCCTAGCTCCTTCAAAGTCCATGTTCCATCTCTTTATGGCCCAGTGTGCGTTGAATTCTAGCTCGATAGGTTAGTGGCATGTCTTCCCGTAGACCAGTTGGTATGGTGACATTCCAAGAGGTGTTTTGTAAGCTGTTCTATAAGCCCATAGTGCTCCATGAAGCTTATCCTTCTAGTCTATCCCCATCTTGTTGACAATCTTTTGTAGAATGTTCTTGATTTGCTTGTTTGATGTTTCTACTTACCCACTTGTTTGAGGATGGTATGTTGTCGCAACATTGTGACGGACCCCATGATTGTGTAGGAAGCATTGAAACTTCCTATCAATGAAGTGAGAACCTCCATCGCTAATCACCATGCGTGGAACTCCAAAGCGTGGAAAGATTGTTTCTGCAAACATCCTCTTGGTGTGGTTGGAATCTGTAGCTCGACATGGTAGAGCTTCAACCCACTTTGAAACATAGTCAACTACCACCAAGATATATTCGCACTGCTAGGATTTTGGAAATGGTCCCATGTAGTCGATTCCCCAGACATCAAAGAGTTCTATTTGGAAGGCTTTTAGTGAGTGGCATGGCATCTCAACCATTTATGTTCCCATGCCTCTGACATGCTCCACATCTCCGGATGAAATCTTTTGTGTCTTCAGACATGGTTGGCCAGATAAATCCACATTGCCAAATTTTTGCATAAGTATGGAATGCCCCATAATGTCCTCCATATGGCGATGAGTGGCATCTTTGAATGATGTTGATTCCTTCTTCTGTTGGGACACACCTCCTAAGTAGACCATCAGACCATACTCGAAAGAGGTATGGTTCATCCCATATGTGGAGACAACTTTCTTGGATGAGCTTGCACTTTGTTGACACCTCTAACACCACTTAAGCTAGGTTGTCATCCCCAGCATGGCGCTAGAGGTGCTAGTATTAAATTTATATGCTTTTCTAGAAATAATACCGATGTAGCATTTTAACCGGGAGTAATCCAGGTATCGTTATTTATATTTTTACCACTGGGAAGGAGATGCTTATGGATATGACCTATGAACACTGCATGTGATAATAGAGAGCTTAACCATGTCTTTATCTATCTTCTCATACAAGGTAGGTGTCACATAAAATAATAGATATGAATAAATGTTAAATGATAAAGATAAATGAGAGCGCATAGCCACATAAAATAATGATAAACATCTCAATAGAGTACTCTAAGTTTATAACACTAGCATGGACTAGGACGATCTACAAGAATAAATCCTAAGTTATTCTAACTATAAAGTCAAAGCATACAATGATTAGTACAAGAACACCTAACAATCATGGCAGGAAAAGGTTACATCTATGCATAGTGATATTACCAAGAAAGATCATGAACAGAGCAATCACTTCCATGTAATAGTGGTGTTCTACTAGTCCTATACTCGGGATGAGGACTACAAAGGACTCAACAGGACTGTCACTCCCATGATCTACCTCATGATCTGGAATATAGGGTGTAATCACAGATAAATACAGCCTAGGCACCACGCCTACACAATATTTATCACTCACCCATCGATCTAATGAGCAAGCGCTATACGATCCTATGCATAAACATAATTTTAATCCAACTATGCTAAGCATATAATCAAAGTAAACTAAGAACAATATAATTGAGAACATAAGCAAATAGAGCGAAGTCATATTTGATATATTAGAATAGAATAAAGTACTATTCATAGTAGCAAGAACCACGATGAATATTATGATGAAATAGAAGAAATTACCAAGAATGATGATAGATCCGGACTCCAAGCTAGGCTTGACTCCCTCTAGATCTGTTCCTATGTAGCTATGCTACTAAACTATGGAGCTCTAATTGAGATGGTGGTTCTAGGGCTGCTCTGGATTTCTTGAATGAAGTAGAGAATGAATTAGCTAATGAATTAGGGTTTCTCCAAGGGCTAGGGGACCTGTTTATATAGCCCCCTAGGATGCACCTTAGACCTTAGATCAAACTGACCTATACAGATGGCTAGGATTGCTCCTCAAGGTCGGTGGAGGCAGGATCCGTGAGGTTGGACCTCATTGGTCCACCTAGCCGGGCGGCCGCCCACGTGGCTTGGGCGCCCACCCAGCTAGGTCTGCTAGGTGGCCCCAGCTTTGCAGGGTCACCTCCTCGAGTCTTCTAGAGTATTCTTGAGTTGCTGGACGGTGTATTCTCTCTATGTAAACCTGACATGTGGACCTCTTTTGGTTCTTTTTTGATAACCCCTACAAAAATAGACATCACCAAAACTCATGGAATTCTGTTAGTGCAACCCCTATAACTAGATGGTATTCATGTTTTCATCCTTTCTCAGGTTATCTTGATGGTTAAAAATGATACTTAACTACCATCAACAAGCTTCCCCAAGCTTACCTAATGCTCGTCCCTGAGCAAAGATAGGCTTAGTGATGGATCAGGAGTTGCTACAGTGCATTCCCACCTCATAAGTGCACATGCCTTCAAACAAGAACTTTTCTCTAGACTAGAGTGAACTATTCTGACTCAAGACTTACCCATATTACCTTTCACCATGGAGCTTATAATCATCTCTTAGGTCTTGAGCAGTTGAAAGACAGAACGGTCAAGTCAAGCACTATATGTCTTGCTCTTCGATCAACTATTATTCTAGAGTTTTTGCAAGATTTTCAAAATAAAACTCAGAGATTCCTTGTATGACCCTTTCAAGTCTCTCATTTATGGTATTTCTGGATCCTCTCTAAGGCAAGTGTAAGGTATACTTTCTCTCTTCTCTCAGAATATGTGGTATTTGTGGAACTTAGGCATAGTGAGGTTGCCTTCTCTCTCTCACCCTATATCTAAAAGGCTTCTGTGGAGCTCATAGGTGGGGAGACAACTCAAACTACTTGCATATATTGCATAGTTAAACCATGGATCCAGAGGAACTAGTCATACAACCAAGTATATGCATGTGAATGAGGGGAATATAAAGAGTGATAGGAATGATGGTAAAGGAAACAAAGAGATAATTAAGAGGGGTGATGGATGATGGTGAAGATCTAATTCTACAATTGCTCCTTGGGGATAACATACCTCCCTTTATTTGGACACTTTGAAGAGGAGAACTTGGTGGCTATATTTCTTTTTCTTGTATTTCCTTTGGGACTTTTGTCCTCTTTCTTTCTTTTCTCTCTTCCCTTTTTTTAGAGCAACCAATCCTCTTAATACAATTATAGCAATAGGGAGTATGCTTTGAGATAACTAGAGCTTTATTGCACAATGAAAAGGGATATGATGGCGACGAATATTTTTGGATGTTCTCTCCCAGTGGAGTTAGAACATTTTTTGGGTGGATCTGGATGGGGAATATGTATATGCGAATGGATGGATGCGTACTCCCAGGGTAGGAGTAGCATAGGTGCGTATTTCCAGGATAGAAACAACACATAGTGTAGTATGTGTATATATGGGTGGTACTTCTAGGAGCAGAAGTAGCACAGAGTGAATGTAGAATGATAAGCATAAGTGGGTGCATACTTCTAAGGACAGAAGTAGCATAGATCAAAGGATGGAGAGCACATAGTATCTTTAATTGCATGACTAGCTCCTAAGGGTCAACACAGCTTAACTACCCTCAATGCCTACAGAGTGATACATATACGAATGGAAGGCTTTCCTATTCTAGTAAGCATGAGTATATGGCTATGGTAGGAACTTTTGAACTCTCATCATAAAGAAACTCATCATGTAGCAACTTAAGATTTTCACAAATAAATTCTTCAGAACTCTAGCATCTCTAGGAGTAAGATGGACAGTAGCTCAAAACCTTCCCATATCTTATCTGTCAACTACCTAGACTTAGATCAAGCATTAGTAACCCACAGGTTTTAGGCTCAGAGCAAAACTTAAGTCTAAACAGTTATGTCTAAAACTCAGGAAAGCGCAAGGTTGAAAACTAGGTACTTAAGAGAGGAATTATGGCAGAGCAACTATTTATCATATCCATGAAGAACTTGTTCTAGGGGGTTCATTTTAGCAATAGATTCTTTAAAGAGCTCTCTTTTATTTAGCTAACAAACTTAAATAGAAAATGAATAGGAAAAACTTTATTAGGTTTCTAAGGTTATTCATCTTTTTAGTTATTTTATCATAGCACGCTGAAAATAAAAGATGTGTGAGAAATACTTAGCTCGATACACGAGGGTTGCTCTCCCCTAAGCTGGATGTTGACATAGTCTGTTGATGTTGCTGACTGGCAGTGAAGGCATTCTAGTCCTCCTGGAGCATCGTGGGTGGTTGCTGTTGGAGACAGCACTCGACTATTGGAGACAGTACTCCGACAGGACGTCCTTCTGCCTATTAGCTCTTCTTGATCCTTTGAATTTTGTGAAGCTCAAATAGATAGCAAAGCTTGTAGAACTGATTAAGTGTTAGTAATAAACCTCTAAACCTTGGATATCTAGAACTTTCCTTAGCTTTTATCTTCTAGCAGGATCTCATATTTTTATAGTTTTATATGTAGACAGAAAAAAAGAAAAAAATAAATATGCTAAAAGATTATTTTTGTGCCACCACAGTGAAAAGCTGTGTGAGCTGTTGCACCACACCTTGTTCACATGGGGCTTAGCATTTTTTTAGGATGCAATGCATGACATATTTTTTATTTTCTTTTTCCTAAGACAGACAGAAACAAAAAGATGCAACTAAGGATACATTTTAGGAAAAGGTAAATATGCAAAAAGGGAAATGCAATTCTAAAAAGGAAAATACAGATAAATACCAAGTTACCTCTTGGTGCGGCATTCAGTTATTTTAAGTCCTTTGAACAGGACCTCCTTGTTCACTCATTGTTTGAGGGGCGCGTCGGATGGCACCACTGGTGTTGGGCGTTGTGCAGGATCTAAATCTGGTTTAACCTTGGGTTTCCATACCTGCTTTGTTGGTGATGGTGACTTGGAGGAGTAAGCTTCCATGATCCCTGTCTCTTCTTCTGTGTATCTCTCCTTAGGTTCTTTTAACCTCCAAAATTTTATTGACTGGTATTTTGCCTCGGCCTCCTTTTGAGCAATGTATGTATACCTGGCGTCCAATAGTTCATCTAGGGTGGAGACTTCTGTAACCTTGTCTGGTATGGGAGTGTAGACTGGTTCTACCATTTTCTCTTCCCTTTCCCTTAGTTCTAATGATCGAATGTATATGTAGGGAACCTTTTCTCCTTCCTTGAATTGTGCTGTTATTGGGTTGTACTTTGTCCAGTGATCTTTTGGTGGTGGAAATTCTTCTTCTTCTGCTGGTTGTACCTCTTCTACTTCTTTGGCGGCATTCTCTTTATAAGGGTACCGATCTTCGTATCTTGATACTTCTCCTTCATAGTCAGCCCATCCATCTATAATGATCTTCTTGTTCTGGCGACAGGTACGCTGCCTTCTCCTTGACTTATTCTTCTTGGGCTCATCGTTGATTATATAATCCATGAAATAGCAGTGTACCTTTTCTGAAGGAAAGTGTAAGTGAACCTTGCCTGTCCCAAGGGCCTTGGTAGTGTTAAGGAATGGTCTTCCTAGGATGATGGGTGGATCATACTCATCTTCACTCATGTTGATGATTAGGAAGTTAGTGGGGATGTAGTGGTCATCAATCTGGATAGGGACATCTTTGGCTATCCCTTCTACGAACTGAAAGGTCTGGTCCACCATCTGTAGTTGCGCATAGATGGGGTCCAAAGGCATATTTCCATATAAATATTCATAAGTCACCTTGGCCATTATGTTGACGCCCGATCTGGTGTCATAGATAGCTTTGTTGAAGGAACATTTGTTGATGGAGCATTGAATGGTCAGGACACCTGGGTCATCCATCTTGATCAAATGTGGGGACTTGAGCTAATGGTCATGCTCTCTGTGGACTGCAGTGACCATCCTTACTGTCTCTGTCTTCTGGGTCTTCTTATTGTTGCCCTTGTTCTTGGTCTTGGTTTTGATCTTGGCTTTGTTGTTCCTAGTGACGGTCTCTCTCTAGCTCATAAGGGTACTGAGGGTGTACTAGAAATTGCAAAACCCTATTCTTGAAGAAGGTTTCTCGCTTGTCCTTGATGTTGAAGATTATCTTGGCAATGTTGGAGTAGATGATGGCTTCGACAGTGTTCAAGAATGGTCATCCCAGAATGATGGGGGACCTCTCATCACCTCCTGTGTCCACTACCATGAAGTCTACAGGAACATACGAGCTGCCTACTTGTACACAAATGTCTTCCTGGGTAGCTGATTGACTGGTCTACAAGTTGCAAGCACATGGTTGTGTAGGATAAAGGACAATTGAACATTTTCTCATATATCACCTTGGGCATAACATTGACACTTGCACCGAAATCACAGATTGTCTCATTGAAATTAGCACTTCCAATGGAGATTGGAACAACTGTCTCCCTGGATCACCATTCTTGATTGGCAGAGTTGGGTCATTCCATGATCCTCTTGGAGGGTCACTCCAATAGCTTCCTGCATTAAATATGTCTACAAGATTTGTAGTTTCTAATCCTTTCAGTTGCCCTAGAATCTTACCTTCGTCTGCGGAAGGAATGAAGTTGGCAAGCTATTGCAACTGAGACTCTAGCATCTTGTTGAAGCTAAGCTAATTCTTTATAGCATTGGAAAAACTATCCATTCTATTATTAACTATTTCTAGAGTTTTATCATAAGACGCTAGATTCTTAGACTGGTTATCCATCAACTTACCTTGATTAAGCACTAACTCTCTCAAAGATGGCTAATTGAAATTATTGTAAGGAGAATTATTACCTTGGTAATTACCTGAGTAGTTAGGCCTCTACTATTGATTCCAGCCTTGATTCTACTGAGGATGATAGTAGTTGTTGTTGTTGTTGAGGTAGTTCACATCCTCCTTCAGCTCTGGGCAATTAGCACATGTATGCCCAGTCTCTCCACACTCTTCATAAGTCATGCGAGAATCAAGAATGTGCATGACTTCTTTCTTCTCAGGGGCTCTCTCATCAAGCCACTTCATTAGCAGGTCTATCTTGGCAGTTAGCATATCTACTTTCTTGAGCTGGTGCATTCCACCTCTCTTGCGGGTCTGAGTTCTCTCTTCGCTCCAACCTTGGTTGGAGGCCATCTTCTCCACAAGAGCTGCGGCTTGAGGAATGGTAAGTGATAATAATGCACCTCCAGCACAACATCCATGGTCTCATGAGTGCTGTTGCTAAGCCCATGATAGAAAGTCTTCATGAGTAGCCAATTCTCCATACCATGATGAGGACATTCGAGGATATAATCTTTAAAGCGCTCCCAGGCCTCTGGGACTGTCTCTTCATGGTATTGCTGAAAACTTGATATCTTCCCACGGAGAGCGTTGGTCTTGCCCATGGGAAAGAACTTTGCCAAGAAATTGGTGGAACATAGTGCTCATATAGTATTCTTCTCCTTGTTGGTGTAGAACCACTACTTCGCTCTTCCCAAGAGTGAGAATGGGAAAGATGAAGTAGTATGGCATCTCTAGGGACATCCTTGATAGTGAAAGTGCTACAAATCTCCAGGAAATGTTGGAGATGAGCACTAGCATCTTTATGGGCCTTCCCACAGAACTGGTTTGCTTGCACCATGTTGATCAATGCTGGCTTGAGCTCAAAAGCTTTATCGATGTCCACAGCTGGTCCAGTATGGATGTTGTCCGTAGTAGGGGCTGAAAACTCGTGAAGTGACTTGTCAGCCATAGCGTCGAACTTTGGTGTCAAACTTCAAACAAAAGGTGAATCTTTTGATATAGAAGAACTAGCAGGTGGAGCTGATAATGTTAATAAGTGCTTTCTCAACTTTGCCTTGGTATTCTTGATTAAAGCTTCTGGATCTTCAAGAAAATTATCTGGAAGATCAAACCTGTTCATACATTGCCCTGCATATGATATATAACATAGACAAGGGTAAGTCTGTATGAGTAGAGAAGGGTGGATGGTTCTCAATCACATTAGCAGATGCAGTGATGCTCATATCCATTTGATAAGCTTTCAACCTTCCCCGGCAAAGGCACCAAAAATGCTTGTTGACACCTCTAACACCACTTAAGCTAGGTTGTCATCCCTAGCATGGCGCCAGAGGTGCTGGTATTAAATGTATATGCTTTTCTAGAAATGAATAAGGAATCCACAAGCACACAGATAATACTAATGTAGCATTTTAATCGGGAGTAATCTAGGTATCGTTATTTATATTTTTACCATTGGGAAGGGATGCTTATGGATATGAGCTATGAGCACTGCATGTGATATTAGAGAGCTTAACCATGTCTTTATCTATCATCTCATACAAGGTAAGTGTCACATAAAATAATAGATATGAATAAATGATAAATGATAAAGATAAATGAGAGCACATAGCCACATAAAATAATGATAAACATCTCAATAGAGTACTCTAAGTTTATAACACTAGCATGGACAAGGACGATCTATAAGAATAAATCCTAAGTTATTCTAACTATAAAGTCAAAGCATACAATTAGTGCAAGAACACCTAACAATCATGGCAGGAAAAGGTTACATCTATGCATAGTGATATTACCAAGAAAGATCATAAACAGAGCAATCACTTCCATGTAATAGTGGTGTTCTACTAGTCCTATACTCGGGAGGAGGACTACGAAGGACTCAATAGGACTTTCACTCCCGTGGTCTACCTCACGATCTAGAATACAGGGTGTAATCATAGATAAATACAGCCTAGGCATCATGCCTACACAATATTTATCACTCACCCGTCGATCTAATTATAATGAGCAAGCGTTATACGATCCTATGCATAAACATAATTTTAATCCAACTATTCTAAGCATATAATCAAAGTAAACTAGAACAATATAACTAAGAACATAAGCAAATAGAGCAAAGTCTGATATATTAGAATAGAATAAAGTACTATTCATAGTAGCAAGAACCATGATGAATATTATGATGAAATAGAGGAAATTACCAAGAACAATGACAGATCCGATGTTAGCGGCACTTACGTATCATTTTTAACCACCAATTTATGTCCAAAAGGATAGAAATAATCATGCTTTAACACATATGCATATGCTATTAACGGAATTCCACTTGTACCCTTAGTATTCATGTTTTTGCAGGATATTCAATGGGAATAAGTGGAATTACACAACACAAATAAGAAAGCACAAAAGCGGAATACGAATTCAGAGAATGCGCAATCAAGAATAACAAAGGAGCCCACCTTCACTCCATACCTGGGCCTGATCGTAACCACAGGAGAGGTCCAGGCCCATAGAGGAACTGACCACATAAAGGCAGTGGCCAGCAGGCCCCACTAGGGGACCGGCTGCCCCCGGGACAGGCCGCCCCCCTAGGTGGGTCCCCTCGGGTGCCAAAACCGACCATCTTGGGCTATAAATAGAGGGTGCACCCTCATTCTCACACACACATTCATTTGGAGCCACTCACCTCACACCTCTCACTTGTATTCTTTAGAGTAGACTTAGTAGTTTGTGAGCAAGGCAAAAGCTATCAAGGAGATCTTGTCTCCTTGGAGGAAGAAGAACATCTTGGTATGAATACAATTCAGTTTTCCTCCATGTACAAGTTCTCATCTTATTTATATAATCGTGCATAGGAATTAGAGTATAGTAATGATCATGTTATGATCATAATATATGATCTAGTACATAGTTTATGTATTATGTTCTTGACTTGTTCACCATCATTCTTCATTGTTCATCGGATTAGTATTAATAGAGAAAGAACTAGGGATGAAGTGATGGTTCGTCGTGCCTTCTTGGTTGCTCTTAACCTAGCCTGTCAATCCGAAGGGTTGGGGTCCGCAGGGGTTAGGAGTTGTTTCCAATTGCACGGGCATGGTGCCCGGGTATGCGAAGATTGGTGGATATGTTGGTTCTCCACGGATAGAGGGGTAGGTGGGCAGGTAGTGACAGCCCTGTCCATCCCTTGCATTCCCCCACATTCGGGTAACGAGTAGGAGTTCGTAAAGTCTCTATTAGCTGGCAGACTAGCTGTGTGGATCTCCCTATCATCCCAGACTTAGTCCTAATGCTAAACATACTAGTTAGATGTTTACTAACAATTCTTTGCATAGTTATATTTATGATCAATGCCTATTCTGGTTAGTTATATTCTTTTATTCTTTATTTCTCTTTTATCCTTAAGGTTGGCTCAAATGTGTGTCCACTATCTTTGAACCATGATTTACCCTTGTTTATGCTATGTCTACCCATGCACAATAAGTAATCATGTTTATACCAACGCTTGATGCATATTTCCCTCCTATAGGAAATTATAATAACGATACCCTTGAATACTCACGGGTGAAATGCTACAATAATAGTTCTATGCGCTTGCAGATTTATTGTAATTCCTTACTGAGCTATCATGATTGGTGTACCTAAGTACCATTACCTAAGGATTATAATTCTTGTTTCCCCCACTGGCGCCAAGCTACAAGATTGCACTCATAAGTAATGACAGTTAGGAAGGCCAATCAGGCAGTTCTAACTATTATTACCAGAAATGCAATACCTTAGCCTGTGTCGTTAGGGCTGAGAGTTACTCTTTTGAAGTAATGGTAATTAAATATGCCAACAAGAATTTCTGGCGCTATTGCCAGGGATGGACTTTTAGTCTATCTTTTGTAACGTTAAGAAATGCCAACAAGCATTTTTGGTGCCATTGCCAGGGAGGGCAAAAGAAATATGCAGACATGTAGCTTGGCATAAACATTGATTGCATAATAAGCATTGGTAGCCATAGCTTAAGCAGGCTAACTTCGCTATTTTCTTCCTCTTTTTATTGGAATGAAAGCAGGATAGTGTATGAACGGTTTTGATCTACCGGACAACTTCACCGACAATCCGGAAGCACTCCTAAAGAAGAACAGGTCCCACACCATTTCTTCTTTTGCTACTCCATCGGCAGACGAATCAATCACTCCTGCACCATCCGCTACTAACTCCATGGCCAAGTCACTCCGTGACTACTCCACCCCCGTTGTTGCCAACGTGCCCATTGGGCCCGCTATCAATGTTGGGAACAGAAACTTTGAGCTTCGCACTGGCCTCATCACGATGGTGCAGGCAAGCCAGTTTTGTGGCTTGCCAAGTGAGGATGCAAATGCTCATCTGCAACACTTCCTTGAGCTATGCGACACCATTGTCATCAAAGATGTCGCACAGGACAGTATCAGGCTCTGCTTGTTTCTCTTCTTCCTTGTGGGGAAGGCAAAGTAATGGTTTTACTAGAACAAGGAAGCTGTCAACACGTGGGACAAGTGTTCTATGGCATTCCTCGCCAAATTCTTCCCCATGAGCAGAACCAATGCTCTGAGGGGGAAGATATCAAATTTCCAGCAAACATCACACGAGTCCATCCCCGAAGCTTGGGAAAGGCTCCAGGATTACATCTGGCCTGTCAATATCATGGGTGGAAGATAGGCTCATGCTCCAAAACTTCTACGAGGGCCTCACGGCCATGTCAAAGGGGCACGTCGATGCCGCAGCTGGAGGTGCATTCCTCTCCCTCACCATCAACAATGCCACAGCACTCATCGAGAAGATGGTGGCAAATCAGAGCTAGGGAGAATGAAGGAAAACACAAAAAGGCATGCATACCATGAAGGAGATGGATCTACTTGCCACAAAAATAGACTTGCTAATGAAAAGACTGGACGATCGTGCCATTAATCGTACCATGAGCACCGTCCAAGCCATGGACTCACACATGATGTGTGAAGTCTGTGGAAATGTTGGCCATTCAGGGAACAACTGCCCTGAGACCCAAGAAGAAGCTTCCTACATCAATAATGGGTTTCGCCAACCACAACAGCAAGGTAATAACAGGTGGAACAACCAGCACTGTCCACAAGGTAATAATTTCAATTCCAATTACAATTCAAATCGACCATCGTTAAGGAACCTTATTGTGGGACAAGCTAAGATTAATGAAAATCTCACTAAAAAGTTGTCCTTTAATGACAAAATGTTTGAAAACATAAATGTTAAGCTTGAAACTCTTCCTCTTCTGTTAAGAATCAATTGAGTTTCAACAAAATAATAGAAACCTAGACTGCTCAAATTGCTGCTTCTATTCCTGTCAACAACATGGGGAAAATCCTGGGGCAACCCGAGAATTCTCCTGAGTTTGTTCATGCAGCTGCAAAGCAATGAAGAGGGAGAAGTCTTGCCAACAGACTATAAATGTTAAGCCCTTGCTGAAGGTCATCGGTAGTTATCTAAAAAAACTATATATATTTATATATATAAGAAAAAAGTTTAAAAGTGCTTTTAGTTTTATAGGAATCTCATTTTTACTTCAAAATAAATTCTCTCTAAAAATCTTACAAAACTATTTTCTGAAAGTTTAGTTTATGCTATTTTCATTTCTCATTTTTAAATAATTTTTGAAAATCGAGAAGTTACAAATAAATTTGTGGAAAATCAAAAAGGGGAAAAAATTCGAACTAGAGAGGATCGCAACCGGCTATCACCCGAGGATAGCCGTTGGAGGCAGCTGCCAAAAGGAGAGACAGGGCGCGCCCAGCCAGGCGACCGGCCGACTCCAGGGGTGGCCGCCCCTGCACGAGTAGCCAGAGTTGCGGCCTTTTCCTAACGGCTACTAGCCGTTGCCATCACCCCTCCATGCCTGCATTCGCGCCTATAAATACAGAGAATGAATGGGAGATGCAAGCGTACAACCTCCTCAAAGAACATGAGTTCTTGCACACACCGGCCTTCAACCCCATCCTTCTCCAACGGATAGGCATGGACACCGAATTCAATACCATTTGGGATCACGTAGGTTGGAGCCATGTCGCTCCCGTGCATGAGCTAGGATCGTGTCTCTTGACTATTCAAATTCTAGGCTCTTTGCAAATCGTCAACAATGGTATTGCTTTTCATTGCTTTGGTAGAGAGCATAGCCTTTCTTGGAGGGAGTTAGCTACACACTTAGGCTTTCATAGTCGATGCTTCGTTGATTTGGGTTTTTCTCTCTTGGGCTATCATCGTCAAACTTTCTGGCATTTGATCACTGGTAAAAATGTGAGTGGGAAGTTCCAGCCTAATGTGAATAACATTCATCATCCCACTTTGAGGCTCATGCATAAATGGATTGCTAGTTCTTTGTTTCCTAGAGATGATATGCACCATGCTTATGATGTTGAGTTGAAGTTGCTTTATGCCATGCTTAAAAAGATTAAAGTTTCTCCTGTGCAAGAAATTGTTAAGCATTGGTTAAATTCTTTTAAGGTATCCACTCCTATTATGTGCACTTCACTCATCACTCATCTTACTTCTAGTCTTGATCCCCATGCCGTGCTTACTATTATTTATCTCCCTACCCCTCATATTATGATCAATGAATATTATTTGGGGCAAGCTCACATTCTGAAACATGATGAATCAGGGAATGGTTTAGTATTTTATTTTCTAGGATATACAAACGAGATTCCATTACCTAACTCAGAACTCACTTTGTATAATTCCCCATCTCTCACCTTTGACCTTGTTGAGAGGGAGGAGGCACGCAGGAGCTCTGTTTCCCGCAGGTCAACACAGAGGAGAGGAGTATAGGGTGAGGCACCCGCACAGCCGGCACCACCACCACCCATGCCCAACGTGACACAAGAGATGACATGGTCCCCTGTCATGCCCACAACTAGGTCACCCCTAGATATGGACATGATGTGGGGTACATTCCTTATCCAGACGAAGCAGGAGGATCAGGGTGGCACGAGCAGGGACATTCCTTAGGATCAAAAGGCATGCCACCCCTGATTCGCCCACAGCCGGTCACATTGGAGGTCCTCAACACACGCATGGGAGGACTAGAACTCCAAAACAGGCAAATCCAAGGTACACTCAATGCACATATCCAGACCACCACCTAGTGGCACCAGCAGTACCAGCAACACTTCGTAGACCTTGAAGATGCAAACCAACGATGGCACGAGGCACAGATGGCCTACCTCCGTTCCATGGGACACTTCCCTAGACCTAGGCCTTGAGCTAGCTTGGTGGAGGAGCCCCGTAGAGGTAACATGTATCTTATAATTCTTGCATTTTATTTTCTACACTTGGATTAGTTTATTTCTGTATTTCAAATTCTGCAAGTTTATTTTCTAGAAAAAAACAATTATTCCACTCTCACATGTGTTAAGATGTGTTCATTTCTCTCATGTTGAGATGATGAATAGTTGCTCTATTTATAAATCATTTGTTCCTAAGTTATAACATAGTACTCCTCAAGATTTAAGTTTGTTGGCTAAAAATGTCTCATCCTGAAAACTTGAAATCTTGTGGGTTGCAATTGCATGGTCCTTTTCTAAGTTGTTGCGGGATATGATATGGTACAAATAGAATTTACTATGACCTTGTTCTAAGAAAAACTTGACATCTGTAGTTCTCTTTTCAAAAATCTTCAAATTAAAAGTTCCTCAATGATTATGAAATACCTACCAAAGCCATATGATATGCTTCAATTTCACAAAACCTTTAGTCATATGCTGCTTGCGGAACTTTAAGTTGGGTCAAATTGTTGTGACCTTGGTTAGATTATGGTCATATACCCATGATTGAGATTCACATGCACCCACCAAATAAAGCCGACTCTCACCCTGAAAGATTGTGCATAACATGCACCCACCCATCCATCCACCAAAAATACGCCAACTCTTACCATGAGAGTTGTGCTCCCATCTTTCTGCCAAATAAAAATGTTGACTCTTACCCTAAGAGCCGCGCATTCACTGCGCAAAAAGTGCTCTCTGCATTTTCCATCATGACATCTCTCCATCCAAAAAGATCTTCATCCACCAATAAAGGATATCGGCTATGATAAAAAACATGCCAAGGGGCATGCAATAAACAAACAGGAAAGAAAAAATTCCAAGTACCCATTTAAAAAAATGATATATGATCTGATAGCCCATACCTCTCCAAAAACTTTTATTCCATCAAATAAAAGAGAGTCCTAATGTATGGAGTACCACAAATATTTAGAATTAGGATTCCACCATCATCATATTTCACACACTTGCACGTCTTAATCAAAGTGTATGACTTGTATCTCCTTGTGGTTTGGTTTCTGACTTGGCAATATAGGGATGCAAGTATGCCCACTTTTATACCTGCCCAAAACTCCACTCTCAGCTTAGTGGTAGGATAAAAAGTAAACACTTCAATGCCTTTGGTGAGGTGATCATTATTGACGGTGGATATACCATGAAAATCCACACTCAAAACACCGTCAACATGCCTCAGTTCTAAGGAAGAATAGCATAACATGAGCATACTTTATCAATAACTAGTTCCACTTGTACTCTTAGCTTGTGATTTCAGGAAACAGCAATTTGTAGCTTTGAAGGTCCCAATGAGGGGGTCAGCCAACCCCCACCCTATAGGCCCCAAGGTCGGTCAGCTTCCACTGACCTCCTACACGCCGCCATGCAACTGGTTTGATTAGGAATGTCCATCTGAGGCGGTTGCTAGGTCGGTTCATCCAAGGGTATAGAGAGGAGGAGCACACGGATCATTGATGTGGCACCCCCTTCCTTCCCCTATATTAGGATGCTACCACCACCCTTGGAAAGTATCACATATCACATCACTCATCACAAATGTGAAGATCCAAGCTCCAGAGCTCCAAGCTAGAGTAGTAGTAGTTATTCTAGAGTGGAAGTTAGAGTTGAGTCGGGTGAAGCTCGGGGTCTCTGGAGTCGTCTTTGGAAGAGTCTGGTATAGATCTTGTATCTTTCTCTTTTTAAGACTTTCCTTTTAGTAATATATTTAGTCTTGCTTTACTTAGTATTTACTCAGTGCAAGTCTATAGTCTTTACAGTCTTGTTGTGTGCTTGTCTTAGTAGTTTAGTTGCCTTAGTTAGATTGGTTTCCTTTAACCAACTCTTGTGTGGGTATCATTGTCTTATCTTACATAGGAGCTCTAGTTATCTGCGCGTTAGCTAGAGTTGTAAGAGTAAGTGTGAGCATGGTGCTCAAGCTTAATCTTACCTTCGATTGCCGCTAGTTTGCACGAACAGTTCGTGAGCGCACTTCCGAGAGGTGACAGGTCTTGGGAGGCATTAGGGTTTCTCACCATGTTCAGACTAGTTCTTAAAAGGTAGGGCGTCCATAAGCCAAATAGCCTCTTAAGTAGGGGCTTTGTCTCCTGCTTTCTCGCCTATCCCCACTAGGCATGTAGTAAGGCACTAGTCTAGCTTAAGTCATCTATCTGTTAGGATTAAGTATACAGAAGTAAAATAAGATACATAGGAGTCTTTTACTCACTCATTGTCCTTCCACCTAGCTACATCTCTACCAGTTATCATTAGAGTAGGATTGTTGTGATCATTTACCTATCCTTCCTGTTTTTACACTTACCCCCCTTTTACACTAGTGATACTAGATTGTAGTAGACACAAGGATCTCTTTACCCATTTATTAACTTTCCCCTAGGAAAATATAAATTACGATACCTTGGAATACTCCCGGGTGAAGTGCTATAGCGGTATATTCTGTGCGCTTGCGGAATCATCCAATAGGCATCTCTGGCATCGTCACCTACCTTTGGTGGTTGCGTTAAGATTTGCCAACAAGCATTTCTAGCGTCGTTGTCGGGGACTGACAAGTCTCTGGTAGCGACGTTAAGAAATACCAACAAGCATTTCTAGCGCCATTGCCGAGGAAAGCGTCAGCCAAAGAATTTTAATAAAAGTGAATCCGGAGTCTACTATCAATTTAGTTATCAATTAGTGTTAGGGGTTTACCCTGACCTGTCTTGTTTTTTATTATCTTGAAACCAGCAGGTGCATGTGCGGTTTTCAATTGCCATCAAACTTTGTTGAAGATCCTGAGCAATTGTTGAGGAGAACTAGACATCATAAACTTCCACCTTAGAGGTTCATCTTGAACCAAAATCCACTCGAGGAAGGAAGTCCTGCACCAATCATCAAGGAAGCTATGGCCCAAAAGACCATCTCTGAGTACTCTGCTCCATCGGCTGACTATGTCGCCACCGGTCCACAGCGGAACTTGGGGGATGCGACTTTCGAGCTCAAGCCTGCGCTTATCAATATGGTGCAAGCAAATCCATTCTGTGGGAAGCCGCATGAGGATGCCAATGCCCATCTCCAACACTTCCTTGAGGTGTGTGGCACCTTCACTATCAAGAATGTCTCAGCAGACGCCATCCATCTTCGCCTATTCCCATTCTTGTTATTGGGGAAGGCAAAGTAGTGGTTCTATGCCAACAAGAGTGAAGTCGCCACCTAGGAGAAATGCGCCAATGTGTTCCTGAAGAAGTTCTTCTCGATGGGCAAAACCAGTGCCCTTCGTGGAAAAATTTCAAGCTTCCAACAACAAGCAGATGAGACAGTTCCCAAAGCATGGGAATGTCTCTAGGAGTACATTTGTGCCTGTCCTCATCATGGGATAGAGGAATGGCTCATTATTCAAGGTTTCTACCATGGCCTGACCAGTTTGGCTAGGAGTCACCATGATGCTGCCGCTGGAGGAGCATTCTTGCAACACAATGTCAAGGATGCCAAGGACCTCATTGAGAAGATGGTTACAAATCAAGGATGGAATGAGGAGCACCTTCAGCCAAAGAGGAGAGGTGTCCATGCCCTTAATGAGGTGGACATGCTCTCAGCAAAAATGGACCTCTTGATGAAGAAGATAGAAGAAGGTTCCAAGAAGGAACAAGAGGCCATTCAACCCTACGCCACCGCATGATCTGTTGAAGCTGATCCATGGTGCGAGGTGTGCGGAGGAGAAGATCATTCAGGAAACAATTATCCTGAAACAAAGGAGGAAGTGAGCTTCATCATCAACAACAACAATAACAACAATGGGTACCGGCCCCAACAACAGCAACAAGGATGGAACTCATGCCCCTTCTACCAAGGAAACCAAGGTAACGGTTACAGTAATAATTTCAATAATTCTTATGGTAACCAACCTTCTTTAAGAGATCTTGTCTTAGGCCAAACTAAAATCGATGATAGTATTAATAAGAAAATGATGGCTAATGATAAGATTCTTGAAAATTTAAGTGAGAAAATGGATAGTTTTACTTCTGCTATGAAAATTAGTTGAGCTTTAATAAAATGTTAGAAACACAATTAGCTCAATTAGCAGCAGCTGTCCCATCCTTCGAGCATGGTAAGATCCTAGGGAAACCTGAGGATCTAATTGAGGGTGTTTAATTGGTAACCAAGAGGTTCGGTAAGCCTCTATTGCGCTCCAACTGGGGCTATCTTCTTGATCCACCCTTCATCGCCAAGAAAGAAGATCCAGGCCTACTGACCATCACTTGCGAGATTGGACCATAGATCTTCCACAACGTCTTCTGCGACCTTGGATCGGGTGTCAACATCATGGCCAAGGTAACTTATGATAATTTGTTAGGGGGCCTTTGCACCCCACATTTATTCGTTTACAGATGGCGGATCAGACAATTTGGTTCCCTGAGGGACTGGCAAGGGACATATTAGTTAAGGTCCAATATGAGTACGTCCCTGCCGACTTCATCATAAGGGACATGGGGTCCAACAATGAAGTCCCTATCATCCTAGGAAGGCCATTCCTTAACACAGTTAATGCGATCATCTACGTGGGATCTGGCCAGATTCATTTCCAATTCCTAGGAAAGAAGGTAAAATGTCCGTTCAATGGTTATACAACTAACATGTAGGTGAAGGACAAAGAACCAAAGAACAAACCTCACTACTATCCATGGCAAAGGAACAACAAGAAAAGTGAGTCGGCCAAAAAGGCCAAAGTAAAGAAGGAAGAACCCGCTGAACCGCAAGGCAAAGGTAAGCTAGTGTGGCGGGAGAAAGAGGCGCCATCACGGTCCCCATCTCTAAAAACCAACTAAAGCACCCGAAGCATGAACAAGATAGAGAGGTCCTGCTCTACGGACCTAAAACATGGAGCCCTTGCTGGTAAGGTAAATCAGTATTTATCCCATATTTATTTTTTGCATTTTAATTCCTGCATTTCTGCATTACATCTTTAATTGCATCCTTAGTTTTGGTTTTGCATATTTCCTTCACAAAAATATTTAGTTATAGTAATAAAATGTTGAGAATAACATGCAATAAAGTTTTGAGCTGTGGATCACCCCAAGGTGGGGTCGGCCGACCCCACCTATGGGCCCATACTGGTTCTTTTCATTTTGGTTAGATGCGCTGGTTTGAGATCAGCACTTGAATGCTTTTGGGAAGTTCAAGTAGGGGTTAGTCGACCCCATCTTGTCCCCCCAGGTAGTCTGTTGTCTCCCATTTGGTATACATAACAATCCTATGCATGCCACTACAGCCAAAGTCTGAAAAGTAATTGTCCTTTGCTTTATCACTTTAGACATGAAATGCTTCTTTTCATGTTGAATGTTTTTTGGACCATACCACCAGCTCATGACAGCAAAATGGTCACCTAGACATGCTCTAGTGCCCCCATGGTCCATGGGAATCACTTTAGACATGTCTCCACTTTTGTCATTCATCTTTTCTCTTTCACAAAGCACTAGGCAAGGGAATCTTTAAAAAGCACTTTACTTTTGGTCCAAACCTAGCCTTTTTCTTTATCAAACACTTGATGACACAATGTTTAAAATGCTAGGAGGCTTGGGATGGGAGTCGATTGACCCCCAATTTGGACATTTTCTGAAAAGTTTTTGCAGCATGTTGCTGGATTCCCTGCCAGGATTTAAATTTGAATTTGAAGTGCTTCATGGGGGTGTCAGCAAATGCCCACTTTGGGTGCTCCTCGCTTGCCTTTCTCCCCCTATGAACACCCTTGCATTGTGAGCTCAACTCCACACCCAAAACCACTAGAATCATTTCAAGCTCACAATCTCTCTTCTCTTCTCCTTTGTTGCAAGTTCTTTCTCAAGATAGTTAGTAGTAGCCCTCATAACAAAATTCCAAAAATATTTAGTTCTTGCATAGTAGTAGTAGGAAAAGCTTGGTTGTCTCATTTGTGTAGCTAGATGAAGAAAGCATTCCTCTCGCGGTTCAAGAGGGGTGAGAGCTCTTCCTAAGGCTCTCACCACTCTAATCAATGAACCCAGGGGATGAGAGATGAGGAAGAGAGTTACCATCCTATGGTAGTCTATGAGCCTCCACCAAGAGCGGTTGCGCCCGAGAGCAAACTCGAGCTCAACCACGAAGAACTGCAAAGGTACAACATCCTCCAAAGAAGCAGCTTCAACCACACAGGCATCATCGACCTGACCCTTCTGGACCATATAGGTATGAGCAAAGAACTCAATGATGTCTTTATTGTAATTGGTTGGGGAGGTTTTATTTATCTCTCCCTACTATTTCTGAAATTCATAATCCAACCTTAAGCTTTCTTCGTTACTGGATAAATGTCACTCTTATTCCTGGCTCTGTAGCAAACACTTTAAAGGATAGTGAACTTAAACTACTATATATCATGGTTCACAAGATTAAAGTCTCTCCTATTAAACTTCTAGTAAACTTTTGGCTTCGTTCTTTTGAACATGCAAGACCCATATACTTCACATCTTTCATTACTCGGATAGCCGACACATGGGGTTTAACAGAATTTCATGCCTTTGAGTACATTGCTTTGCCTAGAGATGTTTTAAATGAAAATACTTTCATTAATGCAAATGTGCTCAAAAGAGGTCCAAAGGGTGGATTCAAAATGATATACCCTGGCCATACAGTCGATGTTCCTCTCCCTTGTGAGAGACGACGACTGTATAGGCTTCATACACTAACCATCAAATTGGATCGAGAGGAGCCAAAATGTTGCAGGGACGGATAGAGTGACAAGAGGAATGTCACGAGCTGCACAGATGGATCAGGCAAGACCCTCACACCTTGCAGAAGAAGTTGAAGAAGGTGAGGAGGCAAGCTCCATGGACATTTCAAGGTCCATGGGGAGGCTTCCACGTCCATAGCACACTCCTCACCCACGGGACAGGGGGAGGCACCACCAAAGGACAAAAATAGACGACCTCATCAACAACATGGGTGAAATGAATATCAAACAAGAGGCAATATTGCAATTGGCACAACAAAATGCCCAAACGCTGCAGGCAATGCAAGATGAGGAAACATTGGAATGAATGGTTCCAATATTATCAGCCACCATAGTGAGCAAAAGCCAAGCTTGGGGGAGATCCTCTCCCCCACTAAGGTAAGTATTCTATCTTTACATTTGCATTTTAGTTATTCACTTTATTGCATGTAAAAAAATTATAATAAAATATAATTGTTTATTTATTCCCTTTAGCACCTAAGCTTCATGTATGCTCTTCTCCTTATGAAAATGATGACTAGTTGCTTTGTCAATGTTTCTCTAGTGCCTAGCTTACAACTTAGTGCTTCTCTAAGTATGGATCACTTAGCTCTATGAAACATCATGAACCTAAAACTTTTTGGGTTGCGAGTGCTAGAACTATGTCTAAGTTGTTGTGAGATATGAGATAGTGAGACAAGAGCTGCTATAATATTGTTCTAAGCATGATTGATTACCAAAAAATTTATTCTCAAAATGATCAAAACCTTAATTGTTCCTCAATGGTGATGAAATTCCTACCACAGCCATATATGCTCCAAATGTATACAAAACCTTCCACATAGGTTATTTGCTTTGTGTTGAGTGTTGTCAAATATTGTTGATCTTTGTCAAGAGACTTTTCATGCTCCTAAGATCAATATCACACACACGCCATATACACTTGTGCTGCTTCTACACTGGAAGTATGCACAAACATGCATTCCATTTCCACCAAAATAGGTTGCTCCATGCCTTAAGTGTTAGAATATCTCTCAAAATATTATTTAGTAGATGAGACAAAAGAAAAAGGGCTAGGTAAAATAAGTATTGATGGACACATGGAAATCCATGCAAAAAAAGAGAAAAAAAGAGAAATGCTAGCCCTGTCTCACTAGAAAAGTAGAAAGAGAGATCTTATAAAGGAGAAACCTAGTCCACCATATATACCACACACTTGCACATCTTGATCTGGGGGTATGACACTTCTCTTCAAGGGTTGACTTCGCACCATATGCAAGTAAGTATGCTATCTCCTTGTTATCCCTACCTTGAGCTCCACATAAACCATTTAGAAGTAGGATAGATTAGGAGGGCAATTCTTATCATATGCCTTGGTGAGGAATCATACACCATTTGAGTGACATGAGAGAACCATATGAGAAACATTAATCTTTCTTTTGAAAAATATTGCAAAACCTCCGGTATGAAACTTGCTATGAATAAGAAAGTTAGTGCTCAAGTCAAACTGTTTTGTCTTTCAACCGCCCAAGACAAAGGAAAGGTCATAAGCCCCATCGAGGACTAAGGTAATATGGGTGAGTTTTTCATAGCTAATTTTTCCATTCAAAGAGAAGAACTTTGTTGTGCACATGGTACTATTGAAATATGGGCATAGTAACATTACCTGATCCACCGAGGCTAGGTTTGATTGTTTGCTCAAGACGAGCAAAGGTTAAGCTTGGGGGATCTTGTTGACGGTGGATATACCATGAAAATCCACACTCAAAACACCATCAACATGCCTCAGTTCCAAGGAAGAATTGCATAACATGAGCATACTTTATCAATAACTAGTTCCACTTGTACTCTTAGCTTGTGATTTTAGGAAACAGCAATTTGTAGCTTTGAAGGTCCCAATGAGCGGGTCGGCCAACCCCCACCCTATAGGCCCCAAGGTCAGTCAGCTTCCACTGACCTCCTACACGCTGCCATGCAACTGGTTTGATCAGGAATGTCCATCTGTGGCGGTTGCTAGGTCGGTTCATCCAAGGGTATAGAGAGGAGGAGCACACGGATCATTGATGTGGCACCTCCTTCCTTCCCCTATATTAGGATGCTACCACCACCCTTGGAAAGTGTCACATATCACATCACTCATCACAAATGTGAAGATCCAAGCTCCAAAGCTCCAAGCTAGAGAAGTAGTAGTTAGTCTAGAGTGGTAGTTAGAGTCGAGTTAGGCGAAGCTCGGGGTCTCCAGAGTCGTCTTTGGAAGAGGCTGGTATAGCTCTAGTATCTTTCTATTTTTAAGACTTTCCTTTTAGTAATATAGTCTTTATAGTCTATAGTCTTGTTGTGTGCTTATCTTAGTAGTTTAGTTGCCTTAGTTAGATTGGTTTCCTGTAACCAACTCTTGTGTGGGTATCATCGTCCTATCTTGCATAGGAGCTCTAGTTATCAACGCGTTAGCTAGAGTTGTAAGAGTAAGTGTGAGTGTGGTGCTCAGGCTTAATCTTACCTTCGATTGCCGCTGGTCTGCACAGACAGTTTGTGAGCGCACTCCCGAGAGGTGACAGGTCTTGGGTGGCATTAGGGTTTCTCACCATGTTCAGACTAGGTCTTAAAAGGTAGGGCGTCCATAAGCCAAATAGTCGCTTAAGTAGGGGTTCTGTCTCCTGTTTTCTCGCCTGTCCCCACCAGGCATGTAGTAAGGCACTAGTCTAGCTCAAGTCATCTATCTGTTAGGATTAAGTATATAGAAGTAAAGTGAGATGCATAGGAGTCTTTTACTCACTCGTTGTCCTCCCTCCTAGCTACCTCTCTACCAGTTATCATTAGAGTAGGATTGTTGTGATCATTTACCTATCCTTCCCATTTTTACACTTACCCCCCTTATACACTAGTGGTACTAGATTGTAGTAGACACAAGGATCTCTCTATCCTTTTATTAAATATTCCTAGCTACTGCTTTCCTCTAGGAAAATATAAATTACGATATCTTGGAATACTCCTGGGTGAAGTGCTACAGCGGTATATTCTGTGCGCTTGCAGAATCATCCAATAGACATTTAGAATTACCCTACCAGGCATCTCTGGCACCGTCACCTACCTTTGGTGGTTGCGTTAAGATTTGCCAACAAGCATTTCTGGCACTGTTGCTAGGGACTGACAATCTCTGGTAGTGACGTTAAGAAATACCAACAATCATACACATTGAGCAATTGAGAGAATCATTTGAGTAACTTGATTTTATTTTGCAAAACTTTCAAAAACCTCCGGATAGATGGTCTATCAAAGAATGAATGACTAGTGATTCTATTATAACCATTCTATCTTGCAGCCGCCCAAGAACTTGGAAAAGCTACAAGCCCCATGAGCAATCAAGGTAAGGGGTGGATAATATCGCCAACTTATTTAAATTGTGAAAGAATGCTTTGTTATAGGCATGCCACTTGTGAATTATATTGGCATTGTAGCAACTCCTCATCAACAATCAAACTTAGCTATTTGCTTAGCATGAGCAAAGGTTAAGCTCGGGGGACTTGTTGGTGGCGCTTATGGATCATTTTTAACCACCAATTTATGTCCAAAAGGAGAGAAATAATCATGCTTTAACACATATTCATATGCTATTAATGGAATTTCACTTGTACACATAGTGTTCATGTTTTTGTAGGATATTCAATGGGAATAAGTGGAATTACACAACACGATATAAGAAAGCACAAAAGCTGAATACTAATTCAGAGAATGCGCAATCAAGAATAACAAAGGAGCCCACCTTCACTCCATACTTGGGCTTGATCATAACCGCAGGAGAGGTTCAGGCCCAGAGAGGAACCGACCATGCAAAGATGGTGGCCAGCAGGCCCCACCAGGGGACCGGCCACCCCAGGACCGGCCGACCCCTGGGTGGATCCCCTTGAGCCCATCTTCTGCAGGCGGTTCATAAGCGTTTTCCCTACATCGGTTTTGCCCCCTTCCATAAATATGGACGATGAAACCGACCATCTTGGGCTATAAATAGAGGGTGCTCCCTCATTCTTACACACACATTCATTTGGAGCCACTCACCTCACACCTCTCACTTGTATTCTTTAGAGTAGACTTAGTAGTTTGTGAGCAAGGCAAAAGCTATCAAGGAGAGCTTGTCTCCTTAGAGGAAGAAGAACATCTTTGTATGAATACAATTCAGTTTTTCTCCATGTACAAGTTCTCATCTTATTTATATAATCATGCATATGAATTATAGTTATGATCATGTTTGATCATAATATAAGAACTAGTACATAGTTTATGTATTATGTTCTTGACTTGTTCATCGTCGTTCTTCATCGTTCAACAGATTAGTATTAATAGAGGAAGAACTAGGGATGAGGTGATGGTTCACCATGCCTTCTTGGTTGCTCTTAACCTAGCCTGTCAATCTGAAGGGTTGGGGTCTACAGGTATGTGGAGATCGGTGGATATGTCAATGCTCCACGGATAGAGGGGTAGGTGGGCAGGTAGTGACAGCCCTATCCATTCCTTGCATTCCCCCACGTTTGGGTATTGAGTAGGAGTTCGTAAAGTCTCTATCGGCTGGCAGACCAGCTACGGGGATCTCCCTATCATCCCAGACATAGTCCTAATGCTAGACATACTAGTTATATGTTTACTAATAATTCTTTGCATAGTTATATTTATGATCAATTCCTGCTCTAGTCAGTTATATTCTTTTATTCTTTATTTCTCTTTTATCCTTGAGGTTGGCTCAAATGTGTGTCCACTATCTTTGAACCATGATTTACCCCTGTTTATGCTATGTCTAACCATGCATAATAAGTAATCATGTTTATACCAACGCTTGATGCATATTGCCCTCCTACGGGAAATGATAAATAATGATACCCTTGAATACTGATGGGTGAAATGCTACAACAATAGTTCTGTGTGCTTGCAGGTTTATTGTAATTCCTTACTGAGCTATCATGATTGGTGTACCTAAGTATCGTTACCTAAGGATTGTAAATCTTGTTGCTCCCACTGGCGCCAAGCTACAGGATTGCACTCATAAGTAATGACGGTTAGGAAGGCTAATCAGGAAGTTCTAACTATTATTACCAAAAATGCAATACCTTAGCCTATGTCATTAGGGCCAAGAGTTACTCTTCTGAAGTAATGGTAATTAGATATGCCAACAAGCATTTCTGGCACTATTGCCGAGGATGGACTTTTAGTCTATCTTTTGTAACGATGTTAAGAAATGCCAACAAGAGACTCCATATCGTTATTCAGAAAAGCATATTTCAATCCTAAAGGCAGGGGTTTGAGCTCAATGGGGGTTTTGGAAGCTCTTGAGTTTCATCTAAGGGAAAAGGATTTCACAGTTGTTCTTCCTCTTCGATGAAATCTTGGGAGACTTCTTTGAGATATCTGTCAGATGATTCTCGAAGAGAAATTGCCATTATTTCCTCCATTGGAAAGGTTTAAGCTTTTCCCAAGACGAATATTTACACTCCCTTTCTTCCTTCATGGATAAATCTCTCTGTTGGATGCCCTATCAAAAGATTAAACTCCCAAGTATCAAAAATATAGAAGCTAAGGTACACCTTGGCTTCATCTACTTTGATAGGGACAAGATGGAAGATTCCTTCACTAGGGAGGATTTGGCTTGAGAGACTTTTTAGAAGCTTGGTTGTTGGAGTTAATTTCATGTCTTCAAAAAGTGTATGTGCAAAAGACTTAGACATGATATTTACTCCTACAACTGGATTATAAATAGCATCAAAGGAGGTTTTATGAATCTGACAACAAATAGAGGTAGAGGGAGAAGTTAGATGAATGACTTCAAGAGAAAGCTAGGATTCTCTCAACAACTCATTGCTTATGATTTTTGTCAACTCCTTCACAGTATCTTCAAGGAACTCATCTTCGGTTGGATCAGAAAGGTGCTAGTTAGGTGCACATGGTGCCAAAGATTTCCTTACTGCAAAATATTTCCTAGTGTTTCCAAAATTGGAGAAAAGATCTTCCTCGAATATATCTTCCAAAGGTGGAATTACTTCCTCCATCGGTGGTTCAGGAATTTAGAGGACAGTTGAGGCTTCTAGTGGTAAAAGTTCAGGCTCAACTATCACTAGTCCTTCTTCAAGAGCTACCTCATCTACATCTTCTGGGGGATTATCAAGAATGTTGGTGCAAGGAGTATTCTCAAGGATTTTTGTAAGGATTTCTCTCCCTTCACTAGCTAAGAGATGCAAGAATGAACCTCCAGAGAGATTTTCCACTAAGACCGATATAAAAATGTTGCAAGAGAACTTGGTCTTCAATGGAAAGTTTAGGGCCTGAATTGACTAAGTCATTAAAGCATGCCCATGCTGCACCAAGAGATTCTTTTTCTTTTTGTTTAAAGGTTAGAACCTCTGTTTGAAGTTTAACCACACTGGAGATGGGAAAGAAATGTAAGCAAAAGCTAGAGTACAAAGTTTCCCAATCTCCTTGTACACTCCCTATGATTCGGGAATACCAGTGTTTAGCTTTTCCCATTAAAGAGAACAAAAATAGCTTCCACTTTAATGTTTCATGTGACATGCCCTCTATTTGTAGGCATGCACAAATTAGATTGAATTCCTATATGTGGGCATATGGGTCTTCTTCTTCTTTTCCTAAGAACGGATGGTCCTGGACCATATTTATCAAACACGGGGACAACTCATAGCCAGGTGTGAGGATTGGTTTAGAAGATTCTAGTGGCTCTAGTTGCGTGCCCATGGTAGCAGCATATTGATTGATAGGAGTGATGTTATCCAAGCTTGAAAAGAAAAGATACAAGGAAAAATTTGGTTTGATGAATCACAACAACCGTCTCCCTGACAACGGCACTAGAAAGCTTGTTGGTATTTTTAAGATACACACAGATAAATCCACAAGCACACGGATACCATTTTAGCTTTCACCCGGAGGGTTTTAAATATCGTATCTATAGGGAAACGTGTGTGAGTTTCCTAACCACTAGTTTATCCAGGGGTGTAGCAATCAAGGTTAAGATGTGGTGGGTAGAGAGGATTCCTATGGCAATGATCCTATGCAAGGCAAGGTGATGGTTCAAATGTCCTTCTAATGTTCACTTCAGGATGCCACTAGACAGAAGAGCACTACTAAAAGAACTCTACCGACGTGACTACGGTCCTACCAATTTAAGAACCTACTCAAAGTAGTGTGGATGGGATAAAGTCACTCCCTGTAACTACCACACAACTATGAATAGGGCGCAAATACAGGTAACCGATAGCCTAAACACCATGCTTATGCTAACAATTACTACTCCAATTCATAACATTACATGAACTAGAGCAATCAAAAGAACTATGAACGAATGAATAAAAGAGTAAGATAAATACTTGAATAAAGATCAATTACCAGAAGTATCCTAGATGCAGGCTTGGAGAAGCCTGAATCCATTGAAGTACAAGCCGTAGAGGGAGCACTGACATGCCAGCACCACCTCCAACTCTTCCCTCGCTCTCTATCTCTCTATTTGCTAAGACTAGATCCTAATGAGGACTAATCTTCTCTTGATGACTAGCTATGGAGAGTAGATCCATTCAAGGGACCCCTCTCTGCTGATCCTAACTTAAAATAATGAATTAGGGTTTCAAGGATGGATCCTCCAGGGTCCAGGGGCCTTGCTTATATAGCCCCTATGATGCACCATGGCCGTCGGATCAAATTGACCTTAATGCATGGCTTAGATTGGATCTCAAAGGCGGTTAGGGGCATGATCCACGAGCTTGGCTCTTATTGGTGAGGAGGTAGGGAAGACACCCTAAGGTCTAGGGCGGGCGCCCTGACTCTGGCCCGCTCGGCCTTCGGTTCAGTCCAGTGTCTTCTCGTGTCTTTTAGAGTATTCTTCTTTGTGCATGGGGTCTTTCTCTCTATGTAAACCTTACATGTGGGCCTTTTTCTTGGTTCTTTTCAGCTGACACCCTATAGAAATAGATATTCTCCAAAACTCATGGAATTCTATTAGTGTAACCCCTATATCTAGATAATATTTATATTTAGGTCCTTTTTAATATTTCATTTGATAGTTAAAATTGACACTTATCTACCGCCAACAAACTCCCCCAAGCTTACCCTTTGCTCATCCCTGAGTAAAGATAAACTCAGTGATGGATCAGAAGTTGCTACAATGCTTTCACGCCTCAAAAGTACATATGTGTTCAAACAAGAACTCTCCTCTAGATTTAAGTGAACTATTCTAACTTTCAAACTTACCCATATTACCTTTCACCATAGGGCTTGTAGCCATTATTTGGGTCTTGAGCAGTTGAAAGACAGAAGGTTAAGTCAAGTGCCATGTTTCTAGCTCTTTGATCAACCTTCATTCCAGAGTTTTTATAGATTTTTAAATAAAACTCAGAGATTCCTTTGTATGACCCTCTCAATCTCTCATTTGTGGTATTTATGGTTCCTTACTAAGGCATTGATGGTGTATGTCTTCTCTCTTCTCACCCTATAACTAATAGGCTTATATGGAGTTCATAGGTGGGAAAGAAACAACTCATACATGCTTGTAATACATATGTTGCCTAGTCCAACCATGGATCTAGAGGAACTTATCATACAATCAAATCAAGATATGCATGTGTGTTTGCAAATGAGCAGTGAAGAATATGATAGCGAATATTTGTGGAAGGTAGAAGAGGTGAAAGCCTAATTCTATAATGCTCCTTTGCAAAGGGTAACTTCTCTCAACTTGGAACTTTGAGGAATTGAAAAAACTGGGGCTTTTCTCTATATGTATATAATTTTTCACATGTTTTTTGAAGATAGCCCAATCTCTGATACAATGGAATTTTAGAGAGAATAAATGAGAACAACTTGGAGCATTTATTTTGGAAACTTGGATAGCAGGCAAGGAAAACCTATGGAAAGATATTTTAGATGTTCACTCCTAGTGTAGGAGTAAAACATTTCGAATGGATCTAAATGGGTAAAAATATGGTGCGTACTTCTAGGGTAGAAGTAGCAAGAGGTGCATAGTGTGTGTGATCTTATTTTAACTATATAAAAAGCTCCTAAGGGTCAACACAGTTGGATCAAACTCAACGCACACAAGCAGTAAATAGAGATGTGGAAGTTTTCCTAGTCTAACATGCATGTATGGCTGTGGTAGGTATTTAAGCTCTCGTCATACAGGAACTCATCATGTAGCATTTTTAAGTTTTTCAAAAGATACATCTCCAGAAATTCAGTGTCACTAGGAACAAGATAAACAGTAGCTTAGACCTTCCCATATCATATCCGTCAACTACCTAGACTTAGATTAAGCATTCACTACCGACAAGTTTTAGGTTTAGAGAAAATCTTAAATCAAAACAATTATGTCCAAAACTCAAGAGAGTTTGAGGTTGAAAACTAGGTACTTGAAAGGAATGTCTTGGTGTGGTTCTTCTATCCTTGTACCATAGGCATCAAACAAATGTCTTGCGCCTGCGCCTGAATTTCCCTCTCCTACGGGGATGAATGATGGCGGCTGGTAGTACCCATAGGATGGCTGAGCTGGATGCTAGTGAGGGTAAACCCCTGGCTTCAGTGCATGGTACTAGCACGCCTGCCAGTCTTCACAACTTGCATGTGCCCACTCCTCTTCGGTGGGGTCAGCATCTCGCCACACTCGCTCATGTTGGCGTGCAATCCTCTTAGAGGCTATTCTCTGAGGTGCCCTCCTGTTCACCGGCTGTGCCTGTAGCTCAACATGCAAAGTTTGGATAGAATATAAAGCTAACTCTGGGTTAGGTAACTGGAGCTTAGCCTCTCCATACATCGTGAAGAAATCACCTTTTATCTTTTTCACCAAATGAGCATGTCTAAAATGATCATATCCAAAAATGTCCCTCTGTTCTATTATGAACTCCAGAGAGGCACCGTCTATTAGGTTTAGTTTCATGGCTAGGCGGGTGACAACAGAGCAAATGGATACGGCTCCTACCTTGTAGTTGGGGACACCCAACCAGTGATCGACTAAAGCGCAGACAGGTGAAACCTTGACTTTCTTTACAGCTGCATACATCAGCTATAGTTCCACTATCCTAACCTTGCTAGTGTCATCACGGGGAATGAAAGCGGTACCCAACCACTTGTGTAGGAACCTAAGCATGAGGTGCTCTATGTCCCCTATGCGGTGTGCATGAAAAAACAGCTCCTTAGAAATGTCAGTCCAGAACATATGCGTGTCGTAATCTCCCAAGGCTTCAACTAAGTCTATAGATGCATTGGAAGGGAAGTCTAAGAGATCACTAAGGTTTCTCCAAGTGAGGCTGAAATCCTCCATGAAGAGTCTAAAATAGACTCCTGTGTCTGTGATTTGGAGGGTGCAGAGAAACTCTATGGTCAAGAGTTTTGACCCTACCTCGGTGATAGATGCAAAAGAAGTCCACCCAATAAATCAAAAAAATAACATTGAGTTCGTCGGCCATACCTGTCTCAAACAGAAATGTCTCATTAAAGACTGGCGTATGCGCGTAGCTTCTATCCTTGAGCTTCTTATAGATGCCCTTCTCTCGAGAGTCTCTCAGGGCAAGGTGAGTTGCCTTGAGGAGTTCTCTCTTAGGTGCCGAAGAGGATGCTGGTTGCGGGATAACTAGGGGATCAGTACTCATTGCAGAGCCGGCCCTTGATCAAGCTTGTCGAGACGAGCTCCTTGTCCCTATGTTCTTGACCACTCCAACAACTTCCTTGGTCCACTTCTTCATCCTGCAAAAAATTCTTACAAATAATAGTAGTGCAAGGGGTTAGTGGTTAGCCATCCAGAGTCAGCGATCCAGAGGTTAGTCGTTCTTCCCACTTAGGTCCTTTCTAGTTTGGATATTGATAGAACCTCCCCTCAAATTTTAAATTCTTAAACCTATTTGGACAACATCTCCACTAATTTTTCTATGAAAACCTTGCTGCACTACCCCTCTTCACACTAGCTCTTGAGCTCTTGCTCACACTCCTTACTTCTCACTCTCTTTACTCTCTCCAAACTCTCCCAGGAAAACTTGAAGTCAAGAGCTCTTTGTTGGCTATGAAAACTGAAGGTTTGTGATGCCTGGAAATGAAGAGAGGAGGGGCTTTTATAGGAGAGGAGATGGCTGGGCATGGGGTCTTTCTCTCTATGTAAACCTTACATGTGGGCCTTTTTCTTGGTTCTTTTCAGCTGACACCCTATAGAAATAGACATTCTTCAAAACTTGTGGAATTCTATCAGTGTAACCCCTATATCTAGATGATATTTATATTTAGGTCCTTTATCATGTTTCATTTGACGGTTAAAATTGACACTTATCTACCGTCAACAATGACTTCAACGTCATTCTTGCCAAATATGCACTTGTAACCAAGATCACATAATTGTGACGCTGACATGAGATTAAAATCCAAGCTCTCAACTAGCAATGCATTGGAAATGCTCTTGTCATTGGATATAGCAATTTTGCCAAGTCCCTTGACCTTGCCTTTCTTGTTGTTGCCGAATGTGATAGACTCAAATCCACCATTGTCACTTGTATCAATTGACTTGAACATACAAGAATCCCCGGTCATATGTTGATTGCACCCACTATCAAGCACCCAATGCCTCCCTTCGGCTTTGTAATTGACCTACAAGACAAGATCAATTGCTTTTAGGTACCCAAACTTGCTTGGGTCCTCCACAGTTAGTAATCAAGCTCTTTGGCACCCAAATGGCTTTCTTCTTTGAGCCTATCCATGGTGCACCAATTTAACTTAGCCTTTACACCATTAACACCCTTGGTAAGATCATATCATGAATCAAGCTTGATTGAGGATACATTTGATTTCTTATTCATACATCTTTGCTCTACATGACCAACTTGCTTGCGCTTTGTGCAATAGCTACCTTTGTTCTTCACAAAATAAGTCTTGTGAGGAGACAAAGTGGCCTTGCCTTTCTTGGGGATATAGCCCAACCCCTCCCTATGGAGAGAAGCCCTTTGGCTATCCAAGCACATAAGCAAGCGGTCCTCACCCCCATAAGCTTTAGCTAAGGTGTGATTGAGCTCTCTTACCTCCTTCTTGAGAGTCTTATTCTCAACCACTAGTGTGGAATCACAAGTGAATCTATCACTACTAGATGAGCTAGGAGTGAAAGTGCTACAAGAAGGGTTAGTTGGAGCAACAACAATAGGCTTGTAAAAAGATTCATCACTGATATCACATGATATGCCTTTGTTGCAAGTTTTAGTTTCTTTCAACTTAGGGTGGCATGCTATCAAGTTGATCACTAAGAGAGGAATGAGCCTTTTCAAGCTTGGAATGAGCCTTTAGTAGCTTCTTAGGGTCTTCCTTTAGACTCTCATAAGATGCCCTAAGCTCCTCAAGTTCTTGCATAAGGTTTTGCTTATCCTTATGTAAGTCCTTGCATTCCTTCCTAGTATTTTTATATTCATTTTTACAATCTTCAAGCATGATGAACAATTCATTTTTAGTTGGACCATCATCATCATCACTGTTGATGCTCCTTAATATTAATTATTAACCATCTACTATTGCCTGATATAACATGAAATGAACCACAAAGCATAGTTGTAGGGTTTGAAACTAACAAGTTCCACGAGTTTTGGTGCTCTCACTTATTTTGTAGGATATTAAATTTTTCACTGAATAAAAATACCTCAAAAGATGAATTAAAGGACACCATTGTGAAGGCCTCGTTGAGCTGATCAAAATGGATATTTGCTATATTTGGAGCTTGGAATAAAAAGATATTAATAAAAGAAAAGCCCTCCATCATAGAGCTACGAAATTTGGCACTCGGAATATCAGAATTTGGCCCATTAAGGCCAATGTGCATATTAATGAGATATGGTGGAAAAGTTTAGTACCACATCGCTTGCTCAAGGTGGAGGAGGGGAGGCCGCCCCTATATAAGAAGACCAAGACCCCCTAGGCGTCATACATCAATATGGAGAAGAGAGGTGTCCCTCAAATGGATGATCTCTAAACTCCGAAGAATTAGGGCTAGACTTTCTAATGTAGTAGATTAGTTTTAGTTAAGAGTTAGGGAGAGCGGAGCTGCGCTATAGTTCTAGAGAAGTCTTCAGGGGTCTGGTATATCTTTATATCTCTTCTTTGTAAGACTTATGCTTTAATATTTATTCGCTTTAATATTTATTCATCTTCTCAATTTACTTTTATGCCTTTCATATATTGTTTTGTTTAGTTGTTACATCTTGGCATGGGATCTCCACTCGCATCGAGTGCTCTAGTTACAAATTGTGATTAGAGTAGTAATTGATAGTGTAGACATGGTGTCTAGACTAGAGGTTACCTGAGATTGCACCCAATCCCAGGATTGTTGTGTTAGCCCCAGGATTGTGACAGTCCTGATGGCCGATATATTCCACCACGTTCTGATTGGTATTTGTAGGACCATAGTCGGAACTTCCTAGCCCCCTTCTCATCCCTTTTCATGGTTAGTGTTCTGATGTCCCAAAGTGCTATTGTGTCACTGCTATATCTATCCCATGTTCTTTAGAACCCAAGTAATAGAGAAGTGTTTAAGAACCTTGATCTCTCCCGTTGTCCTCTCACTTTAGCTATCTACTCATTTATCATATAATTTTCTTTGATGTGATTATTTTTCATAATTCCTATCATATATCTTTTACCCCTGCTTTAGGCTAGTTGGTTTATTAAGTTAGTGGATACATGGTGGTGAATTATCAGAATCTTTAAACCTAGCTTCCCTGTGATAAAATATAAACAAAGATACCTGGAATACTCCTGGAAAAATGCTACATTGACGTTCTGTGCGCTTACGAAAATCTTTCATATTTTATTTGCACTTAACGAATGTCAACAAGCACATTTTTGGCGCCGTCGTCAGGGAAGCAATCGATGATAGGATTTTGATAATGATCTTCATGTCTGCTAATTAAATGAATCACTAGCTTTAGTAGGATTACCCCTTGTTCTATTGAGTGTGGAATAGACAGGGCATCAGAAGCTGTTTCAACCTTTCGGCAAGATTCCACAAGAAAAAGAAAAAATAATTGAAGAACAAAGGATTGAACAAAAGGTCGTCGTCACAAGAATTAAACTCACATCCCAAGTGACGAACATAAAGAAGTTGCACTACTCACAAATTTTCTCTTGTGAGTCATGGTAAGTATGATCAAGAAGGTGAGATAGTCTTGCTCATGGACTTTAAATTTTATAAGTAGTTATCCTTTTAATTATTGCATCTCACTGCATGTTTACTTTCAATAATCCATGCATTCACTCTATTTAGTTTAATTTTTGTTTTCTCATATTAACTCCATAGCATGTTTAGTTTGTTGCATCTATGACATTGCATCTTTAAAAAAAGAAAGAAAAAATCCTCACCATGATCATGCTCTTCCATCTCCCCTTGAGTAAATCTCTATAATGCTTTTATGCTACCTTTGTTTATTAGAGTATACTTGGTTTGGAAGTATTAGCCATACTTCTAAAGGCTTTTAAATTAAGTATGGTTCTTAGGTTAAATAGCCTTCCTTAATTAAATTAGATATGGAGTCTGGTTTGGTCCTTGAACTGAAAACTGCTAGAGTAGACACTGAATATTTTGTTGGACTAACCACTGTAGAAAATTTACAAAACCAATTTGGGAAACTCAAGTGATGAACTCACACAAGAGATGAAGCAAGGTACATGATCAACTCCAACAACTTTATGCAAAAGACACAGCTCATTCATCATAGAAGAATTATAAGTATTAAATAAAACTCATGTTATCCTTTGCTACAAGTTACCTTTGCCTTGAACCATGCTAGAGTACCACGAAAGATATAAAAAGAAGAAAAAAGTTGCAAAACTTGGTAAACAAAAATCCTAATAATGTGTTTCAAATAATAATAATAAATATCCCTTCATTAGAATAGATTGCTGACTACATCAAATTTGTGCAGTCCTTCAGGTATGTATCCACTAACATTTTGCAGGAAAAGTACAAAACACATATGCTTATGGCCTGGCATGAACCTGCCAAACCACCACCTCAGAGATAGAGCAAAGAAGGAGACAAGTGCCATATACAAGATGTTTAACACTCACTCTAGGGGAGTGGATGAACAAGGCAATAGGTCATAAATAGTGTGTTAAAGATACCCCAGCATTGAGTCCCCATCAAACTCAAGCTAGGATACTGATGAGAAGTAGGGTACAACTCATCCCAATCAACCTAAGGCCTACTTTCAACATCTTCAAGGACACCATCTTGCACATCGGCAGAAAGGACAAGAATGACAAGGTAAACATCAAGTGGATTGCTGACTAAGCCCCAAGGACCATAAAGAACTAGAGTTGCAAGATGACATCCTCAAAGCCATTGGGGATAAAGCCTCCATACAAGCACTTATAATGAGGTTCCCTCCTTGATCATGAAGACACCTAGCATTTTCTCAATAGAATAACACTTTGCCATGCCATCAAGAAGGAACTCAAGTTTGCATCTCCAATGAACATCAACTTGTCAACCAAGATCAAGAAGGGTTGACAGAAGAGAAAGCAAAATCATGAGCCATTACTAGAAGGAAGAACAATGTCTACCTCTGGGGAATACTTCATCACTCACACTTCACCTTCAAGTATTGAGCGACAACAAGGTTCAAGCATGGGGGAGGAAAGCCAATGATTCTTCTAACAATGATACTTTTCCTCCTCCCAAGGCCCTGTCACTCTGGCACATAGGTTAGCAATCTCTCTAACTCACTCTTATTTTTTTATTCTCCATAAGTTTAAATGACTCCTACTCTACATATTCAAAATCAACTAAAAGTCAATCCTTTAGAGAACAAGTAATGATGAGTGAATATTCTGTGCTAATTAAAATGTCCAAACCAACTTTTCTATGGCATAGAAAGTGACCTTAAGCTTAATGACATCACAACCCTTGTTATTATTTGTACATCCCTTTGGGTATGTGTTGTCCACTAATCCTTTATAGAGAAGAAACATTGAGTAGAGCAAAAGGTCTAGACATAATTCAAACGAAAGAATAGAAGAAGATGAAGAACAAAGGAGTGCAAATCTAGAGACAAGATGCTCATGAACAAGTCAAGGTGAGAGGTGAACTGAGGAAGGCAAGCTCTAAGAAGAAGGAGAAAGAACCACCAAAGGCCATCTACTCTTCATCCCATGGTGTCATTGAACTCCAATAATAAAGTTGATGCACCTAAGGAGTGAACATGACAAGAAGTTCTGTTCGGAGGACTTAGATCATCGAACCCTTGCTAGGGAGGTAAACTTGGTAGTTATCCATATTTCCCTTTTTCATCTTTGCATAAATTATCTTCTCTTTAGCATGTCTATTTTCTTGCATTAGCATAATCAATTTATGTTGCATATTTACTTTGTTGAATATGCATTGGAAAAGAAAAAATTATTACATTGCATCTTAAGGTAAGCCCCATGTGAATAATTCTGTGGCGTGTAATAACCCATGGGAATATCCACTATGGTGGCATAAAAATAAAAATAAATATGCATTCATCTTGTTTGCATTTTCTTTGCATCATAGAAAATATAATAAAAAATAATTTTGAGAAAGAGATCCTGTTCAAATTGTGCTTGGAATAACAATCATACATGAAGCTCTAGGAAACCATGACTTAGGTGGACAACCACTGACGCTTAACCAGTTCCATGAGTTTTGTTGTCTATTTGAGCTCCACAGGATTTAAAGGATCAAGAAGAGCTGACAAGCGAGTGGATGTTCTATCCACTGTCGGAGTGTTGTCTTAACATTCATTAACACTGACTCCATGAAAGGAAGTACAACTTCACTGTCAGTTTGCTACACTTCAAGAGTGAATGACTATGTCAACATCCAGCTTGGGGAGAGCCTCCCCTATGTATCTAGCTAAGTATTTCTTTCCATCTACAGTTATTAGTGTTAAGTCTGCTTTGATTAAAAATAATAAAAAGATGCATAACATTAAAACTAAATAAAGATTTCTTTTTATGACTATATATATATGTGTGATCTTTAATTTTGAAATAAAATAATAAGTAAGAGTATACAAAGGTTTGTCTGTTAAAATAAATTTTGGAAATAATCTCTGAATATGGAAATGATGAATAGTTTCTCTGCTGTAATTTCTTTCAAGTACCTAGTTTTTAGCCTTGCATTCTCCCAAGTTTTGGATAAGATTGTTTTGACCTAAGATTTGCTCTGAGCTTGAAACTTGTGGGTAGCGAATGCTTGATCTAAGTTTAAGTAATTGGCGAATATGATATGAGAAGGTCTGAGCTGCTATTTATCTTGATCCTAATGACACTAGAGTTCTAGAGATTTATCTTTAGAAAACTTAAAAAACTATATGATGAGTTCCTATATGATGAGAGCTTAAATTCCTACCACAACCATATATGCATGCTTGTTAGAATAAGATAAACTTTCATATTTATTCACTACTTGTGTACATTGAGTTTGGTCTAGCTGTGTTGACCCTTATGAGCTTTTCATGCGGTTAAAATCAAGATTATACACACTATTCACCCCTTGCTATTTCTACACTGGAAGTACGCACCACCATATTCACCCATTTAGATCAACTCAAAAATATTCTGCTCCTATTCTGAGAGTGAACACCAAAAATATTTCCTATAGGTTTTCCTTATCTGCTACCCTAGTTTAAAAATAAATGCTCCATGTTTTTATCATTTTCTTTTTCCTCTTAAAAGTTCCATTGTATAAGATATTGTACTATTCAAAAAAGTGAAAATAAAAAATATATATAGAAAAAATGAGAAAAAATATATGTTGAAAAAATATATAAATATAGAGGGCCCTAGTTTTTCAGTTAATCAAAGTTCCAAGTTGACAGAAGTTACCCTTTGTAAAGGAGCATTGTAGAATTAGCCTTTCACCCCTTCTTCCTTCCACAAATATATTGGAAATATACCCTAGAGCTAATCATGAGATGATGATATTTCGATTGTATCCATGATTAATAAAGTATTCATTGAATATCCATTATAGACAACTTGTATTGATTGGAAATTATGTGAATTGTTTGTGGAACTCAATTACTTGAATGGTTATTCTAAAGTTGTCCCTGGTCAGCATTCTTGTGAGAACACACTTGAATATTAGACCAGCACATGTATTAGTTGATGGCTATGTTTCACAAGTCATGGACATGGAGATGTCAAACTAATAATGTGGGCACATGTGAGACATGTAGGCTGGACTGACCCGACATGAAAAGTCTCTATTCACATCATATACATTATGTCCTTAGACCTGAGATTGTGGTATGTACTCAAGATGTGAAACGGCCTACTTAGGGACTGTCAAAC
>CM041643.1:17444800-17510446 GCA_023333625.1 Bothriochloa decipiens
GTCGTAGTGGTTCATCTGATATGATCTTTGCGTGCACGTAGGAGTTGCCACACCTTGCTAGAGGCCGCTGTCGACTATTGGGTGAGTAGCAGTACTCGGCCCATGTCAATGTGTGCGTGAACCCATAGGGTCGCACGCTTAAGGGGCTGGAAGCCTAATTCGGGTTGGATCCGAATTAGACAAGGCTTAGGGTTACTAATGGGCCTCCAACTCGTGAGCTCATTGGGGACGCCTATATAAGCAAGGGGTAGGGCACGCGGTGAGGATTACACGCCTTGGACAGCTGCCATCGCCCTCCCCACGCTCGCGCCTTCTGCTCCTCGTGGACCTAGTAGTCCAGAGGCGCGTCTCTTCTTCCCTGTACGTGTGGGATACCTCGGAGGTGCTGCATCTGGAGCACTGGGACGAATGACCACACAACTGCACTACCTGCTGCGATGCGTACGACTACATCGAGTCATCTTCCGCTGCTTCCGCGCGTCTAGTAGTAATCCTGTGACCTATAACTAGTAGTAGATCCTGGTTTATGAGGCAGAAAAGTTTTGTTTTCTGGCTAGCGTAGCACCCTCATATCCCATCAATGGTATCGGAGCCGTAGCTGCTCGTTATAGGTTCGGTTGATGGCATATAGATGATATGCAGAGATAGTAGATGCGATCTACTAGTCTTGGTTGCACAGTTTGATTAGATCAATTGTGAAACGGGGTGGTAGATGGAAACTCAATCTGTTTTCATGCTTTTGATGCATGGCCGTGTAACGATCTACTCATACCGGTCGGTTTAATCCGCCATCTGAGTTAAGTGATATACGTAAGACCATACATTTGGGCATAGATCAATGAGATTGATCTAGTGAAAATAGAGGGACTCCGAATGGTTCAGATTCAGGTTGATGAGATCAATCTGATGAGATTTTCATAGCGATTTCATAGATGTGATCTATGTAATTCGGTTTGATCTAGTGAAAATAGAGGGACCGCCATTGCTATCTGTCGTAGCGCATAAAATCGTTCTATGCCTAACTTGTTTTTGCAGGGTATGTTGTGAATTGGTATGGCCCATGTGTATGTGTGTAATTCTTTCATGGCCTGCGTGTCATGCAAGCAACACAGCTGGAGCCATATGTGTTGCCATTTGATGTATTGGCCTGCGCGCCTAACTTGTGATTACGCGACTATGTAATTAGTATAGCCTACGATAAGATAGTTCTTGGAGGACTTATCACAAGAAGGATGGCACACATGGATCGTGGAGATGGAGATCACCATGATGGGCAAGATGATGGAGATGGAGATCACCATTCATTAAAGGGCCATACCGTGTCACTATGTGTGAATGTGATTCTCATTATTTGTTCTACTTTCACATGCTATTATGTTCTGTCTACATGAATGTGGTAGTGAAGTAGAATGATCCCTTAGCAATGTTTAAGTTAAATGCTTCACCAAACCTTGCACTGTCATAAGTCTTGTACAATCGGTGGTGGGTCCATGAAATTAGGGTGCCACTGGTTTTCCTCGACTAAGCAGGTTCGTATCGGATGCTTACTGCAAGAAGGTTTGGTTACTTGAACAAGGTCATCCTAACGGTTAGGGATCTTGAAGCATGGAAAGGTTGAGTGCTTGGCATAGGGATGCTAGCCCAACAACAAGAGTCATATGAGATATGATTAGCATGGTGTTGCTTATCGATCTACCATACCGACCAGCGGTGATGCTAAAGCTCACTGGTCGGGATGTTAGTTGTGGGTCTTGAATCACTAAGTATATTCTATTTGATATAATTTACTCCTTCATGGATACATTGTCTTAGTATTTTGCATTACTTTTATTGTAGATGGCCGTTTGCAATCAACCATTTTCTTTGCGTACAATTCTTGAGAAAGATAAGTTAAATGGAACAAATTACGCGGATTGGATCCGCAACCTGAGAATTGTTCTCAGGGCTGAGAAAAAGGAAGATATTCTAGACACCCCATTACCAGATGAGCCTGGTGAAAATGCACCTGCTGCTGAAAGAGCCGCTTACAAGAAAGCATGCGATGCTGATCTTGAAGTGAGTTGCCTTATGCTTGCTTGTATGGAACCTGACCTGCAGATGCATTTCGATAACAATCACTCAGTGAACGATATGATCGTGGCTCTTGAGGAGATGTTCCATACGTTGGCCAGGACTGAAAGGTTCAATATCTCTAAGGCGCTTGTGGAAACCAAGCTTGCACAGGGCGTAGCAGTAGGCCACATGTAATCAAGATGGTTGGTTACACTCAAAGGTTGGAGAAGCTAGGCTTCCCAATCGGCCAAGAGTTGGCCACTAATTTTATTCTCTCGTCTCTTCTGCCCAGCTATGGAAACTTCATCTTGAACTACCATATGCATGGAGCGGAGAGAGGCTTGAGTGAACTATGTGGTATGCTGAAAACAACAGAAGCTGACATCAAGAAAGGTGCCAGCAGTAGCCAAGTGTTGGCGGTCCAGAATAGACCTTAGTTTAAGAGGTGGGGCAAGAAGAAGGGCAAGGCTAGAGATGAGATCTCTAAGCCAAACCCATCTACTGCTAAGGATGGACCATCTGTAAATTCAGACTACTTTTATTGCAAGGGAAAAGGTCACTGGAAAAGGAATTGCAAGGAGTACTTGGCATCCTTAGAGAAGGATGGCGGCGGTAAAGGTATTACTGCTACTTGTACCCTTGTCATTCATGTTATGAACATTTTTCTCACTAATTCATATATCAATTCCTGGGTATTTGATACCGAATCGGTTGCTCATATTTGCAATACAATGCAGGGAATGATAAGAAGTAGAAGCATGGAAAAGGGAGAGGTTGACTTCCGTGTGGGCAACAATGCAAGAGTTGCTGCGTTGACCATCGGGATGATGCAACTTCACCTGCCATCAGGATTTATCATGAATTGAATAACTGTTATTTTGTTCCTAGCTTAAGTCAAAATATTATATCACCTTCATGTTTGATGAAGGATGGTGATTCTTTTACGAGTAAAGACAATGGTTGTGTGATCTCCAAGAATGACATGTTTGTGGCTTTTGTATCCATTGTGAATGGATTATTTATTTTAAATCTTGATGATGCACCTGTCTGTAATGTTACTGTTAAACAACCTCGGCTTAATGAGTTAAGTCCAACCTATATGTGGCATTGTCGCTTGGGTCATATAAGTGAGAATCGCATGAAGAGGCTCCATGATGATGGTCTTCTAACTTCATTTGATTTTAAATCATACGAGACATGTGAGGCTTGCCTGCTAGGCAAGATGACCAAGGCGCCATTCAAAGGATATCCTGAGAGGGCGTCTGACTTGTTAGAACTTGTACATACTGATGTATGTGGAACAATGAGCACGACAGCTAGAGGAGGATTTCAATACTTCATAACTTTTACTGATGACTTTAGTAGATATGGATATGTCTACCTAATGAAGCATAAGTCTGAAACATTTGAAAAGTTCAAAGAATTTCAGAATGAAGTAGAGAATCAATGTGGCAAGAAGATCAAGGCCTTGCGATCTGATCATGGAGGCGAATATCAATGTCATGAGTTTAGCACTCATCTTAAGAGTTGTGGAATTGTTCCACAGCTTACGCCACCTAGAACGCCTCAGAGAAACAGCGTGCCTGAGCGATGTAATCGGACCTTGTTGGACATGGTTTGATTTATGATGAGCCAGTCGGACCTACCTTTATCGTTTTGGGGATACGCTCTAGAAATAGCCGCTTTCACATTGAATAGGGTACCATCTATGTTCATAGTTAAGACACCACATGAGATGTGGACTGGTAAGAGTCCCAGTTTATCTTTTTTGAAAATTTGGGGTTGTGAAGTTTATGTCAAACGACTTATATCAGATAAACTAACACCCAAATTGGACAAGTGCTTTTTCGTGGGATATCCAAAGGAAACTTTAGGGTATTATGTCTATAACTAGACAGAGGGCAAAGTGTTTGTTACTCGAAATGGTGTTTTCTTAGAGAAAGAGTTTCTCAAAATAGAAAAGAATAGACAAAAGGTGTATCTTGAAGAAGTTCAAGATGAGCCAGTAGGGACTGACTCTACGAGTGATGCTATTGTAGCAGAGCAAGTTGAGACACCCGTGGCAGTGGAGACACTGCCACAACCACGAAGATCAACAAGACTTCATGCATTGCGTGGGGATTTGTTATTGTTAGATGATGACAAACCCGTGGATTATGCAGAAGCTATGATGGATCCAGATTCCAAGAAATGGCAAAGTGCCATGAGATCCGAGATAGATTCCATGGGAGACAATCAAGTTTGGAACTTGGTTGACCCGCCTGATGGGGTTAGACCCATTCAGTGCAAATGGATCTTCAAGAAGAAGGATATGGATGAAAATGTTCACGTCTATAAAGCTCGGCTTGTCGCGAAGGGTTTTTGGCAAGTTCAAGGGGTTGACTACAATGAGACATTCTCGTCGGTAACGATGCTTAAATCTATCCGGATCATTCTAGCAATTGCTGCATATTTTGATTATGAGATATGGCAGATGGATGTTAAAACAGCCTTTCTAAATGGGTATTTAGAAGAGGACGTGTATATGATACAGCCCGAAGGTTTTGTTGATCCTAATAATGCTGGAAAGATATGCAAGCTTAAGAAATCTATTTATGGGTTAAAGCAAGCATCACGGAGTTGGAATCTTCATTTTGATGAGGTCGTCAAAGGGTTTGGCTTCCGTCAGAATGAAGAAGAACCTTGTGTTTACAAGAAGGAAAGTGAGAGCGCTGTTGTGTTTCTGATCTTGTATGTGGATGACATACTATTGATTGGGAATGATATTCCTATGTTGCAATCTGTAAAGACTTCACTGAATAATAGTTTTTCTATAAAGGATTTAGGAGAAGCAACATATATCTTGGGCATTAAGATCTATAGAGATGGGTCGAGAAGACTGATAGGATTAAGCCAGGGTACTTACATTGACAAGATGTTGAAGAGGTTCAACATGGAATAGTCCAAGAAAGGGTTCTTGCCTGTGTCACATGGTGTGTGCTATAGTGATAAGCAGTGTCCTTCCACTGATGCTGAGTGCAAACGCATGAGTAAGGTTCCATACACTTCGGCAGTTGATTCCATCATGTACGCCATGATATGTACTCGTCCAGATGTAGCCTATGCTCTAAGTGTTGCGAGCAGGTATCAAGCTAATCTTGGTGAGAGTCACTGGACGTTGGTTAAAAACATTCTTAAGTACTTATGAAGGACTAAGGATGTGTTCCTAATCTATGGAGGTGAGGAGGAGCTTGTTGTAAATGGTTACACTGATGCTAGCTTTCAAACCGACGGGGATGATTCACTATCTCAATCAGGTTTTGTGTTCACAATAAATGGTGGTGCAGTTAGCTGGAAAAGTTCCAAGCAGGAGACAGTGTCTGATTCTACAACAGAAGCCGAGTACATTGCAGCTTCTGGCACTGCAAAGGAAGGTGTCTGGTTGAGGAAGTTCCTCATTGATCTTAGTGTGTTTCCAAATGCGTTGGGCCCATTGAATTTATATTGTAATAACAATGGGGCAATTGCACAGGCTAAGCAGCCTAGGGATCACCAAAAGAACAAACATGTACTCCGAAAGTTTTATCTCATTCGAGAGTTTGTGAAACGAGAAGAGATCAAACTATGCAAAATACATACGGATTTGAATATAGCAGATCTTTTGACAAAGGCTCTTCCACAGCCTAAGCATGAGGCACACATGAGGTCTATGGGGATTAGACATCTAAGAGATTAACTCTAGTGCAAGTGGGAGACTATTGGGAATATGCCCTAGAGCTCATCATGAGATGATGATATTCCGATTGTATCCATGATTAATAAAGTATTCATTAAATATCCATTATAGACAACTTATATTGATTGGCAATTATGTGAATTGTTTGTGAAACTCAATTACTTGAATGGTTATTCTAAAGTTGTCCCTAGTCGGCATTCTTGTGAGAACACACTTGAATATTAGACCAGCACATGTATTAGTTGATGGCTATGTTTCACAAGTCATGGACATGGAGATGTCAAACTAATAATGTGGGCACATGTGAGACATGTAGGCTGGACTGACCCGACATGAGAAAGTCTCTATTCACATCATATACATTATGTCCTTAGACCTGAGATTATGGTATGTACTCAAGATGTGAAACGGCCTACTTAGGGACTGTCAAACGCAACTCCGTAACTGGGTAGTTATAAAGTTGGTCTTTGGGTGGTCGGGAAGCATGCTATGAGACATAGACAATCAAGATGGAATTTGCCCCTCTCTACTCAAGAGAGATATCACTGGATCACTCAAGTGATTAGATCAACAAATGCATGGCCGTGCTTGGGTTAAGTTTTAACCTACGAGTTGAACCATATATCGAGTGGCAAAGGGAATAACTTGTATATGGTCGTAGTGGTTCATCTGATATGATCTTTGCGTGCACGTAGGAGTTGTCACACCTTGCTAGAGGCCGCTGTCGACTATTGAGTGAGTAGGAGTACTCGGCCCATGTCAATGTGTGCGTGAACCCATAGGGTCGCACGCTTAAGGGGCTGGAAGCCTAATTCGGGTTGGATCCGAATTAGACAAGGCTTAGGGTTACTAATGGGCCTCCAACTCGTGAGCTCATTGGGGACGCCTATATAAGCAAGGGGTAGGGCACGCGGTGAGGATTACACACCTTGGACAGCTGCCATCGCCCTCCCCACGCTCGCGCCTTCTGCTCCTCGTGGACCTAGTAGTCCAGAGGCGCGTCGCTTCTTCCCTATACATGTGGGATACCTCGGAGGTGCTGCATCTGGAGCACTGGAATGAACCGCGTGAGGGGATTGACATGACGGACGACCACGCAACTGTACTACCTATTGCGACGCGTACGACTGCATCGAGTCATCTTTCGCTTCATCCGCGCGTCTAGTGGTAATCCCATGACCTGTAACTAGCAGTAGATCCTGGTTTATGAGGCAGAAAAGTTTTGTTTTCTGGCTAGCGTAGCACCCTCATATCCCATCAAAATATTCTTTACCATATTGTTTGTTCACTCATTTGAAACCACACAAGTACATCTTGAATTGATTGTATGATGAGTTCCTCTGGATCCATGGTTGGACTAGGCAACATATATATTGCAAGCATGTATGAGTTCTTTCTTTCCCACCTATAACTCCACATAATTTTACTAGTTATAGCGGGAGAGAGATGAGGCACAATGTTACTCTGTCTTGATCCAAAAATACCGCATATTCTGAGAGAAGGTGTAACACCATTGTTGCCTTGGTGAGAATCCACAAATACCACAAATGAGAGACATGAAAGGGTCATACAAAAGAATCTCTGAGTTTTACTTTGAAAACTTACAAAAACTCCAGAATGAAGGTTGATTGAAGAACTCGAGACATAGCGCTTGACTTGATTGTTCTGTCTTTCAATTACTCATGACCCAAGTGAAGGCCAAAAGCTCCATAGGTAATGGTAAGTTTGAAGTCAGAATGGTTTGCTCTAATTTAGAAGAGAATTCTTGTTTGAACACATGTGTACTTCTAAGGCGTGAAAGTATTGAAGCAACTCCTGATCCATTGTTGAGATTGGCTTTGCTAGGGAACTAGCAAAGTGTAAGCTTGGGGGAACTTGTTGATGCTCCTTAATGTTAATTATTAACCATCAACTATTTCCTAATATAACATGAAATGAACCACAAAGCATAGTTGTAGGGTTGGAAACTAACAAGTTTCACGAGTTTTGGTGTTCTCACTTGTTTTGTAAGAGATTAAATTTTTCACTAAATAAAAGTACCTCAAATGATGAATTAAAGGACACCATTGTGAAGGCCTCGTCGATGACATCTTCTTCTTTTGAGACTCATTCTTCTTCTTTTGAGAAGCCTCTTTCACGAGTTTTGGTAAGTTTCACGAGTTTTGGTGTTCTCACTTGTTTTGCAATATGAGACTCATTCTTCTTCTTTTGAGAAGCCTCTTTCTTATTTTCTTTCTCTATGACATCTTCATCACCACTATCATAGGGACACTTGCCAACAATATGATCCTTGCTATGACAACTAAAGCACTTCATGGTGTGCTCACTCTTCTCGGATGAGGATGAGGATGGAGACTTCTTGCTTCCTTTTCGGTGAGTCTTCTTCTTCAAGAACTTGCCAACCTTGACAAATAGGGCACTCAACTCATCAACATCTCTATCATCCTCATTGCTAGAGCTAGCTTCTTCTACACTTGATGATTTTTGCCTTTTCTTGCTCTTGCTTTTGGAGGATGAAGCCTTGAATGCCAAGCTTTTCTTGTTGTCATCATCCTTCTTCTCACTTTTCTTCTTCTTCTTCTTCACCAACTCTTCATTTTCATGATATTCTCTAAACTCATCATCGGCCATGACTTCTTGAAGGACTTGATTAGGAGTTGGCTTCTCCTTCATAGTTGTTTTCACCATGACGGTCTTCAACATATCAAATCTTTTAGGAAGACATCTCATGAACTTGGTTAAGAATTGACTATCCTTGACTTCTTCACCAAGTGCCTTGAGCTCATTGACAATCACTTGTAGCCTATAGAACATCTCCGGCACACTCTCATCTTCCTTCATTGTGGAGCTAGCAAACTTCTCTTGAAGCATGTATGCTCTTGCCGTCTTCACACTTTTGGTGCCCTCATATGCCTCCTCAAGCTTTGAAATGTCATGAGCCACCTCCAAGTTCTTGATAAGCTCAAAAGTCTTGTCATCAAGAGCCTTATGAAGCACACTCACCATAATATCATTGCATTGAAGCTTCTTTTCTTCCACCAGTGTGGGTGCTTCCGGTCTTGCAACCTCAAACTTTTTTCGGTCACATTCCAAATCTCTCTATTAATTGACTTGAGATGACTCTTCATCTTTAGCTTCCATTTTGCACAATCATTGCCATCAAAGGTGGTGCTCTCTTGGTGTTATTGATGTGCAAGATTAATGTAGCCATTTCTTCAACATAGGTTGTTAGACCTCAAATAAATGGTGCCTCAGCTTCGATACCACATGTAAGGTCCTAAAGGCTAGGGGGTGAATAGCCTATAAAAATTCTTGCAAAGCACTAAAACAACCGGTTAGAACTTAAGATGGTGAAGCTCTTCTAGCACTAGCTCAACTAAGATATGCAAGCCACCTCCACAATTCTAGCAAGAGGCTATGATCACTATTGACGGTGGTTATACCATGAAATACCAACTTAAAACACCATCAACATGCCTCCGTTTCAAGGAAGAATAACATATCATGAGCATATTTTATCAATAATTAGTTCCACTTGTATTCTTAGCTTATGATTTCAGGGAACAACAATTTCTAGCTTTGTGGGTCCCAATGAGAGGGCCGGACAACCCTCCTATGAGCTCCTCCTGAGCTCAGTTTCGAGCATGATCCAGGCCAAGCTCACTGGAGTGCAACTCAGCCATCAGATCAACTAATGTCTACATCCAACAGCACAAGCTCATTTCACATGGATTGAAGGACCCACAAGGAAGCAAGTAACATGACAAATAATTGGAAACCGACCAAGCCACTTCACATGATAGGTGAGGACACCTTCTAGAAGCTCTAGTCGGGCCCACCTGCCAATGAGGGGGTCAGTCGACCCCCTCCTTGTGGGCCCCAATGTCGGTTGGCCTTCCACCGACCTCCTGCATGCCACCATGCATCAAATCGAATCAGGAGCGTCCATCTATGTCGGTTATGAAGTTGGTTCATCCAAGGGCTATGAAGCAAGGAGCACATGGATTGATGACATGGCACCCCCTCTCCTTACCCTATATACGGAGGCTGCCACCACCCTTGGAGAGCATCACAATAATCACACAGATCATAGAATCACACATTACAAGCTCCAAAGCTCCAAGCTAGAGTAGTAGTAGTTAGTCTAGAGTGGGAGTTAGAGTTGAGTCGAGTGAAGCTCGGGGTCTCTAGAGTCGTCTTCTGGATAGTCTGGTATAGCTCTTGTACCTTTTCTCTTTTGTAAGACTTTTCTTTTATTAATATATTATTCTTGCTTTGCTTTACTTAGTATTTACTTAGTGCAAGTTGCCTTAGCTGGATTGGTTTCCTGTAACCAACTTCCTTGTGTGTGTATCATTGTCCTATCTTGCATAGGAGCTCTAGCTATCTGATCATTAGTTAGAGTTGTAGGAGTAAGTGTGAGCGTGGTGCTCAGACTTAGACTTACCTTTGATTGCCACGGGTCCGCACGGACAGTTCGTGAGTGCACTCCCGAGAGGTGACAGGTCTCAGGTGGCATTAGGGTTTTCTCACCATGTTCGGGCTAGTTCTTAAAACACAGGGCGCCCATAAGAGTATAGCCGCTTTAATAGGAGTTCTGTCTCCAATTTTCTCATCTATCCCCACCACGCAAGTAGTAAGGCACCAATCTAGTTTGAGTCATCTATCTGTTAGGATTAGGTCCACAGAAGTAAAGTAAGGTCATAGGAGTCCTATACTCACTCATTGTCCTCCCACCTAGCTAGCTCTCTACCAGTTATCTTTAGATTAGGATTGTTGTGATCATTTACCTATCCTTCCTATTTACTTACTTACCCCCGTTTTACACTAGTGATACTAGATTATAGTAGACACAAGGATCTCAATACCCTTTTATTAAATATTCCTAGCTATTTCTTTCCCCTGGGAAAATATAAATTACGATACCTTGGAATACTCCCGGGTGAAGTTCTATAGCGGTATATTCTGTGCACTTGCAAAATTATCCAATAGACTTAGAATTTACCCCAAAGGCTTTTTGGAGCTGTCACCTACTTTTGGTGGTTGCGTTAAGAATTGTCAACAAGAATTTCTGGCGCCGTTGCCCGGGAAGCATCAGCCTAGGAATTTTAATAAAAGTGAATCTGGAGTCTACTATCAATTTAGTTATCAATTAGTGTTAGGGGTTTACCCCCACCTATCTTGTTTTTCATTATCGTGAAACTAGCAGGTGCATGTGCGGTTTTCAATTGCTGTCAAACTTTGTTGAAGATCCTGAGCAATTGTTTAGGAGATCTAGACATCATCAAGTTCCACCTCAGAGGTTCATCTCGAACCAGAATCCGCTCGAGGAAGGAAGTCCTGCACCAATCATCAAGGAAGCTATGGCCCAAAAGACCATCTCTGAGTACTCTGCACCGTCGGCTGACTATGTCACCACCGGTCCGTAGCTGAACTTGGGGGATGCGACTTTTGAGCTCAAGGCTACGCTTATCAACATGGTGCAAGCAAATCCATTCTGTGGGAAGCTGCATGAGGATGCCAATGCTCATCTCCAACACTTCCTGGAGGTGTGTGGCACCTTCACTATCAAGAATATCTCAGCAGACACCATCCATCTTCGCCTATTCCCATTGTCGTTATTAGAGAAGGCGAAGCAGTGGTTCTATGCCAACAAGAGTGAAGTCACCACCTGGGAGAAGTGCGCCAATGCGTTCCAAAAGAAGTTCTTCCCGATGGGCAAAACCAGCGCCCTTCGCGAAAAGATTTCAAGCTTCCAACAACAAGCAGATGAGACAATTCCCGAAGCATGGGAACATCTCCAGGAGTACATTCGCACCTGTCCTCATCATGGGATAGAGAAATGGTTCATTATTCAAGGTTTCTACCATGGCTTGACCAGTTTGGCTAGGATGTTGCTGCTGGAGGAGCATTCTTGCAACACAATGTCAAGGATGCCAAGGACCTCATTGAGAAGATGGTTACAAATCAAGGATGGAATGAGGAGCGCCTTCAGCCAAAGAGGAGAGGTGTCCATGCCCTTAATGAGGTGGACATGCTCTCAGCAAAAATGGACCTCTTGATGAAGAAGATAGAAGAAGCTTCCAAGAAGGAACAAGAGGCCATTCAACCCTACGCCACCGCACGAGCTATTGAAGCCGATCCATGGTGTGAGGTGTGTGGAGGAGAAGATCATTTGGGAAAAATTGTCCCAAAATGAAGGAGGAAGTGAGCTTCATCAACAACAATGACAACAACAATGGGTACGGCCCCAACAACAGCAACAAGGATGGAACTCACGCCCCTTCTACCAAGGACAACACCAAGGTAACAGTTACAGTAATAATTTCAATAATTCTTATAGTAACCAACCTTCTTTAAGAGATCTCATCTTAGGCCAAACTAAAATAGATGATAGTATTAACAAGAAAATGATGGCTAATGATAAGATTCTTGAAAATTTAAGTGAGAAAATGGATAGCTTTAATTCTACTATGAAAAATCAATTAAGCTTTAATAAAATGCTAGAAACACAATTAGCTCAATTAGCAGCAGCTATCCCATCCTTCAACCAAGGTAAGATCCTAGGGAGACCTGAGGATCCAATTGAGGATGTTAAATTGGTAACCAAGAGGTTTGGTAAGCCTCCATTGCGCTCCAACTGGGGCTATCTTCTTGATCCACCCATCATCGCCAAGAAAGAAGATCCAGGCCTACCGACCATCACTTGTGAGATTGGGCCATAGATCTTTCACAACGTCTTCTGCGACCTTGGATCGGGTGTCAACATCATGGCCAAGATAACTTATGATAATTTGTTAGGGGGGCCTTTGCACCCACATTTATTCATTTGTAGATGGCGGATCAAACAATTTGGTTCCCTGAGGGACTAGCAAAGGACATATTAGTTAAGGTTCAAGATGAGTACATCCCTGCTGACTTCATCATATTGGACATGGGGTCCAACAATGAAGTCCCCATCATCCTGGGAAGGCCATTCCATAACACAGTTAATGTGATCATCTACGTGGGATCTGGCCAGATTCATTTCCAATTCCTAGGAAAGAAGGTAAAATGTTCGTTCAATGGTTATACAACTAACATGCAGGGGAAGGATGAAGAACCAAAGAACAAGCCTCGCTACTACCTACGCCGAAGGAATAACAAGAAAAGTGAGTTGGCCAAGAAGACCGAAGTGAAGAAGGAAGAACCTATTAAATCGCAAGGCAAAGGTAAGAAAATATGGTGGGAAAAAGAGGTGCAATCACGTTCCCCATCTCCGGGACCAATCGATGCACCCAAAGAATGAACAAGACAGAGAGGTCCTACTCTACGGACCTAAAACATGGAGCCCTTGCTGGTAAGGTAAATAGTATCTATCCCATATTTATTTTTTTGCATTTTAATTTTTGCATTTTATTTGCATTACATCCTAGTTTTAGTTTTGCATATTTTCTTTTGACAAAATAGTTAGTAATAATAAATAAAATTTTGAGAATAATCTGCAACACAGTTTTGAGCTACTGGGTCACCCAGGGTGGGGTCGGCCGAACCCACCAGTGGGCCCATTCCTATTCATTTCACTTTGGCTTGATGCATTGTTTTGAGATCAGCACTTGAATGCCCTTGAGGTGCTCAAGTGGGGGTTAGCCGACCCCCACACTATCCCCGTGGCAGTCTGCTGTCTCCCATTTTCCATACCTAGGGATCCTATGCATGCCACTTCAGCCAAAGCCCGAAAAGAAATGGTCCCTCGCTTTATTACTTTAAGCATGAGATGTACTTTTTCATGTTGGATGTTTTTGGGGCCATACCACCAGCTCAAAACCTACAAAGTGGTCACCTAGACATGCTTTATTGTCCCCATGGACTATGGGAATCTCTTTAGACATGTCTCCACTTTTTTATTCACCTTTTCTCTTTCACAAAGCACCAGGCAAGGGAATCTCTAAAAAGCACTTTACTTTGGTCCACACCTAGCCTTTACTTTACCAGACACTTGATGACACACTATTTAAAGTGCTAGGAGGCATAGGTAGGGGGTCGGCCGACCCCCACTTTGGGTACATTCTGAAAAGTGTCTACAACATGTTGCTAGACTCCTTGCCAAGATTCAAAATAAAGTTAAATGTGCTTTGAGGGGGGTCGTCGACCCCCACCTTTGGGGTCCACCACTTGCCCTTCTCCTCCTATAAATACCTCTGCATTGTGAGCTCAACTCCACACCCAAAACCATCAGAATCATCTCAAGCTCACAATCTCTCTTCTTCTCTCTTTGTTGCAAGTTCATTCTCAAGTATAGTAGTAGCCTTCCAAAAAAACCCAAAAATATTTTCTTTTCCTACATAGTAGAAGTAGGAAGAGTTTGGTTGTCGCACTTGTGCAGCTAGATGAAGAAAAGATTCATCTCCTAGTTCACAAAGTCCAAGAAGGGCAAGAGTTCTTCCCAGAGCTCTCACCACGCCGAAGAAGGAGCGCATGGGAGAGGAGCTGAGGAAGAGAGCTACCATCCGATGGTACTCTATGAGCCTCCATCAAGAGTGATAGAACCCGAGAGCGGCCTTATGCTGAGCCAAGAAGAGCTACAGAAGTTCAACATCCTACAAGAAAGCAACTTCCATCATACAAGCATCATCGATTCGGTCCTCCTGGGCCACACAGTTATGAATGCAGAGTTTAACACTATCTTTAGTACAATTGGTTGGGAAGGATTTTGGCAACCTCATGAATTTGGTATAAAAGTACTTACTCAAGAATTTCTGTGCACATTAAAATTTACAAATGATGGGGTAGCCTTTCGCATGCTTGGGCAAGAGTAAAATTTATCTTGGAGCCTTTTAAACACCTCTTTGGGATGTGATCCTAATTGTGAACGTGATTTAGACATTGCCATTGATGGGTTTAACAAAGCTGAATTTTGGAAAGCAATTTCTGGTTCCAATGATTGCTCTCGTCTCACTGCTTCCAAAATCCATAATCCAACTCTGCATTTTCTTCATTATTAGATGAGTGTTACTCTCTTTCCTGGCATTAGAGGTAATGCTTTAATTGATGATGAACTTAAACTACTTTATACCATGGTACATAAAATTAAAGTCTCACCTGTTAAGCTGTTAGTGAAATTTTGGCTTAGTTGCTTTGAGAATAAAAACTCCACCTATTTCACATGATTTATTACTTGGATAGCCGATACATGGGGTGTGACAGAGTCCAATAACTTTGAGTACATTGCCTCTGCTAGAGATGTCTTAGATGAGAATGTCTTCATTACTTCTAATGTGCTCAAGAGAGGTCTAAGAGGTGGACTTAGAATGATATATCCTGGTCATACAGTCGAAGTCTCTCTCCCTTGTGAGAGACATCAGCTGTATAGGCTTCGCACACTAACCATCAAATTAGATCAAGAGGCAAGAGCCCAAAATGTTGTAGAGACGGACAGGATGACAAGAGGGATGTCACAAGCTGCTCAGATGAACCAGGCAGGCCCCTCACACCCTATAGAAGAAGAATTTGAAGAAGGTGAGGAGGCAAGCTCCATAGACATTTTAGGGTCCATGGGGAGGCCTCTGCGTCCACAGCACACTCCTCGCCCAAGGAAAAGGGACAAATATGGACGACCTCATCAACAACATGGGCACAATGTGCATCGAACAAGAGGCAAAATTACAATTGGCGCAACAGAATGCCCAATATTTGTAAGCAATGCAAGAGGAGGACGCACAACGTTGGGTCGGGTGGTTTCAATACTATCTGCCTCCACAGTGAGCAAGAGCCAAGCTTGGGGAGATCCTCTATGCTTCATGTATGTTTGTTCTTCTTATGGAAATGATGAGTGGTTACTTTGTCAATGTCTCTCTAGTGCCTAGTTTACAACTTAATGCTTCTTTAAGTATGGATTACTTATCTCTTTTAAACCATCATGAACCTAAAAACTTTGTGGGTTGCAAGTGCTAGAACTAAGTCTAAGTTGTTGGGAGATATGAGATAGTGAGATAAGAGATGCTATAATATTGTTCTAGGCATGATTGATTACCGGACAATTTATTCTTAAAATAATCAAAACCTTAATTGTTCCTCAATGGTGATGAAATTCCTACCACAAGCCATATATGCTTTACAAGTTTAAAAACCTTTCACATGAGCTATTTGCTTTGTGTTGAGTGTTTTCAAGTCTTATTGACCCTTGTTAAGAGACTTTTCATGCCTCTAAGATCAAAATCACACACATGCCACATATATTCATGCTGCTTCTACACTGGAAGTACGCACAAACATGCATTCCATTTCCACCAAATAGGTTGCTCCATGCTCTAAGTGTTAGAAAATCTCTCTAAGTATTATTTGATAGATGAGACACAAGATAAAGGCTAGGCAAAATAAATATTGAGATCTAGATGGACACATGAAAGTTCATGCAAAAAAATGCTAGCCCTGTCTCAATAGAGAAATAGAGAGAGATATTATCAAATAAAAGAGCAACCTAGTTTTTCATATACCACACACTTTCACATCTTGATCTGGGGGTATGACACTTCTCTTCAAGGATCAGAGCTTTGACTTCACAACATATGCAAGTAAGTATGCTATCTCCTTGTTATCCCTACCTTGAGCTCCATATAAGCCTTTTTAGAAGTAGGATGAATTAAGGAAAGGCAATCTTACATTGTGCCTTGGTGAGGAACCATACAACATTTGAGCGACATGAGAGTACCATATGAGGAACATTAAGTTTTCTTTTGAAAAACATTGCAAAGCCACTAGTATGAAACTTACTATGGATAAGAAAAATTAGTGCTCAAGTCAAACTATTCTGTCTTTTAACCTCCTAAGACAAAGGAAAGGCCATAAGCCCCATAGAGGATTAAGGTAATATGGGTGAGTTTTTATAGCTAAATTTTCTATTCAAGAAGAAGGACTTTTTTGTGCACTTGGTTCTATTGAAATGTGAGAATAGTAACAATACCTGATCCACCGAGGCTAAGTTTGATTGTTTGCTTGGGACGAGCAAAGGTTAAGCTTGGGGGATCTTGTTGACAGTGGTTATACCATGAAATCCCAACTCAAAACACTGTCAGCATGCCTTGGTTTCAAGAAAGAATAACATATCATGAGCATATTTTATCAATAATCAGTTCCACTTGTACTCTTAGCTTGTGATTTCAGGGAACAACAATTTCCAGCTTTGTGGGTCCCAATGAGGGGGTTGGTCAACCCCCCTATGAGCTCCTCCTGAGCTGAGCTTTGAGCATGATCCAGGCCAAGCTCACTGGAATGCAACTCAGCCATCAGATCAACTAATGTCTTCATCCAATGACACAAGCTCATTTCACATGGATTGATGGACCCACAAGGAAGCAAGTAACGTGAAAAATAATTGGAAACTGACCAAGCCACTTCACATGACAGGTGGGGACACCTTCTAGAAGCTCCAGCTAGGCTCACCTGCCATTGAGGGGGTCGGTCGACCCCCTCCTTGTGGGCCCCAATGTCGGTTGGCCTCCCACCAACCTCCTGCATGCCACCATGCATCAAATCCAATCAGGAGCGTCCATCTACATCAGTTATGAAGTTGGTTCATCCAAGGGCTATGAAGTAAGGAGCACATGGATTGATGACATGGCACCCCCTCTCCTTACCCTATATAAGGAGGCTGCCACCACCCTTGGAGAGCATCACAACAATCACACAAATCATAGAATCACACATTACAAGCTCCAAAGCTCCAAGCTAGAGTAGTAGTAGAGTGGGAGTTAGAGTTGAGTCGAGCGAAGCTTGAGGTCTCCAGAGTCATCTTTTGGAGAGTCTAGTATAGCTCTTGTACCTTTTCTCTTTTGTGAGACTTTCCTTTTATTAATATATTATTCTTGCTTTACTTTACTTAGTATTTACTTAGTGCAAGTCTATAGTCTTTATAGTCTTGTTGTGTGCTTGTCTTAGTAGAATAGTTGCCTTAGCTGGTGTCGGCACCAAAACATGACGCTTCTACGCCGACAGGTCTCTCGCGGACCAGGTAAACCAGAGCATGAGCAGTTCTTCGATCCCTGTGACCTTCTTCAGCAACCGATCCGGTCAATCGAGTTTGAGGCGTGCCAGTCAATTTGACCCTGAAATTGACAAGGTGGAAAAGAACAGTCAAATTATGGAACCTGCCGATGTGATTCCAGACAGTTCCTTATCTATGGCTAAATAGCAGATTTAATCAGGGCATTGACTAGAGAGTTAACATCCAACATACATTTGTAAATAAGCTAGTAAGTAAACATGCATGGATAGAATGATCGATCATGACATGACATAATTAACCAAGACAAGAACAAATGCAGGTCATTCATGATACGTGCTACAAATAGTAAAAAATTAACTAAATCGGTAATCCTAATACACATGAAAGGAGCAAAACCATTAGCCGATCTAATCTATTCAATATGGTATATTAAAGATCCAACATGCGTTGCAATAATCTAGATAGAAACCAATAAATCTACTAAACCCGTGAATTTGAAATCCCTAGACTAAGTAATCTTTGGATCAAGTCTCATCCAAGCAAGCTCAGCAGACTAACCGGTACTAAACAGATACATGCACACGATGTTATGGGTAAAACACTGGTGACTCGGCTAATTTACCGATACCGACATGAGAATGAACGAAGTGTGTGAACAGCTTCAAAACAAAACAAACTATCATAAAACTACCCATACCCTTGAACACACCACATGTCACGAATAAGATTGATACAATCTAGCTAATGTAGGCACAAGATTGATAATCAAAGCAAAGGAATAAACATAATAATCACTGATGACAATTGGATCTAAGAAGATATAAGCCAAATCTATCAATCTTGATCGGGCAATGATGTTGTCATAAAAATAAAGCAAAATAAACCAATAACATCGGTAACTTAATGAATCCACTAGGTTGCCAAGCCTAGTAGAGCCGATAACTGGCTGTGGGTAACTTGATGAATATACTAGGTTGCCAAACCTAATAGAGCCGATAACTAGCCTATGCGAACACATATAATAGGAGGTCAAACCAGCCCTATCAAATGATAACATAAACTGTTGACAAGTGCTAATGCATAGATGAGAGGTCGAACCAGCCAAATCAAGCATAAACACAAGCCCCTTGGCCATGGCGATGTATCAATAGGAGGTCGAACAGGCCCTATCAAACATAAGTAAAACATGATGGTACTTATAGCAAACCAGAGGTCGGACGACCCGATGCAGCCTAGGTTGATGAAGAAACTCGCTGAGATCCTAAAACTAAGGGTTTGGTGGCCGGAGCCAAAAGATTGTTGTATTGATTGATGAGATCTCCTTACAAGGTGCCGGGGCTTACATATTTATACCATGGGCTTTGACTGCGTCCTATCCTGATACGACTCAAATAAGGAAAAGACTAAAAACTACTAAAACTCGATAACTTAGGCCCTACTATTCTGTTGTGTAGAGTCCCATGTCGTCAATGCGCTGTCTTTCATCTCACCAGACCGGAGTCGACGTGGCCGGCGTGTACCCTCAGATAGCGGATTCTGGTTAGCTGATCCTTCTCAATTTAGCCGATTCCCCAATATTCGGCTATTATCAGCATTTAGCCAATTTCGTCAGTGTCTTCTACGAGAAGCTTCACCTTCGTGCCCATCAGTCCAAATTTTGGTGCAAACACATGCCCCCAATTTTGGGATGAAATTGATTTTATACCAAAATTCTTTTCTCGCCTCCAACTGCTCCGAAGTCCCTCAAGATTGGCTGATTAGTCCATCTTAATAAACAACCGATTCACTTTCCCGATCCACCCTTCGATTGACTAGAAAAGACAAAATGGTTGGTCTTCTCGAGAGCGCGCTTAGAATCGATCTGGCCGGCCACTTGATTACCCTTGCAGAGTATTGGTCATTTCTGATTCACACCTTGACGTGTGCCTATTCTTTCCAGATTATAAATCAATTCCCTGCTCTTTTCTAATCCACACGCCATCTTTGAGCAACCCCATTCTAACCAGCAAACCCTTCCTCAACTTTCCAAAGCAAAATTTCTTGATGGCGGGTCATGGCAAGCGTCCAGCGGAGGAAGAGGAGGTGACTTCCCGCTGGGTCTTCCCTAGGGGATCACAATCTTCTATGGGAAGTGGAGATCTGGTGGAATGGGGGGTAACTTCTTGCCGAATTTTTCCCATGAGGTAAGCCGATTCAAAATCTTTTTCAAATTAGTTCGATTCTAATTACCCGATTCTTGCAGGGCTGACAGCGATGACACCCCATGTCACACTCCATTTTAAAGGATAAAAATAGAATGTATAAATAGCCTTATATGCGCCCTAGGAACAGTTGCACACATAAGATGACAAATTACAAAGAGTATCATCACCCTGTTTATTCCATAGCGAACCAATATTTATTACAGAGTATTGCACATAAACAATAGATAACTATTATAACTTTATTGCGGAAGCTCCAGACAGGGACATGCCAACTAGTGAACACCAAGCCTAGTACTTATCATGATAGCTCTCATTCCAACCTTCATCTATTACCATCCGGGATTTTTCAAAATTGAAAGTAAAGCAAGCGTAAGTACACAACCATACTCAACAAGCATAACATGGGTTAATGAGGCTCAATTAAGCTGACACTGTTTGACTACATTTAGCTTTTTTAGGATTATCAATTTGAGCAATTAAGTAGTCTTAAGGTAGCAAGTATTTCCCAAAACCATCATGATCATAGTAACATAAATGAATAATGAACATAACAGCAGATAAATGAACATTTTAACATGGCAGGAGAGATCATCATTAATGTAAAGATTCCAAGGCCGCCCTAACCGTAGGGCACGGACGATATATTGGTTTAACTCTGTGCAGAGGTGTACACTTTCACTGTGAGTCATGTTTTACAATTGAGTGGGTTAATTACTCCCAAACCATCACAAAACATATAAAGCCACCTATAGTTCTTCTAACCCAATCAGGGATGTTGAAACATTATGTGTAGGAACCCCCTTCCAATATGGCACAATCCTTCCCATATACAGTTTAGCTAACTTTGGGCCATTGTACTTTGTCTTAACTGACAAAAAGTGAGCAACTTTGGTCAATCTATCTACTATTACCCAAATAGAATCGAAACCTTTCTGAGTACGAGGTAAACCTGTTATAAAGTCCATACCGACCTCTTCCCACTTCCATTCATGTATCTTCATTGGCTGCAATAATCCAGCTGGCCTTTGATGTTCAGCTTTCATATGTTGACAAGTATCACATATAGCAACGTACTCTTCCACATCCCTCTTCAGACCAATCCACCAATACTTGTCCTTGAGATCCATGTACATTTTAGTACTTCCAGGATGGATAGAGTAAGTTGACTCATGTGCCTCTCGCAGAATTGCCTAGCGCAGAGCTTTCACCTTCGGAACACATATCCGGTTGCCATACCATGAGGTACCCTCTTCATCAATGCAGAAACCTAGTGCCTTTCCTTCCACTAACTTCTTTGCTATATACCTTAGATCGTCATCTTCCAACTGACCCTTGTGAATCTCTTCCTCTAAGGTTGGTGTCACCTCTATCTCCATAGCATTAGTAACAAGAGTGAGACTCAAATGAGCAAACTCTGCACACAACTTATCAGATTCAGGTGTCACCCGAAGCCCATTAACATGCTTCTTTCTGCTAAGTGCATCGGCCACGACATTTGCCTTTCTAGGATGGTAATACATATCAAAATCATAATCATTTAATAGTTCCAACCAACGACGTTGTCTCATGTTCAAGTCAGACTAGGTAAAAATGTACTTCAAGCTCTTGTGGTCAGTGAAGATATCAGTCTTGTGGCCGATCAGATAGTGTTGCCAAATCTTCAAAGCATGAACCACAGTTGCTAATTCTAGATCATGGGTAGGATAATTAAGCTCATGCTTCCTCAACTGCCTCGAAGCATAAGCGACAACTCTACCTTCTTGCATAAGAACATACCCCAATCACAAACGAGATGCATCACAATAGATAGAGAACTTCCTACTTACATCTGGCAATACCAACACTGGAGTTGTTGTCAATCTCTTCTTGAATTCTTCAAAACTGGCTTGACACTAGTCGGACCACACAAACTTGGTGTTCTTCTCTAGTAAGGCTGTCAGTGGCTTAGCAATCTTCGAGAATCCTTCAATGAACCTCCTGTAATAACCAGCCAACCCAAGAAAAATGCGAACCTCGCTAACATCTGTAGGGGGCTTCTAGTCCAACACATCTTTCACCTTGCTTGGATCAACTGCTATCCCACCATTAGAAACAACATGGCCGAGGAAAAAGACTTCCTCCAACTAGAATTCACACTTGCTCTTCTTAGCATAAAGTTTGTGCTCTCTACACTTCTACAAGACTAACCTCAAATGTTATGCATGTTCTTCCTTGTTCTTTGAGAATACCAAAATGTCATCAATAAAAACCACAACGAACTTATCCAGGTATTCCATAAACACCTTGTTTATCATATACATAAAGTAGGCAGGTGCATTGGTCAACCCAAAGGACATAACTGTATACTCATACAACCCATACCTGGTAATGAATGCCGTCTTTGGTATATCTGAATTTCAAATCTTCAACTCATGATAACCAGAACGCAAATCAATCTTAGAGAACACACATGCACCTCTCAACTGATCAAACAAGTCATCAATCCTGGGCAATGGGTACCTGTTCTTGATGGTAACATCATTGAGAGAGCGATAATCAACACACATTCACTGTGTTCCATCCTTCTTATCAACAAAAATCACAGGAGAACCCCAAGCTGATGCACTAGGACGAATGAAACCTTTCTCTTCTAATTCCTTTAACTGTTTCTTAAGTTCTTCTAATTCATTAACCCCCATTCTATATGGACGCTTAGCTATGGGTGTAGTGCCAGGTAATAACTCAATAATAAATTCAATGTCATGGTTAGGTGGCATACCTGGCAAGTCATCTGGAAACACATCTAGAAATTCCTCCACCACCTGATTCTGAGGATCTGCATTGTCATCAAGCTAATTTAGTGTAGCTGTAGGTGGCGCTTGCACTCTGACATCAACACTGATTCTATCTCTTTTCAGTGTAGTCAGCTCCATAACCCTCTCTTTACACTTTATCACAGCATGGTGAGCTTCCATCCAATCCAACCCTAGAATTAAATCAATATCAGATGCATTCAGCACAACAGGATTCACTAAAAAGTCTACCCCCTTAAGTGAAGCTTAGATAAGGGGCAGTAGTAAGAAGTTGGTGTAGCACCCCTGGTGAATTTACTACCATTTGGTTCTTCATGGCTACAACTGATATGCTATGATTTCTAACAAATGCTTGCGAGAAAAAGGAATGCAAAGCTCCAAAATCAAAAAGTACAGTAGCAGAGATAGAGTTGATGTTGACGTACCCAGCATAACCTCTGATGCTTCCTGAGCCGTCTCAGTGGACACATGGTTCACCCTTCCATGATTAGCATAGGACTTCTGGTTACCATTCTGCTTCTGAGGTGTGTGTTGATTTGATTTCTGGGGGCAGTGACTAGCATAGTGCCCAGGCTCACCACAATGATAACACACCTGAGGAGTATTGGGACTACCCTTAAGAGGCATGTTGTTGGGCATAGTAAGGCACGAAGTTTGATTTCCAGATTGCTGCTGCGACCGCTGATTCCCCTGCTACTGGTGATTCCCATTCTTGCGCTGAGCATACTGACCAAGGTTTCCCTGGCTGACTAGTCCCTAGAACCTCTGCTGGAAGCCCTGATGAAAGTTAGAGCAGAAACGAGAATTGTTTCCAAAGCCCTGTCCATTCATCTTCCTTTTCTTGTCCTATGATAGACGTTCATTATCCAGCACAATAACACTATCTACCAATTCCTCAAAGGTATCATACTTGTTACCCTTCAGCTGCAGCCTGAGTTCATAGTATATGCCATTGAGGAAATGACGCCGCTTATCAATGTCCCTTAGAACTTCATTGGGAGTGTAGCGAGCCAACTCCTCGAACTTAGCATGATACTCACTCATAGTCATAGAGCCCATTTTGAGATTCCTGAATTCATCTTGTTTCTGCTCTATGAGACCCTCCGGAATGTGGCGGGCCTTGAAGTCCCTCTTAAAAATCGCCCAAGGGGTGGGAGGAGCATTATTGGGATGAGCAGCGTGATACAACTCCCACCAGGTCTGAGCAGCTCCCTGGAGTTGCCCAGAAGCATACAACATTTTTTTAGTATCATTGCACTGTGCGAGGTTCAACTAGTTGCCCACAGCACACAGCCAATCTTCAGCATCCAAAGGATTAGTAGTGTGAGTAAACACAGGAGGATGACCTTGCATAAATTCCCTACGTTTATCCCTTGGTGATTGAGCATGCGGTAATCCTCCAGCTTACATAGTCTGCACAAACTGGGTCATAGCCTACATTATCTGCATCTGCGCCTCCCTCATTTCCTCATTGGTGATATGTCCAGCACCAGGGCCTCTACCACAATTACCTCTTCCACCATGAGCAGCCATCTATCATCCAACACGAAAATCAAAGCTTAGAGAGATTCAAGATACAAATCACTTATGTAGAAATAAGGATTGCAAATCTAAAAATTTCTAGACTAGCTTCAATTTCAATAGTACAGAAAAATAGTCATATCTCGAGATCCATGTATCAAAAGGAAAAGTTCTATACATGGTTGTAAAGGCTAAGAAATTTTATACAACTTTTGTTCAGACCACATTACTAGATTCAATCATCTAAGCCGTCGAATTGATCAAACAACGGAAAATATTCAGAAATTCCAGACAGCACTGAACATCAGATTGTGATAGACATAACTTCCAACTTAGAACTGATTTAGATATGATTCTTGTGGGAATTGATAGATAAATAAGTCTAGTTTCATCCAAAAAAAATCTCATAAGCATTGGACAAACTGATTTCGAGATATAACCAAAGCCTCACAGGCTGCTCAAAAGACAACAAAAGTAGAGACAGGATAAACCAACCCAAACTTAAATCATTCAAACTTTAACCTTAATATACTTAACTAAGGAACTTGTGGACATGCCCACAAAGCTCCAGCACTCATACAAAAATCCAAATCGTCCATCTTACATAATCATAAATCATCAAGCACTCAAAGTTCACAAACACTAATATGATGCGACTAAACTTGACTCACGGTACTAATAACGTGCCTATTACATAAGGGTTGTCAAGCTAAGGTCGAAGCTCGTGGTTCAGCCGTTCATAGATCTTTGGTTGTCCAGTCATGGTCCTAAGCCTATCAATTTCTTCTTGCTGCTCTTTAATCTTCTGCGCCTGCTGGTCCATCGTGCTTACCAAGCACTGATGCGTGAGCATCATGTCACAAGCAAAGTGTGCCAATTCCCATGACTCAGGTGGAAAATCTTGAGGATTCATAATAACCCATCCATCCTCCATACTATAGTCAGTGCGAGGCAAATAGCGAAACTCATCATCTCGCATATTTCTAAAGCGATGTCCACGGAGAGCAATCCAAGCCGTAAAAGCAGCATCCTCTATACCATCCTCTTGAGTTGGACAAGGACCAAGATGCTCATAAATCATCTCTACCTCATAGGAATTCTGCATCACCCCTGGGGAACATATAGCCACATTTTTCTCCTAATAAGTACCTTCCAACGGATGGGTGTGTTGGAAAAAAGCGTACTGCACAGCGGGGTCCCAATCAGCATAGTAGTCATGAAGAAGCCTCATGAGTCATATATGCGATCTGGTGTGACACTCTGGTACGTGAGAGATCTTCACAGTCCATCCCATAGGAGCGTGTGGTCCACCTCCTCCACCAGAACCACCCGCAGACGGCAGTGGAGATTGACCACCATCTTGAGCTACTTCCATCGTCTCACTATCGCTGATGTCGAGGATCTCCTGCTCCTCATCCACAGGCACCACTTCCTCCTCTTCTTTTTTAGCGTTCTCCATTGGATCTTCTTCTTCAACTAGAGGCGGTGTAGGCACCAGGGTTGGTGATGGAGGAACATCTTCCCTAGGCTCCATGGGATTGAACAGAGCATAATACTCAACAGCAGTCATGCAGCGGGTATAAGAAGGCATCTACAAAAATTAGACATAGGTTAGAGTAGAGTCAAGATTTTCTCAATAGAGTAAGTATAAGAGCATAAAAATTTGAGTAAATAACAAGGTTAAAGTTAAGAAGCATGAAACTAATGAAACAAAGGAGGCTAAGAATGACCATTCTATCTAGGCTTGCGTCCTACAGTCAACACGGCTCTGATACCGATTTGTCACACTCCATTTTAAAGGATAAAAATAAAATGTATAAATAGCCTTATATGCGTCCCAGGAACAGTCGCACATATAAGATGACAAATTACAATGTGTATCATCACCCTGTTTATTACATAACGAACTAATACTTATCATAGAGTCTTGCACATAAACCAATAGATAACTAATATAACTTTATTGCGGAAGCTCCACACAGGGACACGCCAACTGGTGAACACCAAACCTAGTACTCATCACGATAGCTCTCATTCCAACCTTCATCTGTTACCATCCAGGATTTTCCAAAATTGAAAGTAAAGCAAGCGTAAGTACACAACCTTACTCAACAAGCACAACTTGGGTTAATGAGGCTCAATTAAGCTGACACTGTTTGACTGCATTTAGCTTTTTTTAGGATTATCAATTTGAGCAATTAAGTAGTCTCAAGGTAGCAAGTATTTCCTAAAACCATCATGATCATAGTAACATAAATGAATAATGAACATAACAGCAGATAAATGAACATTTTAACATGGCAGGAGAGATCATCATTAATGTAAAGATTCCAAGGCCGCCTTAACCATAGGGCACGGACGATATATTAGTTTAACTCTGCACAGAGGTGTACACTTTCACTGTGAGTCATGTTTTACAATTGAGTGGGTTAATTACTCCCAAACCACCACAAAACATATAAAGCCACCTATAGATTCTTCTAACCCAATCAGGGGCGTTGAAACATTATGTGTAGGAACCCCCTTCCAATATGGCACAATCCTTCTCGGCTATACTCATAAGGACAGAGGATATCCTATACCCAACTCGCAGCCCACTAACAAGTTAGAAAAGGGGCCTACAAGTGTCTAGAGCCAGAGCCATATAGACCTCACAGTTGTACGTTAAATCCCGGAGGTTCTATTACAGACTAGCTCTCATGTGGTTAAAAGTCATTATTACTGTTCATGACACAAATACTCATCAAGTCACAAGATCATGACATTCATTAAGCACTAGCATCATAACTACCCAATGCAACCCCAAAGGTGTCAAGGGATCAAGATAACAACATCTAGTTTTAAATCTCTAGGGTATTCAGGTGGACACATGCATATGAAATATTATTTATAGTGTATAGGTAACAAGGAGGATCCATGCTATACTTGCCTTGATTCACAAAGTCTTGTTGGTCCTACTGATCCTCAAAGTAGCCTCGCTCAACAAAACCCTTACCGTCTGAACTCAACATTAACAACCAACACCAAGCAATCCAATCGAGCATACATACACGAAGAAAACAAAGAGTTATTAGAGAAATAGTACACCAAACTCAACAAAACAGAATAAAAAGTTTATAAAACTATTCTTCATACTTCTACGATCACACAGACGTCAAGTTCACCAAAAATAGAGTTATAACGGCGAAGATATGAATTTTTAAAGATTTCCTATAGATAAATAAATACAATAAATATAAACTCAAAATATAAAGTTTACAAAATATACCAACAGTGGAACCATTGCGTAGCTTAAAAATTATGAATCTAACTAAATTTGAACGGATCCAATCGGAGTTAAAATGAGCATTTTATAAGCTTTTGAATCAAATGGCAAAACTATAAATAACTGGAACTTTTATCAAAATAAAATAAATCAGGAAATTCCGATAATCCGAGTCAGCCAGGGACCGATCTGTAATTAATAGAAACATTGGGGTCTCTTAATCAAAAAGACCCGTGAAGGGGTACGGTGTGTTTCTGGCCGTCCGTTTCAAGATGAACGGTCCAGATGGGATTGGAGGGGCAGGTGGCGGCGCGCTGCTGGATTGGAGGCCGACCGCGGCGGCGGCCATTGCCGGCGGCAAGCGGAGCTCGCCGGCGTTCATGAAACCAACGATTTTGGCCACCATCTTAAGCGGGGCCGGTACCAATCGAACGAGGAGGATAAGCCGCGCTCACCTGTGGAGAAAATGAAGGCGGGGAGCAGCCATGGACGAAGGGCGACGGCGAGAGGCGGATGGCGACACCCTGCAACCGGCGGCAGCATGTGTTAAGCCAAATTAAACCAAAAGAATGGCACACAAGTGCTCAGGAGGTCAAGGCGAAGCTTGTGTGCTATCTTACGATGACAAAAACCCAACGACCACGGCGAACTTCGAGTTTCGGCGGAACCTCGGTGGCGGCTAGGGTTAGGCGGCGCTACTTGCCCGTACCAAGGTAGCAACTCAAATAGATAGGAAGGGTAGGGTGTAGGGGTTGGCTTTGACTTTATAGGTGCCTGGGCATGCGGACTCAACCAGGACTCAGGCGTGGACGCGAAGCAGCAAGCGCGCGGGTCAGAGCTCTGCTTTCGGCTCGTGGTTGAGTCGGAGTTGGAAGAAGGAGGTGCAGGCCCTGTCCGTCAGCCAGAGGAAATGCGGCGGTGCTGGCGGGCTTGCTTGACAGGCCCGCCTGTCGGCCCAAGAGGGAGGAAGGCGCGCGTGCAGCGCTGCTGCCGGTTGCGGGCTTCTAGCCTGTTGGGCCAAGAGGGAAAGGAAGCGGGCTGCTGCAGCAGGCCTTCGGGCTGGTCAGGCCGAAAAGGAGAAAGGGTGAAGGGAGGGAAAGAAATTGCTTTTCTTTTATTTGAATCCTTTTTCAAAAACATTTTCAAAATGATTTTGAAATCCATTTCAAATCCAACCAAAACCAAATATCACAAAATAAATTATGCACCAGCATGAATGCACAAACATGCTTCTTGACCTAGGATTGATTTTAATTTTATAAAAATAATTATTTTGCCTAGGTTAAATGCTCACCAAAAATGCAAAATTAAATCAATTTGACTATTTCAAAACCATACAAATTTTAGGATGTTACACCCCACAATCTTCCACAGGGAGTGGGCGTCCCTTGGCTCGAGACCTAGCTGAAGCTCGGAAGCAGCTTGACTTGCAAGGGAGCTCAAACATCAAACTCCAGGGTGAAGTCCTGGACCTCTAATATGATTTGGCAGAGAAGGAGGAAGAAATCACCAAGATTATCCAGGAGCAGGATGCCGTTAGGGGCTAATTCGTCAGTAAGTATAAATCTTCTGATTCCTTTTCATGATTCTTTGATTCTCGTCTTTTAATGCTCTCAACTTTCCTTGTCTAATCTGTATATTTATCAGCAAAGCTTGAGGCTCTTGAAGCCGCCGTAGCTCAGCTTGCCGATACTGTGAATGCTACTAGTGCAACAGCCATTGAGCGAGTGGAGAACATCAATCAGCGCATCTCTGAGATTTCTCACACAGCCATAGGGCATGGTGTGGCCCTCACTTTCAATGTAGTTTGGCTCAGCTCAGGCGTCGACTTTCGTGACCTCGATGTCTTTGAAGAAAACCTTGAGGAGAAAATGGAGGCCACTGTTGACATCATGGAGGAGGCTAGGAAGAATATTGCTGATGTAGTTGATTACACCGTCCCAATAAGGAAGGCATGTAATCAAGACCAGTAGATTGTACTAGGATGCATTCCCCTGTCTTGACTGTCTTGTGAACATCAATAAATTCTTTGTCCTAACGATATTAACACTCTTGAGTTTGATCCTTCAAGATCAAAATGTAATTACTTTTCATGAACATTTTATTTTGGTATTTTTGCTCTAAAGGCAATGCATGTCGCATTGGCTATTACCAATGTCTTCATTGGTTATTTTGTGCTAAAGGCGATGAACACATCGGTTGTTTATAATCCCCAATAATCCAAATTACTCTTCAGTAATCAAATCTTCATCTGCTATCACACTAGGGTAATACTTTTTGAGGAATTTATCATTTACAGCTTTCTTGATTACTTCTCCCTTAAAATCTCTCAGAATATAAGCATTACCAGGGACAACTTGATCAACGAAATACGATCCTTCCCAATTTGGAGACCACTTACCAAATTTATTATCTTTCACTCCAATTGGTAATCTGAGTTTCCAAACAAGTTCATCTTTTTCAAACTCTTTCAGTCTGACCTTCTTATTGTAATGCTTGGCAATTTTCAATTTATTGGCCTCAATTGTTTTTAGTGCTTTTAGTCGATGATAATGTAAATCCTACAAGTTATCAATCATAAGTTTATTGTAATCACTAGCTGTTAATTCCTTCTGTAGTTCAACTCTTCTTGAACCAGACTGAATTTCCCATGGCACCACTGCATGATGGCCATACACCAATTCATAAGGTGAGCATTTAGTTGATCCACATTGAGCCATTCGATGTGTCCATAGTGTTTCACTCAGAGTTAGATACCACCTTCTAGGCTGCTCTTTGATCTTCTTTTAGATCAACTTGATAATGATCTGATTGGAAGCTTCGGCTTGCCCATTGGCTTGAGCATAATAGGGAGAAGAATTGACCAATTTAATACCCATTTTCTCAGCAAATTCCTCGAATTCCCCGGATGTAAACATGGTGCCTTGATCAGTTGTAATGGTCTCTAGGATTCCAAACCGATAAATAATGTGCTTTTTGATGAAATCAACCATGTTTTTAGAAGTGACCAATTTTAAAGGAATAGCTTCAACCCATTTGGTAAAGTAATCAGTAGCCACCAATATAAACTTGTGCCCTTTATTTGAAGGTGGATAAATCTGTCCAATCAAGTCTATGCCCCATCCTCTAAATGGCCATGGTTTCATGATAGGATTCATTGCAGAAGCTGGAGTTCTTTGAACATTGCCAAATCTTTGACATTCTTGACAACCCCTATAATATTTAAAACAGTCTTCTAGCATGGTGGGCCAAAAGTATCCAGCTCTTCTAATTACCCATTTCATTTTATATGCAGACTGATGTGCACCACAAATCCCTTAATGAACCTGACGCATCACAAACTTGGCTTCTTCTTGGCTAATACATCTCATAAGTACACCATCAATTATTCTATAATATAATTGATCTTCAAGCAGAACAAATTTGATCGCTTTGTACCTAAGCTTCTTAGTGACCCTTTGTGATGGATTCTTTAAATAATTAATGATCTCTACTCTCCAATCATCAACTGCATCATTAGCCGATATTTTTGGGATCAATTTATAACCTGAAGCACCTTGGGCCAATCTATTTGCCTCCTGATTTTATGCTCGAGGGATATATTGTAATGACACGATGATAAATTTTCAAAGAATCTCTTTGCACTGGTCATAATATTTCTTTAGGATTTCATTTTTGCATCCATATAGGCTGAGTAATTGATTGATTACTAATTGGAAATCACCAAATACTCAACTGACTCAGTCGTTATCTCTTGCAGAAGTTGAAGCCCCTCCAGGACTGCCTCATACTCTACCTAATTGTTAGTCGTTGTCAGCGCAATCTGATAAGAAAACTCAAATGTTGCCCCCGAGGCGAAACAAGAACGATGCCAATACCACCACCTTGCTTGCAAGTTGAACTGTCAAAGAATAAAACCCAGGATGCTACTTCCACAGATCTGATCTCCAGCTTATGGTGTTGAGAAATAAAATCAGCCATTACCTGCCCTTTAACTGCCTAGCTGATTCATACCTCAAATCAAATTCTGACAAAGCTGACATCCATTTGCCGATTCTGCCATTTAGAATAGGCATTGACAACATATGCTTAATAACATCAATCTTTGACACCATGATGCATTCTGGCGATAATAAGTATCTTATTAGCTTGGTGCAGGAGAAATACAAACATAAGCATAGTTTCTCTATAGGGGTATATCTTGTCTCAGGGTCTAGCAATTTTCTGCTCAAATAATAGACAACCCTTTCTTTTCCTTCAAATTCTTGCATTAAGGCTAAACCAATCGCTAAGTCTTCGACCGTCAGGTACAACTTGAAAGGCTTACCTGATTGAGGAGGAATCAGTACTAGAGGTGACTTCATATACTCCTTGATTTCATCAAATGCCTTCTGTTGTGCCTCACCCCATTTGAACTCTTGATCATTCTTCAATTTTAACAGAGGAGAAAATGGCAAGACTGCTGGACAAATTGGCAATAAACCTTCTAATGAAATTAATCTGTCCAAGCAGTGATTGAAGCTTCACTTTATTAGTTGGAGGAATAGCTTTGTCAATTGCATCCATACTCTTCTTTCCAACTTCAATCCCTCTTTCATGAACCATGAACCCCAAGAACTGACCAGTAGAAACCCCAAAAGCACATTTGAGTGGATTCATTTTTAGACCATTCTTCCTTGTGCATTCCAAAGTTTCCCTTAGATCAGCTAAATGTTGCTCATATCCTCCTGATTTGATAACCACAGCATCAATGTATATTTCAACTATTTTGCCGATCAACTTGTGATATATATATAATTCATAACTCTTTGATAAGTTGCACCAGCATTTTTCAAACCAAAAGTCATGACTACCCATTCAAATAAACTGATTGCTCCTGGACATCTGCATGTTGTTTTAGAAATGTCTTCATCTACCATGAATATTTGATTATAACCAGCATTACCATCCATGAAACTAATCACCTTGTGTCCAGCAGCTACATCAACAAGCATATCAGCTATCGGCATCGGATATCCATCCATTGGAGTGGATTTATATAGATCTCTGAAGTCAATGCACACTCTCATCTTGCCATTCTTCTTGTAGACAGGAACAATATTAGAGATCCATTCCGCATATCTACATGGCCTGATGAATTTGGCTTCAAGTAATATCTCAATCTCCTTTTTCACATCATCAAATATTTTAGGTTTGAATCTTCTTGGTGGCTGCTTGAAAGTTCAATACCCATCTTTGATTGGCAGGCGGTGTTCCACAATTGATTTATCTAACCCAGGCATTTCTTAGTACTCCCAAGTGAAGTAGTCTTTATATTCTTTTAACAAATCAACTAACCTACTTCTATATTCAGGATCAAGCTTAGAACTTATACACGTCGGCCTTGGTCTATCACCAGATCCAATATCCACTTCCTCTAAAATATCAGCCAACGTAAAACCATGTCCTAGCTTCCCTTCTATACCATCGATTGGATTATCCATTAAATAATTTTTTTAGAGCCAACTGCTTGGATTGGCTGTTGACCTTCATCATTGATAATGATGAAGTCTCCATAGAACTCCTTTCCAGAGAGGCACTCAATACCTTTGAGATCCCAATGATCATGATTAACAGAAGAAAGGCTGACTGAATCATCAGCAGGGACAACTTTGACCTTATTGTTCACCCATTGTAGCACATGTTGATGCATAGTTGAAGGAACACAACAATTGGCATGTATCTAGTCTCTTCTGAGAAGTAAACTATAAAATCCTTCTCCATTGATAATAAAGAACGTAGTGATCATAGTTTTACTGCCAATTGTTAATTTCACGTTGATTTCCCCCCGGGCGTTAGAAATCTTATCTGCAAAGTCTCTCAACTGTATATTCTTCTTGATCAAATCCTTATAGCTTTTCCCTAACCTCTTGAATGTTGATAATAGGCATGAGATTCACTGTGGCACCTCCATCCACTAGCATCCTACCCATAGGCTTGCCATTTACACATCCCTTAATATATAAAGCTTTTAAGTGACGATAACGCATTGACTTGCTAAATGTGGCCTCTTGATTCTTCAACGCTCTGTACTCAGTAGGCAAAATACATTGCATACCAATAAGAGCCAATTTGCTTAAATTGGCTGTTTGCTTGGCCTTCCAAACCTATGCCTTCTTTGCCTTCTTGGCCTTTTCCATCTTGATCTCAGTCTCTCAAGCATTGAACTCTTCTCTTTTTACTCTTAGAGAGACCACCAGGGCACCAATGGTTTTCTTGCCAAACATGCTGCACTTCTTCTATGTCTTTGTCATAAGCATCACAATGATCATGAACTATGCATTTATTAACACGCTGATCCTCTATGGGCCATCCAAGTCTTTCATAAACGAACCGGTGGTTGGTTTGAGATTGCCGATACTCCCTGTACTGATTGTTGCATTCTGGGCAATTCCTTTTGGTTGGCAACCTCAAACCTTTGTTCCAATAATGCCTAAAGAAAGGACAATTTCAATGTGATTCAGCTTGTTCCCTTTCATACCTCTCTTCTTCAAGCATCCTCAAGCGCTCTCGCTCTTCAAACCGTCTCCTATGGTATTTCTCTTGTTGCATCTACCACTTTTTGAGAAGAATACGAGACGTCACATGTGGTCTTCTTTCAGCCGATACTGATGACTCAGGATGGTCAAATCGGCTATTCTGGCTCTCACGCCTTCTCTTGATTTCCCAATACTCCTCATCAGTGAGCTATAGTCTTGTGTCTACTATTCTTGACTCCCTTGCTCTAGCAGAGGTCAGCACATTGGTCTTGCCTTTTGGAAGCACAATATCAGCCATTGCCAAAGGGATTATGATCAACTTGCATCTTATCAGCAGTATCAAAAGTCAACTTTCCTGCTTCAATGGCTTTTTAGATTTGCTTCCTAAACACATTGCACTCATTGGTGGAGTGTGTAGTAGAGTTATGAGATTTGCAATACTTCTTCCCCTTCACTTCTTCATGACTGAGTGGCTCATGCAACACTTTGATGTGACCCTTGCTTAGCAAATAGTTAAAGATTTTATCAGCCTTAGAAGTGTCAAAATCAAATTTCTCTTGTGATCTGCCCCAAGGATGGCCAATCACACACTTCTTGCCAAGGTTCCACTCAATGGCATCAACCTCTTCTGTTTCTTCATCCGAACCATACTGAATCAATGATTTGTAATAATTAGCCAAATTGGCTGCCTTCTGAAAATGATTCTACTGGCGTAGTGGCTGTGCATATTCAGATACTGTGGCCACCCTCTATGCTAGTGCTCCAAGATTGTCAAAGTGCATGCCAACAAGCTTCTCCTTCAAGTATGGTTGCATCCCCTAGATAGCCAATTTCACCAACTAGCTATCGAATAGGTTCAATGAAAAGCACAGACTATTTGTTTGCCTAAACCTCTAGATAAAACCAAGACCTGACTTATTATTCTTCATCTTCATGCTAGTCAGATTGTCAATGTCCTTCTCAACAATCCCATTAAAGAAATAGGCATGAAACTTGCTCTCTAACTCATCCCAAGTGTTGATAGAATTCCTTGGCAAAGATGAGTACCATGTGAAGGCTAGACCTGATAATGACAAAGCAAAGAATCTAACTTTGTGAATTTCTTCGGCCGTAGCATCGCCTAACTAAGCCAGATACATGCTTATGTGCTCCATTATGCTGGTGTTGTCTTCCTCGGTGAACTTTGAAAACTCTGGAATTCTATAATTGCGTGGAAGTTCGAGACGGTTGTACCATTCAGGGTACGACATGCTATAAGATCTAGAGTGTCTCCTCTTCATGCCGAATTCCTTCTCCATCACCTCAGCAAGCTTCTTGACCAGTTGGTCATTAGGATCAACAAATCCCTGATGTTTGGGCAAGCAGGCATTCCCAATGATTGTAACTTGAAACATTTGCAAAACTGGCTGGTGGTTCATCATTTCCTCCCTGGGCTTGAACAGCTTCTCCTCCCAAAGCTTGATTCACATGATAGTTTATGCTTTTTCAAATTCTATCAACTGAGGGACATATTTTTTGAGCCAAAGGTAGTACAATCGTAATTGTACCAAAATTAGGTGGAGGACCACCCTTCGGCTATTGTGCATGAGGAGCAATACTGCTATTTACGCCTCCACTGGAAGTTGACGCCAAGTTTGTCTTGGGAGGATTCTACGCACCATCACCAGCACCTGAAGCTGTGTTCAGATTGAAATACACAGGTCCTATTTGATCAACAGGAAATCCGTGAAGAGATCCTTCATGATGTTGCCGAACGTGTGCAGACAGTATGCTTGATGATTTGTAATAGCTTCATGTATGAACTTGTTCAAATGATCCATCAAAAATTGTCTGTCTTCATCATCTCCTGCAACAGTCTCTCCTGCCATCAAGATTCTAGGCATTGATTGCTTCAGGACCACCTTGCCACCACGCACTCTTCCAAAGCAAGACAAGCATTTCTGCACCAGTTGATCAGTAGCCTTCTCAATTGCTTGCTTCTGCTCTTCATCGAGTTCTTCCATGGTGACGTCGAGGATGTTGTTGACGTTGAGGTCAGATGAATTTGTTAAAGGAGCCATAGTTGACGATTGTGTGTCCCACCAGGTGTGCCAAAAAGAGTGTCAGTGCAAAAATGTGACGCTTCTACGCTGACGGGTCTCTCACGAGCCAGGTAGAGCAGAGCGTCAGCAGTTCTCCGATCCCTGTGACCTTCTTCAGCAACCAATCCGGTCGATCGAGTCTAAGGCGTGCCAGTCAATTTGACCCTGAAATTGACAAGGTGGAAAAGAACAGTCAAATTATGGAACCTGCCGGTGTGATTTCAGACAATTCCTTATGTATGGCTAAATAGCTGATTTAATCAGGGCATTGACTAGAGAGTCAACATCCAACATGCATTTGTAAATAAGCTGGTAAGTAAACATGCATGGATAGAACGATCGATCATGACATGACATAATTAACCAAGACAAGAACAAATGCAGGTCATTCATGATACGTGCTACAAACAGTAAAGAATTAACTAAATCGGCTATCCTAATACAAATGAAAGGAGCAAAACCATTAGCGGATCTAATCTATTCAATACGATATATTAAAGATCCAACATGCGTTGCAATAATCAAGATAGATACCAATAAATCTACTTAACCCATGAATTTGAAATCCTTAGACTAAGTAATCTTTGGACCAAGTCTCTTCCAAGCAAGCTCAGCAGACTAACCGGTACTAAACAGATACATGCACATGATGTTATGGGTAAAGCACAGGTGAATCGGCTAATTTGCCAATACTGACATGAGAATGAACTAAGTGTGTGAACAGCTTCAAAACAGAAAACAAACTATCATAAAACTACCCATACCCTAGAATGCGCCACATTTCAAGAACAAGATTGATACAATCTAGCTAATGTTGGCACAAGATCGATCATCAAAGCAAAGGAATAAACATAATAAGCACTGATGACAATTGGATCTAAGAAGATATAAGCCAAATCTATCAATCTTGATTGGGCAATGATGTTGTTGTAATAAAAATAAAGCAAAATAAACTAATAACATTGGTAACTTAATGAATCCACTAGGTTGCCAAGCCTAGTAGAGCCGATAACTGGTTGTGGGTAACTTGATGAATCTACTAGGTTGCCAAACCTAATAGAGCCAATAACTAACCTATGCTAACACATACAATAGGAGGTTGAACTGGCCCTATCAAACGATAACATAAACTATTGACAAGTGCTAATGCATAGATGAGAGGTCGAACTAGCCAAATCAAGCATAAACATAAGCCCCTTGGCCATATCGATGTATCAATAGGAGGTCAAACTGGCCCTATCTAACATAAGTAAAAGCCATGATGGTATGTACAGCAAACCAGAGCTCGGACGACCCGATGCAGCCTAGCTTGATGAAGAAACTTGCCGAGATCCTAAAACTAAGGGTTTGGTGGCCGGAGCCGAAAGATTGTTGTATTGATTGATGAGATGTCCTTACAAGGTGCTGGGGCTTACATATTTATACCCTGGGCTTTGACTGAGTCCTATCCTGATACGACTCAAATAAGGAAAAGAATAAAAACTACTAAAACTCGATAACTTGGGCCCTACTATTCCATTCTGTAGAGTCCCGTGTCATCAATTCGCCATCCTTCATCTCGCCGGGCCGGAGTCAACGTGGCCTGTGCGTACCCTCAGATAGCCAATTCTGGTTAGCTGATCCTTCTCAATTTAGCTGATTCCCCAATATTCGGCTGTTATCAGCATTTAGCCGGTGTCTTCTATGAGAAGCTTCACCTTCGTGCCCACCAGTCCAAATTTTGGTGCAAACATTTGGATTGGTTTCCTATAACCAACTTCCTTGTGTGTGTATCATTGTCCTATCTTGCATAGGAGCTCTAGCTATCTGATCGTTAGTTAGAGTTGTAGGAGTAAGTGTGAGCATGGTGCTCAGACTTAGTCTTACCTTTGATTGCCGCTGGTCCGCACGGACAGTTCGTGAGCGCACTCCCAAGAGGTGACAGGTCTCGGACGGCATTAGGGTTTTCTCACCATGTTCGAGCTAGTTCTTAAAATGCAGGGCGCCCATAAGAGTATAGCCGCATTAGTAGGAGTTCTGTCTCCTACTTCCTCGCCTATCCCCACCATGCAAGTAGTAAGGCACCAATCTAGTTTGAATCATCTATCGTTAGGATTAGGTCCACAGAAGTAAATTAAAATACATAGGAGTCCTCACTCGTTGTCTCCCACCTAGCTAGCTCTCTATTAGTTATCTTTAGATTAGGATTGTTGTGATCATTTACCTATCCTTCCTATTTATTTACTTACCCCCCGTTTTACACTAGTGATACTAGATTATAGTAGACACAAGGATCTTAATACCCTTTTATTAAATATTCCTAGCTACTACTTTCCCCTGGGAAAATATAAATTACGATACCTTGGAACACTCCCGGGTGAAGTGCTACAGCGGTATATTGTGTGCGCTTGCGGAATTATCCAATAGACTTAGAATTTACCCCACAGGCATTTCTATCACCGTCACCTACTTTTGGTGGTTGCGTTAAGAATTTTCAACAATCACTAAGCACAACAACAAGCCTAGGTTGCTAACTTACTCCTAGTAAACAAGATAACTACAACTAATTACCACTAGAAAGCTAAAATATCACTTGCTTCCTGGCAAGCTACTCCTCGTTGTGGCGATACACCCACTTGGAGATGTGCCCGCTAAATGGCGTCACCTAGCCAAACCCATAGCCTCAGGTACGGCACTATCAACACAAGATAGGGATCCTCCAAGCCATGAGCAATCCATGAGAGTAGCCAATTGTGATCTCCCACAGGAAAGGCTCAAGAACCTCTCACTATCTATCGGTGTGACCTCGAACAATCACCAACTCGAGCTCAACCACTGCCACTGCTCCAAGCCATCTAGGGTGACGGGAGTCACCCAAGAGTAACAAAAAATCCATAGCAATCACCACGATCAAGTGCCTCTAGATGCAAACACTAAGCAAATGCACTTGAATCTCACTCACTCTCTTTTGAATCAAGCAATAAAGCAAGGATAGGAGTGGAGGGAGTCTCTTCAGCTCAAAGTAATCTCTAGGATATCAAAATGGGCAAGAGAGACCTCCCATGGCAGGCCAACCTCTTATTTATAGCCCTCTAAAAGAATCCAACCGTTATGCATTGAATCAGCCCCGCACGATGCCTCTGGACGTGTCCGATGCTCTTCGTTAGACGCTCCAGTCCTGCGTCCATCATGTTGAAAGAGTCGCCCTCCAAAAGAATCTAAACAGGCTACTAAAATTGTCGATAGATGCGTCTGCAGTGGTCCATCGGACACTGGCCGTCCACTGTTCAGCGTCCGGCGTGTTGAAAATGCCTCAGCCCGAAGTCGACCATTGGTGAGGTCTGGATGCTTTCGATGCTTTTGCTCAACGTCTGACACTCCATGTCCGAATCTTAGCCCAGTAACCTGTCCTCTCTGAGTTGCATCCGGAGCTCTTCGGACACGTCCATAGCTCCACATCCATCGCAAAGAGTCTTCAGGCCATAGCACTGTAGGGACCGGTGGACACCTAGACTAGCGTCCGACTCACAGCGTCTGACGTGTCCGGCGCTTTGACCTTCCCTGCCTTTGATGGCTTGCACTGGTCGAACACAGTAGCAACATCTGTCGCTTTCAAGTTCGGCTTCCAACGCTCACTTTGTAGCTCTTCTTGATCTGATTCTCAATCACATTGCCTTATGTGCTAACACCAAGTGTATACATCTCAAGTGTACGTGTGTTAGCATTTTTCAAATCACTTTTCATGGAAAATATGTTAGTGCTCTAGATCCTAATGCATATGCTCAATTATTAGACCTAGGGGGCACTTGAATGTTGAGATAACCATGACTTTCCCTTTTGATAGTACGGCTATCTATCCTAAATGTGATCACACTCGCTAAGGGTCTCGATCACCAAACCAGAAAGCCCTATCAAGATATACCTTCGCCTTGATCTCCATGGGCAATTCTCGATTCCTCAGAGCTTGATTATGATACTGTGTACACCATGATCATGTGGTCATCTCCATGCCACCTAGCTCCTTCATCATGTGTTGCTAATTTATTCTATATACTCTTAGTGAAACCATTAGCAACTTGGTGTGTCATCAATTAAACAAAACCAAACAAGAGCTTTCAATAGGCACCATCTTTGTCTTTCTTGAAGGTTATCTTGGCCTCTCTCTTGTTCTTCTTCTCATACGTGTTCTTCTTATTCTTCTTCTCATATGGGAATTCCACTTGAAGATGATCCAGACTATCACAATTGAAGAATAGTCTTGGTTGCTCCTTGTTCTTGAAGTTGTCACTTCTCTTCTTGAAGCCTCTTCTCTTCATGAACATCTTGCCAATTTTCTTGCTGACAACTAGAGCAAGTGCTTTATCATCAATTCCTAAGTCTTCATCTTCTTCATTGTCACTATCTTCTTGGACTTTGGCTTTGCCCTTATTCTTGGAAGTGGTGGCCTTGAATGCCACGGTTTTATTCTTCTTTTCTTTCTCCTTATTCTCTTTCTCATCTTCATCTTGATCATACTTGTCATAGGTTAAGACATCTCCAAGTACATCATTTGGCTTCGTAGTATCCAACTCTCCTCTTCCCAACATCATCTTCAACATATTGAACTTCATAGGCAAGCACAACAAGAACTTATGGCAAAAGGCATTTTCTTGAGTCTTATGACCTAAGCTCTTGAGATCATTGAAATCACTTGTAATCTATAAAACATCTCCAATATTGTTTCAACTTCCTTCATCTTGAAGTTTTCAAACTCACCCTTGAGCATGTATAGCTTGGCACTCTTAACAACCTTAGTGCCCTCATATGTTTCACTCAATCTTGTCCATACCTCACTTGCAAACTCTAAGTCCTTGATGCCCTCAAATACCTTTGAGTCAATACCATTGTAGATAGTGTTGAGAGTCATTCTATTGCAAGTTCTATTTGTCTATCTTCATTGGTGAGATGGTCAGGATCAATGATAGAGTCATTCTCGGTGACTTCCCACACCTTCTCATGAATGGCGCCAATGTGCATTGTCATCTTTCTCTTTCAATAATCAAAAGAACTAACACCATGAAAGAAAGGTTGTTTGCCTCCAACATGATTGAACACAATTTGAGCCATTTTTCACACCAACGGATGTTAAGCCTTGATTAGAACGGTGACCATGGCTCTGATACCACTTGAAAGGTACTAGATGGCTAGAGGGGGTGAATAGCCTTTAAAGATTTATACAAAAGCACTAGACAACTTAATTAATATGATAAACGATGTAAAGTGGGTTTTGCATAGGCTAGAGGGTGAGCAAGCCTCTTATTAACAATTCTTGTATATTATGATCTCTAGTTCACATAAAGGCTATGTCACTACTATTCTACCCTAGAGAGCTAGCAAGAACAACTACTTCTACACAAGCTACACAAGATAAGCAAGATAAGTAAATGAAAGGGAGAAGATGATGATTCTTTTACTGATGGTGAAGAGAAGATGTTATCAATCACCAAGATAATAACCAATTAATCACAATGGGCTGTTGTCAAAAAACATCACAATGGCAAACAATATAAGAATGAAGCCAATCACCAATCGGAGACAACAGACACAATGATTTTTTTTCTCGAGGTTCACTTGTGCACTAACAAGCTAGTCCCCATTGTGTCGACCAACACCTAGATGGTTTCTCGATTTTGTCCCTCAAGCCAACGCCCCACAAGGCACCCCAATACACCACTCTCAAGTGAGGTAACTCATTGACACAAGCATTCCACTAAAGTTGCTTTTGGCACTCCGCTGAGGAAAAGCACAATAACCTCTCACAAATCAACTGGAGGTGGACAAGAACAATCACCAACTCTTGCCAAATGCCTCTAACTTCTTCCAAGCCGGCTAGGTGGCGGTACTCACCAAGAGTAACATGAAATCCACTGGTAAAACGATCTCCAAGTGCCACTAGATGCAATCACACACATAAATGCACTTGGAATCACTCAATCTCACTTTTAATTAGCAAAGCAAGCAAGAGATATGAGTGGGAGGAGGTTTCTTCAGCTCACAAGGATGACAAGTATGTTAGAATACCAAGAGAGATAACTTGGAGCCGGCCAAAACCCTTTTATAAGCCCCCATAAAAAACATAGTCGTTGGGAACAAAGGGGTTTTCTGTGTGTGCACTAGACGCAAACATTGGATGCACCGCGTCCATTGGCCCAGTGTCCAGTGCACCGGAGCCATCCACGTGTCTCCATCTTTTAAACAAGGTTGTATGATCTCTAATGGTCTGAGTAGGAATATGTTGCAACGAACGCACTGGATGCACCACTGGATGTGCCACTGGACACGCCGAGCACCGCATCCAAAACCTGTCTAGAAAGGTTCCCGAGAGGCAAAATGTGCAATGGACGCGTCCATTGCTCTCCACACTGGACGCTCGCCCACGTCCGTTGCCGCTGCTGCTCACTTCTACTTTTCCTTGTCCTGAGCACTAGATGATCCCTTGTCCTGAGCATTGGACGCTCCTCAGTTTCCCGCGTCTGTTGCCACTACAAGCCCTACAGTGCTCTCGGCCAGGACACTGGACGTATGGACCAGCGTCCTTTGCCAACAAAGTCTATTTTCTTCTTCTTTCTCTTCTCCTTCCTCTCCAAGAAGCCAAATACAAATGTGTACTCCATGTGCACGTGAGTTAGCAAGTTTTTCAAAGCATTTTTAGGAGAATGGAGTTAGCACACTAGATTCTAAATGCATCAACACTTATGATCAAACCTAGTGGCACATGATAATCGAATTGATGAAAAGACTTCCCCTCTTAATAGTATATCTATCAATCCCAAATCATTCACACCCTCTATGATGTCTTGAATGTAAAAACAAAATGGCCCTATGCTTTATATCTTTGCCTTGAGCCCCATTTTGTTTTTCTCCTCCAAGTCTTGAGCCTTGATCATCATTTGGATTCACCATCATCCTTCCACCATGATCATCTTGCTCCTCACTTGGCTAGGGCCACCTTATCTAAATCATTCACTTAGCACAAGGTCAGTCCTAGGGGTTTCATCAATTAGCTAAAACCAAACTAGTGACTTTCAACTAGGACATTGGTCGCTTAAATGTAGTAGTGATACTAGTAGCGATGAGCATTTTTCACTAGAGACACGTGAGTGAAGCCCTTCAAAGCATTTCCTAACTTAGGGTCTGTTTAGTAGGGCTCTTTTACTAGCTCCTGCTTGTCTGAAGGAGTCTTGCCAAACGTTTTGGTTTTTCAGTAAAAACAGAGGAGCCGGCTTCTTAAAGGAGCCCCTCTACCAAACACCCCCTTGAACTTCAACCAACTAAGCACTATTGCGTCTCTGCATAGTTTTTTTAGAAAATTTCAGCTCTTTATTGATGGAGTTAGATATAAGAATTATAAATGTCAAAAGATGATTCTAGCAGCTAGACATCAACTTGGGCGTTCGGCCTGACCGAACCGACCGGTCTCGGTTCTTCGATCATTTCAAAAGTTTGGTCATCTAAAAAAGGAGACTGATCGGTTAGTTTCAAAACTCAAAACCCACCACGTTCAGTCTTGGTTAGTTCGGTGGCCATAACCGAACTAACCAAACTAGACAAAACATCTACTAAGTAGTATAAGTTGTAGCAAAATTTAGCAAGGTTTTATCTATTTCATGGTAAAAATCATAACACAACATATAGATTAAATAAAGTGCTAACATCGATGGTTGATATAAAGCCACTAGAATAAATATTATATCACTCATAATAGTGTAAAATATACATTGTGTCAAAAAAGTTTAAATGTTTGGTTAGATTGGTCAATTCATTTAAGCGAGACCTATGACCAAACTTCAGTTAGTTGGAAGCCGGGACCGAACCAGTGATCGAAAAGTTCGGTCTCGATCAGTTTGGTCTCAGTCTTGGTTAGTTCGGTTGGGTCTTCGGTCATCGGTTAATTGTGCCTAGGGTGAGCTAGACATGTCTATCTGTATCATATAAGAAATTAAACTCTTAGCTAAACCATGAACACTAACATTAACATTGGACTTTCTATTTTCTCTCTGCAGTTGCTGCTCGTCACCGTGGTGCCCATGAGTAATGCACTGCACGGGAGTCTGCGAACTAAGACTCATTGGGCTGCCATTTACATCTGGGCTGACCAGGCATGGCACAGGGAATGTTGAAGGGTCATGAGCCGTTGGATGCTAAATGGACGGCAACGGGTAGAGAAGTAGTCATCCGCGCCGCACGCCTCCATCCCCCGCTTCGCCGACTCTCTCCAACTCCGTCGACACGACGACACCCGCGTCGCGCCGCCGCCGCGTGCGCCTGCTGCGTGCCCGGCCAACCTCAAGGCGCCATCCGACCACGAATCCCCTCCCCCGTTCGCCCTCCTGCCTGATCCAGACGCCGCCACCTCAGCCGCCATTCCTCCCTCTTCATCCAGGTAGCAGACAGATAGCGCCGCAGTCCGGTTTGCTGCGGCCAGCGTTGCTGATGCTACGCCGCTGCCGCGCGTCGGGCTCCCACTTCTCTACCGCGACCTCTCTCGTCTCTCCACCATCCATGGCCGTGGTCTACGAAGGCCCGCCGGAGTCGGTGCTGAGGACGGTGGACGTGCCGCCGGTGGAGGTCGGCGACCGCGACGTCTGCGTCAGGATGCTGGCCGCCCCCATCAACCCCTCCGACATCAACCGCGTCGAGGGTGTCTTCATTCAGGGACATGGCAGACGTACATTTTCAACGATGAGAGCGTCTGGCACAAGGTACGCAGCAATGTACCCATGGAGTACGCTGCCACCATCACCGTCAACCCATCGACTGCGCTCAGGATGCTCCAAGACTTTGTAAAACTCAATCCTGGTGCTCTTTTTGCTTCTTTGGACCATGCTTCCAAGTAGTTTCTTCCCTTGACATTTGTCACGTCCTAGAATTTGCATGCCAACCATCTTGTGAACTCCAGTCTCCACTGTCACCAGGTGATTCCATTGTCCAGAATGGTGCTACAAGCATTGTTGGCCAGTGTATGATTCAGCTCGCCAGAGTACATGGAATCCACACCATCAACATTATAAGGGACAGGTACAGTACATATTTCCTTCTTAAAGTTGGGTGCCACCAACAAGGATCAAGGATTTTTTTTGGTGTCTAACCTTTCTACATGATTCGTGTGCCAATTCTCTCATATGATTCACTTTCCTGTTTACCCATCTTCTTGTCTCACTATTGATCAATAGTAATCTCTACTAGCTCAACTGATGTAGGCCTGGGTCAGAGGAAGCAAAAAACAAACTCAAAGAACTTGGTGCACATGAGGTGTTCACAGAGTCTCAGCTAGACATGAAGAATGTCAAGAGCTTGCTGGTACTGTTCCACTACTTGCTTTTCCAAAATTGCTGCTCATCCCTGACAGCTAGTATCTGTTTACGTGTGCATGAAAATTAAAAATCTGTGCGGGAACTAATAACCTTTGCCAAATAGGAAGGTTGTGATCTGATGTTGACAAATGCAGTTTAGGCTAGAAATTACATGTGGCCTTGCTGCACGCATGCTTAGAGAGCTTGTCAGTTTGAGCCAATTTTGGTTTGTCATTCAGCAAATTCGTCATAGCTGTCATATCTCATTTTGAAGGACTAAAATAAGATATATAAAACCTTACATGCGTCCCAAAATGTCGCACACATAAGTTGATAAATTATAAATAGTATCAAATCAGAGTTTATTACATAGCGCACAAATAGCATAATAATATTGTCTTTAACAAAAATAAGACATAACTATAATATCTCCAGATAATGGCTCCACCACAGGGACAAGTCAACTGATTAACTCAAGCTAGTAGTCGTGCCGATAACTCTCAATCCAATCTTGATCTGTTACCCATCCGGGATTTTTCCAAATAAAAAAAATAAAACAAGTGTAAGTACAAACGTACTTAGCAAGCATAGCAAGGGTTGATGAGGCTCAATGGAAGTTGACACGGTTTAACTGTGATTAGCTTTTAGTGTATGTCGAGTTTTAGCAATTAGCATCAAGGTAGTAGTAAACCCATAACCACATGATCAGATAAACCTGATTACGAATATAATGAAAACATCTTTAACATGTAACACAATTTGAGTTGATGATCTATTTGTTCCATAAGAATCCCTTGACCGCCCTAACCGTGGGCACAGACGATATATCGGTTTAACTCTGCGCAGAGGTGTACACTTTTACTGTGAGTCGTGATTTGTCCTTTTGCCCGAGGCCCGTCGACCTCTTAGCTCTCTACCAAGGAAAGCCGACAGGGTTCACTATAAAGCCTTTCATAGGTTCGTCTAACAAATTAGGGCCGCAGGGTCATTGAATATAGAAAATCCCTCTCCCAATATGGCACATCCCAGTTATAACACATAATGAAGAGGCAGCCCTATACTCAACTCACAGATCCTCTAACTCACTAGAAAAGGTCCTATGAATGACCAGAGCCAGAGCCATATAGCCCTCACAGCTGCACGTTAAGTCCCGGATGATCACTTACAGTATGAACCTTATTGAAAACCATCTTTTCATTAGTTGCATAGTCGTTAATCAGGTTACTTGATCATGGTTATAGAGCATTAGCAAAAACTACCCATATGCATCGTCCCCAGTTATCAAGGTAAACAGGTAATCAAAGCTAGGTAATCCTAACAAGGTAGCAAAGAGACACATGCATATGATTTTAGTGAATAATGAATAGTGAATAGGTAACAAGGATGGTCCTAACTATACTTACCTTGATCAAAGTTATCCTGAAGACCCTGCTGATCCTAAATGTCGAAGAATTCTTGATCTTCAACGAACGACTCACTCTCTAGATCGATCAACAATCAGCAACACATAAGTATCGGGCAATCATACACGAGCAAACAAAAGATTTAAATTAGGGTAGTACACTAAGTCACAAAATAGATTGAAAAGAGTTGATAAAACTATTCTACATGTTGCTACGATCACACAGACGTAAAGATCACTAAAAACGGAGCTGTAACGTGAAAGTTATGGATTTTACAAGATTTTCTATTACAAAATAATTAATTTAAAATAAAACTTAATTTTCAAAATTTGAAAATAAATATAATAATGATACTAACAGATAGATCATGAAATTATAAACTCAACGCAACTTGAATGGGTCAAATCGGAGCTAAAACGAAGAAGTTATAAGCATTTAAAAATAATGGCAAAATTATAAATAGATGAAAACGTATTTTGAATCTGAAAAGGAAAAATATGTGTTCCAGTGGAGAAAACGTATTCTGGGCTCGGTCATAGAGAAAATACACCTTCCAGAAGACAAAGCGTATCTGGAATCTATAAGACGAGAAACTACGCTTTTCAGAGAAGAAAACGTATTCTGCTAAACACGCCAAGGACTCTTAAAAGAATAGACAGAAAGTCAGAGGGTTTTCGGCAAAATTGCCAACCCGAAGGGGTACGGGCGACCGTGGGCCGTTGCATCCGAGATGGACGGTCCAGATCAGCTCAGGGTGATGACCACGCCGGAGACGACAACCGACACGGCGGCAGACTTCACCGGCGGTGAGGGAACTTCGCCGGAGAACATGGATCTAACGCTATAGACCTTGGCTAGACTTAAGACTTGGACCAAACGACTCAGGAGATCCTTGCGGCACGAAGATGACAACTCGAGCAAGCTAAGACCGACCGGTGACCGATGACGGCGGAGGCGAGCTCGCCGGCGTACTCAAACCGAGTGCTACAGACCTCGACTCAACTGGAAACTGGCATCAAACGACACAGGGGCTCAAGGTGGTCTTACCAGAGCAGAAGATGGAGCTTGAGGCGGTCGGTGGCGAGCTAATGGCGAACGGCGGCGGACAGCGGCGATCTGCGCACGGCAAATAGCACAAGATGAGCACAAACGATCAAAATTGACCGTGCTAACTTGTTTGTGAGATCGAACTTGAGCTAAAGCGGCTTCTTTCGGTGATAAATACCCGATGATGTCGACGAATCGAAGCTTGAGCGGCGGCGGGTTAGGGTTTGGCGGCAGCGGCTCAGGCTAGGTCAACCGTGGCGCTAGGGTTCGGGGTGAGGTGAAGCGGAGGTTCGGGCTCGCTATTTAAAGGTCCGGGTGGCTTGGGATACACGCCGGAGCGACGTGGAGTCGGGGCGGACTCGGACTCCTGCGCGCGGCAGTGTCCTGCTCGGACACGAGGTGGAAGACGACTCGGCAGACCCCACCTGTCGACGGCAGAGAGCGGGAGGGAGAGCACAGCGCGGACGGCGACCGACTGGGCCAGCCTGGCGGCCCATGATGAAGAAGGCGACACGTGCGCGCGAACGCGGCGGTCGGCTTGCTGGGCTGAGGCCTCTCGGCCCAAGAAGATGGCCGGGCGACTGCTGCAACAGGCCTTCGGGCCGACGCGGGGAAAGGGAGGGGCAGGCCGCGGTGGGCTGTTCGGGCCGGATGGAGAGAAGGGAGAGAGGAGGGAAAAGAACTCCTTTTCTTTTATTCAAACCATTTTTCAATTGCATTTTTAAATGGATTTTGAAATCCAATTCAAATGCAACGAAATCCAGGCATCACAGAATAAAATATGCACCAGCATGAATGCACAACATGCTTCTTGACCTAGGTTTGATTTTAATTTCATAAAAATTATTATTTTGCCTAGGTTAAATATTCACCAAAAGTGCAAATCAAATCATTTTTGACTATTTCAAAATTATGCAAATTTTAGGGTGTGACAATAGCTCAGAGGCAGCATTGTAATTGGAAATGGTTGTCAGTATAGGCGTGGGCAGCGATGAAGAGGCAGGGATCTAGTAGCGGGAGAATTAAAAAAATGGACATTTTTTTTAGAAAAAAGGTTAAATTCAGATAAACTTGAATAGGACCTTTTGTCCTAAACATAAACACAGTTTCATGATATTCCTTTAGAAAGAAGTGCCAAGAAAACTAATGAAAAATAAAAGAAACATATGCAGAGGTGTTTCAGATTTAATTGAAGGGGTTGTTTGGATCCCATGTTTTATAAAAACTAGATTTTATAGAACAATTTTTAGCCCAACATCCAGCAAAATGATGTCTGGACACTAACTAACTTGGGTTATCCGTTTATCTGAAATAAAGTTCTTGATAACCTAGAAAAGTGAGCTTTAATAAAAACAAGTTTGTGGTTTTCACTTTTCAGAGAACAAGCTTATGTACGGTACCTCAGTTGCCGACAAATCTAGCAATCATTCTTCACCCAGTGCACATAATTCAATTTTTTTTAGTTCTCCTGGCAGCAATTGTGTGCCGCATGCATAAACTAACTATTGAACAAAGATTTAGAGTATTGCTATCCATCGCTGGTGCCGTTGCCTCCCCCACACCCAAACAAAGAATTAAACATGAAGTAATGAACTAACCACAACCAGGAACTTTTTTTTTTCTCCTAAAATTTCAAATAAAGCTTATTTTAATAAAACTAGCTTCTGATTAGGAGATCCAAGCAGATATGAAGAAATCAATCACCTAAGTCTTCCTTTTAGATACCATTTTCAGAAACCGATTATCATCCCATAATTTCTGGTGCTCTGGCTCATACAACTGAATTCGCCATCAACCCAAATGTCGTTTTCAGGACATCCACAGTGACAGTGTGTGGTTGTTTTCATCCTCTTTGTTTGCACATAACAAGAACAAACAAGCCGAACTCAATTACTACCACTTTGTTTGACACTTGAAGCAGGCATGATTGCCAAAGTGGAGCTCAAATCAAACTTATGGGGACAACCAAGCAATGACATATGCATAAGGTGCAATGTAGGGAGTTACTGGAGGTGGTTTACTATCATAGTTCATTAATTCACGGAGACAAAGCTAGCTATGAAGAGATGAGTCAAAACATGCATATTGAACAAACAGATTTGGAGCCATAAGGCCGGTGCTTTCATCTGCCAAGGGTATATGGTTTGTCAGATGACAAGTTGCAGTGTGAATTTGGGGTGAGTAAGATATTAGCTAATTTGCAACTAGCGATGAACTATTTGACGATAAATAGAATATTTGTGAACAAACATGTTCGATACATATCTGCATGAATGAATTTACTAACATGTTTCTCTGTAGTAGATAAACATCAAAAGTTAGCATTGAGAATTCTCAAATATAGGGTAGTTGCTGAATCTCTGTATTTGTAGCTCCCAGTGGATAGGAAATTAGGAATTACAGGTAAAATTGCCATACTGCTAAATTCCTAAAGCTCTTCACAGAGAAATGTCGATCTAACAAGATTTCAGAGTACAGGTCAACTATATGTCTTGAGAAAATCAAAATGTTAGGTGAAAGCATTAGAGCAATCAGTTGAAATTAGATTCATGACAAAGGAGACAATTGTCCTTCTTTTCTTTTCTTTTTTTTTTTTTGCGACAAGACAAATGTCCTTCTACGATCTTTGATTCACATGGTACTAGTCTTCACAGAATTCCACCATAATTCAGACATCCAAGAAAGCAATAACAGAGAAGTTACTGCATTATACTCTGTCCTCTGCACTACTGAAATTCTGTATATATTCTTGTAGAAATGCTAAGGTAGGAGTGAAGAGGGTATGATGGGTCATTAGCATATCACACAATATTGTCACGATCCTTCTATTGCAAATTTGAAGAAAATCATTAATGGTTTATAGGAAATCAAGAAGTTACTACCAGCCCATTTGAAATGTCCATACATACAGTTTGATTGTTTGAAGCATATAATATGCAAAAAAAAATAGAGAGCATGTGTAGGAAGAAGGTAAATATGTGACACCTTGTGATTTATGACTGGAGCACCAATGTAGTTGGTGCACCAATCAAAGAACATGCAAGCCTTGGATGCAGTTCCCATCCCATCAATTGCACTGAAATAATCAAACTCATGTCAATCTCTGTACTGAATTCTAACCTGAATATGCCAAGCACAACTGATAGAGATGGGGACTGTACAAAATCAGCAACCGAATATTGAAAGGAAAAAATTAATACATTTTTTTTCTCCAAGACACGGCAGGGTGAGTATCATCATTATATTAAAGAAGGAAAAAGGGTACGTGCCCCGGTTACACCCACACACACCCATAGGATCACAGAATTACATACATGCCTTCTTGTAGTGCTATTACTGTCTGACATGACATACAAATTACACTTTTCTACCTGTAAAGAGAAGGATTGTTTCAAGTTTGAACCAACATGTATCTAGTTAATGTTTTGTTTCCTGTCTTCTTAGGGTGCTATGCCGGAGCCTGCATTAGGATTTAACTGTGTTGGAGGAAATGCTGCTTCTCTAATACTCAAGCTTTTGAAGTAATGTGCTGAACTTGAAAAAAGCTAGAATAACCATTTTTGTCCCATGTATAGACATAACTCTTGTTGTGTAGGCAAGGAGGCACCATGGTGACATATGGTGGAATGTCCAAGAGACCTGTTACTGTCCCTGCTTCATATTTCATTTTTAAGGTCTGTACACTAGACCCTGCTTGTGAAACTTATGCATCTGCAGTTTTGCTGTACTGATATTGTTAGGCCACTTCAAACATTTTAAATGCTTATTATAGCAAACTGTCTATTTTATGCGAGGAATGTTGACTCTCAGTAGATGACAATTAATGCTAATAAACTAGTGCTGAATTATCAGCAATGTTAAGACAAACAAAGTATTTGATAGATGGTTTCACTTTTCACATTGTGTTCAAGGGATAGTGAGTTCATATTGTTTATATGATATTGCCCCAGATGTCTAAAATTTACTAAACACAATGAAATACATGTTTTGAAAGGATCTTTCCCTACAAGGGTTCTGGCTCCAGAAGTGGGTGAATTCAGGTAAAACAGAAGAGTGCAGAAGAATGATAGACTACCTCTTGGGCCTTTTGCATGCAGGAAAACTCAAATACGAGTATGTGTTATTAATATTATTTTGTTGTTGAGTTGCTTTTAGATCTTGTTGACATGTTCTCATGATATTGACGTATCTGTCTGTAAAGAGAAAAATTAAGTGTCTTTGGAAACATATTAATTTGTTTGCAGGATGGAGTCGATTTCTTTCGATGAGTTCAGTTTGGGTTTGGACTCTGGAGAATGCCCTGGGCAAACATGGAAGCCGGCCAAAGCAAGTTATCAAGTTCTGAGACCAGGGTAGGCGGGATCTGAGAGCATGCAATTGCCATTGATCTGTATGAATGATGAATCCAACAGCTGGTATGGCAATTATAAGAGTGACTTGGAGTTGTAAATAAAATAAAATAAAGGATTGTGAAACCAGCCGCTTAGCTAGATTTAAGTGCCAAGTGAGTGAAGGATCACTTGGTGGAGAACTGGCAGTGGGCGGTTGTACACAATTTGTGCGTGAAGTATTTTCTTTGCGGATGGTTAATACGAGTTCAAGAGAGTTGTTTATCTCATGCCCCTTTTCGGCTACTGCATTGGCTCTTGCCAAGTAGTAGGCGATGGTGCGGTCGTTGATTAAGCAAGGCCTCTTTTGGGCTACTGTTGTTGGTTCTTTCTTTGCTTTGATGAATCGGAGCAGTGATTCTTAGCCCGGTTGCTCCTCCTTCTCCACCGTCGTCTCCCACACCTGCTTGATTCATCATCATCTAAGCTTCCAAATACTATTCTACTCCATTTATCCACATGGTTCAAAACAATTGCTAATTATTATAAGTACGGTAAGCATTCTTGTGTTGCACTGTGCCAAAACTCTGGGATATCTTCGTAATATTCAAAACAGCAAAATACAGAGAAGAAACATCAGCAACTGAATTGAAACGGGCAGTTTCAGCAGCACACTAGTAGCATGGGATGCAGATTGATTCATATATGTATATGGACAACAGCTACTATGCTATTTGCCATTCTTGGTGCCCCACTGGCCAAATTCGTTCAAGAAAATGCAACTGCCTAGTGCCTCCACATAGTGGAACAATGTATCTGACCTTCTAATTCTAATTGTCTTCGTTTCTACTCCCGCATCATATCGTTGATACCAGGCATGTCGCACATCACAACCTCTGTGCTTGTCGACGACAATGGCTTCCTGGGGGTACAAGTCTTGCCTGGCTTCAGGTGATCACCACTGTACACAATTTCAGCGATTTGGCCATCTAGTGTCGTCTCCACCTTCCTCTTCACAGGGCAGCTAGGGTGAGTGCGCTTGTAGTAGCTTCGTGGGAACTCGCTGCCTTTCACTTTCTTTTACCCGTACATCAAGCGACACACGGCTGCGCACACCATTCCGCCTGGCAGTTTGGCATGCTTTACATGGTCACAGCACATGAAATTCTCTGCATTGACTTCCACCTCCTTAGATATGGCAGTTGAAACAAGACTTCATGATGATACCCTGGGTAGTTCAACAATCCAATATACCACAGACAAATACTTGAATTTAGAAGAATCCAATTCACAAAAGAATTGTCGTTATCAAAATACATGAAGCATCATTCCAAAGAAGAGAACCAGTGTGAGACATAATATCGTTGCTGCTGTCTGTGTTGGAAGATTACCCGGTAGCAACGCCAACCGAGTGGCTTTTGGCCTGATTATCTCAATTCCCTCTGGGATGGTGATTGTTGGAGAAGTGGCGTTGAAGTCTTGCAGAACCTTTGGGAAGGGCCTGAACCTGGAGAAAGCCCTGGAGACCACAGGCTTCAGAACAGCAACCTTCTCATGAGGTTGAATCTTCCCTGACCTGAAAACAAGGGGCAATTTTGTAATCACAGCAGTAGCTCATTTGCTTGTTTGTAGGGGGGGAGAAACAAAAAATAAAACACACTAGGGATTTATGGAACTTAGTAGACCAATCCTTCATATACAATCTGGACTATTTTGTAGTGCAAATTGCAAACTCCCACAACAAATCAACCAAATCATAGCAATCTAGCGATTTATGAAACTTAAGAGAGTAGCAGACCAATACTTCAAACTCCCACAATAAATGAACCAAATCATAGTAATCCAAGGAAGGGCATTCACATAGGCAACGAACTGAGCAAGTAAAGAGAGTTATGGAAGAACAGGAGGGTTCACATAGGTGGTCACCTTTGTCCTCCACTCTGTTGCAGCTGTATAGACTGGTGGAAGCAATGCAAGTACAAGGCAGCAAGGTTGTTGAGCAGAGAACAGGCCAAGATGGAGGTAGTTAGGGCACATGCATGTAAGACTCTTATGTATGGGCAAAAGCAGGGGAGTAGATATATTCCGATGGTCAGCATTTAGTGATGGATCAGACTCTGAAACCATCCTCCTCCTGCTGTCCATCCTTATTTGAGACAAACTCTGACCAACACAATTTAGATGACCAAAGTTTGCAGTGGAAAACTGAAAATTTTGTGCTAGAGCATATTGACTATATTTGGGGGTTAATAACAAAAACATTTGTTAATAAAGCATGCAAAGCTACTCTACTTGCTCGAGGGTAACTCAGCTAAAAAAGAACCAAATTTCTTACATGCAGTGAACTGAAGTTCATAAGCAGACAGCAGCACTGATGCAGCTCATAGCCTCATACCGCAAGCAGTTTGGCACCACAGAGACATTGACAACAGGTCCTTGCTTTGATATGTTGAGGTTGACAAATCACATGTAATTACATAAGAAAATCTCGGTGTGATGGTAATGATAATGCACTGTAAACATACATAGCATGCTGTATTAGACAACTGACCAAACTCAGGAACATACCAATTTTCATCAATTTTGGCTGTTCTAAGAATTATTGTCTACATTCTCAGAATGTTTTATCCACCCTTCATTGATACCAAACATAATGCATAAGAGGATCCAAAGAGTTTTCCATTTTTTTATATATGCTTGGAACCATAAAAATATCAATAGATGATTCTTGCTTCTGTGATATGATAATCATCAAGCGAGATACAAACCTCATATTTCAGGTAACCTTAAAGGAAAAACATTAAGCACTCCTGCTCCCTTAAGCTTCACTTCTTTAAGAAAAGACCATCAGTTCATTTTCCCAGAAGTCATTGTGCCACTTTACAAACGAATCGGTAAACATTAGTAGATGTTGATTTCTGCAATGCACAAACAAAATGTCAGGAACAGTCACCACTTACCAGGTTACACTGAAGGGTAAACTTTCTTCAAGTCGCGCCCACTTCAAGTATTTGTATGCAAGTGCTGTTAATAACCTACCTGCAAACAACAGAAACTCCAGAATGTAAAACCATTCCATGCTTTGTGCAGCTTGCAAAACGTGGCTAAAAACTTAGTATTAATGTAAAATCATTCCATGATATGTTAAGCTTGCAAAACATGGCTGAACTTAGTACTAAAGATCATTTCATGCTAGCACAACAAGCTAAGATTTAAGATATCTATGATGGGACTTAAAATAACACAAGTGCTGACAACAAAATACATTCTGAAATGCATCATTGAACTAAGACAAGTGAAGAAGCATTCAAATTTAAAGACTTGCGCTTGTCATCAATCAGGATTAAGTATCTTTCATATTTAGTCCTAAATTGCTTGCAAACAGTGTAACCTTTATCCTTCTTAAATATTTGAGAACAGTAGTATAAAGGTTCTAGATGTCAGCATATGAGAGAAAGGAATATGCGTAGCAGCATTGGAGACAAGCATTTATCCTTTTGTTTTGATGGAGGCATCAGAGACAAGGCTTAGCTTGAGTAACAGGTAGATTTGAAACAATTGATTAGCCAGCACATTTAAAGGGCAAGCCTGAAGGTGAGTTGCTTAACTCAGTTATTGCAGCTACCTCATAGCAGGATTCCCACAATCGTCATTCTGTGCCACCCAATCCTCCTTTTCAGTGGATTCAAAGACACCCGCTCGCATCTGGGAGGGATATTACATATCTGCCTCCTGCATAGTAAGACTGTTTCAGTTCAACAAAGAGCACGGGTTGGGATTATCTACCATCATAAGCCTGTTTCAGTTCAACAAAGAGCACGGGTTTGAATTATCTAACATCATAAGCTTGTTTCAGTACAAAAAAGAGAACGGGTTTGGATTATCTACCATCATGCAGCACTTTGCAGTTCAAATCTGACTATGACACCAAAAAGTTAAAAACCTGACTATGACACCAAAAGGTTAAAAACCGGCAGTTTTAAAAATTACAACACATTTGATAATAAACCATGCCAACCGTGGTTCTAGAGCTGCAGAGTTAAGAAAATAATAACAGACAAGCTTAAACTACAATTGAACATAATAGATCTCAGCAAAAGTAACAGGTTCAAGGTTCAAGATTACCTAGTTCGACACCAGCTGTTTCCTGGATGGTATACTAGAAACACATGTATTGCAACAAAAAATCATACTGAGTGAAGATAATTTTTATACGAAAATTGTAGATCTCGACAAGATTTACACCTTTCTAGTTTTGAGTTTTTTTTCATTTGAAGTCATTAAGATGCTCAAAAAAATTAATGGCATATTTAGACTTATTGATATTTGAATTTTCATAGCCAAATCTGACTGAAGTGGCGTGAAAATGGAGCAGTGTCACAAAGTCCGCCAAACTTATTCAGTGGTGCGAAAGGAATTATAATTTTTAGGGACTCGTAATACAGACTCTATTATAGAGTCTAAACCTATTTATTACCTCTAATATTATGTATTTGAAGTCTAAATAAGACTTGAAGTCTCATTTCTTTTCTTCTTCAATAAATATGCTGCCACGTCAGTAAAATACCATAAATAAAAGGTAATAAATAGTTTTGAACTGTATGATAGAGTAATGCATTTGAGTGCCCTTATAATGGCTCAGGTAGGCTCAATTTTCTAAGCCTGCCGTGCGCGGCGGGACCTCGACGCGTTCTTGGATTCAAGATACAGAGGACGTCGGGATATGGCGCAAAGTAAGGAGGTAATCACCATGAAGTCGATGATGGGGTTCTTGGCGTCGACTTCTGCTCAGGAAGCAAGGGCGCTAGGGAAAGCAGGACGGCGACGGGTTTGGAAGCTCCCAACGAGCTCGGGGAGGAGCCAAGAAGCCACGAATTCCTGTCAAAGAATAGTGATTCAAGAGCACTATGCCACTGCGAACCGAACATAGTATGAGATAGAGCCGGGGAAGACCTGAACGAGGAGATTGAGGGCGCGGCGGTCAGCTCGGCTAAGACCTCGCGGCGGAGCTCCGGTTCGAGAGAGGGAGATAGGAGTGGCGGGGTGCTCCAGTGAAGCCACAGGCCTACTTATATAGGGTCGGGGGAGAGCAGAGAGATCAGTGGTTGAGCTCGGTGGAGCCATTAATGGCGGCCGTCGGTTTCTGGAATTGAAAGGGAGGGTGGAGGAAACTGGCGAGGGGAAACGGAAGGAGTGAAGGCGGCGGGGTCACTGGGGTCTTGATTACGAGCCCAGAAGGGGAAGCCGAAAGGCCGCGCCCTCAGATCTTGCGAGGCACACGAATCTATACTTATATCTATGTACGTAAAGAGGCAAAAATTTTTCACCTTTTTTTTTATCTCTTCGTGTTCTATATGTTTATGGTTAGAAAACCATAATAATAATAAAACGCTAAAATTTTCATCTAATAATTTATCCGCTCCCTAATTTAGAAAAATTCTGTTTGTCCCTCCAGCCGCTCCACCCCATTACCACTCCGACTCCAACTCTAGTACGGTAGTGCTAAAGAGATTAGATTGGGAATAGAATAAAAAAATAAAATAAGGTTTCAAATAAAAACAATACAAGAGAAAAAAGGTAGAAGGGTTTTAATAATTTTTGAAATAGGCTAGGGTTATGGATGTAAAATATTAAAATATTATAAAATTCATCAAAAAATTACAGAAAAATCAGAAAAGTATCAAACCAATTTTATTAGTTTCATAAAAAATATGATCCATCCATATACAACAACAACAACATAGCCTTTTGTCCCAAGCAAGTTGGGATAGGCTAGAGATGAAACCCAAAAGAGGCATGATCCATCCATATATGTTGTGAATATAATTAGGTTATGTTTTTGTCTATAGGTTGCATGCATATGGTTTGAATATGTACAAGATGTCCTCTTGATCATTGTCTCCCTAAGTCTTCAGGGACTTTCCGTTGTCCAATTTCTACCCAAGACAAGGCTCGGTTCATAATCCCTACTTTTTAACAATTATTATGTTTATTTCTGTATTAAATTTTGAGGAGAAAGATTTACACCACCAATTTAGTTTTGTTTAAAAATCAAATATGGATAAGTTAACAGCACAACAAATTATTTCATGAACCGAAAAGTGGCAGTATATAATTCTTGACTTTTTTATTAAAATTTTGACGCGAAAGATTTACAACGTCTATATCAATTGTATTTAAATAATTTTTTGGTATTTAAATATGGATTAGTCAATTGTATAACTAATTATTTCATGAACCAGAATGTTCGACAGTATGTGGTTCATGACAAGAGCTACTATGTGAAAAAAATACTGTCATAATCACCGGTGGACAGAACAATCCTAATGCAGTTACGGAAGTTGGTATGACGATGCGTAAAAAAGCTACAAAGGTCGATATCCATGAGCAGAATGAAAAAGCTACTAAGTTATAATATATTTATTTATATCTAAATAACTATACGCTTTGCAAGAAAAAAAAATATACCAAAGTATGTTAATTCAATGCAAGTTTAATATGCCATTGTTATTTATTGTGAGCATTAAAGTATATTATAAATATGATAATCATCATAAAATAAATCATAAAAACATAAAACTTAAGTTATCATTCATGTTATCATTTCAAATGAATTTTAATAGTTCTTTTGTCTCATTCCAACGCACGAGCATATTTGCTCGTTAAGTCCTAAATATTGAAATTTCTCCGCCACCGGGGGAGTCGATCTCCGGCTCAAGAGCAGAAGGCACGGCAGGAGGTAGGGGACGGGTCCGACATGCGGGCCCCACCACGCAGCGAGAATGAGAGGGGAGCGCGCTTGGCTGGCTGTCCTACGGAATCGGGCCCAAAGCAAGAGGACATAGGTTTTGGCCTTTTTTCTTGCAAGTTGATTTTGAAACTCAATTTTAATCCTTTTGAATCAAATAATTGAAACTATTTAAATAGTTTGAGATTTCAAGACTAATCAGTTTTAATCATGGTTTCAATTTATTTTTAAACAATACTTAATACTTTGTTTTTTAAAAAAGAACAAAGCCTTTTCGCGACGTAATTGAAATTTTATTAAATAATTTTTCACACAATAAAATCAATGCACTCAACATGAATGCAACAAACAAATTAACGAAGTTTCAAAAGTTGTATAAAATCACATTTTTTACTGTTTAAATTTTAAAAATCATAATTAAATCTTGTAAGCTTTTAAAAATTCATAAAATCAATTATTATATTTAGTGTTTTCTATTCATAACCCAAAATAGAAGCTTTGGGGTGTGACATTGTCTAAGTAGATGTTTTAATTATCATTTTTCAACTACATTTTCTAGAATTTAAGTGTAGTTCTGTTAATTATGAGAGTTATTTAAAATTTGAACATGTTTCTTGTCAATAAAGTCTATTGCATCTAACTATTCATTGTGGTAATAATGTCTATCTCACCTAAAGGGCCATTTAGAGACATGGGATAATGTCCTATTGCAATAATACAATTGGCATCGCAACAATTCTTATTGCAATGAGATAACTTCATTGCATATGCGTCTTGGAAAATTTGTTGTAACATAATCAATTGTTGCATTTACTATATTGTTCATGGAAATAACCATGTGTATATATTGCAATGGAACACAAATTGAGGGGCAATCTTTAGACCATGCTAGCACTTGCCACCCTTGCTAGCAGCTAATTAAGTTAGATGTAATTGGTACATATTGCAACCATTTTGGTGCTCTTGTAGCACTTCCACATTATTGTCCAAAACCTAAAATCTAGTAGTGTCCAATTAACGAAATATTTACTAAATTCATGTACCACGCATTTGAATACTAGTTAACCACCACCAATGTTACATATTACATATTAACATTTGTTTGAACAATCTTTGCTAATAAATTCTGATCGCAAAGATTATCCATAATATTTTGTATTGAAGAGTGCAAAAACCATTCTTAAATCTTGATTCTATGACCATTCACAACTTCAAAAGGAACATATGCTGACTTCTGTTTTCAACTACATTAGCCTTTACACAAACATGATCACAAAAGGGTAATCAATCCAAAGCATTATCAAAGCTCAACCAGAAATATTGAACCAATATATAGGTAACTCATAGAACAGAAACTATTATCACAGATGCTAGTATAGTATCTAAGATGTTTCTCAAAATACAGTTCTCAAATTGACCTCTTACACAAAACAAAATGCTCACAACTGGAGCTCAAATTGACCTTACACAAAACAAATTGCTCACAGCTGGAGCTACAGTATAAGAGAGTGTAGTATATTTTGTATTGAAGAGTGCAAAAACCATTCTTAATTCTTGATTCTATGACCTTTCATCTCATGGAATGATTATCCACTCAGTTGTTATAATATTTCTTCATGAAATAATCATAATCACCATCTTCTTCCATGATGTGTTTGTCACCCCACCATTCATCTTCATAGTCTATCGCATCATGCTGATCCTGAATGCTTTGACGACGACAATTGGCCATTATCTCCTTGTTAGGCCTATACTTTTTCCTGCATAGTATGGTTTAGTTAGATATGAAGTAAAAATTTTAGAATAGAAAAGTACCACATTTCAAGAGCATTAAGTTTGGACAACATGGATTATCAATCAATGACATCATTAATCTAAGTGAAATCAATTTCATTCCAAAAATCATACCCTTTGGCAAAGTGGTGGATTAGATAGTTCAACTTCTCAAATATACATTACATAAACTTGGTTGAAGTGGAGCTAATAATAAGGAGATGCGCATCCACAAAATCACACATATAGATGTATAAATCTAACAAAAAATGATGTGCTTTTTAAAGACAAAGAGTGTAGTATGTGGTGCAAGAAGGTGACTCACCAAAATGTTTAAAGTGTGCATTATAATAATATAATTCTAACACAAATCATTACCTCACAAATGGCGTGCTTGTATGAAAAAATAGTTATTCTGACATGCATCTCTCAACTTGTCACTTACAATGCAATATTCCAAGTTACAACAAATAACCAAAGTGAAAAGAACTCACTTGTGCTTCATAGCCCTTTCATTGTTTCCAATGCTCTTCCACTCAATATTCTTACTGCAAAAATCCATAGACATAAGAACTTATGTAAGTGTATTGAAAAATTATAACTCATATGCATGAAAATACTCTTATCATGCTTTGGCTTATGGGATCATGTAATCTTTTCTCTAACCAACAAATACCATCAACAAGCTAGTTATAGGACAAGCACTACAATTGGAATCACATGATTCATATATGAGGTTGGATTACAAACAAATTACACCTAGCATGCATGTCGTGGGGAGGGACAACGAGGCTGCTGACTATGGACTCCTCAACCATGTCACTGATGCCTTGCTGAGAGCATCAATGTACTTGCCCATAATGCTTTTCAAATGTATAAAGTAACCACACGTTCAATTATGTTTTCCTCATGGGCTATGGCTGCCTTGGGAACATTAATTTTGTCATTTTTTGTGAATTACACAAGTACAAACTTAGACGCTAAAAATGCACACAAACTCACTCCTATGAACACACATACACACATTCCACCCTATGAGCACCTCCGAAAGACTATGATGGCACATAAGACTTTGTAACTTCCATATATCCTTCCCTATGACTTCATTTTATATATGAATTTGCATTGACGGTCCCTAAGAAATATTAAAACAGTGATTTTGTCTATTTTTAGTGTATATGACCCCACAAGGCAAAAGCACACCCCTCTAATATGCTCTATCTTCTCCACCGTATGCAGACACTATGGGGCCGATGGTTCCCTGCATCCTCCGACCTGCCTGGGCCTAGCGGATCCGAGTTTCTTCATGTGATTGGTTGGCCTGATGAGGGGAATGTCCTGGCCGAAGACATGCTAAAGCAATTGCCGAGCCAGGCTCTCAAGATACGAAAACCATCCCTATTTCCCGTGAGTCCTAAACTCTAAACCCTCAACCCTAGATCCTGGTTACACTAGTGCCACGTGTGCCATATGAAATCTAGAAAACACCTTCAACTCATGGTTATTGGGGGAAACCAAACAATAATTTTAGCTATCCAAAATCGAAACAAACAAGAAACCAAACATATGGCCTGCTTGAACCTAGCCCTTGGATGCAAGCCAAGTTATCTTTGCATGTGAACCAATCATGACTTATAAATTGCCACAACAACGTGTGGGGTGTCATCTAGTTGAGAAGAAATACAAGGATTTCGTTATGGACTTACCGGTTCTTTGTAGACATGGTGATGATGGAGGGGATTGCAGGGCTTTGGGGCTTCTGCGACGACATGGATGTGAGAACCAAGGTAGTGGCGGCAGACGGGGAGGGGAAGGAAGGGGATTGTAGGGTTTTGGGGCTTTTGCGACGACACGAATGGAGAACCACGGTGGCGGCGGCAGACTAGGGAGGGGAGGGGGAATGAGATTGGCTGGGTTTTTATAGTGGATGATCGATGATAGGGTTTTAGGCCATTGGTTATATTCAGAGGAAACATTTGTTGTCAGAAATTTTGAGCACTAAGTACTATATGAAACGTAATCCAGCCCATGAGGGTGGGGATTGCAGGGTTTTGCTGACTGCATATGTAGATTGGGCCGGCCAGGCACGACAATGGTGGAACAAGCACAAAGCCGCCTAATATTAGTTTGGGCCGGAGAGCCCATATTGAAGACTCATGACCATGAATATTGGCAATAGGGATGTAAGAGCTATTTATTTTGTGAAGAGGAGGGGGTTGCAGTAAAAGTGTCCCTAGCATGCAATTTCTTAGCAGCAAGGATGACTGAGTGTATGACATATGGGTCCAAGAGCAATAAAAGTGTGGCATGCCCTGGTTTTGGTAGATAGTTAGGTATTTGCCTAGCTAGATTGTGGCATGACTGAGGTTGGGGATGTCAAAGTTAGGCAGGGAGTGGGGTGGATGTTGATATTTTAAATGGCCTATGCCTACTCCACTTGGACCGTGAATCACAGTGAAAATTTGTGTTCAGCTTCCTACCTAGAGGTTTGGAGAAAAAACAGAAAAAATCCCATAATTCATTGTACCGTAGTCCAAGTAAACAATTCTGCTGTTTTGATTTATGATATGAATACGTTGAACGAGCAGATTATTCAAGATTTTTTGTTCCATACATACTTTCCGCCCGAGCACTTTCATTAATGAGATTTAACAACAAAACTAGACAGATACCTTGTTATTAGTAAATGAACTTACGGTTCATGTGTCCTTCACTTCATCAAAGCATCTGATGGACTAGTTAGCAGCTGTACGTACTCCGGCAGGACTGTTCACCGGCCGCTCACCGCCGATTGGTAGCACCACGCCGCCACGGCACCTCGCAACCTTATGGTATAGGCCTGTTATGATCGGTAGTACCATATCCCATGACGGGCAACGACATACACCTGAGAGTGCTGCATGGCAATTTCATCGATTGGACTGGCAAATTAACAAGCAGAGTAAGCTAGTAATAATAATAATAATAATACAGACGACGAGCGTGGTTGACCACGCAAAGCTAGCTTATTAGCAGCAAGACTGACTAATTAAGCAACTCAGAAACTCAGAAGTCGCAGGCACCTCCGTGCGTGCCTGCCGACGACACGACGGCGTTCATGACAATAAGATGCATACCACCGCCAGCTTGATCCTGCCGCTCAGGATGACAGCGCGCATGGCTGCACCACGGCCGGCCGGCCGGCCGGCCTTATACACGCCTTTGCCGGAGGAAGGCCGCCATAGAGGCGATATATATGAGATAAGAGAGAGGTCCGGCCATGTACAAGGAACAACAAGAAGCCTTGGAGTGATGCTATTGGAAAAGCCGCGGGGCGAGGCGGCCGAGCCCGGCCCCTAGAGCTATTATATGCCTACCGTAAGCACTGTGTGCAGACTGCAGACCACTAGCTCCGCATATACTGCCATGGACATACACTCTTCCCGAGATGGAAGACGCATATAATAAGGGCATACAGTAAATGTTAGCCGGGGTGCGGGTACTGCACGGATACGAAAACTTACCTGCAGTATACGAGGTGGGTCGGGTACCCACAAAAGAACGGGTGAGATGTGGGTATCAAATTTACCCGCGGATACCCGCAATTGAAAATATATATGAATGCATGTAAATTATGTCACATGCATATATCATATCAAATGATTCATTTAACATGTAATTTATATGAATGTCAAAATATAAACATGGTATTCTTAATGAATAGCTAAAAAAGTGAATTATTGACTTTTCAAGTTCTGTTGTTCTATTGTGTCATTTGTGTTGTGTTATTTGTATGAGCATAATGAAGGACCAAATTATGAATCTATATTGTACTATAGCTTGTACACACACTGTTCTAATGAACTCTACCCGTAAGTGATATTGACATATGTATTTATATCTTTTTTTTTTGATACGAGGAACATTTCCCATTTTCATTATCACTAACGGAAATACATTGTTTGGAGTTTACGGGAAGCAAAGCAAAATGATAGTACAGATAATACGTATTTGCATCTATTTGACTATTTATGACTTCGTATCACTCTGATTTTGTTACTAATTTGTTCTCTCTTGAATATACCCGACAGGTAGCCGCAGGGTGTCCGGCCACGCGGTGCGAGTATGAACCCACACACCTACCTTCCTTGACTCACTGCCATCCCTAAAGACGAGCGGGTAATCAACTAATCGGATGCCTGCCTGACCAAACGCAGAAACACCTCGTCTGTCGCTTGCCCAGATCGGATGATGGCTGTCTTGGCTATTACAAATGATTGCTCCATAAACTAGATCTACTATATGCGCCTTTGTTTAGAGGATTCTATGCCTAATTATTCAAAAAATTGGATTGATTGATACATGTTGATTTCCTATTATGATGGGTGGAAGAAAGAAGAGACAGTCCAATTAGCTGCTTCATCAGCCGCAAGGGCTATAACAAAAATTGCAAAAATGTCTCCTTTTAATTGATGACTATCAAGTAGATCAAAAAATCTCGAGCGCCGTGCGAGCTAGTCGCTTGCGTCCGTGATAGCGCGCAAAATTTACTTGCTCTCTCTCCTTTTGATTGGTGCAGCAGCGCTCCTAGCTAGCACATGGTCAACCGTTGTGGACGCCCTAAATGTTAGCCGGGTGCCGGTACTGCCCGCGGTTTTCGAATTTGAAGGATATGTGTACGAGGTGGGTCGGGTATCCGCAAAAGTACGGGTAAGATGTGGATATCAGATTTATCCGCGGATATCCGCAATTTGAAAATATATACGGATACATATAAATTATGTCATATGCATATCCTGTCAAATGATTCATTTAGCATGTAATTTATAGCATATGTCCATGGCATGTCAAACTCACTACTGGAAAACTAGACTTTGCTGTGTGCCTGCGATTTTGCCGTGTGCAATTTATCATGGCACACGGCAA
>CM041643.1:17510846-17586922 GCA_023333625.1 Bothriochloa decipiens
CTCCCCCAAAGGCCGCGCGCACGCCGCCGCTGGCCGCCCGCGCGCGCGCCGCCGCTCCCCCAAAGCCCGCCCGCTCGCCGCGGCTCCCCCGCGCGGCCTGGGTCGGTGCTGAGCGCTCCGGCCACCGTCTTGGAGCACGCCCCGCACTGCTGGAGCGCCGCGGCCGCCGTCTTGGAGCACGGGCCGCCGGAGCGACGGGGAGCACGGGCCGCCTGGAGCTGTAGCGGCGCGGCCCCGCCTCTCTTTCACCTCCCACCCGCGGCGGCGAGCCATCCTCCTCCGGCAGATCGGCGCGAGCCCTCTGCACTTGATAGTAAGTTCTGCTGCCCTGAGCTTCTTCATGACCCACATATAGTCTCTGCTAGCTCCCTGTTCCTTTTATAGATTAAAATGATAGGTGGTAGAAGGTGTCCATCAATTTTGCAATCAAAGGTCACTTAACTGGTACATTAATACATTGATTGATGGGGAAATTGGTAATTCTGTTTTTGCTGTGTGTGGCATGATGGGTCATGTTTCATAAAAATGAATGATAGACAAAGTTATTTTGGGAACTTATTGAACTTTTTGTATTCTCATTTAATCATCTTGGCACAATCCAGAAAGGATATGTCTCTCTGTTTCTCTTAGCTTGGAGCCATCTTTTAATCATTGTTTTGTTTATCAATAGATTTCTGGCCCTTGTAAGTTTTTTGGTAGTTGTGTAATTTTTTCTACTGATATGCCAAGTATGTTTATGCTTCATCGCTTCCAGCAACCGAAGCCTATCAGACATACTACTTGAACTGCCAACAGTTATGTTCAGAGTTGGGTTATGCCTGGTACGCCAGATATATCGAGGCAGTGAGGCTTGCCTTGATATCAAACTTATGTATTGCTTTCACTTACATTGGATCAAATTGAAGTATACCTATCCAAAAAAAAAATTCATGAGATATCTGTATCTTGACTCAAAGAAATCCCTAGAATGAAGTACACCATGTCCTCTGCATTGTGATTCATTGACTTAAAGAAATCACTAGAATGAGTCAAAATATATGCTCTCAAAATATATCCTCCGATTCCTCCAGGTTCCGTTTGTGTACATAAAGAATTGAGAATCTGAATTTAGGAAATTCTACATTTCTTTGTTGTCTACTGGATGCTCTATCCTATCTAGACAAATGTCATTCGCTTGAAATATGCAGACAAGTTGTTCACTTACAATATTCCTTGTTTCCGTATACCAAAAACGGCCCCTCCTTCATCCACGTCGTCAGTCTTCTCTGACCGCACCATGCACACATTTGTTTAGTAAATGAGGTGGTTTCTAGAGAAAAGGATATACGGGAGACACAAAATATCAGGGCTATAGTCGTTTTCGTATACCAAAAAATAGCCCCCCTCCATCCACGTCGTGTGTCTTCTCTGGCGGCATGATGCACACGTTTGTTCAGTAAATAAATGAGGTGGTTTCTAGGGAAAAGGATATATGGAAGACACAATATATCATGACCATAGTCACAAATGTTCCTGGGTCCAAGATTTTTTTGATCCCTGGCTTAAACCCTTATTTCAATCTTTCTAATCTTAAGTTACACCCCTTTTGGAAGTCCGGTGACTGAATCGATCAATGCTTGACTTTCGTCGGAAATAACCTTTGGACCAGCCCCAAGCCTGCTGCAGATGAAGTAGCTAACATCACCCTTGAATTTCTGATCTGGCGCCTTCATCTCTGGAGGTGCTGGAAGAGCCTCGACATCTTCCATGGAATGCACTCCAGCATCACCTAGAATTGATTTATCGCCAACCAAATAGCTGCAAGGTCATGTTGATCAGATACATCTATAGAGCTCCTGAATACAGTCAGTGAAAACAGATTTAATTATGAAAAAAGACATTAAATTCACCTGCTCAAATCCTTATCCTGTGGAGGGAAATAGTATAAGAGCTTCTGGAGGAGATGTGCTGCAGTTTTGCGGTTTGGTGCGATTAGGACTGCGTTAGGCCCAGCATCGAAGGTGTAAGCAACCTGCCATTCTCAACCAGAGTTAGAGATCTACTGTCCACACTTAGAAATGATTTCACTATCACATCACAGTAACCGTGGTATTGCAGAATGGGTAAAATGCACAACAGACACCACAAGTAGTCCAAAGTGTGATTCAACATAAAAGGGCCACAATGGAAAAATCTGCTTTTGGGTTTACTGGCTTTTAGATGACAACTTCATAGATATAACATCCAACAGAAGCTTTTATAAAAGGTGACGATCCAAAATATATAAGGTGACCTTTTATATGTTCACACCTTATGATTTTGAAGATGACCATCCAAAATATAAAAGGTGATAAACTAAAAGAAGAAATGCAATTTGTGGCTATTTATACAAACATCTTGAGGATATTGCCAAGGTTCAGTCTGAAGTGAACAATTCTATAAAAAGATGCAAGCAACATGTTTTGGCCAGTGCAGTTGATTGCTTGCTGTATCAAATCTTATTCAACGGTTTTGTCCTATTTGAGCAATGTCCAACTAGGGTTGCACGACTGAGAAAAAGTATAACAGATGTTCAAGAGCAATATAAATACCTGTGGGGTTCCATCTGAGTGGTTCCATTTTTCCACAAGGCTAATTATCCTGTGGTAGATTAAGACCAGAAAAAACTTGCTTCAGATGTCAGCATTATCATAAAACCCAAGCTAACACACTGCTAAATTCATGTACCGGTGTGACGTGTCATTCATGTAGAAGATGGGAGGGCTCGTGTCTAAGCATACAGCATGAAACTGGTTGCTATCTGCACAAGTTAATCTGGCAAAGGATTCAAAGTCACGATTCTTGATAGCTTCTTCCATTTTCAACACCCGACTTGGCACTACTGTCTGAAACATATGGACAACCAGTGTAGTACATGTTAACAGGAAAAGAAGTTATAGTCAAACTAGCTTATCATATTGCCCAAAAAACTTAGGATATTAAGATTCCAAAGTTGAAAGTAAATCATGGTCTTTTTCAGAAAATTCTCAAAAAGTTCAAGCTCAAAACAATTCAAGTCCTCCAGAATGAAAAAACAGTCACCTGGGCCCTGTACTGCAAGAGGGGACTTGTTTCAACACTATCTCGCATCCCACTGGTGCTACTGGTTTCCTTCTGCTTTGAACTGACCTGATTCCACAAATGAATGTGTCAACAATTTATGACATCAGAGATAGCACAATATCAGGTGAAGGCACAGGTATAGAAGTGAAGCCACAAGATTTTTCCAACCGGGAATACCCATTTCCATTTTCATTCAAAAAACGGAAATACACAGCAACTGGTTTTAGAATACAGTGAAGCCACAAGATGATGCATACAACACGTAGCAGGAGGTCATGTGGGACATAGTTCACGTACCACTGCAATAATAATTACAAGATCGTTCCAATGTGTTTCATCAGCAAGCTGCACGGCAATACTGTCGCTTCCATCATCTTTCTGCAAGAAATTAATCAGGCCCCACTCAGTCATTATTGAATAGGTCAGATATGCATTTAACCAGGGCTGTTTCTGTCATTATTGAATAGTCACAAATGCTTCCTCCTACATATTATTTGCTAAATATCACCAATAGGCTACTCATCCAATGGACCACAGAATTTACAATATTTCATGGTACATCTTGTAGATGAAAATTTAACATACGGTTAGATTGACTCATGGACATGAAACACTGCATGCAGTGCCTTTCATTGCCATTTTAGTATTGCACACTGATGCTTTCATTGCTTTCCACTCACTGCGCGTCAACAACAAACTGATCTTACCTTCTGAATTGTATTTTGCTATTCATTTAAGTTCGTCGTCGGAGAAGAAGGTAAAGGCTCCGGGTGTTGGCCATGGTGTCATTTATGCGTTGGCGGCCTTCGTGCTGGAATTGTGCATGTGTTAGCCATCGTGCCCTTAATGTGGTCGTCGGCCATCGTGTCGGCTTTTTTTGCAGGTTCTGGAAACCTCCCCGTACAGGGGAGGTTCTGCCGAATTTTTCATCTCATACTGATATGTGTTTCTTATTTTGCAGCCCAGCACCTGTTGGAGGCGAATCAGAGCACCCAGGAGACCCTAGGTATAAATAACCTCTCTTTTTGTATGTTTGTCGTAGCCCTCACGTAACCCAGTTAGGCGTCTCCCGTCCGAAAGAGATGCGGATGGAGGTATGCAGGTCTTTGCATATCTTTGACCGTATCTGTTTCGGATTGTCCACGTTTTTTGGACAGCCCGTGGATGCGGGGATGAGTTAGTTTCCATGGTGCGCTCCTGTCCGATACGAAGTTTCGGCATCACCTCCCTGTTGTTCTCCGGATACACACTCTCCCTTGCAGGACGTGTATCGGGAGAACAGCGGGGAGGTGCTGCCGAAATTCTGTCTCGGATAGGAGCGAACCATGGAAACTAACTCATCCGTGCATCCGCGGGTGGGATTAGGACCTATCCTCACCTATTAGACAATAGGGACACTACGTAGATGCAATTGATGTTCACATTGCTTCCTGTTATGTGTCTGATAAAGGATGGAGGACCGTGAGTGGATGTACACGCAGCAGAGGGACTGGCAGTTTGTAGCGAAAGTCAATGAATTCTTAGAGCATGCATTTGGCCCCAGTGCTGAAGGCCATACCCTAATAATGATGAAGATTATTCCTAAAGCATGTAATACTATGTTTTTTATTATATTTTATTATGATTATTCATTTTGAACTATTTTTAATGTATGTACTAACGCTTTTTTTCATTCTTTGTAAATTGCAGGTGACTGACCAAAGATGGCGAGCAATCGTACACCGAGGCAGGGGATTTTGTCGGTGTACCAGAGTCTACGCCCGGGTGGAGGTGTGGAGACGTCTTCAGGGGCAGTGCCGCGAGCACGCCCGGGTCGACCGAGGACGGGGAGGGGGCGTGGTCGCCCTCCCAGTCGCGACAGGAGGGACCCGCCTTGCCCCCCTGCTCTCGACCAGCTGGAGGTCCCGACCCCTACCTTGCAGGACCACGTGGCGGCCACGGGCACGACCACAGACACTCCAATGGGGGACGAGACCACAGACACTCCGTTGGGGGACGAGGCGACAGACACTCCGTTGGGGGACGAGGAGACTCAGCAGACGGGGGATAGTTCTGGTCGGTCAACACCCTACCTGCGAGGTGCCACAGCCCTTCATAGTGCTCCGCATCCAGACCTACGCCCAGTGGTTCGTCCTGTGGGAGGAAAGTAAGTAACTATACATGTTATCACTAGTAGTTCATATGAAATGTTGAAAATCAAAACAGAAACTGATATTTTGTCTTAATCACTTGTGCAGTGGCTGGCTGCTAGTGTCGGGTGCTCTTGACCCCCCACGTGTGCCCGCTAACATCATGGGATGTTTGCTCAAGAAACACTACCCCGGCCTTGTGCAATTGAAAGATGGCACGTGGGATGCGGTCCGGTCGTGGAAGATGTACAAGCTCGGTGTTGATGACGAGGAGGCCAACAAGCAGGCCCGGGTTTGGGCGGATTTTCAGGTAAGTGCCTCACAATGAAGGTTAAATACATATCCTCCATTGGGTAAGTCTTTTATTGAAATAATGAACGGATAAATTGTGTTTGTATGCAGAAGTACTTCAAGATCGAAGAAGGCACAGAGATCGAGGCAGAGCTGACGGCACAAAAAGCCTGTAACAAGCAATTCAACGACATGATTTATGAGGCTAAACTCCAGTCCCATGTCTTGTACTACAGGTCCATCCTGAAAGAGCCCCTCCTCAAGGGAAATGGAAGAGATTTAGAGCTGACCAAGGCACAGTACCTTCAGGTAGGTTAATAGTATTGATTTCTTTTGAGATTTAATAGATCTAGAATTGATCATCTTACATGTCAAACACTTGATGATGTAGGTGCCGCCCGAGTGGTGCAAGTCGCATAGAGGGGCATGGTCGAAGCTTGTGGATTGGTTCCTATCCCCGGAGTTTAAGGAAAAGCGCAGGAAAGGCAAGCGAAAGCGGCAAATGAGGCCCGGTCCAACTCACCACCAAGGAAGCCGCAACCTCACCACATTCAAGCAGGCTCTTGTACGAGAATCATTTATCTATGATAACGCTCAATTTTGCTTGATTTCTAATCATCTTGCTGTCTTTCTTGCAGGAGAAAGAACACCCTGGCGTGCCGGTGTCTGATTTTGGGGCATGGGCTGTGTCGCACATGGGCCGGGTGAAATCCGGTGTTGTCTTCAACCCGGATGCACCTGTCGAGGCTTACTCTGACCCGAGCGTCCACGCCAAGGTCAGAGACTACACGAAGGCGGTTAGGACGATCCGTGGCCCAGATCACAATCTGAGCACTGAGCCCCTTGAGACAGAGGTGATTGTGAGTTTGGGTGAAGGCAGGAAGCACGGGCGGTTGTGGATTGCAAACGCCGCTGACTCCGCGAGGTCTGCACCCTCTCTCTCTGAAGTGAGGTCACGGAGCACGGCCACGAGCCTTCCCATACGTGCACGGCCTACTCCAACGATGACAAAGGTGGACGAACTTGAGGTAATTCTGGTTTCCCTCGTCGTACCTTGAACATTAGACACATTGATCATATTTGCAATACTGAAACATGTGATTCAAACACTGCAGGCGGCGCTGTCACAGCAAAAGGAGACGACCGCGAACCTGGAGGCTCGGCTAGAGGACACGCAGAAGAAGATGGCGGAAATGTTACAGATGATCCAAAACATGGCATCGGGTGGCCAAGCTATCACTCCGGTTGGACTCTTCACTCCTGTAAGTATGAAGTTTGATGCCTTCGTGCCGTTGGGATTTTCGGCTTTCATGCCGTTGTGATTGTCGGCCTTCGTGCCGTTGTGATTGTCGGCCTTCGTGCCGTTGGGATTGTCGGCCTTCGTGCCGTTGTTTCTTGCAGGTTGGAAACCTCCCGGTGCAGGGGAGGTGCTGCTGAAATTTTCAATTTTGAGTCTAACACATGCAATCTCCTCTTTTGTGCAGCCTCCTTCGGCGGGTTCAAACTATCTCGCTACGGTGTCACCGGCGGCTGATGGCGTCAACCCTTCACCGCAGTCCGGTCCAGCACCGAGGCCACAGTTGTCTCCGTCGCCGTAGTAGGGCTGTAGTGCTGTTTGATGTTGAACTTGTAGTAATGAACTTGTGATGTTGAACTTTGGTGGAATTGTAATAATGAACTTGTGATGTTGATCTTTGGTGGATTATTGATGGGTTTCTGAAATATGCTTGTGTTTTTGATATATTATGCATGTTGCTGATATAGATGTCATTATTGATGTGTTGATTTTATATATATATATAATATATATATATATATAGTCTTTGCCGTGTGCTTAGACTGGCACACGGCAAAATATACCTAAACTTTGCCGTGTGTTTTGTCCGGCACACGGTAAAATATACCTAAACTTTGCCGTGTGTTTTGGCTGGCACACGGCAAAATATTGCGAAACTTTGCCGTGTGTTCGGCTGGCACACGGCAAAATATTGCGAAACTTTGCCGTGTGCCTCGGTAGACACACGGCAAAATGTTGCAAAACTTTGCCGTGTGCCAAGCCTTACACACGGCAAAGTTTTGCAATATTTTGCACGCACACGGCAAAATATTAGTTAACGGACGGGGGCCCTGACGGACGAAAAAATTTGCCGTGTGCCATACCTTGCACACGGCAAAGTTTCTATATATTTTGCCGTGTGCAACACACGGCAAAGAAACTTTGCCGTGCCGATTTTTGCCGTGTGCCCTTTGCCGTGTGTTGCACACGGCAAAATATTTTGCCGTGTGTAGTCCAGTCTTTGCCGTGTGTAATTACACACGGCAAAGACCCAGTTTCCAGTAGTGACTGTAAACATGATATTCTTAATGAATGTCTAAATAAAGTGAACTATTGACTTGTTTAAGTTCTGTTGTGTTATTTGTATGAGCAGGATGAAGCACCAAATTATGAACACTATAGCTTGTACACACACTGTTCTAATGAACTCTACCCGTAAGTGATATTGCCATACCCCCTCCGTATTGTAAAGAAAGTCGAAAAAGATTTAGGTCAAACATTGGGAATATAAATCATCAATAACTTGTAAGTTGTTGAGTTTACAAATGTGAAAATTATATAAATAGATTTGTATTAAAAAATACTTCCATAAAAATATATATATCACTTTTGTATAAATATTTTTATAAAAATAAGAGGTCAAAGTTGTGTTTTGGAGATCGTGTCGCTGTCCTAGACAAATTCCTTTTCAATACGCATACCACTCCGATTTTGTTACTAATTGCTCTCTTGAATACACCCGATGGATACACTCTCTTGAATACACACCCGATGGATACCGAATAGCCGTAGGGTGCGTGGCCGCTTACCTGACTCGCTGCCATCCCTAAAGACGTGTAGATAATCGAGTAATTGGATGCCCGCCTGACCAAGTGCTGAAACACTTCTTTGTGGCTCGGCTCGATCGGATGATGGCTGGCTCGGCTATTAGGGATGATTGCTCCATTAACTGTACTGCAAATCGTCTCCATAAAAAAAAGGAATTTCGGAATCAGAGTATGTTTTTAGGTGTTTTCTCAACTTTAATGTTTTTACTAGAGTAAAATTAGTGGAGTTGCGTGTATCTATTTGGCTAAAAATCGTGCCGTAGAGCAGTCCCAAACAATCCCTATATTGGCTTGTAAATTCACGCATAGGCATGCAAGTCAAATTCGTATACAATATAAATCCTTTATTACACTAGCATTTATTATGTTTCTTGATGTAGGGTGGTTTAAATCCGGCCTACTTAGACTAGAACTCAAAGAGAGTACTTCATGTTATTAGAACTTAATTGTATTAGGACATGTTGAATTGTACCGGGAGTTCTATCACACTAGGTTCTTGTACAGGGAAAGATTAATTAGAGGGTCCTAAAGGGTCAAGTAGATTTGCGACTGAGCAACAATCACTTGTACTTTTTTTTAAGTTGTGCTAATAGAATTTGAGGCCAGCTTCACTATACTCAATATCTAGTCGTTGTTGCTTCAATATCGTCATCTAGCTGGGTTTTCTACGAGAACCATCTATGTCTTTCTGGATACGGTGTAAATTTATGTCATACTCATAATATTTGTTCAAGGAATTGAGAGCTGCTGCGCATAACTAGGGATATTAGATTCCATCAACTATTTTTAAAATTTATTTGATTTAAAATTTGGTTTGATTCAACAAACAAAACACCTACGTCTCATTATCATGGGCATAAGAACCGTCACTAAATTACCCCGCACGAAAGAAAAAGGAACATGCTTAGTAAACGGCTCCACCATGGAAAGCTAGGGCCACCACCCCAGCTCAGTTTTTTCCGTGAGGGCCAGATCCGACAGGGAAAGCGAGAAAGATCATACGTGACGGTTACCGTCAGGGATGACGGCCAGCTGCATCAGTGCAAGCGCGGAAGCCAAATCGCAGCGCGCCAATCCTACATAATAATTGGTAGTATGTCGAAAAAAAAAACCCTACATAATTGGTGGGCCAAGGCTGCCCGTCCCGTTTCCCACCGACAGGAGAAACTATCCACGGTTTGACCGCGCAGCCGAGGGAAAAAGCTGTGTACCAACGGAAGAAAATGAGTCGGGTGGTGCGCGCAGCAGAAAATCACAGGAGTAGCTGTCACCCGCTTGTTTAATTATGATGCTCACCTCTATCGTTAGGTACACTAGCCCCAACTAGTTCTATTATACATCTATATACTGATTTACGTCATTTATAATTATTATAAACCTTTAATTACAAGATAGTATATTGTTATTTATTAAATATCTAACACCTCCAAATTCATATTATAGTAACAATATTTAAATTGTTGACCAAATTATATTAATTAAAGGTTATAAAGTTTGAATCTTAACTTTAATTTTTTATTAGTTTCCAAGTGACATTCACTGTCAAGGCTTTTTAAACTTTTATTAGAAGGGAGTATTTTTGCTCATTTTTTTCTGAAGCCAATGAACCGAATTGAAGAGAGTCACATATTCTAGATAAAAGAAGGGAACTAATAAAACAAATGAAGTATTATTCCAATCTTGGCTCGGAATATGGAAATTTAAAATAGTTCTCTATGTCATGTAGTCTCGTCATGCAGTATTTTTAAGAAAAAACAATTATGTTTGTAGTCACAAAAAAACAAGTATGTTTTATAAACCAGTCCGAGCTAACCGAGTTCCTTAGTATGTAGAGTCAATTTGGTATCTCATATTAAATCCTCGAACGAATAGCACTCTGACGTCTCTCTTGATCATTTGGATCGGTTCATGCATGGGTCAATGTCGCTTGATGGTGGTGAGTAGATACCCAGCCAGACCAGGCGCAATTCTATATATAAATAAGCAAATCGGCCGCCAGCGTGTGGCCAGCGTGGATTGTGGCGTCTTTTATTGTGTCCACTTAGCGCTCTTCTCTGTTTTGAACAATTGATCGAGTACGTTCCATTGTGGCGTCTTTTATTTGTTCGTTCTTCTCGTTCTCGGCTGTACGTCCTTTTCATATCAGATATTATTATTATTATCTTATGTAATTGTCTAAATCATCCAAGTGAAAAGTCATGGTGCAGTGGCCCGGAAATCGTCGGTTCCACTCAGGTAGCAAATCAGCGTCTCCCAAGCATCATCACGTCCATAGTACTTTCTGAACCAAATTTGCCCATAAAATTAAGCAGTCTTCTCCCCCCTTTTTTCCCGTGCTAGGTTTGTCAAGGTCAATCTTGAGATATCTGTTGGTTTGAGCATCTTTAACAGTTTGGTAAATATTATTTCCTAAATTATTATTAGAGATGCTTTTAAAGCGGCCGGATGGTCAAGAACTCAAGATGACGCCGGCCGAGACACAATTTTAATAACGTTCTTTCTCCGTTCTAAAATAAATATAATTTTCGTTTTCTAAAAAATAATTATTAATAATTATATATTAAAATATATAAATATTTATGCTAAATATTTAGCACGAGGTCACGCTTCGAGCTTGGCCCGAGCCGGGGTTCGGGACACGCACCCCAGAGAGCGCTAGTAGCGCCGGCGTCGTCGGATCGGACCCCACCTACTCACGTGAACTCATGTGAAGAATACTGTTACCCAGCCTGGTGGAGCGTAGAACAAGATTCGTTTGTTTCAAAACCAGACCAGCACTATGACCTGATATGATAGATCTAGGGCGTGATTGGTTGGGTGCTTCTGACGCATACAGGACCGCCTGATACAAGAATCATTTGTTTGGATGGTTGGACGATGCGCTCGCAAAACCAGGCTCGCTCGATGCAATCGTGCGCGTTCAATTCAAAAGTGAAGCAAGGACGCGTTTGGACTCAGACAAACAAGCAAGCAAACAAAGAACACATAGCAGCCAGGCTAGAAAAGTACATGAACCAAACAACGCGCTGGTGGGCAGTGGGCTGGCTCCGATGAACTAGCCCTGCTGGGGACAGCTTACTTTACCCGCTGGCTCCATGCGAATTTTATAAGCCCGAGATGAAAAAATTGCCTAGCGCAGAGGACACGGGATTATAAATATAATAATCCATATTGTCACCTTTGTTCTTGTACTAACTCCATTTCCCCTTTTTTTTCAACCTGATCATCGTCACTACTTTTATACTAAATGAAAAGTTATTAGGTTAATCAGTGTTCTCGATCGGTCCCGGCGGTGGCTAAATAATTAAACTTGCTGGAGTTGCTGTATAACACGTACCCCCAGTAGACCTCGTTTAGATGTGCTGCAGCAGCAACAACAACAATATAGCCTTTTGTCTCAAGCAAGTTAGGGTAGGCTAAAGATGAAACCCAAAAGAGACATGAAAACAAAGAACACATAAATGTATAAGAAAAAAGATTACGGTTCAGGCACGTTAATTGCTAGTCTCCAAGCGCTCCTATCCATAGCTAAATCCTTAGGGATATTTCACTCCTTAAGGTCTCAAGTCAATTTAGATCGACCTCTACCTCTCTTTACATTATCGACCCGCTTTAGAACCCCACTACGCACCGGCGCCTTAGGAGGCATCCGTTGGACATGGCCAAACCATCTCAACCGGTGTTGAATCAATTTTTCCTCAATTGGTGCCACCCCAACCCTATCCCCAATATCGTCGTTCCGGACTCTATCCCTCCTTGTGTGTCCACAACACCATCGTAACATACGCATCTCTGCTACACTCAATTGCTGGATATGTCGCCTTTTTGTAGGCCAACATTCAGCACCGTATAACATCGCCGGACGAATCACTGTCATATAAAACTTACCTTTTTAACTTCTGAGATACCCTTCTGTCACAGAGGACGCCTGAAGCTTGACGCCATTTCAACCTACCGGCTGAAATTCTATGCCTAACATCTTCATCAATGTCGCCATCCTTTTGTAGCATCGATCCTACCGAAAAGTATCCCTCTTGGCCACCACTTGCCCATCGAGGCTAACGTCTCTCTCCTCATTTCTAGTCGCGCTGAAATCGCACCTCATGTACTCGGTCTTGGTCCTACTAAGTCTAAACCCTTTCGACTCTAACGTGTGCTTCCATAGTTCTAACTTCCTATTAACCCCTGCCCTAGTCTCATCCACTAGCACCACATCATCAGCAAAGAGCATACACCAAGGGATATCACCTTGTATGTCCCTTGTGACCTCATCCATCACCAAAGCAAATAAATAAGGGCTCAATGCTGACCCTTGATGTAGTCCTATTTTAATTAAAAAGTCACTGGTATCGCCATCACATGTTCGGACACACGTCACCACATCCCTGTACATATCCTTGATGAGGGTGATGTACTTAGTTGGGACTTTGTGCTTTTCCAAGGCCCACCACATGACATTTCTCGGTACTTTGTCACATGCCTTCTCGAGGTCAATAAAGACCATGTGCAAGTCCTTCTTCCGCTCCCTATATCTCTCCATCAACTGTCATAATAAGAAAATTGCCCCCATGGCCGACCTACCAGGCATAAACCCAAATTGGTTTTGGGTCACACTTGTCACTCTTCTTAGGTAATGCTCGATAACCCTCTCCCAGAGCTTCATCGTATGGCTCATCAGCTTAATCCCACGGTAATTAGTACAACTTTGAACATCTCCCTTGTTCTTGAAGATTGGTACTAATATACTTCTCCTTCATTCTTCAGGCATCTTGTTTGACCAAAAATGAGGTTAAAAAGCTTAGTTAACCATACTATCGCTTTGGCACCTAGGCATCTCCACACCTCAATGGGGATACCGTCAGGGCCCATCGCTTTACCTCCCTTCATCCTCTTCAAAGCCTCCCCGATCTCTGCCTCCTGAAATCTTCTCACAAAACGTCTGTTGGTATCATCAAATGAGTCATCCAACTCCAAGGTAGAACCCTCATTCACTACAAAAAAACTTAGGTTTTAAGACAAAACAAAATCGTCATGCAAAGTGACAAATTCGTCACATTAAGTATTTTGTGATGAAATCCTGTCGTCATGGCTGTCGTCACATATCGAGCGTCGCTAAAGGTGTCGCGTGACGAAACCTGATATCTCGTCACAAAATGTGAGTACCTTTTGTGACGACGTAAGCACGCGTCATACATTGTCTGTTTTAGTGACACCAAATTTCATCACATAATGTTCAGTCAGCGCGTCACAAAAAGAAATACACGTCATCACGTCTGCTTCTACGATCATGATTTTGGCGAATTTGTGACGACTTGTATGACGCTTGACTATTGTCACATTTAGGATGGTTTTTGCGATGATATTTCGTGTCACTTATATGTTAGACTAGCTGTCACATATTTTACTTTGCCGTAAAAAAAACTACCTAGATCCTCCCATCTACACTTATTGTGACGACATTAGCGACGATATGGTCTCGTCTTATATAATTGTTAACATTCTGTGGCGAGCTGCTTTTGTCATGTTACATAGAGCAGTACCAGAGCATTTGAGACGATTCTTCCATTCAATGACACCCTCACGTATGACCAATATCACACAGATATAAAGCAGAAATAATATCACAGTTGATACAGCATACACATTCACTCCAGAATATAACACATCACATAGAGAATAAATTGAAACACATCACAAGTTCTGGTTCCAACAGATGACATAAGTCCCTGGTTCCACCACACAGGTTCAAATCCATCATACATGTTCACAAATAAAAGAGATGCAAATAAGTTGTACCATGGTTCTGACAACACAGTGCACAAACTGGAACAAAGTTTGGTGTTCTGGCAAAAGGATATGCTGAGGCAACGACATCATCAACACAAACTGCATAAGCTCCTACCTCAATCTTTTTGAAGTTTGAGCACAGCTCGCAATAGTGCATTAGTTTCTTCAAACCTGGAATTGATCCCCTTTACTTCCTCCTAGGTCTGGCGCAGCAAATTTTGGTTCTCTTCTAGAGCTGCCTGCTGCTCTTGAAGTTGTGCTTGCAACTCTGCTTGCTGTCTTGCCGCTTCCTCTCTTTCTTCTTGTAGTGTTGCCTCAAACTGTGCTTGCATGCGCTCTGTGAGAGTCGATGACGATGCCCCAGTCTTCACTCGAGTGACACCAATGTTTGGAAGAAAAGTGGATGATCTGCTGATCTAGCTAAGACTGTCAGCAACAATCTTGGAGGGAGACTTTTGTTCTTCTCCTTCTTGTACCTCTTTTTCCTTCTCTGCAATCATATGTTCCTACATAGAATGAATGCAGTTAATCACTAGGGAAAAGATCATTGTTCAGTAAGTCATTGCAGTATGTATAGTAAATGATCCAATTAGTGGGTAACTTACATAGAGCTCACTTGCTAGAGGACTACGACCATTTTTGGGACTAGTCATACACTCCCCAAAAAACTCAACAGGATCTGGTTCCCTGTTGTTATACTTAGGCCTCTGTAGGATGGAGAAAACTAGTATTACAATGATATCTATCATGCCATAATTTTTTTCCAAGAGAACAGTAGGATGCACAAAAAAATTATCAAAAACACAACATAGACAAGTAGTTGATTCCCAGTTGCTCATAGACATATTTTCTCCAGTCCCAACAAGAAGATTACTTCAAGATGATAACAACAAGAAATGAATGCTAACAATAATTTCAGTTAGTGGCATTGTCAACTAATTAGTAATATGCTTTGCCAATGAACATTCACATGTATTTGATTCCCAGGTGGACATAGACATGAAAATATTGTGCATCAATGCAACTTAGGTGGACATAGACATGAAAATATTAGTAATATGCTTTGCCAATGAACATTAACATGCTTTGCCAATGACATAGAAAGCTAGTATCCATACCAGACTGTATCGATGAGCAACATAGGGCCTAGATCCAGTCTTTTGGTGAAGTTGCACGTTGCCTCGGTTCATTTTGTTCTTAGCAAATCTTTCCTGCACCACCAATACAATTTTTAGGTTTCATTCACATGCACAGTTTTGATTGCACATTAATAAATAGGCAAAGGTGCAGCCATGGACCTGATTTTTTGGGTCACTCCAGTACTCAACTAGTTTTTTCCAGTCCTCCTGCTTAATTTTTGGTGGTGGTTCTTGAGCCAGCAGTTGTTCTATTGTCAGTGATTCATCGAAGTACTTCTTCTTAAGGTTGTACCTCTGCTGCCTTAGTCCCTTCTTTATGATATCGGTGCAAGCAGCTTTGCATGGTCCCTCGTTCTTCACATCCACCTCCAACCTTGACTGAAGACACAAAAATGAAACATTAGACACAGGATCCACCTGGTAGTATTGTATTGTAATAATACAATTAAGATCAAATGGTGGAGAAAATAGAGGTGATGTGGCAGCATGAGGATTGAGCTTTAGAAGAATTAAATGCTTAGTGGGCATGAACTATATAGAGATATTAGATTCCAACAATGAAATAGCTAACTCACCGCCATAGCACCTAACACTTTTGCTACTTTCTTTTGAGCATCATCGTTATCATACTCTTTCCAAGACTTGTAGATAGGCAGGCTATCTCTAAGAGCAACACCACACTCTGATGCCAGCTTCGTGGCCTGAACAGGGACCGCAGGTCTTTTCTTACCCTCAGCCACCTCAATGACGAGCTTCTTTCCTCTATTAATGTACTTCTCTAAGCCATAACCCATGGTCTTGCCGCGTTTCCTCTTTTCTTGCACTGCATTGGAAAATAATATGATACATGTTTTCATATAGGAGTAGCAATTCTAGGTATTGCATGTAGGTGAAATATTTTCAAACCAATAGCTTACCTAAAACTGAGGCAGAGACGTCTTCTCCTCGAGATGTATCTCCCTCTGAAGTAGCAGCTTCCATGTGCTGAATTGACACACTGATGTCATTGCTTTGCCTAGAGCTCTGGCCACCTGGTGAGTTGTCAGTAGGAGCAGGTGGGCTAACACTGATTGTGGGAGTAGGTTGTGGCAAAGCAACAGGTGTAGACATGGCTGCTGCAGTACTCCTAGTTAAACGAAGAGGACTATGCACCATGTTTGGTTCTGGCGAGGAGTTGGCTGTATTGGTACTAGTGAAACTAAGATTGGTAGGCAGTGTGTTTGTAGTATCTGTGGTGTTGGTGGCATTTGTATTGGGATGACCTTCCAACCTGCATGTACCAGAAATGGTATAATTGCCAAGGCTGGCTGTCAAATTCTTCTTGGCCTGGCTGGATGACAAGTTTGCTCTTGGTTTGGGTGGTGGACGGCCTACATAAGGGTTTCGACCAGGCGTCAACTTGGCTGCATTTTTCCTGGTGAATCTAGGTGTGTGCGGTGGATCCTTGTTGGCAACCGGCTGCTGCTTCTTCTACTATGGACGAGTTCCTGGAACCATCTTGGTTACCTAGCAAAGAAAACATGCATACACGTTATAAGTTATGAAGCTGAACATTAGATAAAGAAACTAAATGACCAACTAGATAAAAAAGCTGTTGGGTGGCCTATGAATACATCTCACCTCAGCATTGAACTCATTGATGAGTTCATCGTCATCATCACTATCAGATTCATTATCATTTTCAGTGGTAGGATCAAAATCATTATCAGTCTCTGATTTGTCAGACTCTACGCTTTTTGCTTTGCCCTTTTTTCCCCTTTTAGGCAAATCATCCCTAACAGTATTTGCTAACACAGGGATACCCAAAGAGTTAAAAACATCCTGGATTTCCTTAACATTCTTGTCCCTGTCCAGCTCATACTGTGTTTTTTTCATTTCTTCTTATGTTTAATGCGATGAAACGAAGAAAATGTAGAAACTGGATTCAGTTTCTGTAGGAAAAAATGAAAGGAAGTCATTTATCCCAGCACAATGTTTAGCAAAATACAAATTATATAATTCAGTAATCCTAGTTCAATCAGAATACACGTACATTTTAAAAGGAGGTTAGACCCAAATCCCAGCACAATTGAGCGCAAGTTATACCTGGTAGCTTGCAATTGGGAGTCGGTGGAGGAAGGTCACTGATGGCGCACTGCAGGGGGATCCGAGCCTTCCAGACGGGGAAGGTGGCCGCCGGCGGTGGATGTTGTTGTGAGAGCTGGGGGACCGACGCGCGAATGGGGATCTCCGTCCGAAGCCACTAGCACCCACCGTTCGGTTGCTCCACTTGAAGTAGCCGCCGCCGCCAGTTGCCTTTGAGGTGGTGGGGGAGAGTAGCTAGGAGGCGCGACCGTCGTGGGGGTAGGGGTAGGGGTAGGGGTAGGGCGGCACAGCGGCGTGGTGGGTGGGGGGATGGCAGCGAGGCGGCTCGGCAGCGGTGGGCAAGAGGAGGCGTGACTGTGGTGGGACTAGGACATGGCGGGGAGGGTGGCGCGGCGGCGGTGGATAGGTGGAGGAGGGCAGCGAGGCGGTGCGGCGGCGTTGGTGGAGGGCGGCACGGCGGCGTGGCGGCGGTGCGGTTCGGGGAGAGGGGCGCGGTGGTGCGGGTTCGGGGAGAAGGATACGGTTTGGTGGTCGGGGGATGGGGGATAGGGCTGAGCGGATTTTGGATGAATGCGCGGGATGGGTGGTGTGTCCCACTTGTCGGTGAGGTAATCAACATGGGAGAGAGGGAGCGGCAGCAGCCAAAATTTTGGGTTTGGGCGTGGGCCCCTAGCGGCAGTGACCCATTTTGACTTATTAGGAACAAAAATTGGAATTTTGAGTTAGTAAATGATTATAAACTGAAAAGGTGTCAGAAACAATGTTGTGCAATGCGACGAGATCTACAATCTTGTCAATTGTTACTTTGTCATTTGACTTGGTTTGGACTATCGAAATCTGAATTTTGCAAAAATGAGATAATTAAGCAAAGTTTTAGGGTACTAAATAAGTTCAAATTAAAAAGTCATGAACATGAACATTTGTCAACTCATCATTATCTACATTTGTTATCAAGGTAATTTTTGCATCCAAGATAGTTTAAAAAAGTTGTTCACAAATCCTATGTATCCTTCTCATAGTTCCATGAACTATATGAGAGATACATAAATTTTGTGAACAAGATTTATATAACTTTGTCGGATAAAAAAATGACCTTAATAACAAATGTACATAATGATTAGTTGAGCAACATTCGTGTTCACAACTTTGTTATATGGAATCATTTGGGGCTTCAAATTAGGGTCCTTATATATCATATTTTAAACATTAAATATATGAAAATGTGCAAACATTGTCACATGAATAGATGAGCACTTTCAACAGAATACATAGATGTAGCATGATTTTAGAAATTTTTAGAAAAAAATCATCAAATTTGGACCACATATGCAAGAGATAAACTTGTTACAAGTTTTTAGCATGGATTAAAAAGGAAAATGGTCATTTTACAATGAACTCATAACAACTAAGTCTAACTACCTTGGAAGGGCCCCACATGTCATTGAAAGTTTAGAAGCGCGGCCCACATGTCATTGAAACGTTTACAAGCGGGGCCCACATATCAGCACGCCCCACTGATGTTCACTTGCTGGCACTTAGCCGCATCTGGTCGGGCAGCCCCTTCAAGTAGCCGCGCCGGTCTCACTGCTGCAGGTGCGCCGGCCTCCCCTGGCTCAAGCGACCCGGCCTCCTTGCAGTATCCGCGCCGACGTCCTAGAAGCAGCCAGCCAAGATCCTTGCAGCAGTCGCACCGGGCTTCCCTTCAAGGAGCCGCACGGTGCTCGTCAGTGTAGGCGGGCCTGGGCTCCCTTGGTAGAAGCGGCGCCGTTCTCCTGGCTGCAGAGGTGCCGGCTTGCTGGCAGCAGAGGCGCCGGCCTGCCCTGGCCGCAGCCGGCCGGCCTCCCCCGCCAGCAGTAGCGCCAGGCTCCTCTGGCCGCAGCTGTACCAGCCCTGCTACACAACTCTGTTCATCTAGAGAGAAGCCTCGCCAGAGTCAAGGTTTTTTTTTAAAACTTTATCAAGTTTGATTGAAACCTCCATGGAGAACTAGATAGAAGCTTGATTTGTAAAATTTTGCACCTCATCTTATTCAGGTGAAGATGGATAGAACCTGGATTTATAACAGCTTACCATTTAGTAAATCATATGTTGCTGGTGTTGAACAGTTCATGGCACATGTGAGAAGCAGATATCCCAAAGATGAGAAAATCAAATGTCCATGCCGGTTTTGCCTGAACCGAAAAGAAAAAACACAAGCTGAGGTAGAGGAGGATCTACACATCAATGGTATTTCCAGGTGCTATACAAGGTGGATTAACCATGGAGAGGGAGATGATGTTGCTGAACATTATGATGATGGCACAGTAGCTGCTAGTACCGAAGACATGGCATGGGATGCAAATGAACAGCCCCCTGTTGATGTTGAAGAACAACCTGAAGATGTGATAGTAGATAGTGCACGTGGAGTTCAGGGGTTGGTTCAAGATTTGTACACCACATCAAGCCATGGCATCGGTGGCAAATTGTATAAAGAAATAATGGAGGAGGCAAAGCGTTAGCTTTATCCAGGTTGCACCGAGGAGTCTAGGCTGAGTTTCATTATTAAACTGCTGCATATAAAAGTGTACAATCGGATAACAAATTCTAGATTTGATGCATTCCTTGAGTTGTTATCAACTTCTTTGACAAATGTTCCTGGTATGCCTAGGTCCTATAGGGAAGTGAAATCTGTACTCAAGAAGACGGGTTTTGGTTATGAGAAAATTGATGTGTGCAAGTATGACTGTGCCTTGTTTTGGGATGACCATGAAAATGATCAACATTGCCCAGTTTGTGGCTTCACAAGATGGAAAGTGAACAAGGAGGGTAAAAAGAAAGTACCTCACAAGGTCCTGCGTTACATTCCAATAATTCCACGCTTCCAAAGGTTTTTCTTGTCGAAGCAGCGTGCAGAGTTTGCAAGATGGCACAAGGAAAAGAGGGTAGAAGTAAATAATGAAATGAGACATCCTGCTGATGGAGATGCTTGGAAAGACTTTGATAATAGTTTCAAGTCTTTTGCAGATGATCCCCGCAGTTTGAGGGTAGCCATTGCTACTGATGGATTTAACCCATATGGTCAGATGACCAATTCATATAGCATCTGGCCAGTGATCTTGATTCTGTACAATTGGCCACCATGGATGTGTATGGACCAATTGAATTATATGCTTGCTTTACTAATTCCAGGCAAAAGATCACCAGGCAAAGATTTCCATGTGTTCATGCAGCCGTTGATGAAAGACATGCTTAAACTTTGGGAGGGTGTCCGTACTTATGATGCATATGAAGGCAAAGATTTCGATCTACGTGCAGTGATTCTTTGGGGAATTCATGATTACCCTGCTTTAGGTACCATGTCAGGCAGAACCACTAGGGGTTACTTTGATGTGTGCACTGTGATGACGAACCATGCTCCTGCAGTCTTACAAACAAAATTGGTTTCATGGACCATAGACGTTTTCTCCCTATGGACCATGAATGGAGGACAAAAAAATATTTCAATGGCAAGGTTGAAAATAGAGAGCAGCCAAGGAAATATAGTGCAGATGAGGTCATGGCAAGGTTGAATAAAGTTTGCTATGTTCCAGGCAAGAATCCAGATAAGAAGCAATCAAGGAAACGGCCCCGTCAAGGAGAACTAGTTTGGCATGTGAAGGCTAGCTTGTATGATTTGCCATACTGGTCACATCTGAAACTACAATACAACCTTGATGTTATGCACATAGAGAAAAACATATGTGAAAACATTTTGCACACTCTACTTAATACCCCAAATAAGACAAAGGACACAGTTAATGCTAGACTAGATTTGGAAGCAAGAGGTATAAGAAAGAGCTTCATTTGCAGGGGGACTCTAATAAGCCCAGAGCTTGTTATGTTCTACAACCTGAAGCAAAGAAGAAGTTCTTGCAGTATGTAAGCAATGTGAAATTTCCAGATGGTTATGCTTCCAATATATCAAGATGTGTCAATATGGAGGGAGGAGGATCAATGCATGGGTTAAAAACACATGACTGTCACATAATGTTGCAACGTATTTTACCGGCTGGTCTTCGTGGTTTGGTGCGCAAAGATGTATATGAAGTAATTTCTGAATTGGGTAGGTTTTTTAGATAACTTTGCTCCAAAACTCTAAAGGTTGATGCACTACACAAGATGAAGAAAGAAATTGTCCTTATCCTTTGCAAGCTAGAGAAGATTTATCCTCCTGCATTCTTCGACGTTATGGTTCACCTAGCAGTACACTTACCTGATGAGGCACTCCTAAGGGGACCGGTTCACTATGGATGGATGTATCCCATTGAGAGAAGATTGGGCACCTTTAAGCGTTTTGTCCGCAATCAAGCAAGACCTGAAGGCTGTATTGCAGAGGCATACACGGCCTATGAGTGTATGACCCAGTGCTCAACATATTTCAGTGACATTATTAATAGGTTCACTAGGGCTGAAAGGAACTTAGATGGTAGCCGGGACAGCTCTCACAATGGTTTCTGTATTTTTGGTCATGGTATTAACCTCCTTGGTGCTTGTAAACTTCATTATGAGGATAAAGACTATGACTCCATGGCTTACTTTGTTCAAAATAACTGCGAAGAGGTTGACAAATACAAAGAGTGAGTAATTCTTCTACCTTGGTGCTTCTAAACTTCATTATTGCAGCAAGCTTAGGGAGGAATTAACTTCTACCTTTATTATTGCAGCAAGTATAGGGAGGAATTAGAACAACAAGGGGTGAATGACATTCAAAAAGTGATGTCAACAGAATTCGCTGCATGGTTTGAGAATCATGTGTGTGCAACTTGATGAACAACATGACTATAACATTTATGATTCAATGCATTTTCAAACTCACTCATTGTCTTCCTTTTCTGCAGATTACCAAATTGAAATATGAAGGCTCAACAGATGTTGATGAAGACCTATACTCACTTGCATGTGGGCCGATTAGGCGTGTATGTTCATACACAGCATGCATAATCAAGGGGGTACGGTACCACACTCTAGCTTGTGAAGAAGGCAAGAAGACACAAAACTCCACCATCAAATGTGCCGGTACACACAATGATGACACTATTGACTTCTATGGGACGATCAAAGACATTATCGAGTTGACTTATGAAAAGAACGATAGAGGGGATAGAACCATAGTCTTATTACAGTGTGAATGGTACCATCTTGAGGGAAGGACATACAAGGTGAAAGATGATGGTTACTTCAAGAGCATTAACATCCAAGGTCGATGGTATAAGAATGATCCTTTCATTCTAGCCACAGAAGCCTCACAAGTTTTTTTCTTGGAAGATACAAAGTTCGGTCCAAGTTGGCGAGTGGTACAAGAATTCGGCCATAGACATATATTCGATGTTGAAGAGTCTGATGCAAAGAAACCAATTCATGAACAAATACAAATGAGAGGCCAGGAGGCATACCAAGAGGACAGTACTTCATTGGGACATGGTAGAGTGGGAGACATAGAACCTGATATGGAATTGTTGAACATAGACAATGATCCAGGCAGCCCTATTAGTGCAGACATTGTCCAGAGCATCCGTCGACAACAACATAGAATCGAAGATGAAGAAATGAACAACGATGATGAAGATGACACCTTCCTTGAGTACCACAATCCAGATGAAGGCAACATGTCAGAAGATTACAGTGATGATGACTAAATTTTTGCATTTCTAGAGCTTTTTGTCAACCATCAGTGATGAGGACTAACTTTTGCATTTCTAGAATTATTTATGAAATATGAACTTGTATGAGTGGATCTAATACATTTGAATTATGCCCTTGTATGTAACTATTCTGTTTCCATTGTACTTGATGTGTGAAAACTTCTCAGAATAATTCACATGATACAAGTTATAGTGCCCAGATTTTTCTGTTATCATGACACATGGTAATGTCATGTAATGCTAACAATTTGTCATGGAATGTACTTGATGTCTGACCCAAGCTACAGTTCTTAGAATCCTGAAGCAAGTTATACTGCATAGATTTCTCTTATATCATGACACATGACAATGTCATGTAATGCCCAAAATTTGTCATGGACTGTACCAAATTTGTCACAAAATGTACAGCTGGAAGATGATGTATGTGCCCAGAATTCTTGGATATATAGTTCTAGATGCTTTTTATGACCAAGATAATGTCAAGGAAAGGACACAATTTGTCACAATAGATACATGCATAATAGGCATACATGCTGCCATAATTTCTTCCCAAACATCAAATCCAAAGGAAATTTATTTCCAACATACACACAAAAGATGTCCAAGGGCACAAAGGCCCATACACACAACCACATACAAGACAAATGCAAATACATATCTAACACAACAGGTTCAATACATCAAGTTCTTCAACATTTAGCTTCCCACATTCACACATCCACACACTACAAATGCAGCTTGCCAAGCCTTCCTTGTTGTTGCCTTGTTCATGTTTTGTTCTAAGCCTTCAATTTTTCATGGTACCGTCTGTCATGTGCTTATCTGTGGCCTGCATTTTTGAAGTAAAAGAATGTTATATAGCATTTTAAATTGTTATGGCTAAGTAAGGTGAAGTAGCTGGTAATGAAGCAGGTACCTTGTTTTCAAAGGCTTCTTCAGGATTGCCACCTTCTTTTGTTATGTTGCTACTTGGGCCAGCGCACTCCACTCCTTGTTGTTTTTTGCTAACAAGTTTGTTGTTTTTCGGGGCTTCTAAATCAATTTCTAGGGTGTAGGGGCGGAGATGTGCGTCCAATGCATCTGGTGGCATTCCACTTTCCTGGAGCAATTGATGGAGCACTGGGAGCGAGACGAGGATCTCGTCACTTCGTGGAATTGGGCGTGAATGAGTATGAGCTATGGAGGGGGTTGTGCTTCGATCCACGAAACTGGGAGGAGATGTGGTGTTGGTTGCGTCCATGGGAGGCGATGTGGTGTTGGTTGCGTCCATGCCGGTGAGGTGATGGGGGCGGGCAGTGGGGGATCAATACCTCGGAGGAGAAGGAGCACTTGAGGAGCAGCACCAGGCACCTTGAGGGAGATAAGTCATCGTTGTTCCTCGCCGCCGTCCGCTATGCCGAAAAATGGAGATGGGGAGGAGGATGAGCTCGCCCCCCGCCCGCACCAACCGGGGTAGGTGCTAGGGTACAGCCGGTGCGCCGTCAGCTGGGGGAGAGGGGGACCTGGCAAAGTCCAGCCCGCCGCCCGCTCGCTGTGGACCACGCCGCCGTCGACTGCGCCGCCCGCTCGCCGTCCACCACCGCAGCGCCTCCCCCTCCGCTCGTGGGAGATGCAAATGGGGATTGGGGATTTTGCCATGGGGGATTGGGGATTTTAGTCTGGCGGCGAGGAAGAAGCCAGCGGCGGCAGCCAAGAAGCAATCCGTTTTTGCTCTGGTCCGTTTTTGCTCTCTGGTCCGTTTTTGCTCTGTTTTTGCTCTGGTCTGTTTTTGCTCTCTGGTCCATTTTTGCTCTGGTCCGTTTTTGCTCTGGTCCGTTTTTGCTCTGGTCCGTTTTTGCTGCCGCGTCGTCGCCGTGAGCCATTTTGCCGTGTCTTCAAAAATTCAAATCTAGAGTTTCGTAACTCCGTTTTTGGTGAACCAAATTTTGTTGTGTTTCTTGTAATGCCTAGTTTTTATTAAAAATATGAAACATGCCATGTTTTATATAAAAATAATTAGCTATGTTTTATGCCTTTATTTAATGTTTAAAGAGAAGGAAATTCATATCTCATGCTATGTGACTCCTTTTGACTTGAAATTTTTATGACATGTTTCTTGTGCTATGTGTGTGTTGCACCAATGCTAGTTTATAATTAGCTAGTTGTTTGCTATTTGTTTATGACATATCTCAATGCTAGTTGTTTCCAACACTTATTCCCTTTTCAATTTAAATTCATATTTCAAAATTTTTTTAAAATTTGGAAAAACTTTCTCTATGAAAAGTGTTTGGTTTGATAAGCTGAACATTTCATAGATTGGAAGATTTTCAAGTTGTTTAGAAAAATCAAAAGTAATTTCAAATGTTTGCTTCTAGAGATTTGACCCTTTTTGCATTCTTTTTAAATTTGAATTCATATTTCAAAATCTATGTAGAATTTGAAAATGTTTCTTAAATGAAAAGTGTAGCTCTTGAAAAGTTATGCAAACTTTATTTTTGGAGATTTTCAAGTTTCTATATATTTTTGGGAGTAATTTACAATTTTCAACGAGTGGTAGTTCTGTAATTTTGGTGAACAGTAACTCATGCGAGTTGATGGTCCGTTTTTGCTGGTCCGATTTGCTGGTCCGTTTTGCCAATCGTTATGATGGTAGCACTTGTGTTCCTGGCCGCTGCCACCCACTGAGCTGCACCGAGCAAGCACAGAGCGAGCACCGAGGTCACCCACCGCTCGACGAACCACCAGAAGAGCTTGCCGCTTGCCGCACCGCCGCGTCGTCAGTAGGGGCTGGGATAAGGGGACCGAACACCACCGCCCTCGCCCAAGGCCGCCACTCAGTCGCCGTGCACCACGCCGGAGGACGCGGCTCGGCGACGTGCACAGCGCCGCCAGGATCCGCCCACTCGCCGTCCGCGCCACCAGGATCCACCCGCTCGTGGTCCACCACTCCGCCAGGATCCGTCCACTCCTCGTCGCCGATGTGTATGAGGTTGGGGTCGGGCAGATGGGGATGGGGATCGGATGAGGTTGTGTCCACCGATATGGCAGAATTGGGGAATTATTTTGGTCAAGGCTTCGGCCCACTTCCAGGGGTACAGTAACATACGAGCAGGGCAATTTTCAACTAACTGATGCATGACGCCGCGAAACAGTCACAAAAAGTCACTAACTAGCGTCACAAAAGAGAACGATAATCATCTCCCCTTCATACAATTTGTGACGATGTTGGGTACCATTATGTGACACTAAATACCATGTCGTCATAAAATAATATGGCTATCTTGAATTTGTGACGCCACTGAATTGTGCGTCATATTATGGTACATTGTATGACAAAACTGTGACCCGTCATGAGGTATTTTGTCATAAAAAACAAGATTTCTTGTAGTGATTCTCCCCATTAAACAACTTGTCAAAGTACTCTCTTCACCTGTCCTTGATCTCCTCATCCCTCACCAAAAGTCGATCTGTCCCATCCTTGATGCATTTGATTTGGTTGATGTCCCTCGTCTTCCTCTCGCGGATCCTAGCCATCCTATAATGTCCTTCTCCCCTTCCTTTGTGCCTAGCCGCTGATAAAGATCATCATACGCCTGACCTTTTGCTACACTCACTGCTTGTTTTGCAGCCCTCTTCGCTATTTTATAGCCCTCAATATTGGTTGCACTCTTGTCATGATAGGGGCGCTTGAACCACTCCTTCTTCTCCCTAATAGCCCTTTGCACCTCGTCATTCCACCACCAGGTGTCTTTTGCTTCCCGTTTGCCTCCCCTACTCACTCCAAACACATCCGAAGCCACCCTCTGAACACATGTTGCCATCTTTAGCCACATGTCATCGGCATCTTCTCCTTCTTCCCACGGCCCCTCATCTAGCATCCTCTCCTTAAATGTTTGCACTGCTTCCTCCCTAAGCTTCCACCATTTTGTTGTCACGATCTTGGCCCGATTGTCCCATGGACACGTACCCAAAAGCAAAAATCTGCCATCACAAGCTTGTGTTGAGGGACAACACACTCTCCAGGTAACACCTTACAATCTAAGCAAGCACTTCTATCCCCCTCCTTGCAAGGATAAAGTCGATCTGGCTCAGGTGTTGTTCGCTACGAAAGGTCACTAGATGGGATTCCCTCTTCTTAAAGACGGTGTTCGCTATCAACAAATTGTAGGCCAACGCAAAGTTTAAAACATCCTCCCCCTCTTGATTTCTACTACCATACCCGAAACCCCCATGCACCCGCTCGAAACCTACATTAGTCACGCCCACATGGCCGTTGAGGTCTCCTCCTATGAAGAGTTTCTCGCTGATAGGCACAGTACTAATCATGCTTTCGAGATCCTCCCAAAACTGCCTCTTGGTGCTCTCTCAAAGACCTGCCTATGGGGCATAGGCACTGATCACATTCAAAGCCAAATCTCCAACTATCAACCGGACTAGGAAATTCGGTCGCCTTGCCTCCACACCTCAACTACTCCATCCTTAAGGCTCCTATCGATCAAGATGCCTACACCATTCCTACCCAATGTTGTCCCCGTGTACCAAAGTTTGTAGCCAGTATCCTCCACCTCCTTCACCTTCTGGCCCTTCCATTTAGTCTCCTGAACGCATAGAATATTTACACGCCTCCTAATTGCTGTATCGACTAGCTCTCTTAACTTACCCGTTAGGGACCCTACATTCCAGCTACCTAGACGAATCCTAGTTGGCTCGGCTAGCTTCCTTACCATTCACACCCGTCGAGGGAAGTGCGAAGACCCTTGCTCATTTTTCACTACACTCGGGCGCAGATGTAGCGTGTCACAAAGGTTGCGATGACCCGGCCCTTGCTCATTTATCATCGTACCCAGATCACGATACGATGCGCCACTAAGGGGATGACGACCCAGCCCTTGCCCATTTGACACTACACCCGGGTTTCGATGTAGCGCGTCGCTAAGAGGGTTACGCCCCAATGAATCTCTTGTGGGTTTCGTATCCATGAGAGTGGTTGGTTTTGAAATGTTGGCTAGCCGAACCTAACACACCCTCCTTCTTTATCCGGGCTTGACCGACTATGTTGAAACAACTCAAGAAAGTCTTCCAATCAACATAGGTGAAGTTCTTGTTTAGATGTGCATATATTCATATTAATCTGCATATGCTAAAGTGAATTAGAGTATGATTAAACTAATAATTAAGTTACATTCCAATTCATTCTAACATATTGGATTAAATTGAATATGAATGCATCGAAACAAGGCATTACTGGTATTTAGTGATGGCATTGCTACACCACCCGTTCCAAACCCAACTTCATTATCGGGTTTGGATCGGGCAGCATGTTATCGTCAATTAATGAAGATCATAGGTCCTCATATTAGGGCGTCCGCAATGGTAGTAGCTAGTACTATCTATATAGCTAACTGATGTGGAGGTGAGAGAAAACAAATAAGAGTATTTAACACTGATGGACCTATATGCTTCTCTCACATAATCTTAGGTTACATGAAATAGATAGTCTATTTGTTCATAGCTAGTGACTACTCTCTATATTACTTTTTTCATGTTCACATCATAATAATAGATAGCCAAATAGCTAGCCATTGCGGACGCCCTTAGATGTGCAACACAGTCAATGCAGATTAGACATGTGCCAAACATCTTGTAGCCCATCCTAATTATTGCCATACGAAGACCCATCCAAATTGGCCATAAAAACATATATAATACTAGATTTTAACAAAATAGAAGATGACACATCTATCAGAGTCGTGCATCTACAGCAAGAACTCCCACCCAAAGTGCAGCAGGAAATCTTCAGGTTGGAAGACATTTCCTTTTTGTCTTTAAGGGCATGTGCTTCCATTTCATGCATAACTGGATGTGTATGGAGATATGTGCACATCAGGAGACATGCAGCAATATGCTTCCCATGGTCGAATAAATCATGAGCGGCGGCAACTTTGTCACAAAAGCCTCCTACGTGCGAGGTCATGTGGGACGGCAAGATTCCCAATGTGGAATAACACACGCACCACGCAGCGATGGGGAATGGACGGACGAGCGCCCAAGAGGAGGGGGCAAGCACGTGCGAGGCTGAGTTTGCTACTACTCGTTAAACTTAGTTACACTCTATATAACATATTGTTGTGAGGTCGAAACCACATCAAGAATTGTATTTGAATCGGTGTCAGAAGTGCGACACCTCAGGTGGGTCAGGTGGACTCAAGAACACGCATGTCATAGAGTGGACATGGCGGTTTATCCTAGTTCAGGCCGATAATGCTCTATGTCTAACAGCCGATGATCCTTATACTGAAGAGCACCCAAAATCAAGGGGTTACAACTAAGAGAAGAAAAATAATTGGTAGGGGGTTAGCTCGGTCCTAAGTCTAGGTTGCCTCACCACTGGTGAGGTCAACCCCTCGTCAAAGAGGAGGAAGATGATAGGAATATTGCTGGTCCTCTGACCTTGATGCTAAGCAAGAGTGGGTCGCGATCCTCGGGGGATCAAGGCTGAGTGGAATGCTTTGTTTTGTTCCCTACAGTTTGTCCTCTCCTCTCTGTAGGTACTAACCTCCTCTTATATTCTGGGGTTGGTTGGGTACAAGGTGGTTGGGGAGTTTGTGTCTACGGTCTAATTGCGTCGGAGTCCATGGAGGCCCTACCACAACGCCTTGTGGACCATGGAGATGTCTTGGCACCAAAGAAGCTCTGGGTGTCGCTCGGCTGCTCTGCTCTGACACCCGTGTGTCTAGTTTAGCTGACCGCTCCCCCGAGCCATTTGAGGGTGTGGTGGATGAGTTTGTTCTCTTATGTCACTCTCCATGCGTGACCCCATCGGGGGAGCGGCCAGCAAGGCTGCGCCTAAGGGCCAACGTCTAGGGACACCCCAAGCCTTAATGGCTCTGGGGTGTAATCTTCTAATGCCTGGGCCTTAGGTGGAGCTAAAGGCTGGGACAGAGCCAAGGGTCAAGTCTAGGTACCCATTGGTTAGGTGTCCGGGGCTTAGGTGAGACCCGAGCCCTGAGTAGAGGCGCCAGCGTGCTCGAGCTCGGCCTTCCCCTTGGTTGGAGGGTGCGCACGAGCGCACCCGATGGGTGTAGCCCTTGAGGCCCCGAGCGATCCTAGAGGGGTCGGTCGAGGGTCTCTCACTCGAGAGAAAAGTTAGCCTAAGGATTAACATACCCATATGTTAGGAACTCGACACATATCATCAAACAAGTATTTAGAGTGAGATGTTTTGTCCATGGAACTTGAAGAGCCACTTCTACGGCTCCACCTTCAGAATAAAAACAGCTCCGACTCCTCTACTCATTATAAAATCACTACTCCTGATACGGCTCCTTTGCCTCCTCCTAAATGTGCTATTAGAGCCAGAACCAAAGGCGGAGTCATGCCAAACATAACGTTAACCACGTTATATAGTATCATGACCCTAACTGGCTGTTTGTTACGATTAGCTATTAGGCGAGTATCATATTGCAACCACTACTAGTGAAATTCTTTTCTGAGGTATTTGTTTTCGATTAGCAATTGTAGGCGCCTTATCATGTCTAAAATCTAGTCTTACTCAAGACTCGAACTACTTGTGACTTACCACTCAGTATTAACTTCATGGTACCACTGCACTGTACACTCACTTATACTACCAGTGCACTGTATACTCACTTATGAGTACATATAGGATTCTATCTTCTCATATAAATATTTTGTAATCCTATATTAAATATTTTCACTACTAAATTTATGAAAAATTGTCAACTACAATGTTTTAATTATTGCCAATCATAAAAACTTTGGTGAAGGATGTGTCTCCATTCGAGATTTTTTGTTTGAGATTTTAAAATTTTGAATCTCAAAATATATGAATTTAAAACAAACATTTGAGACCACAAAAAGCTTCAAATCAAATATTCATTAGTAGCAAACATGTAGATAAGACCAACCACTGCAACTTCAGAATTAACCATGGGAACATTCAAGATCGCTTAGGAATTCTAAATTTTGAATTTCAAAATTTATGAACTTATAACACATATTGAGAGCTCTAGACAACTTCAAATAAAAAAATCAACTATAAAGTTGTAGATTGTGCTCATACCTACAACTTTGGTATAGATCATGTCAACATCCAAGGTTGTTTAAGAAAATTCTAAACTTTCACATTTCAAACTCCGTGAACTTAGACCATTTTTGTTGTACAAGTTATCTTCATGCAAGTTCATATATATGGAAATATTATGAATTAGTTTTGGTTGCAACTATTCATAGGTGAGTGTCTTAAGATGGACGTCTTTGAAATTCATTTTTAGAGATAGACGTTTATAATGTCTACCTCTATTACTAGCGAATTTCAAAGATCGACAACTTAAAATGTTTGTCTCTAAAAATTGATATACAAAGATGGAAACTTTTGGGTGCCTATGTGAATAAAACGACTGGCTCTATAAACTATGAGGTATTTTGATGGATGTGTAAAATTTATGACTATCTCTTACAATTAAATAAAAGATAAATTCATGGTGGACCATAGTGTTTCAAGCACGAAACCTCCTCAATCAGAGGCTTTACTTAGGACAGATTGAGGACCTTTTCTATACCCGAAACCAACAACTGTAGATATGTAGTTTGTACTTTCTCCATTTTAAATTATAGACATGATAGGGTGTTTGCACTGCTCTGCTCCCATATTTGCAGCTCCACTCTAGGTTTGCATTACCAAACACCTTTAGCTCCTAGAACTTAGCTCCTAGAAAAAAGATGGAGCTATAGGCCAACTTGTTTTTCTAGAGCACCTCAAAGAGTACTTCAATTTTGGAGCTTGCTACTCCCATATGGAGTTGAGGGGCAATTACCCTCCTTGCCACTCATTAATGACCTATACCAATTTAGTTTTTTGTCTATTATTTGACTCCCTTCCTCATACACATGGTTCGACTCCCCTCCCTCATACATATTTCTTCTCCGCCGCCGCTCCACAAACTCACTCACAACTGTGTAGCCGCACCAATGGTCTTTGTCGGGGATAAAAATATGGGTATCCCCAAAAATCACACCAACAGCTTCATCAAAAAGAGCCCAGACTTAAACCGCCCTTAAGCAGGCTCTACCCTCCAATAACTGGGCCAAGTGAAAGGCCCATGAGGAGGAAACAACCACATCGCCTTGCCCTGCCCCATTGATGGGACCCCTAGAAGCCAGCCTGCTTGGTCACGCCTTCCGCCTTGCCCGAGCAGACGTGACGTCATCCCTTGCATCACCCATACTGAGAGGGGATGCTCGGGACCAATCCCGCACCGCGTCTTGACCATGTGGCTCATATGCAAGCCCTCGGCCGAGCTGGCTCACCTCGATCCTATAAATAGGACGAGTCATGCTAGTGTCCTTAGGCATGACTCATCGATACGACTGAGCATGGCCATGGTCATTCCTTGCCACTATTCTACCTAACTCATAGTGGCCAAGGTGAAATCTACTATTTTGACCACTCCTTCCCACTCAACGGGAAACCAGGCGCACGACATTGCCCATCCCATGGGTACATGCAATAGGAGTCAAAGCATGGCCTGTCATGGTGCGCCTAGTGCACGGTTGTAAGGTCGAGATGGCGGACTAGAGGGGGTAAATAGTCCTTTTTAAAACTAATCGCTCCGGCTAACCAATATAAGTGTGGAATTAAAACTATCGGCCTAGCCAAGACTTCACCCCTCTAACTATGACTCTAGATGCACCTTGTAAAAGATCCTAAACAAGAAATCAAGGTGCCAATCTATCTAGTGCTCTACTAATCAATCCTAGCTTGTAAGGCCACACAAACCTAAGCAACTAGTACTTTAGCAAACGAAGGAGCATCTACATAATTCTAATAAGCAAAAGCATAAAGCCAACCTAAGCTCACTAGATGCTCAAGGACAAGGCTACACAAGCCAAACCCAAGAGCTCAAATCACTTAGCTACACAAACTAAGCAAAGCAAGGGAATTTACTTCTAGCTACACAAGCAAGAAGATGACTAGCAAGATACAAGCTAGCTAATCACTAAGAGGAACAACACAAGCAAGATATATAAGAATGTAAGTACAATGCTTGTTAAGTAGATTGTAAACCATCGTGAAGTGTGAAACAAGATGACATGACAATTTTTCCTGAGGTTCACTTAGTGGCCACCAAGCTACATCCTCTTGTATCGACCAACACACTTGTGGTTCCTTCGGTATTTGGCCCTCAAGCCAAAGCCCCTCAAGACATGCCTTCACAAAGGCACCATGAGCGAACCCACAAACAAGTGGTTCTTCGGTTTGATCCGCAAGCCAATTTCCTCTCAAGGCAAGCTCCCACAAGAGCACCGCAAGACTCCACTTTAAAGTGAGATAACTCAATGACATGAGCAATCCAATAGAGCTACTCTTCATGATCCCTGCGAGGTGAGTATAAATCCTCCTTCGGAGCACCACATAATCTCCTTTGCATGCCTCACGAAATCCCTTGCCATCAAGCCATCTTGGAGGTGGCAACCTCCAAGAGTAACAAGCCCACAAGCTTGCAACATGAATACCTAGTGCCACATGATGCAATCTCTCAATGCAATCGCACTAGAATCGCTCTCTCACACTATCGAATGATCTCTATCAAGCATATGTGAGTTAGAGGGCTCCTAAGCACCACCACACAAGCAACCAAGGCCCTAGTGTGCTCCACTTGATCCTAGCATGTCACAATGTTAGATCACTCAATGTGGCACTAGATGACTGATATGCAAACAAGTTTGCCCCTCTTGATAGTACAGCCTATCAATCCTAAATCTGATCATCAACTTCTCTACAACCTCATGACCAATGAAATGAAATGCCCTAGGTTATACCTTTGCCTTGCGCATCTCCATTTCCACTGTCACCTCCAATGTGCCAATGCAACGCATGCATCAACACGATCATCAAATGATATGATTCACTTCATATCATCACATGACAGTCTTGGTCCATCGATCTTGACCTCACTTGCTCTTCTCTGTTGCGTCGGTCCAATGACTCCAAATCTGGCCCAAGCTTCACCATCGCATGGTCCTTCGCTTCAGAGCCTCGACTTGCCCTTCACACTTGTAACTGGTCCATCGAGCCAAGCCTCATCTTGATCTTCACCATCTTGGTCACATGACACCATGTCATGTCTCATGTGCAATGAGCTCCTTCATCATCACATGTGTTGAGCCTCACAACATCTCCAAGCCATTTCCTCCACATGGCATATGTTGCTCACACACATCTCTCAATGGACTAATCCTGTGTTTCTCAACCATAAACATATTAGTCCATCCTAAAGTTGTCACTCAATTATCAAAACCAACCAAGGGACCTTTCAATCTCCCCCTTTTTAGTAATTGATGACAACTCTACAAAGATAGGGAAATTTAGAATTTTTGGACTTTATGCCACTTATTCAACATTTAAGCTCAATGTTATGGTTTGGATAAGTACCACAAAGTCAACTTGGTAGTGATAGCTCCCCCTACATGTGTGCTCAATTGGTTTGAATTCAAGCTTGCACACATGCATAAATATGGAAATTTTAGAAGAGTTAGCACTACTAAGCGATGCTAAGGTATATAGTTGTAACATCCTAAATTTCTCATGAATTTAAAATAGTCAATTTGATTTAATTTAGCATTTTGGTGAGCATTTAACCTAGGCAAAATAACTATTTTTATAAAATTAAAATGAGTCCTAGGTCAAGAAGCATGTTGTGCATTCATGCTGGTGCATAATTTTTTTTATGTTTGGTTTTGGTTAGATTTGAATTGAAATTTAAAATCTTTTTGAAAATTCTTTTAAAAAAGGATTCAAATAAAAGAAAAATAATTTCTTTCCCTTCCTTCACCCTTTCTCCTTTTCGGCCCGACCAACCTGAAGGCCTGCTTTTCCTTCTCCATGCCTTCCCCATGTTCGGCCCAAAGGCCTACTGCAGTCGTCCGCTCCTTTTCCTTTGTGGGCCGCTAGGCCAAGCCCAGCAAGCCACGCGTCGTCTCTCGCCGCCCGCGCTCTGTGTCGCTGACGGATGGGACCCGTACCGTCTTCTTCCTCCTCTGACTCAGCCTTGAACCAGAAGTAGGACACCGACCGAGTCCGTTCGGTCCACGCCCGGTCGCTCGCCCCCTTGCCTTTGGTCTATTTAAGCATTGAGTCAGTGCCATAACTCCTTTCCTAACCTAGCCGTCAGCGCCGCCTCGGTACGAGCAAGTAGCGCCGCCAAACCGTAGCCGCCATTGATGGGATTCGTGAAAGCTCGAAACTCGCCATCTCTGTCACTTCTTCATTGGAGTAAGCTACACCTGGAGCTCCGCCTTGACCTCGCGAGCGCGTTGGTATAATTCTGTTGGTCCAATTGAGCTCATCTCGAGTTTTGGCCGTACGCAGGCAACCGCCGTCCGCCTCGTCGCGTCGTCTGCTACCTTCGATCTCTCCCCGCCTCCATCTTCATCATAGGTGAGTGTGGCTCATCCTCCTCTTTCGAATGGTACCAGCCCCGCCTGAAATGGTGGCCGGAATCGCGGGATTCATGAACGCCGGCGAGCTTCGCTCATCGCTGGCGACAGCTGCCACCGTGGTGGGCTCCAGTCCGGCAGCACGCCGCCACCTGCCCCCTGATTAAATCCAAGCCATCCGTTCCAGATCCAATGGATCAGATCGTCCCATACCCCTTCGACCGGCAACTTTGCAGAAAACCCCTGGCCTTTTGTCTATTCTATTAAGAGCCCTTGGCGGTTTTCACCGATTACGCTTTGCTCACTGGAAAGCGTATTCTCTTCTTAGCAGATCCCAGAATACGTTTTTTAGTTTCAAAATACGTTTTTATCTATTTATAGTTTTGTCACTATCTTCAAACACTTATAACTTCTCCGTTTTAACTCCGATTGGATCCGTTCAAATTCTGTTAGATTTATAATTTCGTAAGTTACGCAGTGGTGCCACTGATGGCATAGTTTATAGACTTTATATTTTTAGTTCATATTTAATGCATTTATTTGTCTATAGGAAATCTTTAAAAATTCATATCTTCGCTGTTACAACTCCGTTTTTGGTGAACTTGATGTCTATGTGATTGTAGCAGCGTGTAGAATAGTTTTATAAACTTTTTATTTTGTTTTGATGAGATTGGTGTACTGTTCCTCTAATAACCCTTTGTTTGCTTCATGTATGTATGCTCGATTGGATTGCTTGGTGTTGATTGTTAATGTCGAGTTCAAACGGTGAGGGTTTTGTTGAGCAAGACTACTTTGAGGATCAGCAGTACTAGCAGGACTTTGTGAATCAAGGCAAGTATAGCATGGATCCTCCTTGTTACCTATTCACTATAAATGACAATTCATATGCTTGTGTTTTCTTTGATAACCTAGAGATTATAACTAGCTTTGATATCCTGATTCCTTGAAAACCTCAGGTTGCATTGGGTAGTAGTGATGATAGTGCTCTATCGGTCATGATCTCATAACATGATGCATGTTTATGCTACTAACAATACCGATGACTCTTAACAAACATGAGATTTTGTCTGTAAGTGATTTATCATGGATATTCCATACAACTGTGAGGGCTATATGGCTCTAGCTCTAGTCACCCATAGACCCTTTTTCTAGCTTGTTAGTGGTCTGCGAGTTGGGTATAGGACGGCCTCTGTCCTTATGAGTATAGCCGGGAAGGATTGTGCCATATTGGAAGAGGGGTTCCTACACTCAATGTTTCCGCGTCCCTGATTGGTTAGAAGAATCTATAGGGGGCTTTATATGTTTTGTGGTGATTTGGGAGTAATTAACCCACTCTACTATAGAACATAACTCACAGTGAAAGTGTACACCTCTGTAGAGTTTAAATCAATATATTGTCCGTGCCCTACGGTTAGGGCGGCTTGACACATTTACATTAAGGACAATGGTTCTTAAATTGTTAAGACGTTCATTTTAATGTCGTTATTTCTATACATTCATTTATGTTACAACGATCATGATGGTTTTGGGAAATACTTTCTACCTTGATGCTAATTAATTGCTCAAATTTGATTATCGTATAAAAGCTAAATGCAGTCAAACAGTGTCAGCTTAATTGAGCCTCATTAACCCATGTTATGCTTGTTGAGTACGGTTGTGTACTTACGCTTGTTTACTTTTAATTTTGGAAAATCCCAGATGGGTAACAGATGAAGGTTGGAATGAGAGCTATTGTGATGAGTACTAGGCTTGGTGTTCACTAGTTGGCGTGTCCCTGTGTGGAGCTTCTGCAATAAAGTTATATAAGTTATCTATTTGTTTATGTGCAAGACTCTGTGATAAATATTGGTTTGTTATGAAATAAACAGGGTGATGATACTCTTTATAATTTGTCATCTTATATGTGCAACTTGTTCCTGGGGCGCATATAAGGCTATTTATATATTCTATTTTTATCCTTTAAAATGGAGTGTGACAATAGGATAAACCTTTGAAGTGTGATACCAATCAGAGTTGCACCATTAAGTTCATCCTTAGCACAATCATGGTTAGCTAGAAATCACATAAAACAAACTAGATACCTTATGAGATCAATATTATAAGCAAGGTTCTAGTATTACATGAAAGAACACATGAGTCTAGCTAAACCATCCTATGCATGCTAGTTATCAAATTGTCAAACAAGTTCTATGACTAGCATACACCACACAAGCATTGCATATTGAATTTAAAAACTTATGCAAATGCAAGCAAGCATATGAATATGCACATATAAAATGCAATCAACTAAGTTCATGAGCTTGCTCCCCCTACTTGTGTGCTTCTCTTGTCCAAGAATTTTTGATCCTCCTCCATTTTTCAATGTTGCTCCCTCTTGGTCTATGTCCATGTTTGCTCCCATCTTTGTCCAATTCCTTTAGAATATGCTTCTCCACATATCTTTGTACATCTTTCTCCCCTTTGTCATCAATCACCATAAAGTGTGTGCAGCCCCATACCATATGAATATACCACATGAAGATGTGTCTCTTGTACCACGTGTATGGTGAATCCTTTGATGCAAAGAGTTAGACTTGGGTAGATGGTTGAGTCTTGAATCTTCAATTTTGATATACTAGATATCACTTAGAATTACCACATGTAGTCTACTTGAAGGATCTTTGACCTTGATTATCAATGAGTTGGGGCAACTCCCCCTATGTCAAAGCATGGGTCAACCAATTTATAAATGAGGGTAGCTTTCTCTGATTTGTATTGATCACTTAAAGTTGAGGATCTCTTGTGGAACCACCTTCTTGATGTACTAGATATCACTTGTATAATGTCATGTATACCATGTGTAGGAGAGTGACTAATCTAGACATATCTTGGAAGAACTAGCTTTGTCATTACCACTTGTTGGATTTGTCAGTTATGCCCAAAACTTGAACTAGATTGTTTCTACGAGCTTCTTTCTTATTGACTTGAACTAACATGTTTTGCCTATAAGCTTTCAAGTCTAGTTTGAACCAATGATATGCTTCTTTACACCTCATAAAGTATAAGGGTTATCTTACCAATATTATACTTGTTACTTATATGCAATTCAAAATAGATCAAGCATTTTGGTTCACTAGCTCATGAACAAATCCATATTCATACCACTAGATCATTCAACCATTCAAGCAATAGTGGTATACTATGAATTAAAAACTTTTCATTTGTCATGCATGATCCTAATAAGCATGTACTATATGCACTAACTTCATACTAGTAAGGGATGATATGATCATGCACATTACAATGATACCTTTGCTATGTTAGAGTAGAGGATAGTTATTAGATTCTATGTGAAGTCCAATTTATAAGCTTGATGTAGTCAATAGATATTAATTTGAATTCCATGCTTTATCCATATGAAATGAGAACCACTAATGATCAAGTGCACTCTTTCTTATTATGGTTGGCTTGCATCTTCTTTTGGTCTTTGCTTGCATGATGAGAGAATACCACTTGTATAAACACTTGATTTGTCATGTATTGCTCTCTTTTAGATGTTGCTTGCTTTCTTGATCAATCCTTTTAATTGCTTCAACTAAGCATCTCCAATAATCCTTAGATCACCACTTCCATGTTAGCCTTCTAAGTATCTCCCACTTGGTTTACCCACTCATGGGCGGCAAGCCCCTCTCTAGGGAGAAGTGATCTCACTCCAAGAACTATCCTTGACATTCACTTGAATTGCCTTTGTTTGATTGATCCATGGACTTAACATGATGAATAACCTTGAGATCTTCTTCAAGTCTTTTCTTTCTTGTTTAAGTCTTTTTGTTTCTTCCAAATTATTTTCTATTGTCACTAGGACTTAAACTCCATCTTCATCTTGAGTTTGATCTTGATCTTCAATTTGAGTACCAAATGGTGTATCAAATACACTTCTCAATCAAATATCCTTGTACTCATTACTTGTCATGCTTCTAGATCAATTCAAAACCATTCATAGGTTCCTCAATCACTTATAATCATGAATCCAACTTAAGGACCTTTCAATTTGAGTGACTCTTGATATATCCAATGTTTGTCACTTTTCTGGCAGATTTTGTACCCTTAAAATAAAAATTCATATCTCCCAAAGTACAAATCCAAATGCCATGAAATTTGGTGAAGATGTGCAACACGAAGTCTTCTAGTAGCTGTAAAAATTTGAGTATCATTGGCCTTCTATATTGCTACCAGATTTCACAGCTTCCCACACTGCTACATATTAAAAACTGCTGCACTATAGCTGACAAGAACTACTCCAAAACCATAGCAATGCTTATCCAATTCTCATGAAATTTGTGTATATTATTGTATCATAAGTTTAGAGCATGTATACCAAATTTCAAGCCAATCCAAACAGAATTGATCCATCAAACTCAGACTTGAACACAGCTAGCTCAGATTTTGAATGTTGGACAGATTTAAGCAATTGAGCTATGCTTCATCAAAAGTGAATCAAACTTCATATCAACTTGTTTGAATATCAACACAAGGCAGAAATCCACTCAAACCACTTACTAAAATTCATCTTGTGATCATATCCAACCAAACCAATCCTAAATTTGACTACTAAGCTTTTAATCCATTCAATCATCTCATAGCAAGTAATATATGCATATATATCCAATTCAATCAACTTATATGCACCCAAAAGAAGTAAATCAACTATGGATATACCTTGATAGCTCATGATCATCAATAGAAAGCTTCCACTCAAATATTTTCAAGCCATCAAATATGACTAATGATTTACCACAACTTGATTTTGCACTTGTATGATATGTCACATTTGGACTTCACTTTATCATGACTTTGCATTGGGTTGTGATGAGAACTAAACTTGAATACTTGATTCAATCAAATGATGATTGATATGATATCAATTGAATCAAGCCTCCAATGCCAATGGTACCTATAAATAATCATCCACTTTTTGATGGTACCCAAACTAGTTTGGGTCCTCTCAAGTTAGGTGCAACATACTTAGGCAATGCCTTAGCATGAGTAGCGGGATGTTTTCCAATAGAAACCATAGAGGTACCATTACCATTCTTTCTAAGCATTTTAAGATCATCAATTGAAATAGGCTTAGAAGTTTTACCTAGGGGACATGAATGAGCCATGTGTCTCCTTTTCCAGCATGAATAGCATCTTCTCTTTGGTAGAGCCTTTTCTTCATTACTCTTGTGATGCTCTTCATTGTCTTGCCTCTCATGAGTTGCTTGAGACTTCTTCTCAAGCTTGGTAGGACACCCCGAGGCAAAGTGTCCAATGTCTCCACATTCAAAGCACTTGTGTGAGCCAAATTTCTCTTTTCTTGAATCTTGCTCATCATCTTGTTGGCATCATGGATATGAGTTGAATGTCTTGCATAAGCTCTTCCACCCCTTATTGTTTTCTTATTCTTCTTAAAGTCATCAACTTTAGCTTCATGGTTGATCTTGACTTGATCTTGGGGCTTCTTTTCTTGCTCAACTTGTGGCTTTTCTTGTTTGGGCAAGCATTTGCAAGATGTCCCCTTTCATGGCATAAATAGCACATCGAATGGGATAACTTATCCTTTTCTTGCCTCTTTATCTTGCCAACTTTCTTGCTCCTTTGGTTAACTTTTTCTTTTCGTAACCAGGTCCACTCTTGTCATTGAGGCTTCTTAGATTCTTCAATAATTTCCTAAAGAGGACCTTGGAGTTGTAGCACCTCTCTAACTTATTGCTCAACTTCTTCACTTTGTTTTTGAGCACATTGTTCTTCAAAATATTAGTCTCATAAGACATAGAAGTAGAACAAGCATCTAAAAGCAAAGAACATGGCATAGATAATAAATCATTGAAAGAAGTGGATACATGCTTCTTGCCCATATCACAAGGGTTAGCAACAATATGTGATTGATCATTAGGCTCATGTGATGAGCTCTCACTAGTTTTATGTTCTTCATTGGAAAGCATCTTAGTGAGAAAAGCATGTTCTTTGACCAAGTTATCATGAGTAACACTAAGTTCCCCATGAGCCAATTTTAGCACATCATGTGAACAAGTATTAACATAAAGTAGATGCTTTTGTTGTTCACATGTTGCCTTTAGAAATAAGTTTTCATTTTCTAATTTTATTGATTTACTTTTCTTATTTTCTAAAGACATGGTCATGCTAGCAAGTCTACTAACAAGCTCATCATATGAAGCTTCATCAATCACATTGCAACTTGATATCTTTGTGTCACCTAGTGACATGAAGCAATGTGATGATGTAGGAGGGCTTATAGTAGCATCATCATTGGAGCATGAACCATCATCATCAACATCAAGTGTGCTTGGGGTAGAATCATCACTTGCAACACTTGAAGCATCATCATCCATCTTGTCAAGTGAACTTGTAATAGCATGATCATCTTCATCACTTGACCATGATGTGGAGCAATCCTTCACAACAACATTGTTGTTATCATGCTTATCATCCTCATGCGCCACCACCTTGGCCTCAACCTCCTTGTACTTGCCATCATTCAATGTGGAGGCATCACCATAGGTGTGCTTGATGTCCTCCCACAACACACGTGCGGACACCCTATCGTTCACCTTCTCAAACACATCAAAGCTCAAAGATTTGATTAGATACAATAAAGCACTTGAATCAAGTTCAAAAAGAGCCCTTTGAGCTTTGGTGAGATTCTTATGGTCCATCATGAAGGTGAGACCACTTCTGACAACCCACCAAACCTTAGGTCCCGCGGCACAAAAATGATAAAGCATATGGTGTTTCTATCGTGCATAGTGTGTGCCATCAAAAATGTGTGTGTCACAAATACACTCAATATCTATCCCACTAGTTGCCATCCTCTCAGGTCAATAAGACCACTAAATGAGACCCCTAGCTCTAATACACTTGTAAGGCCGAGATAGCGGACTAGAGGGGGTGAATAGTCCTTTTTAAAACTAATTTCTTCGGCTAACCGATATAAGTGCGGAATTAAAACTATCGGTCTAGCCAAGGCTTCACCCATCTAACTATGACTCTATATGCACCTTGTAAAAGATCCTAAATAAGAAATCAAGGTGCCAATCTAGCTAGTGCTCTCCGAATCAATCCTAGCTTGTAAGGTCACACAAATCTAAGCAACTAGTACTTTAGCAAATGAAGGAGCACCTACACAATTCTAATGAGCAAAGGCACAAAGCCAACCTAAGCTCACTAGATGCTCAAGGACAAGACTACACAAGCCGATCCCAAGAGCTCAAATCACTTAGCTACCCAAACTAAGCAAAGCAAGGGAATTTACTTCTAGCTACACAAGCAAGAAGATGACTAGAAAGCTAAACAAGTTAACTAATCACTAAGAGGAACAGCACAAGCAAGATATATATAAGAATGTAAGTACAATGCTTATGAAGAAGATTGCAAACCACTGCAAAGTGTGGAACAAGATGACACGATGATTTTTCCTGAGGTTTACTTGGTTGCCACCAAACTACGTCCTCTTGTATCGACCAACACCTTTGTTGTTCCTTCGGTATTTGGCCCTCAAGCCAAAGCCCCTCAAGGCATGCCTCCGCAAAGGTATCATGAGCAAACCCACACACAATTGGTTCTTCAGTTTGACCCGCAAGCCAATTGCCCCTTAATGCAAGCTCTCGTAAGAGCACCGCAAGACTCCACTTTTGAGTGAGGTAACTCAATGATATGAGCAATCCAATGGAGCTACTCTTCGTGATCCCCGTGAGGTGAGTACAAAACCTCTCACAAATCCTCCTTCAGAGCACTGCACAATCTCCTTTGCATGCCTCATGAAGTCCCTTGCCACCAAGCTGTCTAGGAGGTGGCAACCTCCAAGAATAACAAGCCCACGAGCTTACAATACGAACACCTAGTGCTACATGATGCAATCTCTTAATGAAATCATACTAAAATTTCTCTCTCACACTATCAAATGATCTCTATCAAGAAAATATGAGTTAGAGGCTCCAAAGCACCACCACATAAGCCACCAAGGCACTAGTGTGCTCCACTCGATCCTAGCATGTCACAATATTAGATCACTCAATGTGGCACTAGATGACCGATATGCAAACAAGTTTGCCCCTCTTGATAGTACAGCCTATCAATCCTAAATCTGATCATTAATTCTCTACACACCTCATGACTAGTGAAATAAAATGCCCTAGGTTATACCTTTACCTTGCACATCTCCATTTCCACCGTCACCACCAATGTGCTAATACAACGCATGCACCGACACGATCAACAAATGATATGATTCACTTCATATCATCACATGATCGTTTTGGTGTTGACATCTCTTAACATTACTACTAAAGATAGACTATAAGTCCATCCTAAATAATAATACTAGAGATGTGTGTTGACATTCCTAACCACCATTACTTTAGAAAGGTAACCCTTGGCCCTTAATGGCGTCGGCCTAGGTAATGCAGTCTGGTAATAATAGTTAGAAGTGCAAGATTGGCCTTCCTAAATATCATTACTTATGCAAAATAGTGGCATGGTGCCGTGGGGTGCAACAAGAATTACAATCCTTAAGTAACAGTACTTAGGCACCCCAATCGATAGTTCAGTAAAATATTCGAATAAATTTGCAAGCGCACAGAACTATCATTGTAGCATTTCAACCCATGAGTATTCAAGGGTGTCGTATTTATAATTTCATGTAGGAGGGCATGATGAATGCATCTAGCTTTGGAATAAACATGATAACTTATTGAATGTATAGGTAGTCATAGCATAAACAGGGTTAAATTAGGTTCATAAGATAGTGGACACACACATCGGAGCAACCTCAAGGATAAAAGAAAAATAAAGAATAAAGAATCACTAAGTGAGCAGGCATTGGTCGTATACAGCTATGCAAAGAATAGTAAGATACATCTAACTAATATGACTAGAATCAGGACTAAGTCTGGGATGATAGAGAGATCCCCGCAGCTGGTCTGCCAGTCGATAGAGACTTTACGAACTCCTACTCAATACACGAACGTGGGGGAATGCTAGGGATGGACAGGGTTGTCACCACCTGCCCACCTACCCCTCTGCTCGTGGGGCACCGACATATTCACTGATCTCCGCATACCCGAGCACCACGCTGGTGTAATTAGAAACAACTCCTAACCTCCCAGGACCCCAACCCTTCGGATTGACAGGCTCGGCTAGGAGCAATCATGAAGGCACAACGAACCATTATCCCATCCTTAGTTCTTCCTCTATTCATACTAATTCGATAAACAACGAAGAACATTGATGAACATATCAAGAACATAACACACAGAGTATAGACTAGTTTATATGTTGTGATCATAATATGAGTAAGACTATACTCTAATTCAAATGCATTTCTATATAAATAAGATGAGAACTTGCTCATAGAGGAGAACTGAATTGTATTCATACCAAGATGTTCTTGATTCCTCCAAGGAGATAAGCTCTCCTTGATAGCTTTGCCTTGCTAAACTACTAACACTAAACTAAAGAGAACAAGTACGAAATGTGAGGTGTAGTGCTCCAAATGTTGGTGTGTGTGTGTTGAATGGTGAAGGAGCCTTTCATTTATAGCTTGTGTAGGACAGTTCGGGCGTCTCCTCAATTGGAAGGAGGTGAAACCGCCTTGAGGGAATCGACCCAAGCACCACCTGAGAAGGCTGGGCCCAGGAGGCCCTACCAGGGGGCGGCCGGTCCTGGGGGTGGCCGGTCCCCTGGTCAGGCCCGCTGGCCACCGCCTTGGGTGGTCAGTTGCTCCCTGGGCCTGGACCTCCCGTGGTTACGAATGGGTCCAGTTTGGTGTTGAGGTGGGCTTTCTCATTTATCCTTGGTTTGCGCCTTTTCTGAATATGTTTCCTTGAAGTACGCTTTCTTGTGAATTTTGTGCATTTCCACGTGTCAACCTGCATGTCACATATACAACAAAACTCGTGAAAAGATTAGATAAAAGCCCTGCCTTCGATTTATTTTAATATTGAAATGATATTGTAATTTAGTTGCTAAGGACCACCAACAACTCCCCCACACTTGGTCCTTTGCTCGTCCTCGAGTAAAGTGCTAGGACCAAATGGGTTCATCTTCCTTATTCAAAAAGATCTGCATACAGATTATTCCAAGCTTCACCTGGATTTATGAACTTTAAAGTGTCTACCAAGTCATCTTGGGTAATTAAAAAATGGAATAGCCTGGATTTAAATCATCTTACCCTGTCCTTGCATAGAAACTTGGGTTTTTGCAAATTTTGAAAACGTAAAGATAGCTTATGTTCCTTGAATGATTCTCTTAAGTCGCTCAAATTTGTAAGTGATTCCTCACCATGGCATGAGAGGGTGATGCCTTCACTTGACCATCCTACCTCTAAAAGGGCTTATCTGGAGTTTTTAGGTAGGGATAAAATGATGAGGCACACTTACCCTGCATATGTTGTCAAGTCAAACTCAAGACCATACCGGAGGGAGTGCGCCATACTTCTAGATCATAATGTGCATGTGTGTGGAAAGTAGGAAGGTGGAAACCTAATTCTAAATCTTTATTGGTACTCCATGCATCATGATTCTCCTCGGATAGAACTTAAGAAGATATGGGCTATAAGATCCTCATTCTCATTTTTTTGAACGGGTATTTGAAATTTTCATTCCCGTTTATTTGCTTATGCCCCTTGGCATAGTCCCTCTCTTCTTTTTTTAGCATAGCCCCATATCTTTTATTGGAATATGAAAAATTTTGAATGAGGAGATATGATGATAGCAGATGAAAGGAGTAAAACTGTTGACACCGTTTTTTGGCACGTGTCAGTAAGAATCGGAAATTGAGCTAATCGGCAAAGGATTGGTTATTATTTTGTCTTTGGCATTGCTTTGGATGTTGCCGATGAATGGTTGCCGATAAAGGGTGGATTGGTCTGAGTTGTTGCCAATAAGGCTGAAGAGCTATTACCGATGAGATTGGCGGGAGGCTAGAGGATTGATGCCGATGAAGCTGAAGGGCTGTTGCCGATGAGATAGGTCAGAGATTAGAAGATTGTTGCCGATGCCAGAGAGTATGCCGATGGAAAGATAGCTTCATCATGACGGAAACGGACAGAGGATCGGCATCATGTGAGCTTCAGATTTTCGTAGTGTAGTCTGAGTCCAGTTCCTATATGAGTTTTATTTCTTTCCTTTAGAGATAGAGTTCGTATAAGGAGTAAGTTTATTTTTCTATATTAAAGCTTTTCGTATTCAGTTAGGATTCTTCGAATAGTAGAGTATAAATATGTGCCGAAGGGCATTGTAATGAGTATCCAAGCATCAATAAACAAATCTACTTTTTATCGTAATTTACTTCTATCAGCACTTTACTTTCTGACGACTTCATCAAGTATTTTCTCTTTTTCAACGAGTTCTTTCAAGAATCGATGGGCTGCATCAACTTGATCTCCGGTGACCTTGCAAGTTTCGTGTTTACCGAGCATGATTCAGGCTTTGACTTCCGAGCGTATCGCTGTCGTCTCATCTGATCTGTTCAACAGTTATCGAATATATTCTGAGCTTTGACGTCCTTGCGTATCGCTGTCGTCTCGTTTGGTTTTTATTCAAGTTATCATCCTTGTCGATTAACAGGTCAAATCGACTGGCACGCTTTGGATATCGAGTTTGGGTATTAGCCCGGTGTGTTTGCAGATAGAATTTTGCATCAACAAAAATTTTGCAGGGGAATGCGCGTTTCTTAAAATAAGAATCAGCATTTTTATTTTAGTGGAGAAAGCTGCGCAACTCTCAGTGTAAGAGTTGGCATATTTTTAGTGGATGGATGAAATGCATGTTTTGCGCAACTCTCAAGGTGAGAATTGGCTTTATTTGGTGGGTGTAAGTGAATTCTGATCTTGGGAGCATGAAACATCTCTCAATAGCAGTCACAAAGTTTAACCAAATTCAACACAAAGTAAGTGGCATATATGGAAGGTTTAGACATAAAGAATCATATTTGGCCTTGGTAGGTATTTGCTAATCATTCAAGGAACATGCTATTGAATTTGTATTCTTGTAAAATAAATCCCAAGTACTTTGCAAGAATGAGCAAGCATCATGTTATCCTACTATATCTCATCTGTCAATTACTTAAAAAGAAATGGGGTCCGTAAACAGTGTTCATAAATCTTTTAGGAATATTAGCAGGGAATAGAAGGTATACAAACATTTCGAACGTAGGAAGACATGTTTGATGGAGTATGTTGGAAACATCATTTTAGACTTTATCTTAAAAACTTTTTGTTGTGAGAGGGGGAAAAGTTTGTACAAACCAAAGTTTGACTTTGTTGTGCAGTCGAATTGGAGAATCCTCCCCCACACTTGTTTTCTTCCCTATCTTGGTTAGTCACAAAATATATATATGTGGAGAAAACAAGTGCACAAAAAATTTTGTTTCATTGATAAATTCAAGTAGGCACAATTACATTGAAGGGACAATGATTGGAAAGTAAAAGATCGTGAAAGGGAAATGTGTGCCTATTTATTCATGCAGCGGGTGCATTCTAAAAATACTCAAGGAGATGCCCAACACCTAGGGCTTCAGTGACCTTCCTGAGTCTAAGATTAAACTTGAAGCAGAACTTATTGACATCGTCACTAAGGTTTCTAATTTCTGTGTTCTTTGCTTCTAAGTCATCTTCTAAAAACCTTAGAATAGCATGTAAGCTAGCCTACTCGGCTTTGAGGTCAGCGAGGATACTAGAGTCATCCTCGTCGTCACTGCTTTCATACTGACCTGCACGACGTTTGATGGTTGGCTATGGTAAATGCCTCCTAATTCTAGGAAGGGTGCCAGAGGACTCTGCCTCCTTGGCTGAAGTTGCGGTCTTGCTAGCCAACTTGTAACCAGCACTTTTGCTAGGCCCACTACCACTAGGTGCCTTCCTCTTGAGGCCTAGAGCACCGGTGGTAGGACAGGCAGCAGCGGTTTTGTTCTTGGCGCCTCATTCGGATGCAAGGGAGTGTGCCTGCAAGATAGCTAGAGGCTTCTCCTTCAGAGCACGAGCTTCTTCCCTTGCTAAGGAACTCTCTTGGAATGGTACTATGTCTAGGTTTTCTATGGCCTTTGGAGCGTTGATCAGCGAGAGGGCGTAGCTAGACATGCTTAGCTCTTGGAGATGGGAGAGCTTAGCAAGCTTTGCAAGAGGGAGAAGAGAAAAGTTGGTGTGAGGAGAGGAGAGGCCAATGGGGGTTTTTATAGGTGCTACCATGGTCTCTGGCAAGGAAACAACCTAATTGTAACCGTGGACGTGATGCTAGAGGGATCAGAGGGAGGTGCGAAAAAGATTGGCGCGATTCGGCGAAGCTAGGGGGGCGGCCGGTCCCAGGGGCGGTCGGTCCCCTGGGTCCACCTGCCAGCCTCTATCTTTTTCCTACGTGGCATGCTGTCTGAGTGGATTGCTATCTTGGTTATGATTGGGTCTGATGCATGGTGAATCAAAGTGATAGTGTGTGTGATAGAGTGTAGGATATGAGTGATATTCATGAAAATATGTTCAAGATCACACTATCATGCATTTATGTGAAAATAATCCTATGGTCACAAAGATTCATGTGTATAAAAGGGAAAATCATAGGGGCATGTTAGACATATCATAAATGCAACACTAGCACCATGTAAGCATTTTATTTAATAAGTACATATAAATATAAATACTATTTATTATTATATTTTTTAGAGGAGTATAGAAAGTTACCTTATTTCCATCATCATCTTGTTTAAGGACTTTCCTTCTTCTCATGGTGTAATTTATTCTGCAGAGGTTAGTCCATAGAAATATTCCTAATCTATGCTAGCACTTTGTTTCAAAGGTTTATCAACCTAGGTAAGCTAATAACCCAAGCACCATGCTTGCATTAAAAACTTATGAGAGAATGATGGTACACTCATCACATCTCAAAACTTTGTGCCAGAGCAAAGACTAAGGTAAGATTATTGTGAGCAGCAAGAATCATATGATGGATAAAAATTAGATTTATTAGGGGATAAAGAAATTATTTAGGCATTTATTGAAAATTAAGAAAGCTTGCTGAAAAAATTATTTAAAGTAAAAATTAACTAAGGATAACTTACCGATTTACCTTCGGCAAGGACTCAGCTTTTTAAGTCCATTAAGCAAGACTTTTCTCCCTTCATTGATTGCTTGATGATGGCACCTCCGTCTTGGGAGAAGTGGATGGCTGTACCTGCTTGGGCCTCCATACCTTCTGGGTTGCCTTGGGCAGTGTGGTAGTATGTTCAACTTTTTATTTTAGTTTCCACACCGTCTTGTTTTTTGAAGGCTTGGGGATTTCTTCCCTCTTTTCTTGTATTTTCTTTTTAGGAGCCATTTTGTTTTTCTGCTCCCTATTTATATTTCTTTTGGGAGCCATCTTTTCTTTTGGCTCCAGCTTTTTCTTTGATTCTTTTGAGATTTTTGATAGATTTTTCAAGAGTGAGGCTAAATCTCCACTTCCTTGATTCCTTGGGGGTTCGGCCCATATCTGATGTGTATCATGTTGCACTCTTCCTGACGACGAGGCCTAAATTCAAAATTTTATTCTTGTCCATTGATATGAAGCGGATTTCTCCAGTTCTAACATCAATCTGTGCTCCTGCCGTGCTCAAGAATGGTCTCCCCAGGATAACTGGTGTTTCTTTGGTGAGCTCCATGTTGAGCACCACAAAATCCACTGGGACATAATACCCACTGATCTTGATAGGGATATCCTGTGCAATCCCTGCTGGGTACCGAATTGAGGAGTCAGCCAACCGAAGTGTCATGTTTGTCGGCTCCAAGTTGGTGAAATTCAGTCTATCAAAGACTGATTTTGGCATGACGCTTACGCTCGCCCCAAGATTGCATAAGGCATGGTCGAATTGCTGGGTGCCAATGGAGCATGTGATTGTGGGACACCCAGGGTCTTGCTTTTTCTTGGGCAGATGGTTGAGTATAGCTGCACTACACTCTTCCATCAGCTTGACAACTTCTGTGGATGGAAATGGTCGTTTATTGTTGATGATGTCCTTGATGAACTTGGCGTAGGATGGTATGTGCAAGACATCCATCAGCGGGACGTTGACGTGTGTCTTCTTGACCATTTCCATGAATCAGAGGAACTGCTCATCTCCTGCCTTCTTCTTCCTTCTTATCCTCATGGGGAAGGGCAGCATCGTGATGTCCACATAGTCTTCCGGTGTCGGCTCATCTTCCGTAGATTCTTCTTGTGGTTCTACTGACTCAACCGACACTTCCTCCTGTTGTCTTGGTGCCTTACCTGTCTTATGGTTAGGGTGTGGTGGATCACGAGTGGTCTTACCCCCTCTCGTGGTCACCGAATTTACATTCTCAACAGAACTATCAGGTTGCACAGCAGACTTAGCAGGAGAGGCAAGCTGGGCGATCTGAATTTCTATTCTTTTATTAAAACTTACTTGATCTTTAACAGATAAGGACAGGCTATCAAGCTTAGCATTTATGTTTTCAAACATTTTATCATTGAAAGAAAGATTTTTTGCAAGATTTTCATTTATCTAAGTCTGTCGTAAGACGAGATCTTTCAACGAAAGTTGGGAGGAATTGAAATTTGAATTAAAATTGGAAGAATTACCTTGAGGGTGGTTCTAGTTGTTCCACCCATTACCTGGTTGTTGATGTTGGTGAAACCCGTTGTTGACATAGGATGCTTCCTCCTGGGTTTTGGGACAGCTGTTCCCTAAATGGCCAATATCTCCACAGATCTCACACGTCATGTGCAAATCTATGGCTTGGACAGTGCCGGTGGTAGGATCAGTGGCACGTCCCTCAAGCTTCTTCATTAATAAATCTATTTTTGCAGCAAGCAGATCCGTCTCCTTCACAGTGTGCATGCCTTTTTGTGTTTTGTGTCCTTCTCCCCAACTCTGGTTAGCCACCATCTTTTCAATCAATGTTGTTGCACTCTCAATGGTGAGGGAGAGGAATGTGCCTCCAGCAGCGGCATCTACGTGCCCCTTAGATATAGCCGTGAGGCCCTCATAGAAGTTTTGAAGCATGAGCCAATCTTCCATCATGTGATGGGGGCAGGCCTGGATGTACTCCTGGAGCCTTTCCCAAGCCTCAGGAATGGACTCGAGTGAAGTCTGCTGGAAGTTTGATATTTCCCCTGTAGAGCATTTGTTTTGCTCATGGGGAAAACTTCACGAGGAATGCCATGGAACACTTGTCCCACGTGTTGACTGCTTCATTACTTTGGTAGAACCATTACTTCGCCTTCCCTGAGAGGGAGAAGGGAAACAAACGGAACCTAATGCTATCTTGTGTGACATCTTTGATGATGATTTTTTTGCACAGCTCAAGGAAGTTTTGCAGGTGTGCATTTGTGTCCTCACTTGTCAAACCGTAGAACTGGTTTGCCTGCACCATCATGAGTAGGCCAGTGTGGAGCTCAAAGTTCCCATTCTCGACATTGACAATGGGCCCAACGGGCACGTTGGCAACAGCGGGGGTGGAGTACTCGCGGAGTGACTTGGCCATGGTGGTAGTAGCAGATGGTGCGGAAGTGACCGATTCGTCTGCCGGTAGAGTAGCAGAAGAAGAAATGGTATGGGCCCTTCTCTTCCTTAGGAGTTCTTCCAGATCGTTGACGAAGTTTTTCAGTAAGTTGAAATTGCTCATACACTGTCCTGTTTTCATTCCAATAAAAAGAGGAAGAAAACAGCAAAGTTAGCCTGCTTAAAATATGACTACCCAATGCTTATTTTGTAATCAATGTTTATGCCAATGCTAGATGTTTGCATTTTTCTTTTGCCTTCCCCGACAACGGTGCCAGAAATGCTTGTTGACATCTCTTAATATTACTACTAAAGATAGACTATAAGTCCATCCTTAATAATAATACTAGAGACATGTGTTGACATTCCTAACCACCATTACTTCAGAAAGGTAACCCTTAGCCCTTAATGGCGTCGGCCTAGGTAATGTAGTTTGGTAATAATAGTTAGAAGTGCCTTTCTAACCATCATTACTTACGATATGCAAAACCGTGGCACGGCGCTGTGGGGTCTAATAAGAATTACAATCCTTAAGTAACGATACTTAGGTACCCCAATCGATAGTTAGTAAAATATTAGAAAAATCTGCAAGTGCACAGAACTATCATTGTAGCATTTCAACCCATGAGTATTCAAGGGTGTCATATTTATAATTTCATGTAGGAGGGCATGATGAATGCATCTAGCTTTGGAATAAACATGATTACTTATTGAATGCATAGGTAGTCATAGCATAAACAGGGGTTAAATCAGGTTCATAAGATAGTGGACACACACATCAGAGCAACCTCAAGGATAAAAGATAAATAAAGAATAAAGAATCACTAAGTGAGCAGGCATTGGTCGTATACAGCTATGCAAAGAATAGTAAGATACATCTAACTAATATGACTAGAATCAAGACTAAGTCTGGGATGACAGGGAGATCCCCGCAGCTGGTCTGCCAGCCGATAGAGACTTTACGAACTCCTACTCAATACCCAAATGTGGGGGAATGCTAGGGATGGACAGGGCTGTCACCACCTGCCCACCTACCCCTCTGCCCGTGGCACACCGACATATCCGCTGATCTCCGCATACCCGAGCACCACGCTTGTGTAATTGGAAACAACTCCTAACCTCCTAGGATCCCAACCCTTCGGATTAACAGGCTCGGCTAGGAGCAACCATGACGGCACAACGAACCATTATCCCATCCTTAGTTGTTCCTCTATTCATACTAATTCGATGAACAACAAAGAACATTGATGAACATATCAAGAACATAACACATAGACTATAGACTAGTTTATATGTTATGTTCATAATATGAGCAAGACTATACTCTAATCGTATATAAATAAGATGAGAACTTGCTCATAGAGGAGAACTGAATTGTATTCATACCAAGATGTTCTTGATTCCTCCAAGGAGACAAGCTCTCCTTGATAGCTTTGCCTTGCTCAACTACTAACACTAAACTAAAGAGAACAAGTATGAAATGTGAGGTGTAGTGCTCCAAATGTTGGTGTGTGTGTTGAATGGTGAAGGAGCCTTTCATTTATAGCTTGTGTAGGATGGTTCAGGCGTCTCCTCAATTGGAAGGAGGTGAAACCACCTTTAGGGAACTGACCCAAGCACTGCCTGAGAAGGCTAGGCCCGGGGGGCCCCACCAGGGGGCGGCCGGTCCCGGGGACGGCCGGTCCCCTGGCTGGGCCCGCTGGCCACCGCCTTCGGGTGGTCGGTTGCTCCCTGGGCCTGGACCTCTCTCGTGGTTACGAATGGGTCCAGTTTGGTGTTGAGGTGGGCTTTCTCATTTAGCCTTGGTTTGTGCCTTTTCTGAATACATTTCCTTGAAGTGCGCTTTCTTGTGAATTTTGTGCATTTCCACGTGTCAGACCTGCATGTCACATATATAACAAAACTTGTAGAAAGATTAGATAAAAGCCCTACCTTCTATTTATTTTAATATTGAAATGATGTTGTAATTTAGTTGTTAAGGACTGCCAACACTTGGTTCATCGACCTTGACCTCACTTGCACTTCTCTGTTGCATTGATCCATCGATGCCAAATCTTGCCCAAGCTTCACCATCGCATGGTCCTTCGCTTCAAAGCCCTGACTTGCCCTTCACACTTGCAACTGGTCCATCAAGCCAAGCCTCATCTTGATCTTCACCATCTTGGTCACATGATTCCATATCATGTCTCATGTGCAATAAGCTCCTTCATCATCACATGTGTTGAGCCTCACAACATCTCCAAGCCATTTCCTCCACATGGCATATGTTGCTTACACAGATGTCTCAACTAATCCTGTGTATCTCAACCACAAAAACATTAGTCCATCTTAAAGTTGTCACTCTATTATCAAAACCAACCAAGGGACCTTTCAATGGTAAGGCCAAGATTCTGACCACCATCCTGTACAACGCCACCTGCTCCACCGTCCACCCAGAGAAGAAGGAAAACAAGGACGACCGACAACCCACTCCTCCCTTTGTTATTTTTTGCTTTCTTCTTTGTCTTCTTTTCTCTTTTTCTTCTCGCCTAATATTGTTACCCCATCCCCCTTTTGGCTTCCATAAAAGGGAAGGCACAAACCCTTCTCCTACTAGCCTTGATGCTTGTCCACCGAGGCACAAACGCTCAAGCACACATGCATGCCTCACAATTCACACTCTTTCCTTCTCTCTTAGAGAGTTGGTGAAAATCTCTAGTTTTGTTTTGGATAATTGATGACACCCTAGGACTAACCTTGTGCTAAGTGGTTGAATTGGATAAGGTCATCCTATCCAAGGTGTGGAGCAATGGTGAAGTCCATGGTGATGAAGATGGACATGAAATGATGATGATCATGCCCTAACTTGGAGAAGAAGAGAGATAAAAACAAAATGCCAGTGATGATCAATGCAAAGGTATAACTTGATAGGACTTTTTGGTTTTGTGCTCGAGACACTATAGAGAGTGTGACCATATTTAGGATAAATGGCCATACTGTTGAGAGGGGCTCTCAACTAGATAAATTCAGTCATTAGGTGCCACTAGGCGTCAGTTACGTATAGCACATTTAGGCCTATAGCACATTTCATGAGACAAGCATAAATGATTTTGAGAAAATATTTGGAAAATGCTAACATGGCTCATGACTATGTAAGGAGAACATCTTAGGGTTAGCAACACTTGAGGAATGGAGTTAGAGCTGCCATGGATCGATTTGTGAATCAAAATTGTAGCTAACAAAGGGTTTTTGTTTCTGATGGTCATAGCCCTAGCAGTGGCTACGTGGCACCTTGTTGTCTGGTGACCAATGCCATGGTGGGTGGTGCACCGCCCTAGGGGTGGCAGTGTCACAGCCCCTAGCACCGCCCCTTTTCAAGAGAAGCTTGGTTTCGCATGTTCAAGGCTGATGGTCCATGCTATATGTCTGGTGACTAAAGTTCAAATGACTAGTTTTGAACTAGCTGTTGCAGCTGACCATTGTGGCATAGCCCTAGGGGTGGCAATGTGCCACTGCCCCCTATGTCTGGTGCCTATATAGGAATGGAGATGATGGCGATCGGATAATGTCTAGTTTTGGAGCTTGGGCTATAATAGATGGTGTGGCCGGCCTTGGCCACCCTCTTGACACTCCAAACACTTGTGCACACCTATTAAGGGCTGAGAAACACACTTCACTCACATCTTTGATTTCATCATTTGGTTGAGCTTTGGAGAGGCACTAGCACATTGCATTGTTGAGCTTGCATCTTGTGGCATTAGTTGGTTGATTTTGGCTGGTTGAAAGCTTGTTACTCTTGGTGTTTGCTGCCACCTAGATAGCCTGGAGCTTGGAGGAGGATTGGCAAGAGTTGGTGATTCTTCTTGGTCATCTCCTGATGATCTTGTGAGGGGTGTTGTGCCTTCCCTGGCGAAGCACTAAAGAAACTACTCATGCCTTGTGGGGTGTGGCTTGAGGGGCCTCATATCGAGGAACCAACCGAGGTGTTGGTTGACACAATGGAGATGTAGCTTGCCGACAAGCAAGTGAACCTCAGGAGAAAAATCATTATGTCAACTTGTCTCCCTTTGATTGATTGAATTGCATTTCATCTTGGTGATTGGGTTCATCCTCTCTACATCATCGGTATAAGAATCACCACCTTTACCTTGCTATATCATTTCATAGCATATCTTGTGTAGAACTAGTTGAGTAGCTAGATAATTGATAGTTGTTCTTGCTAGCTCACTAGTTTAGTTTGTAGTGACATAGCCTTGTGTGAGACATAAAGATCACAACAACTAGAATTCTTCATAGGAGGCTTGCAACACCCACTAGGCTAGGCAAAACACATTTTTCGTTGTTTGTCATACTAATCAAATTTGTCTATTGTATTTGTAGAATTTTAAATAGGCTATTCATCCACCTCTTGCCATCTAGGACCTTTCACTTGGGACTCTCCTCCCTCTCTACAAGAAACTGATGCAAAGCAACATGAGCGAATGCTTGCATTGGACATATGGATTTCGCCCAAACTACTATTGTCAGTTTTCCTCCTAGTAGTGTAATGGTACATTTGATTACCTATCATATCAGTACTGTTAGTATGTGAATGAAGATCTCAGCCAGTTTTTACATGAATCATGAGTAGAGATAAAATTAAAAGCATTCCTTGCCCAATATTAATCATTTGCAACCAAGCCCTACCAGCGGTTGTCACAAGAAGGGTGAGTAGAGACAAAATCGAAAGCCCTCATGTCATAACTTACTGTACAACAAGAAATCATGTTGGTTACCATGAAATACGTAGCGCAAGACAAAATCAAGCACATCCTAGCAGTAACTAACGGTTGACGGTAGATAAGTGCCATTTTTAACCGTCAACAAAACATGTGAAAGGACCTAAAAGAAATTGCCAACATAGATATAGGGGGTACACTAACAGAATTCCACAAGTTTTGGTGAACATCTGTTTCTGCAGGGTGTCAGCTCAAAAGAGCAAGGAAGGCCCACATGTTAGGTTTACATTGAGATAGAGCAGCTACATACATAAAAGTATAATCTAGAAGACTCGACAAGGTAGACCCCTGGAGGGGAGGTCCACCTATCACTTAGATAGGGTGGCAGCCCTACCCTCTAGGGCGGCCACCCTACTATTTCAACCAATCAGCTTCAATCTTGCAAATCATGCTCCACCACCTTTGAGGATCAATAATAATCGTTGGTTAAAGTCAGTTTGATCCGAGGGCTATGGTTCATCCCCTAGGCTATATAAATAGCCCCAGACCCTAGGGTTTCATTCATTATTCATTCATCAATTCATTATTGAGGTGTCCCTTGAAAGGATAAGTTCTCAACTCTAGAGGATTAGGTCTAGCTTTGCCAATGTAGTAGCTAGTTGCTAGGGAGAGAGGGCTGAGTTGAGCTCTTGCTTATGGTATTGGATCTTATGACACCTCGGTTCCCAAAAGAAGACCAGAGGCTGTCATATGTGTGCCCAGGAAGTCCACACATATAACAAAAAATGGAAATATCCGTAAACAATGTAAATATAGCGGAAAACATACATATAACAACACTTACAACTTATCAGAGTTACGCAAAATATAGGCTAAACTTCTCTTCAAAGCTCCATCCTTCTCAGGGACAGTTGACTAGGGGCTCCGTACGCCAAACACTTCTAACACTCAACATCTTTATCCTTCTTCAGAGCAGCACCTTACTATAAACTATAGCAAGGGTGAGTTCCATGTCGAAACTCAGCAAGTACAGGCGGAATGTATAATGACATGCATGGCTTAACAAAGGTAGGCTGACACAGCTTGACTGTGGTTAGAATTTTAATTAGATAACAAGTATTAAACAACATATTACTAGCTCTTTTATTAAGACAACATGTTTACTAAATGTTGGTGAAACAGCCCAACCCTTAATTAAGGTTAAAGTAGAAATTAAGAGTACATTTGGCAACATTATATATATCATTATAGTTATCTTTATATTCAAAGATTGCCACCTCCGAAGCACACAGGATTGCCATCCCGATGCACATAGGATTGCCATCCCATAAAATAAGAGATAGCCACCTCCAAGAACCTTCTCCATCAATTTCTTGTGTGTTGTCTATAACAACCCTAAAAACCTCAAACACCAAACCACAACCAACAAAAATTTTTCTAAAGTACACCAATGTTTGGTGAGTGTCATGTAGGAAAACATCCTATAGTCGCACAAGTAGCCCTTAATGTTAGTTGAGCATTTGCAATTAATTTACAAGAGCTTGATTTGTGTCTTATTGGATTTTATATGATGATTAATAAAATCAAATAAACTTTTTATCACATATGTGTAACTAACCATGGACATGGCTTCTAACTTAACCATAAGACCCTAGAAGACCTAGCATGAGGTTGTGTCATGATCATTAACCTCCATGCACTAACATGACCATGGCATGGGTTAGTTGTTAAGAAATAGAAATAGAAAAGGAGAAAAGATGAAAGGAGAAAGTGGAAAGGCCATCAGCCTAAGCTGCCAAACCAAATAGGCTTGGCCTGCTAGGCCACCGCCGGCTATAGCCCATCTCATGCAGCACTACAGCCCACGTCGCCGCCTCCGTGGCCCAGCTCGGCTGCACTGGCCCAAGCAGCAAGGCCACCAGGCCGGCCTACTGCTCCCACACCCGCTCGGCCCACAGTGGTAAAAGGCCATAGCCCAGCTCGCCGCAACCGCCCCGGCCTGTCCTGCATCCTACTAGCCTAATAAGGCAGCCTGCCAGTGCTGCACACGCCTGCGCCTCCCTCCTAAGTCACTACCGCATGGGCCCACGCTATCAGCTCCCTCCTCTATCCTTTTCTGTCTTCCCCGACGTCCCGTCCATAGAAAAAATAATGGCCATGGCGCCCAATGTCGTTCGCCCACGTACGGCCGCTTGCTGCACCATCCGTCTTCCCGCACCATGTTGCACAACCCTAACCCTAGCTCACGCCCACGCTCAGCCACAGGATCAGCACCTTCAATCCCAGCCGCTCATCTGCCATGGCCTCTGGCCGCCATGGCTATAAAAGAGAGGAGCCTGACATTTAGGGGTTTCCCGTGCTCGCGCAGTCACTTGGCCTCGCCCGCACCGCCTGTTGCTGCCGAAGGAAGAAGGGCAGATGAAGGAGAGGAAGGAGCCGAGGGAGGAGCTACGACTGTGGAGTAGAGGAGCTGTGGCCGAAGCACCGCCGTCACCACTCGCGCACCGGAGAAGGACCCGACAGCCTCGCTCGACCGACGCGACACCGCTGCTCTATCTCTTCATCACCAAGCCACCACCAAGCCTCGTCCCCAACCGCAGCCGTGCAAGATGAGCTTGCTCATGCCGTCCATGGCGCCGCTTAGAGCTTCGCCCACATTTCCACTCTCCCATCCTCTTTTCTTCCCATTAACTTCACCATCATGTCCGCACTAGTCTAGAACGCCTAAATGGCAACCTCTTGGGGCCTGGAAATGACCACAGCGGGGCCACACAACTTGGCAGCCTTGGTCACCATGGCACTTGGCCGCCGAAGCACCGTTGTGGCAAACTCGCCGCGTGCGCCCCCTCCGAGCCTCTGTTAGCTACGCACTAGAATCCTTGAGATCCAAGCAACTCAAAACGGTAGGAGATGAAGAAGAAGGAGCTCCATGATGCGCTAATTTGATGCTTGGCCGTTCGCCGTCACCACCGTCCGCCGCAGGCCTAGGAGCCCCCATGTCCCAAATTGAACGTGTTTCCTCGTTTGCCTTGGCTCCACATAGCCGTAGCACCTAACGGAGCCGCCTCTAATGTGTTGTAGCACCTTGCAGCTGTAGCCACGCCACCTGCCGCCATAGCCATGCACACACCGGCGATCCCTTAGGCCATGAGTCCACCGCGCCCCCACGACCACGTCCGCCTTTGCCTCGCGAGTCCGTAGCACCTGCCAGAGCTACCTCCCTCGTGCCAAGTGCCCTATCGCCGTAGCCCCGTCGTCCGCAGACACCGCCATAGGACGATTCATGCATGTTGGTTCATTTAACATGCCTCGTCGTGTTCGCAATAGCTCCGCAAGTCTGTTGCGCTAGTCAAAGCTCGCCGCACGCTGTACCAGCTTGTCAACGCGGCCGTGCTGCCGAGCACCGCCGCGCGTGCACGCCTGGTCGCCTGAGTGCTGCAAGTGCACTATGACCCCACAGCCGCCTGCACCGCGCTCTTGCGCCACCCTTGCCACTGTCTTTCCTAGCCAGCGCAGCCCGTGGCCACCGCTCGCTCACTCACCGCGGCGAAGGCCGCTGTGCCGGCTGTGCGCATGAGACTCAGGAGATGGGGATTTTTCCCCACTGCGTGGACCACGTCCATGGGTCCACCTCAGATCCACGGTGGACCAACCATGTCACACCACCTGGTCACCCTATCACTAGTCCATGGTGCACCGAGTCCGTGGAATGAACAGCTGTGGACTCGGCCCACCTGAGATCCAGACCGGCCACAAGGCATGACCGGTATGTCGACACGTGTCCGGGCCAGGTCGATCCAACCCGGCCTAGATTCGGCCCTGTCCAGGCCCGCCAGGGCCCATCTGAGGCCCGGTCGGCGTTGACCGGTCGATGTTGACCGTTGACCTGGGTCCCACATGTCATTGACTGAACCGCCTCTGACCAATCACAGCGCACCACGTGTCACGTCCTGATTTACCTAGTCCTTTTCTTTTTTAGAATATGTTTTAATCTTCTAAAATTCATATGTTCTTCATACGATCTCTGAAAAATATGAACCAAGTGTCCAAATTTTCATAAAAATAAGCTCTACATCATAGGCTTATGTATGATTGCATTTGGAGTTATTGGATTTCATTTGCTTCTTTGCGATTGATCTATAGGGGTCGATCCCATGACCATTATGTCTCGATTTCAGATCCTATGAAGGAATTGACCGAGGAGAAGGACTAGGAGTACGCCAAGTACTTAACGGAGGACTTGAGTGATAGCTATTCAGTGCCACGTCCCACCCAACCTCGTAGATCCTACTACGCATGCAACATAATAGAATGCTAGTGCCCTCCTTTATGCAATAATGCTAAGATATGCTATGATAGGATTGCATGATAGATTACTTGTATGCCTTTCCTTGTCGTTACCTTCACCCTACTCACCCGCTTATAGGATAGACACGCTATGCAATGCTTGTTACATGCTACTTATATTCCACTTACATTATATTTGGAGATATGATGCGGATGGTGGACTTGGGTGCATTCGGCTCAGGATGCCAGATTTGGTGTTTGTATGGGTGTCGCTGGGTAATATAATGTGGGAGGGTTGTCTGGTGAGGGTTGAGTCAACTGGACAGGATCTACGACTAGCTTTTGGAGCGAGTCTTGCCGAGGGGGTGCGACCTGGGCACCCCTGTGATCTGAGTACTTGTGGCGGGTACATGGTGACTTGAGGAGATCCTGGGGTCGAGAGCCTTCATGGAAGGAGGCCCCCGGAGTGAGATGTCATTGAGGCAGAAGGAACTGATGGCCCTGTTTGATGAGATATCATGTCTGGTCCCCTCTAGGACCTGTTGTCTCTTGAGGACCGAAACCATGAACCACTTTGTACACACTACTCGCCCCAGATGAACCGGGGACGGATGATTTCAGCTACCTAGGGCGGTGCCACTACTACTCAGAGTATGCAGTGTAGAAAGGTACAGGTGGAACCCCACACCCTTCTGAGACGTTCATGTGTCCTCTTCTGAGCATCGGCCCCTCGAAGAGCAGGAACATGACTTCACATTCTCAACCACTCCAGGCAGGACTTGGGGTGTCCCAGGGTTGAGAGGTAGGGTGGAACCGCCATAGTTAGATGGTTATTTTGCTATCAGCCTAGGCATTTGCGAGCACTAATGATGGTTATCTTGTGGATGGTCGGCATTATCCGGTTACAGGTGTACACACTCTGCAGAGTTGATTCGAATCTATATATAGTCCGTAGCCTCGGTATGGCTATTCCGTGACCTACGTTTCTCTTGAGTAGTGAGATGAGTCCCTTCTACCTTTCTCTAAGTGATGTTGTTGTTGTTACCCTACGGCATGATGGCCGATTAGGCATAGATGAGAGGGAGTTGTCCATTGCTGCCACGTGTGAGCGTGGTTGTTGAGTGAGCTGAGAGGATGATGGTTGATGGTATGGTGTTGTGGGATGGGAATGGAGTAAAACTCAATGAACTGTTATTATACAATATTGATGATACTTGCATAGGAAACTATAGCCAAATAATAGGTCTCTTGATTATATCCAGTTGCATCCACCTAACACAAAGCATAAGCAAAGCATAGGGTGGGATTCAGTGGCCAGTACAAATCATACAAAAACTTATTTGGCAGGCGAGCCCGACTATGCCTACGGTGACGAGGGGCTCGAGGATTAGATGGTCTCGTGCATACGCTCAAGATGGTGCAAGATGTTGCTTCCGCAATATCCCTCTACTTACGTAGTTGTTCTGGATGCTAGACACTCTGATGATCCCGCCATGTGGCGATGTAATATTTCTGTAAACCCCTCTATTGTGTTCTTTTATTTGATGTATGGCTTTATAATCAACTGTTATCAGATAATTGATAATTTGACCTTCTAGGCTATCATTCTATCCTTCATTCTGTGTATTTTCCCTTCACAAAAAATTAAGGATGTTTCAGTTGGTATCAGAGCTATGCTTGACCCTAGGACGAGACCCATAGGATTGAACGATAGAATAGGAAGATCTCAAAATACTTTTGGTTATACACCGACCTTGCATAGCGCTTTTATGCTTGGCTTACCTCCTATCTCACTTACCTTTGAATTTTCTTTCTCGGTTCTGAATGCAGATGGCACCTCATGGGCACTGGATTGATGTAACAGGCTTCGGAGGATTTGTGAAGATGCTTCGTGAGGTGCTCTAGGAGCTCACTGAGTACATCGAGTACTTCTGTCGAGCCGAGTTATCACCCAATGATCTCCAGGGACACTTCATTATACACCTCAGAGTCCCTGCAAGCAGGACCGTACAAGAACTATAAGGCTTCACTGAGACAAGCATGGGTATGTCAGTCAAAAAAGGAGTTCAGACAGTCTCTCACATGGCACTTGGCCGCGTGATGCATGACGCCCATGAAAAACTCAAGAACAGTCCATACCGGCTGCTACCCCAAGCTTGGGACCTCACCAGGGATATCCGAGGACAGATAATCACTGCTGAATAGCTTGCCTTCAACCAAAGGAACCCCTGCCTTCGAGCCTTGGAAACATACATCCTCCACTATGACAGGTACATCATGGAGTTAGAGGGAGAGAGGCACGGCTATCGCGACGTGCTATGCCAAGCCGAGGAGCGATCCATGGCCAAAGAATGGGAGAATGCCCACCTAATGGAGATGAGCTTGCTCATGCTGTCCATGGAGCCGCCTAGAGCTTCACCCGCATTCCTGCTCTCCCATCCTCTTTTCTTCCCATTAACTTCACCATCAAGTCAGTGCTAGTCTAGAATGCCTAAATGGCAACCTCTTGGGGCCTGGCAATGACCACAGTGGAGCCACACAACTTGGCAGCCCTGGTCGCCATGGCACTCGGCCGCCGGAGCACTGCTGTGGCAAACTCGCCACATGCAGCCCTCTGAGCCTCTGTTAGCTACGCACTAGAATCCTTGAGCTCTGAGCTGCTCAAAACGGTAGGAGATGAAGAAGAAGGAGCTCCATGACGCGCCAATTTGATGCTCGGCCGTTCGCCGTTGCCGCCATCCGCCGCCATCGACCACCGGCCTAGGAGCCCCCATGTCCCAAATTGAACATGTTTCCTCATTCGCCTTGGCTCTGTGTAGCCATAGCACCTAACGAAGCCGCCTCCAACGCGTCGTAGCGCCTTGCAGCCGTAGCCGCGCCACCCGCCGCCGTAGCCATGCATGCGTCGACGAGCCCTCAGGCCGCGAGTCCACCGCGCCCCCACGACCACGTCTGCCTTCGCCTCGTGAGTCCGTAGCACCCGCCAGAGCTACCTCCCCCACGCCAAGGCGCCCTGTCGCCGCAGCCCCACCGTCCGCCGCCGCCGCCATAGGCCGATTCATGCATGTCGATTTGTTTACCATGCCTTATCGTGTTCGCAATAGCTCTGTGAGTCTTTTGCGCTAGTCGAAGTCACTTGCCGCGTGCCATAGCAGCTTGTCACCATGGTCGTGCGCTGGGCGCCGCCACGTGTGCACGCCAGGTCGTCTGAGTGCCGCAAGCACACCACGACCCCATAGCTGCCTGCACCGTGCTCCTGCGCAACCCTTGTCGCTGTCTTTACTAGCCAGCATCGCCCGCGGTTATCGCTCGATCACTCACCGCCGATGAAGGCCGCTGTGCCGGCCGCGCGCACAAGACTCAGGAGATGGGGATTTTCCCCACTGCATGGACCACGTCCACGGGTCCACCTCAGATCCACGGTGGACCAACCACGTCACGCCACCTGGTCGCCCTGTCACCAGTCCATGGTGCACCGAGTCTGTGGAATGAACAGCCATGGACTCGGCCCACCTGAGATCAGACCGGCCACATGGCATGACCGGTATGCCGACACGTGTTCGGGCCAGGTCGGCCCAATGCGGCCCAGATCCGGCCCTGTCCAGGCCCGCCAGGGCCCATCTAAGGCCCGGTCGACGTTGATCGTTGACCGTTGACCTGGGTCCCACATGTCATTGACTGAACTAGCTCTGACCAATCACAGCATGCCACGTGTCACGTCCTGATTTAACTGGTCATTTTGCTATCAACCTAGGCAGGACTTGGGGTATCCCAGGGTTGAGAGGTAGGGTGGAACCACCATAGTTAGATGGTCATTTTGCTCTCAACCTAGGCATTCATGTGCGCTAATGATGGTTATCTTGTGGATGGTCGGCATTAGCTGGTTACAGGTGTACACACTCTGCAGAGTTGATTCGAATCTATATATAGTCCGCAGCCTCAGTATGGCTATTTCGTGACCTACGCTTCTCTTGAGTAGTGAGATGAGTCCCTTCTACTTCCCCCTGAGTGATGTTGTTGTTGTTACCCTATGGCATGATGGCCGATTAGGCATGGATGAGAGGGAGTTTTCCATTGCCGCCACGTGTGTGCGTGGTTGTTGAGTGAGCTGAGAGGATGATGGTTGATGGTATGGTGTTGTGGCATGGGAATGGAGTAAAACTCGATGAACTGTTATTATACAATATTGATGATACTTGCATAGGAAACTATAGCCCAATAATAGGTCTCTTGACTATATCCAGTTGCATCCACCTACCATAAAGCATAAGCAAAGCATAGGGTGGGAGTCGGTGGCCAGTACAAATCATACTGAAACTTATTTGGCAGGTGAGCCCTACTACGCCTACGGTGATGAGGGGCTCGAGCATTAGATGGTCTCATGCCTACACTCAAGACAGTGCAAGACGTTGCTTCCACGATATCCCTCTACTTATGTAGCTGTTCTGGATGCTAGACACTCTGATGATCCCGCATGTGGCGATGTAATATTTCTATAAACCCCTCTATTGTATTCTTTAATTCGATATATGGCTTTATAATCAACTGTTATCGGATAATTGATGATTTGACCTCCTGGGCTATCATTTTATCCTTCATTCTATGTATTTTCCCTTCATAAAAAATTAAGGATGTTTCAGTTGGTATCAGAGCCATGCTTGGTCCTAGGATGAGACCCATAGGATTGGGCGCGAGGACACGAGCCGTGGGTATCAGTGCGACGTGCTTGCACACGTGCACACAGAGCATGAGACAGACGTGGCAAACGGTGGCCAGGGGTGCGGGACGACGTGGCGAGGCGGAGCGGTTACGGCGGTTCTACTTTGACGAGGTCGCACGGCCACGGGAGACAGAGGGAGGGAATGGGAGAGCGGGGTACCAGCACGTTCCTCACCTTGATGCGAAGCTCGTCAAGGCGGTCGTGTTGGCAGGGACTAGACGGTGGCGGAGATCGACGGAGGTGGCTCCGAGCTCGGCGGCGGCGACTGCTATGGCAGCGCAGCGTGGGAGCTAGGGTTAGTGGCACTGAGAGGCGGCAGCTCTACTAGGGATTCCAAAGGGGCACGGGGCACAGGGAAAAAGCCCTTTATAGGCCGACGGTGAACATCGGGGCACGGGCCTGTGGATCGAGCGGCGGCACGACGCTCCACGCGATGCGGGAGGAAGGAGACGCGGCTGACGCATGGGACCTGTGTGTGGGGCCCACCTATCAGTGACGTAGGGTGCAGGCGCGGTGCGAGCCGGTACTAGCTGCTGCTGCGGTTGCTGTTGGGCCGGCCCATTACACGGACGCGCGTGCAGGGCGAAGCAGGCCGGGAAACGGGCCGTGGGGCAGGCCAGTTAGCGGGCTAGGCCCACGGCACTGATGGCTGCGCTAGCCGGGCTACAAGCTGGCCAGAGAGCTGAGCTAGGCCATTGGAAGCCTGCTGCAGCTAGCTATGTGTTGTTGCTGGCCTTGGCCGCTGATGGCCTGGCCTGGCCTTGTCACTCTTGGCCGGCCACTGCTACTGGCTGCTTGGTCATGGTTGGCTAGATTTAGCGGGGTGAGGCTAGGGATGGCCAGAGCAAGCTAAGGTAAGCTAGGACAAGTCAGGGATGGCTAGAGACTAGCGTAGAGGTTGATGTCAAGCTAGAGTGATGGCCAAAAATATAGAGCAAAAAGAATGGATCTCTGTCTTTTAAGAAAAAGGAGTTTCTAAAACAATTTCCACAACCACATTTGAAACCAAACCATGAGATTTTGAAGCTTTATTCTCAAACTCGAAAAGAACCTAGTCGTGACTTGCTTGAGCTTTAGAAATTCATTTTCACACACAAGCACAACAAAGCAAGACACCGAGCACAAACACACTTTCAATGACTTCGTAAAAGTTTTATAAATCCACTCTTTTCTCATTTTATAATGATAATAAAATGAATTAAATCTTGGCTAATTTTAGAAAATAATAAATTCTTTATTTTATTTAGTGTTTTCGGTTCATATCCCAAAATAGAAATTTTGGGGTGTGACAGATCTAGTCTTGGAGGCTTGGCAAAGCCTTGTATCTTTCCTTCAACATTCTATAAGACTTATACTAATTCTCTTATTTACATGTCTATGCTTACTTTGAATATATCTTGCTAGTTGAGACTATCATTGCTTTTGTGTGCTAGTTCATAGAGTGCTTAGCATGTACTTTACCGTTTGGGCTAAGTAGCAAAGCCTCGTGTAAGAGTGGTGCTTACATGATGTTATACCTATGAGTACACCTTGTTCCCTGGATGTATGGTAGTGACGTGAGTGACTTTTGTCATGTCCATACCGAATCAAGCACATTCTTAAATTGTAGGACCATAGTCACATCAGTAGAGGTATCCTTTATGGTACTCTCTCCTGTCTAAGTGGCATCGTGAAGTGCACAAGACTAAGGTAAGCCTTGGCATAGTTGGGTATACTTTGACCATATAATAAGAATATCATAGGAATCTACCTCATCCATTGACCTCTGTTGATGGTAGATAAGTGTCATTTTTAACCATCAACGAAATAAGAAAAAGGACCTAAAAGCAAATACCACATAGATATAGGGGTTTACTGATAGAATTCCATGAGTTTTGGTGAATATCCAGTTCTTAGGGTGTCAGCTGAAAAGAACCAAGGAAGGCCCACATGTCATGTTTACATAGAGAGAAAAGACCCACGCACGTGAAGGAAGACTCTAGAAGACATGACAAGGCACCAGAATGAACAGGAGGCCAATCTGCCACGGTGGCAGGGCGCCCGCCCTACCTTCTTGGGCGCCCACCCACCTACATGGACCAATCAGGTTGAGTCTTGCGGATCACCCCTACACCGCCTTTGAGTATCAATATTCTTCAATGATTAAAGTTGGTTTGATCCAAGGGCTGTTGTGCATCCTAGGGGGCTATACAAGCATGGCCCCTGGACCCTGGAGGAGCAATCCCTAGAAACCCTAATTCATTATTTCCAATTAGGATCAACTGAGAGGGTCCCTTGAATGGTTCTCCTCTCCAGAGCCTAGCATTCAAGAGAGATTAGCTTTATAGTCTCTGCGTGAGATTAGAGTTCCTCTTTTAGATTGAGAGAGATAGAGTGGAGGGAGAGTTGGAGGAAGCCCGGCATGTCGGTATCTCCTCTTCGGCTTGTACCTGTGGGATCAAGTCTCCCTAACTCGAGCTTGGTTCTAGGATTCTTCAGTAATTCAATTTCTAATACTAGTAAGTAGAATGTTATTATTGTTCTATGGTTTACGAGTTTACTTTATTCACTTTCGGTTGAGGGTAGAGTAATCATCTATAGCGTAAGCGTGGTGCTTGGGCTAGGATACTCGTAGATGCCCCCTATCTTGTCGGATCTGTGGTAGTAGCACAGGACGTGACAATCCCGTTGCTTCCTTTGTACCCCACATCCAGTTAGAAGGATTGGTAGGATCTGGTGTGCCAGGGTTAAGCATCCTTTGTGGTGTCCCTTTTCCTTCGGCACGTCCCCATTAGAGCAGTAGTCGCATAGCTTGCCACAGGTTAGAATTAGGGTGCCATAGCAGTCTTCTCTATATCCCTTATATCACATTACCTTGTTTGCAGCTCAGAGGTTAAGCATAGACTTAGTTTAGTCATCGTACACTTTCTCCTTGCGGATAAACAAATACGATACTCTAGAAATATCTCCTAGGTGAAGTGCTCATCGATATCCATGTGCTTGTGAATTATTTCTCTTTGATTCTTCTATATGCATGACAAATATCAACAAGCAATTTTGGCACCGTTGGCGGGGAGAAAGATGGTCTACTGAGTTAACTTAATGTCTTGCATAACCTTGTACCATACTTTTATCCTTTTATCTTTTTATCTTTTCTTTTTCTTTTCTATCCTTATGGATAACCCAAATTCCACGCCTACCTTTTAATTTTTTACACCTTTGAAGACCAACCATAGACCATAGGAATCATCAAAGCCTATCTTTGCCCCTAATTATGAGTTGTGTCCAAAGTTGATTGCAATAGGTCAAAACCAACCCTTTACTACAGCCAGGGTCCTATCTTCTCATCAAGAAGGTAATGAACTTTTGGCTACGCATAGGGAATCTTTTAATCTTCTTATAAATTCAGGTTTAGACCAAGCCTTAGACCCTGTTTTTCTTCAACATCTTTATACGGGTCTTACAGGTCTTAATAATATCACCTTTGGAGGAGTTTTTCTTTCTTTATCCATTAATGGAGCAAGTTTTGTCCTTATTAGTGGACACGCATCTTGCACTAGCCTTCATGATGAACTCCTAGAGGAAGAGAAGGAATCATCCCCCAAACAAGAAGAGGAAGTTTCCATAGCCACGTTACAAATATTCCAATCCCATGATTTGGCTATCCATCCCAAACCATTAGTACTCCAAAAATGTCTAAGCAAAGAAGAAATTCTACCCTTGAAAATTCCTTCTAGTAACGACTTTGGGAGGATCTTAAACTTCCCGCTTCGTAGGAGATCTTTTAGTGCATATAGTTTAAATCTCCTCAAGAAAGGATCTCTTAGAGAGCATCTTAAACCAAATCCCTTTGAAGGACATCTAGAAAGACTCAAGGATGGCATGGTAAGTGATGCCATAAAAGGAGAGCGAAGCCATCTAGAATCTACTCCTATCTTTTCTTCCTCTATGCTCGCACCGGATATAAAATTTGAACTCATCTATAAACCCATCCTTGATCCCGATGACTTCTCCTATGCTCTTTCTCCAGAACCTCCTGATGATCCTAAAAATCCATCTAAACATCCAACGCATCGGATTCATCAAGACCACAAGGAAAATCAAGAAGAGCAACATCAATGGATAAAGAGCATTAAAAATCAATGTGCTATTGCCATTGAATGTGTGGACAAGGCCTTATATGAGACCAACTCGATAGGCAATTCAAGGGAAACTTTGGATATTTATGACGAAATACCCTTGAAAGTCAAAAATGATGGAGACTTCAATGAGCAAGGAAGCTACTTCATAAACACCCCCATCAAGTCCTTGCTCATATGAGAAATCTCCTGATTCACTTAGTCTCTCTAACTTTGCCCCACACAAGATCTTCAACCCCCACATGCTCCCTGTTTCTAAAGATTTTGAAAGCATGGTTATAGATGCATATATTTATCATAAATATTGCAGAGCTCGTTGTGTTGGCTTAATCTTGAGATAGACACACATTGATTGGTGTTGAAGGGAAAACCACTTCACCAAAGCACATCTTGAAGGTTTCCCAAGGACAAGCTTAGTGTCCTAAAACAAGCACTTTTTGACCATCACATCAGTGTTTACCTTCCTGCTATATTGCCCTTGTGATTGAGCAAAGAAATATAATTATAAAAATATTCCTTCAGGTATTCTTGTCACTAACCTTTCTAGGATTGGAGCAAGAAGAATGAAAGAATGATAAATGCAAGGTATGTCCAACCAATCATTATGCAGCATTGAATTACATTCATACAATCTTGATTTTTGCAAAATTCAAGCTTTGGGGACATACTCCCATTAAAATTATCTTTTGCCATGTTGCTACACTGTCTCCCTACCTTTAAGACATGCTCAACTTGCTAAACACTAATCATGCTCTTCCATCACCATTTGAGTAAATCTCTATAACGCTATCATGCTACCATCATTTGCTATAGTATATGTTTAGGTTTGGAGTAGTTTCATTCATCTCTTAAATAAAGCATGGTGCCGAGTTTAGGAGTGGTGATCTTACTCTCAAAGGCTTTTAATTACGCATGGTTAAAATGCCTTCCTAAATTAAATTAGACATGGTGTCTAGGTTGATTTTTGAGCCGACAGTATGCTGTAGTATATGTTGGTATATTTTATTGGACTAACCCCCTACAGATAAAACTTCCAAAATCAAATTGGGAAGTCCTAAGATGGACTCACACTAGAGATGAAGAAAGACATAGGAACTTCAATAACTTGCATAAGGGAGGCACAACTCATTCATGGCCAAGGAAAAAGAAGAAGAGTGCCACAAAACATTATCCACAATAAAGCACTCACTCCATGGAAATAGGTGAACAAATTTTCATCATGCCACTTGAAGACAAAGACCATCATGGAGGAATATGAGTTATAGTATAGTTGCATCCTCTTGTCAACCACTACTCAATGGGAATCAAGAAAGGTTGACAAGAGAAGAGCATGCAATTTCCTACATGCTCACTTCCTAGATTGAAAAGTTGACACATGAGGAAGGAAGGACAACTCATCTAGATGATCCCATCAAGCTCTTCCTCCTCCCATGCTCCCATCACTTCACACGCTGGTTTGAAATCTCTCAATTCACTTTTGCTTTATTTCTATAAGTTTGCATTATTTCACAATTGCTATATATGAGAATAAAACCTAAGATAAAAAAGAGTAAAATCAATCCTCTAGAAAAGAAGTAATAGTGAATAATAAACGTTATGCTACTGTGTTCAAAAAAACTTCATGATAGCATAGAAAGTGACCCTTAGCCATGTGACAACAATGCCCCTATTATTATTTGTATATTCCTTTGGGTATGCATTGTCCACTAATGAATGTAGGAATGTAAAGAAGAGCAAAAAGGTCCAGACACAAATCAAAAGAGCGCAAAGGATGGCATGACTAAAGGCAAGAAAGGAGTGCAACAGAGAAGACAGTGGCGCATGAACAAAGACACAAGGCCAACCAAACAAGAAAGCTTCCACAAGACGTTACAGTGTCAACACACTCCAACATTTAAGGTAACATCCCCAAGATAAGTAATCATCACTTTAAAATTTTTTCCTTGATGCTGGTGTTCACATAACTAGAGAACCAAACATATTTTAAGTTGCAATATCACTTGATTTAACCTAATTAACTCAACATGTTTAGTTCTTTAATCTTTGTTCCTATCACCACTTTCTTATTCTTGCTATCTTAACCATATGAGATAAAAAAAGTTGCACACCCAACCTTTAGAAGATGACAGTCATGTAAAACAAATATACCATGCATAGATAGACTATCCTTCTATAAGGTTAAGTAATCTAATCTGCTAAATGTTTTAATGCTACTCACTGTCTATCCTATCACCCATGTTAGAATCGAGCAAAACATATAAACATCAAAATTATATTCTTACTCAATATACCTAAAGTTAGAGAGGAATAAACTTTTGGTTCTGTTGGTGTTTTTTCTACCAACAGAGCCCATGCACTTGATCTCTGCTTTGTCTTTATGAGCAGGACACACTTTGAACAAAACAGTGAAGGATTTTTTCAACTCCCAAGAATCCTACAAATGAAAGTCCAAGACCTACGAACATGCACAAAGAGCAAGATGCTATCAGCTTCCATAACTAGTACTTTACTTCAAATTACCGGGAAAGCAAGGAACATCGGTGACACCATCTCAAGAAGTGTAAGTTATCAAGGTCTCTACCTTGGGACCAGATGATGCACCTACGGAATGAACATGGTAAGCGGTCATGTTCGGAGGACCTAAAACATTGAACCCTTGTCGGAAAGTAAAATCGGTAGTTATCCATATTTATTGTTTTCAGCATTGCATTAGTTTTCCTTTCTACATAGTTACTTTCTAGCATTTGCATAATCATTCTCCTTTTAGCATATTTACTTTTTTACATTAAGCATTGCATGAGAAAAGAAAATAAAAATATTTGTGTGCTTTGCTGCGTCATAAATTGTAAGCCCCATGTTAATAATTTTGTGGTGTGTAAAACCCCATAGGAATATTTACTAAGGTGGCATAAAAATAAAAATAAATATGCATTCATCTTGTTAGACTCTCTCTGTATCATAAAAACATAAAATTACAAAACTATTCTCTTGTTGAAACTCTTCTTACAAGAATCAAGAACAATCACAAAAGCTCTGGACAATTAAGGCTTAAATGGCTAACCGCTAACGCTTAATCTATTCCACAAGTTTTGTTGTCTATTTGAGTTTCATAGGATTTAAAGGACCAGCAAGAGCCGACAAGCAAGTGGATGCTGTATCCACTAGTGGAGCACTGTTTCAACAAACATCAACATCAATTAATGCTCCACTAGAGGTGCCCAGCTACCAGCTTGCTACTTCACAAGATTGAACGACTACATCAACATCCAGCTTTGGGGGAAAGCAACCCCACGTATCTAGCTAAGTATTTTCTTCCCTTAGTTTTGCCTTATTCTTTATGAGTTTTTAATTAGTAATAAATATGGGTTAAAATCATAGAAATAAAATAAAAAGAGTGTGTCTAGTTTGCTTGTTTTATTCTTAAAGGAGTTGTTAATAAAAGAGTAGTCTCTTAATAATCTCTTTCATGGAAATGATGAATAGTTGCTCTGCCGTAATTCCTTTTAAGTACCTAGTTTTCAACCTCGAACTCTTCTGAGTTTTAGACACAACTTTTTTGATCTAAGATTTGCTTAGAACTCAAAACTTGTGGGTAGAGAATGCTTGACCTAAATCTAGATAGTTGGCGAATATGATATGGGAAGGTCTGAGCTGTTGTTTATCTTGTTCCTAGAGATACAAGAGTTTTGGAGAATTTATCTTTTGAAAATATAAAAAATATTACATGATGAGTCCTGTATGACAAAAGCCTAAATTCCTACCAAGCCATATATGCATGTTTGCTAGAATAGGAAAAACTTTCACATTTATTTACTACTTATGTGCATTGAGTTTGGTCCAGCTGTGTCGACCCTTAGGAACTTTTCATGCGGTTAAAATCAAGATTTCACATACACTTCTCACCCCTGCTACTACTACCCTGGAAGTATGCACCATCATATTCACCCATTTAGATCCACTCAAAAAAATATTCTGCCCCTACACTGGGAGTGAACACCAAAAAAATATTTCCCCATAGGTTTTTCTTGTTTGCTACCCAAGTTCCAAAATAAATGCTCCAAGTTGTTATCATCTTTCATCTCAAGAGTTCCCTTATATTAGAGAGTGGGCTATGAAAAAAGTGTTCAAATAAGTGAAAAAAAAGAAAGTGTGATGAAAAAAAGAGAAGAGAAGAAAAGAAAGAAAAAAATGTATGATGAAAATATATACAGAGAGAGCAAAAACCCTAGTTTTCCAAATCCTTCAAAGTTTCAAGTTGAGACAAGTAACCCTTTGTAAAGGAGCATTGTAGAATTAGGCTTTCACCCCTTCTACCTTCTACAAATATTCTCTACCATATGTTTGTTCACTACTCATTTCCAACCACACATGCACATCTTGATTCGATTGTATGACAGGTTCCTTTGGATCCATGGTTGGACTAGACAACATATGTATTGCAAGTATGTATGAGCTGCTTCTTTCCCACCTATGAGCTCTACATAAGCCTATTAGAAGTAGGGTGTGTAACACTCTGGTGTTAAGCATGCATAATCATTCGCATTCTTAAGCATAAGCATCATTATGCATAGCATTGATGAAAAGATCGATCGTCATTTCATGTATCATGCTTGATTATTCGAATTTTGCTTGCCTTTCACATGAATTGAATATGTGGTATGAGTGTTTGGTGTTTGATGACCCCTAAGGTAACCTAGACATGTTTAGGACACCAAATGAACCTAGGTTTATGTTTATGGTTTTGGCTAATTAAGCTTTGTTGTCATGGTTGACCAAGGTGGACCATTAAAGTAGTTTTGTTTGACTGAATTGGAAGTGATAGCTAGAGTGCTTGCATGTGCGTGCACCCTAAATGAAGTTTGTAGAGAATTTTATAAGGAACAAAAGTTGTTTTTACCACTTTTCATGAAAAAGCTTGGAAGGTGTTCAAAAATGTTGAAAAAGGGCAGAATTGGGGGCTGATTTTCCATTTTGGGAATTTTTAAAAGGTATTTTATTTGGATTTTTGTATTTCAAAATCTATGCATAATCTGGTAAAACTTCTTTAAGATGAAATGTTCTACTCTTCAAAAGCTACATTTCATCTATTTTAAGTTTTTGCTAATTCGGCTTAGTTTATGAGTTATTAAGCAGCAAAGTTTGTCCTAAGTTCATGGAAATAGCATTTTGGTGACGGCTGTACCCTGGCCGTCAGGAAAATGTTCGGCCACCGCCCATGTCGCCCAGCCCGCGCGCTCCGCGTGGCGCACGTCGACTGGCCGTCCGGGGCGGCAGCGGCCGTTCGGACAGTTAAAACGCGGCGCCCGCTCTCCCTCTCGTTGTCCCCTCCTTCATTTTCCTCTCCCTACTCCTTCCCGCAGCGCCGCAAGCTCTCGGTCGCTGCCGCGCAGCACCGAGCTTGTCTCGCCGCCGTTCCAAAATTCGCCACCTTCAACCACGCATTGACCCACCGAGCACCACAATCGGACGCGCCCGAGCCCGCTCCACCTTCCTCCACCCTCGCCTCGGCCCATTCCATCAAGGTTCGCTCGAATCGACGCGTTTTCTCCCCGGCCGCCATGGCCGCACCTCGGCTTCGCCGTGGACTCGCCGCTCCACCCATCATTTTCTTGCCGTTTCGTACACATCGGATGCGCTGTGCCCCGTAGCCGCTAGAGCCCTAGCTAACCGAGCCGATTAGGGTTCCTTCGCCGGGAATTTGGCCGCACCGCCGTGCGGTTGGTCGCCGGTCCGCCGCGCACGTGGCCGAGCCACCTCGGCGGTGCCCCCTGTCCGTGTTAGCTGCTCAATAGAAGCGCCTTGACCTGCTTGTCCTTTCCCTCCGCTCGGTGGTGCCGGGTAGCCGCCGTGTCGGCCGGCGAAGCCACGCCGGCGACCCTCCCTGCCTTTCCCCGAAGGAGGACTTTCGTCCTAGAATTCAAGAAACCCTAGGGGCCTTTGTGCTAAGTTGCCAGACACAGCGATTTACCGGTTAGGGCTTGGTTAGTTTCTGGAAATATCAAGGTCCCCGGTGTAAAGTGCTTTTTCCTTTTTCTTTTTCAGAATTGATTTCAGATTTTGTTTAAAGCTTTGGAAATTCATAACTTGCTCATTTTTCATCCAAATGAGTTGGTTCAACTTGCAGTATTTTTCTTATGAGATGATCTATGCATGAAAAATATGAAATGTGGAATTTGTGAAACTTTTCTGTATAGCTTTATTTATCTCTATTAATTGTATTTATCTTAGGAAATG
>CM041643.1:17606922-17625787 GCA_023333625.1 Bothriochloa decipiens
TGTATGTATGTGATTATTTATTTGTACTTGTTTGCTTATCGCGTACTTTAGCTGACGGAGTGAACGAGCCGGAGAACGAGGACGTCGGAGGCGAGTACCGCGAGTTCGGCACCGAGGACCCGAACGACCTGCAGGAGTTTGCAGATCAGGACGCCGACGGAGGCAAGTCCAACCTATTCCCCTTTGATGCATGTTGATCCTATTTTTAAACACAACCCGTAGAAGCCGTTTTAAATTGCATGTACAATATACGTACGAGTATTTTCGCTACTTAGTTATGACCTGATTGAATCGCCATCTTTGAAATTGATATTACCTGATAATTACCTTATTCAAACATATGAGCAAATAATATATTATATTATTATTTAGTATGCTTAGGATTTGATACTCATCCTGGATACCCATCACTATGATTTTATCAAATACATTGATTTTAAAAGGAAAATGGTGTGAGTCATAAGAATGAATTATGGGTAATATGAAAGGGTTAATGAACCAGTATAGATGGTGTTTACCCACTGCGTTGATGATTCATCTCACCTAACTCAATTTTCGTGTAACCACTCGACCCTGTATGCGGCAGGGCTTAGTCTAAATTCCTCTAGTTAATATGGCAATCACTTGGAGGCAGGTGTGCAACGGGGCACTAAGGGTTGTTGGTTACTGAGGATTTGTATGAGACATATATATAAGCGCTGTAATTTATAATGATGTTGTTGCCTTAGTGTGCCCGTGGTGAGCGCCATATTAGCTAGGAGGGTAATGGCTTTGATGGATCTGTGCTTGCACTACGGTGTTAAGTTATGGTATCCTACTTGTGGCTAGTACAACCTCTGCAGAGTGTAAAATTTATCCGGATAGACGTGTCCACGGTATATGGACGGGTTATGGTTTGGTTTCACCAACTGGTTGGGCTGGGATGAGTGAGAACATGTGAGTGAGTGTGATTTTAGAAATTGGTTAACTGCCATGTGTTGTGGGAACTGAGGGTTCAGCAACACTTAAGATTGAAAACAACCTCTTTTTTATAAATACTGTTATATATGAAAAAATATGTCTTTTGCAAAGGTATTTATAAAATAAAACCTGCATGTGTCAAAAGATAGCTTTATGCAAATAACCCCAAGTTTTACTCTTGATATATATCCATATGCATATATTGTTATCCCATTCCGTAGGGTAAGGTTGGATTTGCTGAGTACTTTGTACTCACCCTTACTTTGTTGAATAGAGGAAGATCCGGAGTTTGATCCGGAAGCTGCGTACGAGTAAGGTCGTGTCTGCACCCAACTAAGCCTGTGGCATTGGGATCCGTCAGATGGATACGTGAGAGTTTAATTTTTGGATCCCTTTGGACCTGGGCTATGTTCTGGTGTATTATTATTATCATTTGTCTTCATTGCTCTCGTTTTGCAAGACTAATGGACTGAGACTTATTTGTTGTAATAAATATGTTACTAGCCTCCTAGGACTAGTAATTGTATCACATTTAAGTTCCTGTTCAACGGGGACGCTTCACATTCTCTATGTCATATGGAAAGCCAAGCTGACTAGGATATGAGTTATGGTTGCCGGACCTAAACTACCTAAATTCAGCATGAGTATTGAATGTCCCAACTTCCAACGCCGTCCATTCACCTTTACTTCCACCTGGTGGAGCGAAGAGAGTCACACCCACTAGCCATTGTTGTACAATATTCTTCAAGCCCTGTGCCCTCCGATCCACCCCTCTTATCTTAATTCCCTTCTCTTCCATCTACAACAAAAACATCAGACAACCCTTTAAGGTTTCCAAGCAGTGAGTCACCCAGCGAGGATGACTTGCCATGCTACCAATCCTCCGAGGAGGACGTCTCCTCCGACGACTGGAGGTCTTTTTAGGACAGTCTCAATGTATGTTTCATGGGGGTGTCATGCACATTAAATAGAAGGCCACACTGACTTGGCGGGGTCATTAAATGAGAGAGTTTCATTAGATGAGAGAGGAGTTTTATCCTCATAAAACTCATCTGGCTCGGTTACCTAGTTTACAGTCTTGGTAACTGTGTTATGAAACTATACATTGAGACTGACCTAATTGGGGTCTTCTGTGAAGCTCCGAGAAAGAGGATCCAAAGGACGAGGAGGATGACGATGACGATGACTCGCCTCCTCCCAAGCGAGTGAGGCCATCATATGTCTACTACTATATAATTCATAATTCCCAAGTTTAATCTTTTCTAAAGTCACGCACTAATCTGTCCCCTACAACCACTAGCAATGCTAAGTGTACCAAGAAAAATGCACCCAACCATAGTTAAAATTTTTAAATGCATGGCAGGATTCACTCCACCATCTTCTTTCTCTTACATCCAACGGTTGAGAACCCTCGAATCAGTCCTCATACTCACCCCTTGGCCCCTCCCATGGCAACTCCACGCGCCAATCGCTGCTCTCCCCCACGCCCGCCAGGCCGCGACTGTCCCAATCCCCTATGCCGCCCTCAAAGCCGCCAGGGCCGGCTGCCAGTCCTCAGGCGCCAAACCAAACAGCCTATACAACCATAACGCCGCCACACCCTTGCCCTCATTGCCCTGAGAAAATGGCTATTATAGGACTCCAATTGTTATGGCTTCTCCCAAATAGGACTTCAAACATTTATTTGTAAGCTCTAATGACACATTTAATCATATTTTAAGTGCTTAATATTTGTATTTGGCCATGGCTAACCATGTTTTAAGTCCTAAATACATGTATTTGAACCCTTTTGTCCCTTGGCCTTCAAAACGCGAGTATAGGGGCTGCTGGCCGCTCCAGGGTGGCTGGCCACGGGCGGCGGCAGCAGCGCGCCCTCGTCCTTGAGCTCGTCGTCGGCTGCAGCGCTGCTGTCGCCGACGACGGCAGGGAGGAACCCCGCGCGAACCTGGCGGCATACGGGGGAGACGAGCGAGAGCACCCCGTAGATCTCCTCGTTGCCCTCGGAGCGGTCGATGTCGCCGCCGGCTTAGGCGCTCTTGTACACGTAGAGTGGCGAGGTCGCCACGTCGCCACGCCGAGGCTCTGGTAAGCCAGCACCAGCTCCGACCGCCACGACTGCAGCAACGCCACCATCCACCAAGAAAAAAAAGAAGCTTCCATCATCATGCCTCTCGAACCAGCAAACAGACAAAAAAGAAGGAAAACCAAAAAGAAATCGATTCTTTCAGACGGGGAATCCGACGGAGAGAAAGCGGAGAAGCGGGAATTTGGGCGAAGATTTTTCTCGGTGCGGACTTGACTTAAATGTGAGAAGACAGGCAGCAGGGCAATCAGCAAGCGGCACTTGCGTTCCTTCCTATAGCAAGCTTCCTCCAAGGCTCCAACAACCAATAACAAACAGATCTTGCCGTGTGCTCGCTTCAATCCTCGCAGCTCTTCACTTGGCAGTTGCTTGCCACTGATGAGCAGGCAGGAAGAAATTGAAATCTAGAGTCGGCGGCTCGCCGGGCGACGGCGGATCACCGGGGAGAGGAGGCTCCATGGTGGGCGGCGGCGGAGTCGAACAGGCGGGCGAGTCGCGGCGTCGATGAACGGGTACGGGAAGAGAAAACGTCGATCTATTCTCATCTAGGGAAGGGCAATACAGTCATTAATTGAAAATATATGTATTTTAAATTATCAAATTTGATTAAAAGGGTCTGAAATATCGTTAAAGCTTATATAAAATGTTTAGAGTCCCGTCAGAAAAAAATAAATGTTTTTTTAATGTTTGGAATCCTGAGTCCTCGTCACGGTGCCTCCTCTCTGCCTCCACTGCTTCCGAGCCGCTGGCGCCGACGTTGCACTGAGAGCGCGGTCCTTGCCCCCTGCCGCGAGGTCACGACCGCCCAGCGACGACGCAGTCCCCTGGCGACCGGAGTTGCAGCTAGGGCCAGCCAGGGAAGCAGTGGGGGTGGAACCGTGGAACCATGGCCCCCCTCCGAGCCCATCGTGCGCTCGCAGGGCAGCTGCCGCGGCGGCCTCTATCTGCCTCCCCGCTCGGTTTTCTGCGGGAGCGAGTGCTCGCGGCGTCGCGGGTGGCGAGAGTAGGGGCGCCGCCAGGGACAGAGGAGAGGGGTGGGGTGCCGCGCCCCGGAGCTCGCGGCTGGACGCGCGGACGTGTCCTCGGTGGCCGCACTGTGCCGGGAGTGCTGGACCTCTTGCGCGCAGCCGCGGATAAGAGGAGCTCGGGAGGAGGATGTGGCGGCCAACAGCGCTGGGGGAAGTTCGAACCGGGGTCGCCGCCGCCGTTGTGACATTGCCTTCCTCCCGACCAACATCTCAGCTCCCTTCCGCTTACCAAGGTTTGACATCTATTTCAGTGAGAAAGCATCAGCAAGAATGAGGTCGAATCCGGTAGCAAACACATGATTCAAACGATGAGGATGTCGATGTGGGTCATGACATGCTCGATCTGGGAGGGGATGTGTTAATTTTTTTTTTCAATTTCGAATACACATTTAGTTTGGCTGAGGCATCAATTCAGTGGCATCCGATTCAGCAGGCCAACGTGTATAAGAGGTAATACAGCTGTTCCTCTTCTTATGCTTTGCATTGTGCGATGTATTGGGGGCAAGGAGGGTGTATTATTGCAGATTCGTAATGTGTGTTTGTATTATTGTATCTCCGTCAATTGCTCAAGCTTTTTATAATGTCACGGTGCTTGTATTCTGCCATCATGTAACTGCAGTATAGGTTCTTGTGATTGTACTTAGGCTGCAGTGCTCATTGACGTATGGTTTCTTGCATCCCTGAGCTGGACTTCGATTTTTACAGTGTCCTAAAAAATTATCCATAATATAGTTGCAGAGTATGAATTGTAATGCCAAATATAGTTCTGAAACAGCTAAATGAGTGCACTGCCTCTACTATATATAGGGATTTAATTCAATGTCAATATAGTCTGAAATGACAAAATGTGGCTTTTGTAACTCACTGAGTGAGGGCAATGTGTGTTATCCTCTGTACTATTTTGCAGAGTGAGGACAATGTTGCTGCATATCATCATATACTGATTTGACTGATATATGAAGTTCAGGATATACTATCACCGTATCAGCCGATGATCAAGACAAGATACAACTGTAAGTATGGTAATCTCCGATGATCAAGACAAGATACAACTGTAAGTATGGTAATCTTCTTGTGTTTTGCAATAAGGTAGTTTCATTACACTATTTGGTCCATCATCTTGTGTTTTGCAATAAGCTAGTTTTATTACACTATTTGGTCCTTCATGTGTGGGTCATCAGTATGCAGGTGCACTTATTGTAGTAGCAATATCCAGAATCCAACTAGAAACTATAGTATGTGGCTGTAGACCAATATTTTCTTAAATGCTTTGATCATATATACAATATGCATGAAGATAAAGGCATGTGCTACGCTCATCCACAGAAACTTCCAGGTACTTCTACCTTCTTTCTGAAAGATTATGGGATTATTCAGGATTATAATGTTCTTAAGTAATTAGTGAAAATCTGCAGTGTACAGCTACTGTCAAATGCTCATCTTTGTTAATAATTTGTTGTCCTGTGGCACTCTTTTTTGTTGATCACACCCATAAATCTTTTTGACCAGTCAAATTTGTTTTTTATGTTAAATCAATTAACTTGCTTTGGGCTCTTGTGAACTGTTTAAGAAGCTGCACAACTTTCGATGTGCCCTTGCTACTATATCTTCACTGATTTGTTTTAATGTCTTCACTGATTTGTCGCATTTGTCTTGACAATGCTCTTTTTTTCCACCTGCCTGGATGTTTTTCCCTGTGTTAAAAATGTGGTGTTTCTGTCCAATGATGGCACTGTGATGAAACTGAATTTAATGGAATTTCAGTACAGGGAAGATCCAAAATAAATAAAAGTTACTTGCTTATTTTTTTCATTCATCCAGATTTGAACTGATTTTTTCCTCCCTCCGGCGATCACGCAAAGGAACTTCTTTGAAGCATTACCAGATTCAGACACGACATTTCTACCATGGGAACTTCTACAGGAGCAAGGTATGATCATTTCTTTTTTTCCTTTGTTTTTCTATTAAGATGTCAGATAATATATAACAAAATTCTGAGATTGCCAGGCTACTGATTTTTTAGGCCTGTCGGCATCTTTGAAAAGTCCATTCTTTTTAATTTTCTTTGGATCTTAATGTTGCCTGCACTTCAAATTTGATAGAATTTTTTTTTGATCTTAATGTGTGTGCAATGATTTATAGGTAAATAGATCTTGTCCATTCCCTTTTCTAATATATATGCAACAAGCAGGATGGTTCTGTACTTTCTTAGTAGAGGTTGCCTGTGGTTGCTTGCATCTTGTTGTTTTTTTTTTTCTCTCTAAAGAACTGATTCATGCTTTCATTTTTTTTAGGTCAATGATGTTCACGCATTCAGGATAGAGCGGCTTCAATGGATCCAGCAACATGGATATACAGCAGGCATGTGTGCTTGCCGGAGATGCGCAGAGCAGGATGAAGTTCAGGTGCATGGAGCTTTATCAGACATCGGTGAGTAAAAGAACATGGTATTGGTTTCGGAGTAACTTGACTTTCTTCACGAAAGGACTCAGTTTCTTTAATACAAATTTGTTATGGAAGCTTGAGCTTTTCATACACATAAAGGTCTGAGTGTGAAATAGAACCCATAATGTACATTTTCCCTGCTTTCTTATTTCTGGTTTCATGCCAGAAGATCTGAACTAAACCCGTATAATGTATTTTTGTTAGGGATATGGATGAATGGATCCGTGTTGAATGCACGAATCCCCTTGCTGCTAGCTGACAACCCTATCATATGCTCGGATGGTTTTTTTTGTCTTTTTCTCCCTTGGTAACCTTTGGAATTTGAACAGATGTAAATATAATATCACTTCCGTTACTAGAGATTTTTTGAATTGTTGATTTTGTGGTAAGACTAATATTTGAAAGCAAACCGTTACCAGACATTGTGTGAATTATTTATTTTGTAAGACTAATATTTGAAAGCAAATTAAACGTCCTGCTACTATGTGTAATTGCAAGAAGCAAATCATATTCTTCATTACTTAATGTACGTAGAACTACACACAATTGTTTTCGAGTGCATCTCTTAAATAAAACCGTGGCAATACATGGACGCTATACTAGTTTAGATTAAGTAATTTATAGTTAGTAAGTACTGATAATATCTCGTGGCATTTGGGGATTATTTTGCTGGTGGATTTCTTATTACATACTCTTGGTGATTGCCACCTAGCCGGCTTGAATCTTGGAGGCGGCGTGGCAAGAGTTGGTGATTACTCGTGGCCACCTCCTGGTGATTTATAATGGGTTTTGTGCCTTCCTGGCAAGAGATTTGTGAAGGGTAGCTCTATTAAATTGATCATGTCATTGAGTTACCTCACTAGCGGTAGGTTTGTGACGCTCGTGGTAGGCTTGACTTGCCTTCTAGCACTAGTAGGTTCACTTGCTCGTAAGGAATCAAACGCCAATTAGACCGCCGAACCACATAGTGTTGGTCGATACAATAAGGACTAGTTTGTCGGCAAGCAAGTGAACCTCAAGGGAAAATATTGTGTCTCATTGTCTCTTGGATTTATCCCAATGATCGATTAGCTAGCATTCATTGCAATTGATATTCATCGCTTGCCATGTTTGGTATAATTCTCTCTACACACTTGTAGTGACATAGAAATTGTGTGTCATAGACACTATAACTGACTAGAATTGTTGGTTAGGTGGCTTGCAACACAAACACTAGAGCTAGTAAAAATTACATCACGCCATTTTTCATATTAATCCTTTTGCTCTAGTGCTTTATAGTTTTTTTTAAATAGGCTATTCATCCTCTCTAGCCAATTAGAATCTTTGACTTGTTTGTCGTGTGCTACCATCGATTCTATCTACACAATTACGTTGTCGTAGTGTTGCATGCCGGAACAAATTCTTCCGACAATTGAGGAAGGACATTTTCTCATATGGTTTGCCCTTGATTCTAAACAATGTTGTTTCCAGGGGGCCTTTGGAACGCAGAAGCTGAATCCCACTTCTCCACATTGAAAACTACGGGAGGGAGAGATCTCATCCTCATTTTAGTAAAGTATAATCTCTATCCTCAACTGTTTTGGAGTCAGAGAATCTCATTTGAAACTTTTTTTTCACCCACAACCTTCTTAGCATACCACCTCCGAGCTTGTTCAAGATTAGTAGGGCTGTAAACACCACTGCCGATGAGCTTGCCCGGCGGTCATTTTCTGTTCAAGTAGACTCTATTCAGCCTCTAGAGGCCTCCTGCACCTATGGTGCTCATAGTTCCCACTGCCAATTGTTTCAGGCACTGAACTCGGTTACCCTACCATTTGTAAGGGTGCTCACAGCCTGGTGCTGTTAATAAATTTCTGTTCATTGTCCAAAAAAAAAAACCCTTCTTAGCATGCCACCTCCAAGTAGATTATACCTCAGCATTTTGCGGGTCGGGCTAGGTTCGGGCCGGGACGAAAAAATTTTGAACTTTTCGAGCTTTCAATATCCTGCCCACTGGCCTTCTCGGGCCTCATTTTTAGGCTAGGCTCGGGCCTGGTCCGGGCTTGGCGGGCCGCCGCATGTTTTGTAGTGCAAAATAGATAAAAATCACATTTCGGGCGGGGAATTTTTTTCGGGTCGGGAATTTTTTTCGGGTTGCGAAATCCATGTCTAGGCCCTGTCCAGTAAGGTTCGTGGACAGGCCAAAACCCGTCGGGCTCAGGCCGGGCTCGCGTGCCGGGCCAGGCCAAATTTGCTTAGGTATACAGTAGATGCGGGACATGCTTTGATTTTAAACTCATTCTCAGCTTCTTTAGAAGAGGCAACCCCCTCAGTGATGGTAACCAGAGTAGTATTTGACAATGTCTTTGAAGCCCTCATCATTTGAAGAGCTCTCTATGAAATGAAAACCTTGCCCATAAGTAGAAAAGCCAAAGAAAGGGGAAATGGAATCCCAAGGCATCTTTTCATAACGCAGCCTGGCAAAAGATATACCACCTCTCACACTTCAGGGTCACACTTAAGGAACCGTTACACTGGAGGTTTTCTCAAAGATACCACTAATATAAATTGATTACATATACTAGTGGACAAAAATTAATCTAGGAGAGGCCCACCATGCAGCTAGCTGGTGGTGCGAAATAAGCGCGCATGCGGTAACATGTTTGTGTACAAATAGATAGATCCTGGGAAAAAAAGAAGGGTTGGTAGCGAAGCGACGAATGGATTCTCGGCGCTTGTTGGTCCTCCCGTCCGCGTAAATTTTCATCAAGTGGTGTGTTGGGGTGGCGTGCGCGTAAATTTTCATCAAGTAGGGGGTGGGGGGGGGGGGGGGGTGGGGTGGGTGGGGTGGGGTTTATAGTATACGGAGCTGGTTCTCGGTCGCTGGAGTAGCTTAGATCTATCGAGCATTTTAATAATTTAATAATTTTGAAACAGATCTTTTTCTACGCCCTATCAGGCTGGGTGACAGTATTCCACATGCTTTCACGTGTATAAGTGGCTAAATGCGTGGGGTTTGACGATGCACGTGGAGGTGGTCCTCCGACTGGACCATCACTATTCAAGAATAATGGTACTACTAGTACTATCTACTCCATCCGATCCAAATATTCCATAATATTTTAACTTTTCTATATACAATTGTTATAGGGGTGTTTGGAACTGCTTTGCTCTAGTTTTTCAGCTTCATTCCATCAACTTTACTGTAGAGAATTTATCAAGCAGATGATATTATTTGGCACACAGCCTGACTCTAACTCTAGGAAATGGGTTGTTTCCATATTGTTATATTGACGTTTGTTGTCTGAGTGTCTCTAAGAGCATCTACAAGAGTTTGATAAATTTTACTTGATAAATCTTGTATTTTACCAACTCTTAAAAGAATATGCCAAGTAAAAATAGAGCTCATCTCCAAGAGTTTCCTATTGTTGACTTGTCAAAACCAAAAAAGAAGGCCACATGCAAATTTGTTGAGAGGAGTGCAGTTGCATGCACGACAACTCGCGCGATGCCAAGGCGTTTGCGCTTGCGTATACTTGCGCGTGGTGGAGGGGATATTTGCCAAGTTTCTAAATTTGCCAAGTTGGATGCCAAACTGTTGGATTGTAGTTTTTCATGTTTTGCCAAAAATAAATGGATGTCAAGTAGAGATAACAAACTATTGGAGATGCTCTAACGTGGTTCCTCACAACACCAAAACAAGACACGTTACAACCTAGCATGGATGGCAACCATGAGATCGCCGGGCCAAGCTAAACAAAAACTATCCTTTGATTTCTCACTTTAATTTGACTACACAGATCTGCTGGCCAGGCAACAGAGACTATATTTCCACTTTGACGATTTGGTTTTGTCACGGAATAGGCCGAATTCGTCGTAATTTCAGTTCTATGACAAATTTATGATGAAAACCTCTTTGTCAAAAGTCACGTTACATTTGTACTTCTATGTTGAAATTAAAAACACGTCATAGAATTGGTCATATCTATGATGAAAAATTGGCCATTATAGAAGTGTTTACACATGCATGGGAGCGGGCTGCCACACTGGTAGGTGCTTTCGTTGGAAATGCTTTCACATGTAGATTCTATAGCTTATACCATTGGAGATGTCGGGTCACATGTTAGCTTATTATTGGACAACATGGCCGACCCTATCTTGTTCTTGCACGTGTCTGGTTATAACTGGACCATGTGCCGGGGCCCTGTTGATCCACTTGTCATATTTTTATTTGCACACATGTCATTATGGTTGAGCACATGTTACTTCTTCATTGGACCAAGTGTCATGTTTTTATTGGCCCACGTGGCGTGATTGCAATATCCCACATGTCTTTTCTTACTCAACCACGTGTCACAATGATGTGCATCCGCTGTCAGTGGCCCAAGTGTAGCGCGCCCTAAACTACCCACATGTCTTTTTTATTCGACAATATGACACGATGAATTTACCACGTCTTGGATTTCTATTTTCCCATGTGTCGTGTCGTGGATCTTACACATGTATTTTACTGGTTTATCCATGTCTTAGATTTTTAATGATGTGGCATGTGCCAAATCTACCATGTAGGCATGTGCCGCACCAGGAGCAGAGTAGAGATGCAGGTGCATCATGGCTTACAGGCCATGTAGGCGAAGGACTACCAGACTGTCGATGTCTAGGAACTGGGGGGTAAAGACAGAGCGACTAGTAATGTTTCTATGCATCTTGGGCTACGTTGGTATGCAAGGCAGACATGAGGATTTGTACGTACTGGTTCAGGCAAAATCCCTACGTCCAGCCCAAGTGGGCACTCCTGTTGCTTTGCATCGGTATCTTGTAGTAGGGGTGTACAAGATGGTCAATAGAGAGGGAGGAGATCGAGTCCCAAGTCTCTGAGAGATAAGGGAAGAGTGTGAAGTGTGAAGCATGTGTGTGCTTGAGCATCTGCGCCTCAGTGGACCGGCGTCAAGGCTTGTGGGAGAAGGGTCCCTACCTCTCCTTTTATAGAAGCCAAGGGGGCTAGGGTTACAATCTTAGGCAAGAAGAAAAAGAGAAAAGAAGACAGAGAAGAAAGAGAAAAAATAACAAAGGGAGGAGTGGGTCCTTGTTCGTCCTTGTTTTCCTTCCTCTCTGGGTGGGCGGTGTCAGTGTACCCCTATATCTATGTTGGTGATTGCTTTTAGGTTCTTTCTCATGTTTCATTGATGGATAAAAATTGCACGTATCTAGTGTCAACAATGCCCCTATGCTTACCCCTTGTTCGTCCCTGAGTAAAGATAAACTCAGTAATGGATCAAGAGTCGCTACAATGCTTTCATGCCTCAAAAGTACACCTACATTCAAACAAGAACTCTCCTCTAGATTAGAGTGAACTATATTCTGACTTTCAAACTCATCCATATTACCTTCCACCGTGGGGCTTGCAGCCATGACTTGGGTCTTGAGCAATTAAAAGACAGAACGGTCAAGTCAAGCACTATGTTTCTAGCTCTTTGATCAACCTTCACTCCAGAGTTTTGTAGATTTTCAAATAAAACTCGAAGATTCCTTTGTATGACCCTCTCAAGACTCTTATATGTAGTATTTGTGGATCCTTACCAAGGCATTGATGATGTATGCCTTCTCTCTTCTCTCAAGATATGTCGTATTTTTTTGCATTAGGTATAGTAGCATTGTGCCTTCTCTCTCTCTCTCGCCCTATAACTAATAGGATTATGTGGAACTCATATGTGGGGAGACAACTCATACATACATGCAAACATATATTGCACAATCAAACCATGTATCCAAAGAAATGAGTCATACAGTCAGATCAAGATGTGCATGTGTGTGGACATATATATGTGGTTTATAGTGGATAAATGGTAGTAATGGTAGGTGCATATGAAGGGGGAGTATGATGGTGATGGTAAAACCTATTTCTACTTTTGCTCCTTGAAGAAAACACATACCTCTCTTTTGAACTTGAAGACTTCAAGGAGAACTTGGGTTGCTCTTAATCTCTCTTTTTCTTCTATTTTTCTCTCATTGGGACATTTTTCCTCTTTTTATTTCCTCTCAGTTTTTTAGAGAGCACCCAAGCCTCTTTTAGGATAAATTTATGGATAACTACCAAGTTTACCTCCCTAATGAGGGTTCGATGATTTGAGTCCTCTGAATAGGAGTTCTTATTATGTTCACTCCTTAGGTGCATCATATGATCCCGAAGGTAGAGAGCTTGATAATTGCACCTCTTGATATGATGATTATGAGGATAGTGTCACCTATGTTCTTTGTTCATCTAGCAGTTTGAGGTGAAGCTTTAATTATGGAAGCTGGCAACATCTTGCTGAATGTGCATGGATGTTTGTAGGCTTGGAACTTCCACATGTATAATTCAAGGAATCTAGCTTCCCTACACTTTGCTTGAAGTGTGTCATGCTTCCAAAGACAACATGAAGATCAAGTGCACCTGTTGGTGGAAAACACCAATAGAACCATAATATTATTTATTCTTCTCTAACCTTAGGCACATTGAACATGATGAGATTGACGTGCATTGTTCATTCTTATAACATAGTTGGCAAGATCGGAAGGGGCATGAATGTTGCCTTCAAACATTTTTAGCAAGAAGAGTGGAATTGCTTAAGCTATGGAAATATTGTCAAAGTGTGTCAAACTTGTCATGATTAAGAGACTATCATTTTCCAAAGATCAGATAGGCAAGATTGTAGCTCATTTGATTATGACTATGAAATCAAGAGAGTGGTTATATGAACAAAGTTAAGAAACATGACATGTTAAGTTAGCCAGGTTGAAACAAGCTAGTTGTGACTCAAACATGGTTGTTCCTTTCTTTATGTGTATACCAGAGTCAAGGTAGGTCTTTGTTAAATAGTGACCACTTATCTTAAGATATTTACCTTTATCATTGGAGCATGATGAAACCATGTGATGTATATGCTTCTGATGGTTCCTTCCCTCTTATTGGAGCTTGGCTTGCTTGGCTAACCTTCCATCTTGAATTGTTCATGAGCATCTTATCTCATAGATTGTAAACCTTCCTTCTCATTTTTTCTTTCATTTGAATTATGTCCAGACCTTTTGCTCCACTCATTGTTTCTTCTTTGCTGAGGATTAGTGGACAATACATGCTTGAAGTAATGTACAAATTATAATATCAGGGTAGTGTTGTCACAGAGCTAAAGGTCACTTTCTATACTATAGAAAAGTTGGTTTGAATAATTTAATTAGCATAGAATATTTATTCACCATTACTTCTTCTCTAGAGAATTAATTTTAAATATTGATCTTAAGCCTGATTTGTAGAAACATTCAAACTTATAGAGAGAAAGTAATTGTGAGTGGAGGGATTGCAAACCAATGCGCCAAAGCGACGAGATCTTGAGAGGAGGAAGAGCATTGTTGGATCATCTTTTAGAGGAGTCATCGACCTTCCTCCCCCAAGCTTGAACTTTGTTGTCACTTGATACTTAAAGTTAAGTGTGAATGTTGCAGCATCCCTCAAAGTGTCTTGTAACTCCCATGTCCTTAGACATTGTTCATCCTTTGCTCTTAAACCTTAACATGCAATGGTTAGTAACCAACAATACTCGAAGTGAACTTGTCCTAGGAACATTTTTTTCTCTTCTATTTTTTTAATTTATTATTTGTTTACTTGGCATGGAGAGGAGAGGCAGAGGAAGGCCAAAGTTGACATGGGAGGAGGCAATAAAAAGAGATTTGAAAGAATGGGATATACCTAGAGATCTGTGTCTGAATAGGAGTGCTTGGAAATTGGCTATCGACGTGTCTGAACCGTGACCGAGGGTGGTTTGTTGGGTCTCAAATCTAGCCTACCCCAACTTGCTTGGGACTGACAGGCTTGGTTGTCGTTGTTGTATTTGTTTACTTGGCATGAGCCTTCATGTGCTCACATTTTTTTATTTTTTCATAACTTAAGACAAATGTTATACATTAAATATAAGATCAATACCAAATTACATGATGGTGAAGGCTCATGATTTTAGGTCTATTGAGCAAGATCTCTCCTTTGCATTATGCTTTTCTTAGGACTATCTGATCTAGGATATGATGATGCGGATAGTTGCATGCTCTTATTTCATCAACTATTCTTGATATTCGTTGGGTCTTGGTTGATGAATTGATGTTCATTGGAGATGCAAACTCGAGTTCCTCCTTGATGGTCTTTGTCTTCTAGCGGCATGGCGAAGAGTTGTTCTGTTAACGATACTTCATTCATCTTGATGATCAAGGAACAAACTTTATCCATAATTGTATGAAGGATTCATCTTCAATGACTTAAGGGCATCATCTTGCAATTGTAATGGCATCATCATCCTTGTCCTAATACTGAGATGCAAGATGGTGTCTTCGAAGATGATGAGAGCAGGCCTCAGATGGCTAATCTGAGGTGAGTTGCGCCTTCCTTCTCATCGGCGTCCTAGCTTGAGTTTTGGGAAGGCTCAATGCTAGGTTGTCTTTAACACTATTTATGACTTGTTGCTTTGTTCATCCACTTCCTTTGAGTGAGTGTTGTTATTGTAGATCCTTCATGTGGCATTCTTCCATCAATGAAGTGGTGGTTTGGTAGGTTCATGCCAAACCATGAATTGGCACAACTTATATTCTTTCGTTCCTACAAAATGTTAGTGGACATATACCCGAAGGATCGCAACAATTTTCAAAAATTGGATTGTGGTCCACGATGTACATGAATTTCATTTATGCTAATGAAAAGGTGGATTTTGAGTTATTCTAGCATATTTTATCAAACCAATTTTTTATTTGTTTTCTGCATTCCAGCATGGTTCAAGGCAATGGTAACTTGTCGCAACTGACAGACTAAGTGAATTTTGATACTTACAGTTCTTCCATGGATAATGAATGAGCCATGTCTTTTGCTTGAAGTTGTTAGAGTTCATCATATGCCTTGCTTCATCTCCGATGTGAGTTCCTCCCTTGACTTATCCGAATTAGATTTGATAGTTTTTTTGTAGGGGTTAGTCTAACAAAATAACCAGTGTCTACACAAGCAATTCTTAGTTCAGTGACCAAATTAGACACCATGTCTAATTTAATTAAGGAAGGCATTTTAACCTAAACACCCTGCCTAGTTTAAAAGCCTTTGGAACCACCATCGATAAGCACAACCAAACCAATTCATACTATGGCAGACAAAGGTAGAATAAAAGCACTATAGAGGTTTACTCAAATAGAGATGAAAGAGCATGATCATGGTGAGGATTTTTTATTTTTAGATGCAAATGACATGCATGCATACAAGGGACTAAACATTCAGTGAGTTTTATATGAGAAAACATAAACTAAAAGGAGTGGATGCATGAATTCTTGAAAGAAGTAAACATGTAGTCAGATACAAGAAATTAAAAGATAACTACTCATCAATTTTAATGTCCATGAGTAAGACTATCTCACCTTACTTGGCCACACTTACCATAACTCACAAGATGGAATTTGTGAATAGTGCAGTGTTTATGTTCGCCACTTGAGATGTGAGTTGAATTCTTGAGATGACTACCTTTTTCTCCAATCCTAGGTTCTTCAATGTCTCTCTTTTTTTCTTATGGAAGCTTGCCAGAAGGTCAAGACGACATCGACTATCCTATCTATTCCACAACTCAACAGAACAGGGAGTAATCCTACTAAAGCTAGTGGTATGATGATCATCTAAATCTTTAGGCCAATTGTTTTCCTGGCAATGGCGCCAAAAATGCTTCCTGATATTTATTAAGTGCAAAATAATATGAAGGATTTTGTAAGCACATAGAATATACCATTGTAGCATTTTACTGAGAGTATCCAGATATTGTTGTTTATATTTTACCATAGGAAAACAATGGAGTAAAGACTTACTAGATAGCAAAGGAATGTCTGCGAGCCAACATACCAGCACTGCTAGAGCAAGGGCGGTAAAGGTAATGATAGGAGTTATGCAAAATGACACATAGGGGATAGATCATCAAAGATAAACTAGTTAACTAGGGAGGTTTTTGATATTTGTTACGCATACAGAAGAATCAAAGAGAAATAATCCTCAAGCACATAGATATCGATGAGCATTTCACCGGGGATATATTTCTAGAGTATTGTATTTGTTTATCCATAAGGAGAAAGCATGCAATGACTAACCTAAGTCTATGCTTAACCCCTGAGATACAAACAAGGTAATGTGATATAAGGGATATAGAGAAGACTGCTATGGCACCCTAGTTCCAACCTATGGCAAGCTATGCGACTACTGCTCTAATGGGGACGTACCGAAGGAAAAGAGACACCACAGAGGATGCTTAACCCTGGCACACCAGATCCTACCAATCCTTCTAACGGGATGTGGGGTACAAAGGAAGCAACAAGATTGTCACGTCCCGCGCTACTACCCTGAATTCGGCCAGATAGGGGCATTTATGAGTATCCTAGCCCAAGCACCACACTTATGCTACAGATGATTACTCTACCCTCAATCAGAAGAGAATAAAGTAAACTCATAAACCATAGAACAATAATAACATTGTACTTACTAGTATTAGAAGTTGAATTACCGAAGAATCCTAGAACCAAGCTCCGGGTTAGGGAGACTTGATCCCGCAGGTACAAGCTGGAGAGGAGACACTGACATGCTAGGCTTCCTCCAACTCTCCCTCCACTCTATCTCTCTCAATCTAGAAGAAGAACTCTAATCTCACATGGAGACTACAATGCTAATCTCTCTTGAATGCTAGGCTCTGGAGAGGAGATCCATTCAAGGGACCCCTCTCAGTTGATTTTGATTGGAAATAATGAATTAGGGTTTCTAAAGATTGCTCCTCCAGGGTCCAGGGCCTTGCTTATATAGCCCTCTAGGATGCATGATAGCCCTTGGATCAAACTGACTTTAATCAACGAAGAATATTGATCCGCAAAGGCTGTGGAGGGGCGATCCGTGAGACTCAACCTAATTGGTCCATGTAGGGGGTGGGCACCCAATAAGGTTGGGCAGGTGCCCACGTAGGTGGGTGGGCGCCCAAGAAGGTAGGATGGGCGCCCTGCTAGCATGGCAGATTGGCCCCCCGTTCATTCCGATGCCTTCTCATGTCTTCTAGAGTCTTCCTTCATGTGTGTGGGTCTTTTTTCTCTATGTAAACATGACATGCGGGTCTTCCTTGGCTCTTTTAGCTGACACCCTACAGAAATAGACATTCACCAAAACTCATGGAATTCTATCAGTAAACCCCCTATATCTATGTGGTATTTTCTTTTAGGTCCTTTTCTATGTTTCGTTGACGGTTAAAAATGACACTTATCTACCGTCAACAATTCCCCCAAGCTTACCTTTTACTCGTCCCTGAGCAAAGATAAACTCAGCGATACATCAGGAGTTGCTACAATGCTTTCACGCCTCAAAAGTACACATGCGTTCAAACAAGAACTCACCTTTGGATTAGAGTGAACTATTCTGACTTTCAAACTTACCATATTACCTTTCACCATGGGGCTTTTAGCCATCACTTGGGTCTTGAGTAGTTGGAAGACAGAACAGTCAAGTCAAGCACTATGTCTCAAGTTCTTTGATCTACCTTCTTTCTGGAGTTTTTGCAAATTTTCAAATAAAACTCAGAGATTCCTTTGTATGACCCTCTCAAGTCTCTCATTTGTGGTATTTGTGGACCTCACTAAGGCATTGATGGTGTATGCCTTCTTTCCTCTCAAGATATGTGGTATTTTAAGTATTAGGCATAGGAACATTATGGCTTCTCTCACTCACCCTGTGACAGAACCGACCAATTTATTAGAGCACAAGCACATAATTCGCCATTAATTCAGCAGATCATATGATTGAGACCTAATAAACCCGGTAGTCCGTGAAATCTCGAAGGATTTCAAACTTTTCCGGCACGACCAAGATCGTAATAGTTTAGCGATTCCATTCACAAGTACACAGTTCGCACATAGTTTAAAACATCATCGGAGTACGAAATAGAGTTATTACAAACCAAGTTCAAATTCAAATAAAAGCGGAAGCGATTTAAGTTCAAATACCACACACACACACATTTGAAATACAGTGCCAGGTCCTTGGTCCACATCCAGCAAAAGCATCAAGTCGAGAAGAGTGACCATGCCCAAGGTCTAGTCATCTCCCAAAGCGGGATAGAAACAGTTCTGACAATAACCATAAAGCATCTCACCATCTGCAAAAACATGGGAAATAAAACCCTAAGTACGAGGATGTACTCAGCTAGACTTACCCGTCATAAACTAAAATAAAAGACTCCAAGGAGTATGCAAGGCTGTATAAGTAGGATAGCTGACTCATTTAAAATGCGGAAAAGCTTGCATTGAGGAACAATTAATAAGAACCTTCTAGCAATGTATTTTAATCTGATTA
>CM041643.1:17640787-17804153 GCA_023333625.1 Bothriochloa decipiens
GACCGCGACGTCTGCGTCAGGATGCTGGCCGCCCCCATCAACCCCTCGGACGTCAACCGCGTCGAGGGCGTCTACCCCGTCAGGCCCCGGCTCCCCGCCGCCGTCGGGGGATACGAGGGCGTGGGACAGGTCCACGCCGTCGGCCCCGCCGTCACCGCCCCGCTCTCGCCCGGTGATTGGGTCATCCCGTCCCCGCTATCCTTCGGTCGGTAATTGTAATTGCCTTGTCTTGCTGCTTTGGGTTCGGGAGGGGATGATATCTTCGACTCAAATTTCAACAACTTGTACTGTTTTATGCTCTTCAGGGACATGGCAGACGCACATTGTCAAGCATGAGAGCGTCTGGCACAAGGTCCGCAGCGATGTACCCATGGAGTACGCTGCCACCATCACCGTCAACCCCTCGACCGCGCTCAGGATGCTCCAAGATTTTGTAAAACTCAATCCTGGTGCTCATTTTTCTTCTTTGGACCATGCTTTCAAGTAGTTCCTTCCTTCCATTGACATTTGGCACGTCCTAGAATCTGCATGCCTGTCATCTCGTGACCTCCAATCTCTACTGTCACCAGGTGATTCCATTGTCCAGAATGGCGCTACCAGCATTGTTGGCCAGTGTGTTATTCAACTTGCCAGAGTACATGGAATCCACACCGTCAACATTTTAAGGGACAGGTGCAGTACAAATTTCCTTCTCAAAGTTGGGTGGCACCAACAGGGATCAGAGATTCTGTTGGTGCCTTGCCTTTCTACATGATTCATGTGCCAATTCTCTCTTATGATTCACTTTCCTGTTTACCCATCTTCTCATCCCACTATTGTTCAATAGTAATCTGTACTAGCTGAATTGATGTAGGCCTGGGTCAGAGGAAGCAAAAAACAAACTCAAGCAACTTGGTGCAGATGAGGTTTTCACAGAATCTCAGCTAGACATGAAGAATGTCAAGAGCTTGCTGGTACTGCTCGACTACCTGCTTTTCTAAATTGCTGCTCATCCTAGACAGCTAGTATCTGTTACGTGTGGATGAAAATTTAAAATCTTTGTGTGAGAACTAAAAAGATTTGCCCACACAGGAAGGTGGTGACCTGATGTTCAAAAATGCAGTTTAGATTAGAAAACTAAACGCGCGTTGCCGTGCACATGGTTAGAGAGCTTGCCAGTTTGAGCCAATTTTGGTTTGTCATTCATCTCAGCTCAGAGGCAGTGTTGTAATTAGAAATGGTTGTCAGTAGAGGTGTGGGCAGGGATGAAGAGGCAGGGATCTAGTAGTGGGAGAGTTTTAGAAAAAGAGACAGGACAATTTTTTAAAAAGGTTAAATTCAGACAAACTTGAATAGGAGTTTTTGTCCTAAATATAAACACAGTTCTAAATTTTATATAACAAGATTTAGCCCAAGTGCCCAACATCCAGCATGGGACACTCTTAACTAACTTGGGTTTATCTGAAACGAAGTTCTTGATAACCTAGAAAAGTGAGCTTTAAAAAAAAGAGTTGTGGTTTTCAGAGAACTGGCTTATGTATGGTATCTCAATTGTCAACATCCAACAAATCTAACATTGAGAATTCTCATGTGAATTTGGGGTGAGCTAGATATTAGCTAATTTGCAACTAATGATGAACTATTTGTGATTTCATGTTTATTGCTTTTTCATGATTTGTCCTACCTATAATGTGATAAATAGAATATTTGTGAACAAAGATATTTGATACATAACTGCATTAATGAATTTACTAACATGTTTCTCCATAGTAGATAAACATAAAAAATTAGCATTGAGAATTCTCAAATGCAGGGTAGTTGCTGTATCTCTGTGTTTGTACTCTGTAGCTCCCAGTGGCATAGGAATTAAAGGTAGAATTGCAATTGCCATACTGCTAAATTCCTAAAGCTCTTCACAGATAAAAATGTTGATGTAACAAGATTTCAATGTACAGGTTAACTATATGTCTTAAGATAATCAAAATGTTAGGTGAAAGCATTAGAGAAATCAGTTGAAATTAGATGCATGATAAAGGAGACAATTGCCTTCCTACAATTTTTGATTCACATGCTACTTATCTTCAAAGAATTTTACCATAATTCAGACATCCAAGAAAGCAGTAACAGCGAAGTTACTGCATTATACGCTGTACTCTGCACTACCAAAATTCTGTATTAGGATTTAATGTTTTGTTTTCTGTGTCCTTAGGGTGCTTTGCCGGAGCCTGCATTAGGATTTAACTGTGTTGGAGGAAATGCTGCTTCTCTAATACTTCTGGCCGTCGCCGGAGTAGGGTCAGCGTCCTTGTCACCACTGTCGCACAATCGGTTCAGTGGTCAGTACGACCTCCGAAGCTCCGCCGTTTGACCTGGCGCCTTTTGTCTGTGTTTTGTCCGTCCAATGCTCTTGGCATCTTGCCATCAGGATTGTCGGAATGTAAAAAATTATTCTAACTTCCCTTAATGAGATTCGTGCAATGCACGTTATCGGAAAAAAAAAACTATCGTTGCTGCTATCTGTGTTAGAAGATTACAAGGTAGCGATGCCAGCCGAGTGGCTTTTGGCCTGATTAGCTCAGTCTCCTCTGTGATGGTGATTGTTGGGGAACATTTGGCGTTGAAGTCTTGCAGAACCTTTGGGAAGGGCCTGAACCTGGAGAAAGGTCTGGAGGCCACAGGCTTCAGAACAACCACCTTCTCATGAGGTTGCATCTTCCCTGACATGAAAACAGGGGACAATTTATAAATTTGTAATCATAGCAGTAGCTCATTTGCTTGTTTGTGGGGGAGAGAGAGAGAAAAATAAAACAAATGCATAAGGGATTTATGGAACATAAGAGAGTGGTAGATCAATACTTCATATAGAACTATTTTGTAGCGCAAATTGCAAGCTCCCATAATAATCAACCAAATCATAGTAATCAGAAGGGCATTCACATAGGCAACGAACTGAGCAAGTAAAGAGAGTAATGGAAGAACAGGAGGGTTCACATAGTTGGTCACCTTTGTCCTCCACTCTGTTGCAGCTGCATATACTGGTGGAAGCAATGCAATTGCAATAGCAACAAGATTGTTGAGCAGCGGAGACAGAGGGAGGGAGGTAGTTATAGGGCACACGCATGTAAGACTATTAGGTATGGGCACAAAGCAGGGGAGTAGGTATATTCCGATGGTAAGCATTTAGTGATGGATCAGACTCTGGGACCATCCTCCTGCTGTCCATCCTTATTTGAGATAAACTCTGACCAACACAATAAATTTATATGACCAAAGTATGTGGTGGAAAACTAAAAGTTTTAGAGCATATTGAGTATATTTGGGGGGTTAATAACGAAAAAATTTATTAATAACGTATGCAAAGCTACTTTACTTGCTCGAGGACAGTGAAAACCCAAGCTGAAAAAGAAAATCAAATTTCTTATATGCAGTGAACTAAAGTTCATAAGCAGACAGCAGCAAGATGTAGCTCATAGCCTCATTCATTCCCCCAAGCAACAGGTCCTTCCATTGATTCGTTGAGATTGACAAATCACACGTTAACAAATCTCGGTGTGATGGTAATGATAATGCGTTGTAAACATAAATAGCATGATGTATAGGACAACTGACCAAACTCAAAGACCATAAAAATTTTCATCCATTCTGGTTGTTCTAAGAATTATTGTCTGAATGTTTTATCCACCTTTCCTTGATACCCAATATAATGCATCAGAGGATCCATAAAGAGAGTTTTCCAGGAGAACAACAACTAGGTACATTGCCTCAAAAGCTTTCCCCTTTTTTAATATATATTCCTGGAACCATAAAAAAAATAAAAAGATGATTCTTGCTTCTCCAATATGATAATCATCAAGCAAGATATAAACCTCATATTTTAGATAACCTTCAAGGACATCTAAAAGCATTAAGCTCCTGCTCCCTTCTTCGCTTTTGTTAGAAAAGTCCATCAGTTTATTCTTCCAGAAAGCACTGGGCCAATTTACAAATGAATCAGGGAAACATTAGTAAATGTTGATTTCTGCAATGCACAAAATGTCAGGAACAGTCACCACTTACCAGGTTACACTGAAGAGTAAACTTTCTTATGATATTTGCATGCAAGTGCTGTTAATAACCTATCTGCAAGCAACAAAAACTTAGTACTAATGTAAAACCATTCCATGCTATGTGCAGCTTGCAAAACATGGCTAAACTTAGTAATAAAGATTATTTCATGTTTGCACAGCAACCTTAAGATTTAAGATATCTATGATGGGACTTCAAATAACATAAATGTTGACAACAAAATACATTCTGAAATGCATCATTGAACTAACACATGTGAAGAAGCATTCAAATCCAAAGACTCACGCGGAGAAAGGGAACTTGTACCTTTATATTTAATCCTAAACTGCTCGTTAACAAATATGTGTAACCTTTACCCTTTTGAAATATTTGAGAACAGTAATATAAAGGTTCTAGATGTCAGCATATTTGTAACTTCCTATCGCTTTGTAAATCCCCAAATCTATCTTTGTAAGCAAACAGTCGTTTGACCTGGGCTACAAGCCTTAAATCCCTTAAAACATAATGCTTTCCCCCAGGTGAACCTTAAAAAAAAAGATGTTAGTATATGAGAGAAATGAAGGTGCATATGCATAGCAGCATTGGAGACAAGCTTTTATTCCTTTTGTTTTGATGGGGGAATCAGAGATAAGGCTTAGTTTGAGTAACAAACAGATTTGAAACAAATGATTAGCCAGCACATTTAAAGGGCAAACCTGAAGGTGAAGCATGCAGTTGCTTAACTCAGTTATTGCAGCTACCTCATAGCAGGATTCCCACAAGGCCACAATTGTCATTCTGTACCACCCAATCCTCCTCTTCAATGAATTCAAACTTCAAAGACTAGTCATGCAGCCAGAAATATCACAACGAAGCTAGTCGAAGTATGTGGATTTGATGGACACAAAGACATATCTGCCTTCTGCATTGTAAGTGTTTCAGTTCAACAAAGAGCACTGGTTTGGATTATCCACCATCATGCAGCACTTTGCAGTTCAAATCTGACTGTCACGGATAAAAACCTGCAGTTTAAACTATGCCAGCCATGGTTCAAGAGCAGCTGAGATAAGAAAATAACAGAAAAGCTTAAACTACAATTGAACATAATGGATCTCAGGTAAAACAGGTTCAAGATTACATAGTCCAACACCAGCTGTTTCCTAGATGATATAGAAACTTGCATGTTTTGCAACATAATATCATATTGAGTGAACAAAGACCTTGATTAAGATCAAGAAGAGGCACCAGATTTGAGAGATCCCTACCAGCGACTAATCTACTGCCTATCATTCTAATGACCCTGGGTCAGTGTCGCCGTTGGATGTGGTGGAACCTGCCTTGGCCTTCTCTTGGATGAGAGTGTTGATTAGCTGCAGCAAGTCTGTCCTCATGGCCTTGACGCTGCGGGCGTCCACCTCCCTCCTCACCGCCTGGAACCAATCGTCCCCTTCCCGGTGATCCTTGCCATTGTTCTTCCACCAGGCACACACAGCCCTGGCAATGGCCATGACATAGACACCACAGTCATAGCCATTGGTCTGCATAGGGTTGGGCCCCTCTATGAGTGGAACGACAGTGCCCCTCTTGGAATCTCTGCCTGGCACTGACAGCAGAGGGAGGAGCGCGTCGGTGAGGCGAGCAGCGACGGGAAGGTTGGGCGCACCGGGCAGGCTGTCATGGTGGACGAAGCGGGGCGCGGAGGGACGGGCGTTGTCAAGGATGAGGAGGGTCCAGTGGGAACCGCCCTCGGCGACGGAGGCATCAGGGTTGTCATTGACAGGGAGCAGCATGAGGCGGCGAGAGGCGAGGCGGAGTGGGTCAGCGATTGCGGCGACAGTGGCCGAGTCAGGGAGGTTGGAAAGAAGGTAGGGGATGGACGGCGGGAGTAGGAGGATGTCGTCGTCCTGGAGGCCGGCGGAGAGGTGTGCGAAGTAGAAAGCGATGATGCGGTCATTGATGAAGCACGGCCCGCGAAGGATTGAGAGGTCGGAGCGGATGAGCACCATGTCACCGTGGCTCAGCACCCGCTCCTCTCCCTCCTTGCCCTTGGAACCAGAGCCCATCGCCATCGCCGTCGCCGCCACCGCTGCTTGCTGCTGTGCTGGCTGCTCGTGCCGGATGTAGAGGCTGCAGTAGCTTGCCTGTGCATTTGCAAATTAGTTCTTGAGAAAATATACAAATCGCTCTAAGGACCAACAAATGTCTTTTAAGTAATTGCCGAATAGCTGTGGGGCTTATAATGAAACGGACTTCCATCAACAGCCTGGTAGTGATGAGGAAACCAGCTTTGTGCTAATTTGCATTTTCATCAGCATTTCTGTTACTGAAAACTGACAACACAGATTTTACGTGAATGTAAACTCTGGTGTTACAGCTATATATGCCTCCCACCAATTCCCTTAATAATATTTTTTTTGAACTGTCAACGGGGGGGAATTTCCCCACCAGATTTTGTATTATCTTACTTTTGCTCAAGTCTCTTGGTTACATAGTCATGGAGGGAGGAGAATTCCCTTAATAATAATTCAAATAAGAACTATTTTTCATTGATTACCAAAGTTCCACCTCATACATGGTTACTCTTTTCTGCATAAATAAGTTTGTTTCAACGATAGAATCATTACCATAGTTCCTAAATGATATGTCTACCTTACCCACATTATCACACGCCTTCTGATTAATTACTTGCATGGGGCACACCGGCGCAGCTTACTTGGACATTAAGGAACATAGCTAAACTTAACTATAACGATATACATGGTAGATATGAGTCTGTTGTAGGAGAGATTTCTATTTTTATTTGGTGCCCTGGCATCCAGAAACCTAAGGTATGCCGTACTTGTACTGTGATGATGTACGCAAAGATGGTTATTTCTTTGGAAATCAGCAGAAAATGGTAATCTAGTGGAAACATATGGAATTGAAAATATTCGAGTAGTAGAAACTATACTACTACTACAGTTGAAATTGGAAACTGAAGTATTCAATTCGAGTAGCAGAGACTAGAGAGAAAGACCTCGAATTGGAGCTGGATCAACCTAGCAGACCGAATCTCCTGGATCCTAGCACTGAGACCCGACAGCCGGAACCCGGTGCTCGGAGCAAGGAGCCACGGAGACGGTGAGGGAGCCGGGGGTGTTGCCGGGCGGCACAAGGCAGCCGGAGCCGAGCCCGGGCCAGTTCGCTCCTCACGCCTAAACCCAGCCGCGACGGTAGCGCTGCCGCCGGATGCCTGCCTTGCTTCTTGCCCAACCTGCTGAGTCTCAATCCGATTGAGGCCCCGAGCGGACGAGCGAGTCAGCGCCCAGGCGAACGAGATAGAGGTTCGTTCGGCTGGTGTAGTGGTGTCGGTGTGCCGTTGGGTGCTTGGGACTTTATTCCTCGACCCAGGAATGGTTACCCGCGTATGGCGGAGGCGGCGCTCCTGGGCGAACGGAGGCAGCGGCGCGGCGCGGCGTACGAGCGGGGGGCGGCGGCCGTGGGACACGCCCGGCGTGGTGGGGAAGAGGCCTGAATGTGCAGAGGTAGAAGTGGTGCTGAGGCTGCCACATGGACCCCACTAGTCAGTGACTCATCTCATCATGTAAACCCCTGTGAAAATTAAACACGCAACTAGGTTGAACCCAACTCACTCAATTAAACATAAAATGGATTCACCTCATCTCAACAATCTGGGTGGCTAATCCCGGAACCAAACACACGCTAAATAAGTTGGACTTTTGTAGGTATCCATAAACCTGCAAAAAAAATTAGTCTATTTGCGAGTTTCTCATCTCAATGGAAAGCTTGGTGACATCGTTGGCTAGTGACGGGTGTTGAGCATCGTCATATCGAAGGTCGAAGGTGGACTATCTACCTAGCTTGGTTTACTAAATTCGCAATGATTGAGCTGAATAGCTGATGAGTGAGTCTCAAGGATGGTCGTGAGCCAAGGGATACGATGCGTGTAAAACGTGTGGTGTGGCACGCGCATGGCACAAACACACGGGTAGGTAAAATGTGTGGTGTGGCACGCGCGATTTCGCTTCAATTCTTATCATGTAGTGTTGTTGTATTTGCTATCTCATGCATAGCTTTCGATTCTTGTCGTAGTGTTGTTGTGTTATGATTGTTTATCATCGGTGATTGTACTTTCACTCAGCAATTCTTCCAATCTTTCAAATAATTAGTTGACATCATGAAAGCTATATTTAGCGTCAACCTTGTTAGCTCTGAGTTCAAACAGCTGTTGGAAGAAAACCTTCGATTTGCGGATAAAAAGGGTCTTTTATATGTATACCATTAAAAAAGTTGGTAATCTCGTGTATGTCCTTAGAAAGTTGGTTCTATCACGTGTATCCTGGGTCTCAAACTTTCTTTCCTCCGTGCCATTCCGCCTCCGGTCTGTTTGTTTTCAAACGTTTGGGAGACCTGACATGTGGGGCTAGCTACGGAAAATGACCTTGTTGCCCATGGGCTTAGATAGAAGGGTCCATACCCTTTTTCTTCTTTTAACTCTTTCTCTCTCTGCAGTCTGCACAGTAGGCCCATGCTGTAAGTGACCTAGCCCTGCCTTCCTCCTGGCTACGAGGGCTCGTCTCGCCACGCCCCGGCAAATGCCACCGCGGGAGCGCTCTGCCGCTGCGCCCGTTGCGAGCCCCGCCGCGCGCACTACGCCTCCGTACGCCGCGAGCCGCGTGGCCTAGGAGCCCCACTGCGGGCGCATGCCGTGAGCCCCGCGGCGTGCGCTGCCAGCCCTGCCGCGCACCGGGAGCCCCACCGTAGGAGCACTCCTTCTCATCCTCTGCCCGTCTTCCGCCTCCTAGAGCAAGGCCGGGCCGAGGCCCCACGGCCCAGGAGCATGAGCATGCCTCCCCGCCGCCTAGCTGGAGGATGGTGTGGCGGACGCGGCCGCAGGTGAGCGCCACGGCGGAAACGGTCACATGCGAGCAGCATGCTGGCGGACGCGGTCGGAGGCGAGCGGCATGGCGGCATCAGGCGGCACATTGACAATGGGTGCCCACACTGCGTCCCTGGACCCAATGCGGCCGCGCACCGCCTGCTTCTGTTGCGGCGGCGGCGAGGAGGGAGCGGCACAGGGTCAGCAGGGGCGAGGAGGGAGCGGACGCGGAGCTCGAGGAGCGAGGCGAGGCATTGAGTTGGACATTGAAGAAGACGGAGGATAGGGACGACCGGAGGTTGGGGATGAAGGGCCTGAAGTTTGGGGCCCACTCATCATTGACAGAGAAAGAAGGAGATGGTGGGACCTGGCTGCCATTGACTTAGAGGGCATTTAGGACTTTTTCCAATGCAGTTTGACACCGTTAAATAGAGAAATGGACAGAATGGCATGAGGGAAGAAAAAGTTATGAAGTTGGACACAGGTGATAGATTAAATTTTTTGAGTGGCTTACACGAGATTACCAACTTTTTTAATGGTATACTAGTAAAAGACCCTAAAAAGACACATGTCAGTTTGTGTGGATGTGCAGTCCGTCAGTTAGCCGTGATGGTTGAGCTGGATGCAAATGATGGAGTTGTGCAGAAACGAGACCACAAGACCAATCTGTTGGATCAGAGAAAAGTTAATGGGCAACTGACAGTGACAAATGCAGTGGTGGAGCTGAACTTGAGGATGAAGATGCTACTGTTGAAGGAGGTGAAAGTAGGTTTTGGTTTTATCATATCCTTCTTTCTTTGAACATGTCGAATAAATCTTGGTGGCAATAGCGCATGCATCAAAACTATATATTTATTGTACTAAATGAGACTCGATGTTTATAATTGTGCACATTAAAACATGAATGATATTATTCTAATGGTTCACGAGTGGTGAGAAGTTATGTAATATTCATCATTTGATTGGCTACAAACAAAATATCATGAAAACCATGCTTGAAGTATTGTATTTATTTAATAGTACAGCATATGTCCAAACTTGAGTTATCATAACCTTTTTAGGTACAAAAGGTTCAACTTCATATTGCTTCACATAACCATAACTGCCAGGATTTACAGCAAAACAATGAAATTTTATAAAAGGGCCAGTCTTGATGGTGTAGCATAACTATTCCTCCTAAATAACATACACAGGACCCAAGCCAACATGCTACAGCTTATTCAACCTTTCCCTTCCCGTTGGAGTCATCACTCACTTGAGAGGATGTTGGCTGGTTGATGCTAGCTTTGGCGTTAGCTAGGAAGGTGGGATCTGGCTGTGGCTCCTGGTGTGGAGTCTCCTTCATCGCCATGAATATGTAAAAGCCGATCACCAGATTAACTGATATGACAGCCAGGAACCCGCTGGCAAGTGTCTGAGCTGAGGATGACATCTGACTCACACCTGAAAAATAAGAAAAAAAAATTATCAGTACCAAATAAAATTCATGTACTCCGTCTGAACATAGTAGATGGAGTACACCATGCAGTGATGAGAACAAGAACAACAGCCGAACCTGGAAACACCTGGTAGTAGAACCCATACATGATCGCAACTGGGGCCATCCACATCACCAGGGATGTAACCACGAACTTTGTGATCACTCCCGACATCGCTTCTCCTGATTGGGACGCTGAAACCAACGTACAGATATCCACAGTTCAGCTAGAGCGAAAAAAAAGAAAGTAAATGGCTTTTAGCGCCACACACGCACACACAAAGCAAACAACTCAGTAAAGTGCATGGATGGATTGGAGCGTACATCTCAGCCAGAAAGAATTGGACTAGATCGTTCGTAGTAAAGAAGGGATCTCACAAAAGAGTCTAGATACGAGCATAAAATTCTATGACATGCAATCCATTTTTATTAAAAGAGTAAAGTAAAACCAACTAAACCTGAAGGATGCCCAATGTTTTTGTTTCAGAACAAGATCATTACATACAGTCGTCTAGTTTCTATTCATAGTGGCACTTAATCAAGATCCTTTACAAATTATATGTTTTTTCCTATAACCTTAATTCTCTTACTTAGCACCACCTTAACAGAATTTTATGCCAACTTAGACCTATGCCCATGCATCATTAAGAAAACGTTCCAAGTAAATCAGATATGCGTAAATAACAGCTCCATAGGCATTTGAGTTTGATAGTACAGCTGCATCCTACATAGTCACAACGCCACAACGGTCAACAAAATTATAGAAAATGACCATAAAGCTATACCAGTTTACAAACAATAAACATAATGCTCCATGGATTCAAAAGAATCTTAATGACTAAGTCATGTAAATTTGTTACTATTCTAAATTGCTAAGAAAAGTAGGTTTGGAGTTGTTCGATGAAACTCATAAATACCATGAATAAACTATCAAGGAATGGAACTAAACAATATATAAATATTTTACATACATGGTACACCCAATGAGGCCATGACCGTATGCATGACACAAAACATCTGGGTGGCTCACTCCAACACAACTCTGAATATTATTACTCTACCAGAAAAAAAGCATGGGAATGGTAGGAAATACTTGCAAAGAAAAGTCAGATTGACATATTTAGATTCATACTTGCAAGTCGAAATAGAAAAAATGAGAGCTAACACTTGGTCACACTATCCCATGATGTTTCCCTGATGCAAGGGCGTACCCAGTGCCGAAGGCTCCCGCACCGCGGGGTCTGGGGAAGGGAAAATAGCCAGCAGCCATCTCTGCACGAATGTGCAGAGGCTGGGGCTTGAACCCTGGACCTCTTGGTCACAAGCGGTAAAGCTCTACCGCTTGCACCAGGGCCGCCCTTCGTTTCCCTGATGCAAGGATATATGAAAAAAGTGAAGCTAAGGTGAGAGCTCAAGACTTTCAATTCTTCAAATCAAAACTAGACAAATCTGAAAAGAGGATCATTGTTTCATTCGCTTCAAAGGATACGAAAGATTCAGCACATGCTGCCCCATCGCTTATAACCGCCCCATCACTTACAAGAGTATGCTTAAATACCTTTTCAAAATATTCTGAATGTATTGAAGGTGGCATAGTTTGTTCCATTACTTTAGCTTGTAGGCCAAGGTGAGAAAACTTTTGAGAAATGCAGCACCGAAAGCTTGCGGTTATTATATGTCTACGCTGCAGTTTATATGTTATGGATACATTTATCCTTTCGATAATACCTTGTTTCTTTTGGGTAAATTAACTTCTGAGAATTCATTTGACGCTTATTTTACTGTAGGATCTACATCTTGACATATCTGGGAGATGCATGCCTGACTACATATTGCCAACTACCTTAGCTAAGGTTCCTAGCAAAACCTGTGTGAGTGTTCTATTCCCACTTCATCTGGAATCGATATTATTGCTAACAAGTACTTCCTCTATTCCAAATTATTGCTTTGACTTTTTTGGTACATCCATTTTGCTATGTATCTAGCCATATATTATATCTAGATACATAGCAAAATGAATGTACCAAAATAGTCAAAATGACTTATAATTTGGAACGGAGAGAGTAACATTTGGTACTTAGAATTTTGTATATAAGTGGCTAAACAAATGTGGAGACTATGCCAATTCTTTGTGTCTACAGAAGACTAATGGCCTAGAGGTTCAAATATGAAGTAGCGCATTTGCTAGTTGCTTGTAAGTATTGACAACTTCCCACTTTAGGAAATAGTTTCCTTTCTCAACCTTCAGTACCATAGTTATCCTAGTATGCTATTATTATGCAAGTATAAAAAGGCAACATGGAGCTGCATTTCTGGCTTGCTAATTGCTATACAAAATGTAGGAAACTTACCTCATCTTCCATCAAGACTACTCTTACTTCAAGATCTTACTCTGCAGCCACTAAGTTCTAGAATGAGGGTCACAAAGGGATAAAAAGTTTCCTCTTTGGTTGGTTTAAATGAGGCTAGAAAGGCATATGGCAGAACTGAACTATTTACCTATAACACTATTATATGTCTGTCAGCCAGCAACTGCTTTCGATTCTCAGTCACTATTCCCTATATCATGCAACATCATAGTCTACAACTATAGATGTAAAATCAGCCTAGGAGCTCCTAGATAGTTGTGACATGATCATGTTATGTTATGAGCGAGAAGATAGGTACACCAAATCGCTCATACACCTCAACCATGGTATCAGGTCGAATAATAACCCGTCTGGAGTTTAAATCGATCTGAACACATCAGCACCCATCCCCGAGGCCCCAACACCACCTAATAAACAAGCAAAGCATCAATTCCTCCAAACAACCCTAAAGACGGGTAAGATTGCAACCATATAATGCCACCGACCAGAGATCAATCAATCGCCATCAAAGCATCCACAAATCTAAGCTCAGAAACACTGAATTAATCAAGCGAGAGCAAGGAGGAGGAGGGGGACGAGGTCATCACCAGAACTGTAGTGGATCCGAAGCTTGGACTCACTGCCGCTGTGGGCCAGGTAGCGTGACCTGACCTGGAACTTGCCGCCGCCGTCGCCAGACCGTGAAATCGTCCGCAAGCAGCGCGACTTGTCGCCGCCTTAGCCCGGGCAGGACGACCTAGAACTTACCGACTCTGCTGCTGGACCGTGCGCTCGGTCAATAGGAACTCGCAGCAGGCAGCACACAACCCCGGGAAGTCCTGCAGCACCTCGAGGCGGACGAGGGAGGGGAGGCGGCGGCGCTGCGGAGGAAGCGGTGGTGGGCCCCGCCTGCGAAGTGCGGGAAGCTGGCGGGTGCGGTGGACGGGGAAGGAGATGCTGCTGCTCCGTCACGAATGGGCCAAAAGTTCCTTCTTGGGCTATAGCCCGCTCTTGATGGGATCCGCCGAATTTTTTTTTTTTACCGTCGCTCATCTAAGTACTGTTCATATACAGACATACCACCACACTCACGCGCGCACACACCCTTACACATATAGTATACAAATAAATTTATAACTATACCTAACACTGAAACGCAGTTAAGAGGTACTTGAAGATCCGCAGACTCCAAACATAACGGACACGTCATTTGACCATTGTGACACATCTACACGAGAGACAACGTAAATTATTTATAAAAGAACCTACTGTTCCAAAGTGAGACATCCAACGTCGAAGCCAGGCTTCGAACGCGGGTGGACAGGATACACACCGGCAATCCTTGCCACTGAGCTACCGCTCAGTTCTCGGGATCCGCCGTTGTCCACCTGCGGCTCCCAAACCAGCTGAAGAAAAAGGAAGAACGGACATTTGGCCTCCGAAAAACTTGGTTTTAGAATCAGTTTTTTTTCTAAAAAACTGGTAAACAGATTACTGAAATAAAAATCTCTTAGCAAACAGGCCAACTTGACAGTGTTAACTATGAGATAAAAAGACCATTTTACCCCTAAAAAATAAAAAACAAAAATTATTTATTTATTATATATTTAAGTGTATATATATACATATATTTCAGCATATAATCACATACATATTTCTAGCACAACCGCACATATATTCTCACATAACCAACATAACCACATGTATATATTTACAAATTTCAAACATATAGCCGCACATATATATTTCAAGCACATAACCATGCATATAATCACATATATATTTTTGAACTTACCAAATAAATAATTCTATAGAACATATCTAATTTTATATTTTTAATAAAAACTAGACATCTTAAGAAGGACAATAAAATTTGTTTACTAAAATTGGAGTTACCAAACTTCAGTTATGAATTTTCAAAGACGAGGGACAAAGTAATCTTTTCTTTTGTGCTACAGTGCCAACTAACATATTTGCCTCACACACAGAAAGCTTGATTCGTAAGAGATTTTTTTTGAGACGTGATTCCCAAATTAAAAAAAATCTAATTTCTAAGTGCAAGTTTCTCAGAGGCCAAATTGCTAATTCTCCTAAAGAGAAATATTGGCACCTCACTCGAGTCTAACTGTGCGGTGGAGCTTTGGTCCAGTGGTCCTGCTAGAGGCTGTATCGGGGGCGCCAAAATTGATTTGCCGCCAATTTGAAGCGAGGACAACGAAAACGAAAAATTGATTTGCCGCCAATTTGAAGTCACCCGCTCTTCCGACGCCCAAACCGGGAATTTTTGTTTTACCAACAGCCTGATTGTCGCAGCTAGTAATTTACGACAACACCCTCTTGGGTCCTGTCGCTCATCCAACAGCGCTGCGTGCACTGCCAACAAACCCCTCGTCGAGAAAAAAAAACCCAACCAAACCCTAGCCCATCGCCACGCGGCGCCGCCGGCGGGAACAGCGGCGGCGGCGGCGGCGCAGATGGAGGATGATGGTATCCTGGAGGTGCGGTGCGCGGGGTGCGGAGACACGCTGGAGGTGGAGCGCGGCCTGACGGAGTTCGCCTGCCCCAGCTGCGCCACGCCGCAGGCGCTACCGCCGGAGCTCATGCCTCCGCCGCCGCCGCGCTCGCGCCGCGCGCTTCCTCTCGGCCTCTCCGCCGTGCCCGCCCCAGCGCCCGCGCGGGTCCCGTGCGGTGGGTGCGGCGCCGTGCTGGCCGTGCCCCGGGGCACCCGCCGCCTCCTCGCGTGCCCGCTCTGCGGCGCCGACATTGACGTCGACGGCCGCGACCGCTTTGCTGCCTACAGCGGCGTTCAGGTCATTTCGCCGCCGGGAACTGTCGTGCTCGCGCCCATGTCCTCACGGCTGCCGGAGGTACGTTGCTTGAGCCCACCGCACTGCACCTTTCAAGGATTGGAGTGGATGCAAATGAGCAAATTCTGAAATGCATGTCAGCCTCATAATATTTCCCAACTACAGAATAGTAATCTTTGCTCTGATAGCAGCAAATGCGCACTAATTACAAGACTGCATTTCATATATTGGGATGGCTTTTGCCATTGAATAGATGACTTGGATGTGATTGCATCAATTTCATCCTTCATTCAATATGTTCTGTCTGTCTGTAAATCCCTACCTAATGTACTCAATGGTTCAGTTACTTTGGGTGTGGTAGCTAACCTTAGCATGATAGTTCCTAACGTTTCATCCACTTTGCTAGATAGATAGCAGCAAAAATCAGAAAATGCCGGTTTCATTCTCCACCTAGCCATGAATTTGTAGTTGCCGCTTCTTTAGGTGTGCCACAACATCTGTGCATAAGTGTTTCCTCTGTTGGAAAATTCAGCTATTAGGCCTTCAGGATGTCCCATAAAGAAATTATCTTTTTGCTTGTCTTCCCAAAATATTGGTTAAGTATGAACTAATGTTGATTTGAAGTAATTCAATTGGTTCTTTGTGCCACATGAATAGACTTACTACTAATAATGATTCGCACTTGTTAAATTTTTTAGCGCAATATCTCTTTGGGTGAAGTACAAATTATTGGAGGAGTATATACTACATAATCCTAGGGAATCTTCCTCCTTGTTCCCAATCCCATATCCATATGCACTAGTGTCAAATTCGCTTTATCAGTTAAAGAAAAAGCGTTTGCGGGGTGGTGGTGGTGGTGGGTAGGTGGTGGGGGGTCGAGGACAGGCCCAGGCATTTTGCTAAGGACTTCCCACGCAGGTCTAGAAAACTCCCGAACCCTTACCCCATCCATACACAACGGCACCATAGCCCATGTGAGAACAACCACGACCTTGGGTTGGACCTTAGACCTGTGCCTGAAATTCGCTCTGATGGGGAGTTGAACCCAGGATTGGGGAGTGCTAGTAGAGACACCTAACCAACTTACTAGAGGCTCATTCACAGAAGTTGTTTCTTGACCTTGAAATAGTTTTGTTCATTCTTTTGAGGCATCTCAATAAGTGGGATGTTGTATTTTTGTTACATCTATCTTGGCTAGTAACATTTGTTCTCTCCACTTGCATTGTTGTGGAGCATGTGCAGGAAGAGACCATAAGCCGGCCAATTTGTGTAGGACAAGTGCAAGTAGGAAGCCACAATATTCATAGAGGGGAGTCACCCATTAGGTTAGTCAATGAAACTGTTGAAGGTCGTGATTTTAGGAAGAAATCTAGGCCTTCAACTGTTCCCAGATTTGTTTCTGTAGACAATGTAACAATGGAACATTCTAGGGAGGAGGCACATGGAGAGAATGAAAGTGGCTCCATTAGAAGAATCGGAAACCAAAAGGCTAAATATGTCAATCCTGGTATTGCGGAACTGGACACAGTAGAGCCTGCAATTCAAACTGCTTGTGCTGAATCGGTGGAAGTACAGTCGTGTGGTAACACTACTGGATGGAATCTGTACAGGAGAAAGAACAGCAAAACTACTGCTGAGAATCAAAATGGGAAACAGGGGGATTTGAGTTATTCAAAAGAACATCTTTCACACAGTAAGCATGTGCAGCCACCATGGCAGCCACAAGGTAAGAGAGACATGGATCCTATCCAGCAGATAGCTTCTTCTCCCGATGAAGATCAATTTGATCCGTCAGATATTGACAGAATCATCACCAGGCTGTGCCCCAGTGCCTTGCCTGAGAATCAGGTATCACAGACAAACTCAGATGACTTAAACATTGATGCAACCTTGCCACCTGTCTCCACCAATCATTGTATATCTCAAAGTGACTGCCTCCCACACAGACAGCAACAAGCCGTGGCTACAGGTTCTCTTGCTAACCAGGGCTCCAGTTCAGTACAAGCGCATGAAATGCCTCAGGAATGTTTAAATGGCATAGTTCCTTTTGATAAAAGTAGCAAACAGAAGCAGAATCCACCGGCTGATATTCTGCACAGGCAATATGTAGAAGAATACCCCAGCCATGACAGTCAGTCAGAGGAGGCGCAAGTTGGGTCTAACCACAACAAATATTCGGGGCATTACAAGAACACAACAAAGGGGTCTAGGAATTTGTTAACCAAGGGGGATTATTTTGCAGAACAACACCTCACCATTACCAACCAGAGAGTGGACGCCGCTGCTTCTACACCTCTGCCGACTGCCACTCCCTTGCCTGTTGCAACTCCACCTTCTGTTGTCTCAAGTTCGTATCCAATCTGAACCTCAACTCTCTAGATATTTCTCTAACATCATTTTCTTTTACCTTACTGTTGTATTGTACTTTGGTCATATAGGACCACCAGTTCAGCAATCACCACCTCATTACACATCATTAGAAGCTCACCATTCCCAGGTATACATACTCCTCTCACATTATTTTTTTCACTAAAAGTATTCGTCACTGCCTTACTGAATCCAATGGCATCGGTGGAAATGCCTCATTATTATCAATGGAATTTCTATTAAAAAGAGGTTTCTACAATCTGCAAACATTCTTCATTTTTTTTGGTGACTACTTGAGCACGTGCAGGGTGCACAATCTGTTGGCATAGGATCCACAAACAGACCACCCAAAAAAAAGCGTGGGGTACGGGGCCCAACAAAACTCATCGAACCACGTAGGGAAGCATACAGGCCTGTGCTAACTCCAAATAACATTGAGTACGTCTTGTAAGTTGTTATATATTTATGCATATCACCAGATGCTGGGGATGACTTGTATTCTATAGTCTTACATGATATATTGTCTTTTTATATTCAGCGGCACCTGGGATGTAGAACCTCCTTGTTCCAAAGTGGCCTACACCATCTCTACGCTTCTCAAGCAGTGGCACCCAGGATCAACCTACTTGCCAGCTAATCAACTCGCAAATGAAGTGCACCACAAAGAATTGATTCTCCATTGGCACCAGTATCATGCAGATACAAGGGCTATTATTCTGGATGAATTCCTTGTAAGATTCATAAGTCAATAACATATTTCTAAATTCATCAGGTGTGACTGAACACCATGCTATTGTATTACTGCAGCAACGCTACAAATGGGGTCCTGGGCAAGAAGCAGAGTGTCTGAAGTTATTTGAACGCAAAGTAGTCAGACATTTCCATTCAATCCTGTCTGATGAGAAGCGAAAGGCTAGGAGCAAATTGATTGCATCAAGGAAATCTAAGGAAGCGCTGGATATTGCCAGGTTCAAAAAGACAAATTTGGCTGGGAAAGAGTTGAAGCAGCAGAACAAAAAAGCTGGGAGTGAGGATGATGACCCGTTGCAGTGGAAACCTTTCCCCCCTGAATGGATGCAACCAAAGTGGTGGGAATTGCTATGCGTGCACTGGGCTTCAGAAGAAGTCCTGCAAGTCTCGGCCCAGAAGAGGAAAAACAGATGCACAGGGAGTTCTGCCCACCACACGGCAGGCTCGCGGAGCATAGCCATGCACCGAAAACTAATGGTGAGACTGAAATTATTTCCTGATTCACACTATTAGTCACAGGTTTCATGATTCTTCTTGAACTAATGCAGATAATAGAAAATGGTGGGAAGCCAGTATCAGATATTGAAGTATTCAACATGACCCACAAACATGATGGTGGTAAGGGAGAATTTGTCAATGAGAAACCTAAGAAAACTGTGGTACGTACTTGATGGCATCCACCCAGGGGCGAAGCTAGCTCCGAAATTAGGGTGGTACACTGCTAAGGAGACTTACAAAATTTGATAGAAATATATGGTGAAAGTTTGTTTTGCTAGTGGAAATTTTTTTCTTAGGGTGGTGCATTGGCACCACGTAACCTCAACGTAGCTTCGCCCCTGCATCCACCTTGTAATTAATAATTTGATCTCCATGTTATCAACTACTCGAAGGGCGGCCCTGGTGCAAGCGGTAGAGCTTTACCGCCTGTGACCAAGAGGTCCAGGGTTTAAGCCCCAGCCTCTGCACATTTGTGCAGGGATGGCTGCTGGCTATTTTTCCTTCCCCAGACCTCGCAGTGCGGGAGCCTACAGCACTGGGTACGCCCTTCATGTTATCAACTACTCCCTCTGTCTGAAATTCGGAGTATTTTGTTTGTTTGAACAAGAATTTGTGACAATTTACTATACTAGTATTTCATTTACATGATACAATATCATAACCATAATTAAGTATTTTTTTCAATGTGAATCTAATGATGTCAACTTTGTATTTCAGAAATCATGTACAAATAAAGAATTTGTTGGTCAAAAGTTTGTCTTAATGAGTCAAAATGGTCCTAATCCAAATGGAGGAGTATCTTAGAAATTAATTTGATTTTGTTACCTAAACGATCATTTGTGTTTACACACCACTATATTTTCAGGAGCGCTTGAAACGTCATTTGGAGGCAGGTGATACTGAAGTAGATCTCAATCTTGTATGGGCACAGCAGGCGAAAGGGGGCTGGAAACGAGGGAGGTACTATAAACTCCACGGCATCATTGACAAAGCCCGAATCGGTGCCATGGCGAAATCCATCCCAGGTTGTGCAGATAAAGTAACAAATAAGGAGATGTTCACACAGGACCAGGTGCAAGAGATGATTAGTCAGGCAACACAGCAATTAAATGAAGCTTGGGAGAAGAGGTTTCAGTCCCTGGAGCAAAGGATGCCAGGCCCGGTGTCCTCAAATGCTCCTGAGGTGCGCACACATGAATGAGATCAAATTGATTCCTTATTTTTCCCTAAAAAACAATTTCTTATCCAAACGAAGCTTAAAATTTTCGTATTGGCATGTTAATCTGCAGCAAAATCCACTGCCTTGTGCCGCTCAACCAGTGGCTAAGGACCAGGCATCACACCAGGTAAATAACATTTTGGGGATGTACTCGGCTGCATTAGCTGGTACTGTTTGGTACAAATCACTGCTACATTACTCTCGTGCGTAAGAACAATTTATTTTACACTGGGGAAACCGTAACGCTGATGTAATTCACACGCGTGATGCTTTACAGGATGCCTCAGACTCTTCACATAGAGGATCATACCAATCCACAACAGACGACGACGAGGATGATGAAGACTATGTTGTTAACTAGGGACGTTTGAATGCTTCGTACTTACTGTTTTACTAAGCCCTTGTTTAGTTTTCTAAATTCATTCCTAAATTTTACTATGCAGAATTTCTATTTCCCGTCACATTAAAATGCCGGTACATGCATGGAGTACTAAATGTAGATAAAATCAAAAATTAATTGTACAATTTTGTTGTATTTTGTGAGACGAACATTTTAAGTCTAATTAATTAAAATTTGGATAATTTTTATCAAATACAAACAAAATGCTACAGTATTCAATAGTGCTAGTACAGTGATTTGGTAACTCCCGATTCGGAAAACTAAACAAGACCTAAAAAGAAAACAAGACCTAAAAAGATCTAGAAAGATAACTGGAGTTGGAACATTGATATTTCTGTTTCTGTGTGTAAAGATATATTTATTATGCATGGATCAGGGCTCTCGGGTCCACAACTGTGAAAAGTATCGACAGGCGGAGACCTGAAGTCGTTGCGCTGACCTGAGGTTGTTGGTCACCTCCCGTGGGTGTATATACGTGGCCTGTAGAGTTGCCACGTACTCCTGTTCTTAAATAAATATTGCTTCGCTTTCTGAGAAATAAATACCGTAATTTTTATAAATAATAAGTTTTATTTATTAATATTATAATTAATATTATTAAAAAGATATTTGAATTTAGTTTTTTAATAAATTTATTTAGAGATAAAAATATTATATGTATTTTTTATAAATCGAATCAAACTTGTGATACATATTTTACGACGACACTCGAAAAGGGACGGAGGGAGTATTTATTTTTCCTCGTCCAATGAGTCAAAAGTGTCGGCCATCACCTGCATTGCAGACTTGCATTGGCACGGACGCATCTTCTTCCATCCTCACTCCTACACGACATAGCACCGCCTTGCCGTTTCAATTCAGGCGGATAGTCGAGTCTCAGGCCCGCCAGGCGCCGGCTTCCGGGATTCGGCTGCACCACTCTGCTGTTTCTTTGGCGCCCCGGCCAGCGGCCGCAAGGTATCGTGCTGTAAACCTTGTACCTCCTTCGCACCTCAGCGTTTTTGACTGTACCATCGTTTGTTTACTAAGATTTTGACTGTACCATCGACTGTTTACACAGACAAGCTAAGATAGCGCCATTCAATTCAACGAGTACGAGCTCTGCACAGCTTTGTGTGTGACACAGAGAGGGTGAAGGCTCAGTCAATGTGGTAGAGAAAATGCCAGTGAGTGCTTCAGAATGTGTGACTGTACCATCGTTTGGTGATTTGGATCTCACTCCAATCGGCAATTTGTTTTAGATGAGGTATTTATATTGTCGGTTATCAGGACAAGGGGTACCCAAAACCTACGAAAAAGAGAAATAATCTCCGATCAATTAGTGTAAAACTCCAAGAAAGCTCACCAATAAATAAAGATGGAAACTCCTTGAGAAAGTCAAAGCCCAAACACTCAGACATCGGGTCATACTGAGCCGGCCCACGAACAGGACGGACCAAACCGTATGAGCCTCCTACTCGACGGAAGCCTCGAGTACGGAACTCAGCACAAGCGAACGACCCCCGTCGAGTGACGGAACTCAGCGCGGGGGGACGACCCCCCTGTTGAGCACCGCCTCCCCCTCGACTCACCTACTCCCAGTACCAGATCCAGAACATTTAATGCTTCCATCCACTCCTGCCTAACACCATAGCTACAGCGGCGTTATAATGGCCCAGTACAAGGGTCAAATCCTCCTTTTTATCGCCCATCCCTGGAGAAGCGGCGAATCGTGCTACCACTATTATGCCATGTCGAGCACTATGTCCCGTCAGGTACCCCCTCGAGACGCAGTTGTCAACATCCGTACCGTATTTTTCGAAGCTCAGTCTCATCCACAGGGCCTCGACCCCCCTCGGCGACCCCTCGATCCAGCTCCCGACGCCTCCGGGCAACACCCCAACAACTCTCGCACGTCCCTACAGGGATCAGCATGACAGCCACAGGGACGCAGGTCTTTCACCGACCATCACCGACATCACTGTGACGTGCCCAAAGGACGGAAGCCATGCCCGGCACACGTCTCCACAGTAACCGCGACATGATTAGCACCTTCCCCTCGACGTCATCTGCTACGTCAACAGGGACTACACCCATAGGGTTTTCTGTACACCTGAGCCTCCTCTTGGCCTATAAAAGGGGAGGCCAGGGACTAGTTCAAGGCATCGCACTCGCATTGGACAACATTCAAAGGAATCCAAGCACTCTAGCAGCAAGGCATAGGCGTAGCACTGCTAGACTTAGGCCTTGCTCTCCACCCCCGTTCATGCACGCTCGTTTGTATCCTCCTATACAAGCACTTCGGTGCAAGATAATGCAACTTCTCTCTCCCCGTTGGATGTAGGGTCTTCTCTTGTCCGAACCAGGATAAAAACCGTATGTTCTTCTTACATCACCATCTGGTTAGGGAGCACGCAACACAAATTTACTCTTGGTGCCAGGGCCCGGGGTCGAAATACCGACATATATGTTTAAAGTAATAACCATCTGTCAAGCATTCAGCTGCCTAGAAAAATTTGCCAGCTTTATCATCTGGAGACATTGATGATAAGTGGGCAGTTGTCCCATCTTCCACATGATATAGTCCATTTGCCTGCTTTGTCATATCTGGAGGTTTATCCATGCACAGCTTATCCTGATGGAATCAGCAATATGAAGTCTCTGCTTACTCTGGATTCCTTTGATCCATGCAAGCAGTCGGTGGATAATTTGAGGGCTCTCGGGGAACTGCTCAATCTAAGGGAGCTGAACATGTATATCACTGATCGGAGCTTCTACACAATGGAAGCACATATGGGAGCTCTGCTTTATTCCATCGAGAAGTTAATCAGTTGCAATTTGAGGTGTTTAAAACTATTTTCGCGTATGATGACATGGTAGGTCACTGTGATGTGTGGAACTCTTTATGCTTGTCTGGCTGTCATCTTGAGGAACTGAACTTACGATTCTGGTTTCCACGGTTACCTGCGTGGATTAGTCAGCTTAGCACGCTCATGATCTTGGAAATACACCTTGACGAGCTGGATATGGATGGCATTGCTGTTCTTGCAGGTTTACCTGTACTCGCCTCAGGGCTCTTACTTACTTTGCAGCACCTCAAGCCGGCTCCCCTTCCACTTTCAGGCTGGAGCAATGCCCATGATCAGGATCCTTTGCTTTCGATTGCATGTTCGAGAACTCAACCATGTCGCCAGACGTCGTGATGGTGGCGGAACAGAAGCCATTGAACTGAATCATGCATTGCTGTTGTTGAGAAAAGGCCGGCAGTATGCTTGGCTAGCTTCGCATGTTCAGGGCATCGAGCATCTCCCAAATCTAAAAAAGATTTTTCATCTGTCTGGGATACTCTAGATCTAGAGGCGAAGAGTCACAAGTACCAACTATAGAGGCTGCAATTAGGAGTTTCTTCGACGAGCATCATCCAGGAGGCCCCACTATTCATGTAACAAGTTATACTTATATGATGATTAAATTGCACTGCTGTATATCTATAATAGTACTGTAGAGCTTCTCTGGACATCAATACACTGAATTAGTTCAGTCTTTGTGGGATCCCATGATGGCATAGCATACTGCATTCGTGTTGACTCATTGATACTGTCTTGCTGGAAGTGTCTACTGGAGCTCTTACAAAATCGAGGACTTCCTCTCACTTTTTCATCCTCCATTTCAGCCTGTTAGAAATGGAAGATATTTCCCGCTTCTGTGTCTCTGCACATAGAGTTTACAATTTCAGTTATATTAACAGGCCCTAAATTTTCATCCACAGAAGCGAACAGCTCCATATCATACTTCATCTCGCTAAATGGGATCCCTGGAAAATTATTCTGCATGCACGTGGTCTAGTCTATGTCAAGTGACATCCAACGGCACAGACTTGGAGGCGTGAAATGGTCAGATGCACATAGTCTAGTCTACGCGTCAAGTGAAAACCCAACAGCACAGTTAGAGACTTTCGTCTAAACCTCACAAATGGTCAGATGTTCATACAGACAGTCTGCGAGTATACAGTTTGTTTTTAATGAACTGAGTAGAAGAACTGTCCATTATATTAATAAAGAAGAAGATCAACCGTACCAAAAAGAACACTATGCCTGAGCTAACTTTTTTGAATGGTGCAGGATGGGTTTGACCCTACTGGAATTTATTGCAAAGAAGTTCTCCAAAACAGCTGCTAGGAAACAAAAAAAGAGTTACAAAAAGAAGATTAAAAGGATGAAAGGATTACACATATGTTTCTAGCCATAAATCAGTAAGAGGATGGAACTTTGCTTTTGCCCGTAGAGTAGAGCAAATTCAGCCTCGAAGACATCCTTGCAACATTGTATCGAAGCTTGTAGGTTCCTGAAAATAGCATCATTTTGTATTGTCCAGAATGACCAGACATGGTGATGATAAATCCATAAAAAAAAAGGAAAAGCCTGAGTTGATCTCGATGCCCATGAGGACCTCCAATGGATCATTGGTGGGGGGCACAAAAATGTTTAGAAGGGACATTCTATCATCAAGTGAAAAAGGTTCTCTTCAACATCCAAGGAGCATTATCTATGGCTATGATTGTATTTTTTGACCCAATCAGCACGACGAAGACCTTCTGCAGACGAAAGTGGACGCGTCGGTGAGCAAGGCTCAGCGAAGACGCCCGACCAGCACAACCGTCGATACACAGGGAACGACGATGTTGATGCAACGGCGAGGTGGACACACATGCGGCGGTGCTGCGGCTCGATGAGGCGACATAGCAGCGTCCCTGTTGCTTGGAGAAGATGCGCGTAGTACTCGATGATCGTGTCAATGGAGTTGATGCCGATGCTGAAGTATTTACACGAGGTCAATGGACGGTGGGCGACTCGATCCTGATCAGTGATCGGTCAATCCAAAAGGATACAACAGCAGTAGATCGGGTGTACCCAGCGTGACGACACGGCAGCGGTCGTGCAACCTCATCAGGCGGCGCTCCCTCGGCTAAGGGTGCATGGCGGGGCGCAGACGTGCGGGGTCGAAGACACCGATGCAGATTGACGTAGTGGAGATGGGCAGATTCGCCTCACTGCAGCGACACGCTAGATCTGGCTACCTCCATGGCAGCACATGTCGGGGCGTGTGGCCGGGCCTGGCCTCCGCCACGGCGGCACGGGACAAGGCGAGATCCAGCAGCCTCCACGCAACGAAGATAAGAAGGCGTTGACGATGACAGCCCACTGAAGAGCCTGGGGACGAGGCGGTGGTGGCCTGACAATGATGCAAGGAGATCCCAATCACCCGCGTGACCATGACAATGGTAGCCCGATCAATAGGATCGGGCACCTAAACGGTGCCGCTGCCCCCGACGGAGATGGACCTCTCCTCGGGGGCGTAGTGTGGAAGCGGTGGCGGCTAGGGTTAGGATCTAAATCTAGACGAATGATACCATGAAAGAGAATATAATTGGTGAAATATTGAATATATTGTATTGAGCCTCATGAGCTGATTATATAGAAGACATAGGACTAACATCTCTCGTGGTTAGACAATATGGTACTATTCTTATTTACTGGTCCTGCTCAGGATGAGGCAGCCCACATCACGCGAGGCGATGAGGTAGTATATGTGATCCATGTGATTTCAATTGCTGGTGCAATAATTTAAATTATTGGTTGGATTGAGAGTTCTGTGGTTTTCTAACTGAATTGTGATGTTCTTGTCTTGCAGGCTACAATAATTCCATGAGCAATTGACATGGTTGTCCTAGATATCTAAATCCAGTTTGACGATAGTGCTCCCACTTGAAGTGCATACCGGCAATAATCTTAATCCATGCTTCAGAGGTGATTGAGAGAAGTTCCGCCATCTGTGCTCGGCCAATAGCCCAATACATAGACAACTCAAGAAGATCTAGTCGAGAACATATGATAACACTATGACCATAATTGAATTGGACCAAAATGATGCAACCCTATTATATTTTATTTGAGTTATGAAAAAACTATTATATTATTATATATAAATGTATTGAAATATTGTAATTATGTCCATCTTATTTATGCTTGTTTTGTTTTGTATCAAGAAGCAACACAATGGCTATATTTATGCTTGTTCATAGCTATTTGCAAGCATTAAACAGTTTACAGAGTTAAATAGACAACTCATTATACAAGCTGTTTGTTTCAGTTATCTATGTATAAAATGGAAAGGACTTTGGTTTGTACATGTCCTAACAAGAACATCCACTTTATCACCTAGGCCCTGATAAATGTGAATCACAGGGCACATAGGAAGACCTTGATTCCACTACGCCGATGTTGCTTGATGCAAAATTTGGAACAAAAGTGCAGTCAGGCGTGGCATCTAAGCTCTTCACACCTTCCAACACCTTGGCGACTGTGGACATCAAGGGCCTTGCGCTGCTATCAACCTGCAAGCACCACATTGCAAGCTTCATTGTTTGCATGACCTCCTCCATGTGGAATTTCATATCATTGCTGCTAGTGTCCACCAAATCAGACAGCTGACCCGACCTAGCCTTCTCTTGAAGCAGGCTTATCAAGTGGATGCTCTCCTCAGGCTGCGATTCATCCAAATTCTCTCGGCCGCATATGATTTCGATCATCACAACTCCAAAGCTGTAGATGTCAGCCTTCTCAGTGATTTTTGAGCCCAGCCATTCAGGTGCTAGATAACCACGTGTTCCTCGCATTCGAGTCATCACTTTGCTCTGGTCCCTGTTTATCATCTTCGACAGTCCGAAATCTGAGAGCTTTGCATTGAATTCATCATCGAGGAGAATGTTTTGTGGCTTGATGTCTAAATGTGCAATCTTTTCCTTGCATTCTTCATGGAGGAAAGCCAATCCCCTAGCAATAGCAATGATGATGTTACGTCTAGTTCTCCAAGAAAGACTGAAAACAGGGCTTGGGAGCCGTTTGGCAAGTACTCGTAGACAAGGAGTTTATATGATTTCTCAGCACAAAATCCTACTAACCTAACAAGATTACGGTGATGCATTCTACCAATCGTCTTGACCTCTGCCAAGAACTCTTCTGTTCCCTGCTCGACACCCTCCAAGCGTTTGACAGCAATGGTTTCCTTGCCTATCCTGCCTTTGAAAACCGACCCAAAACCACCATGTCCCAGCTTGATGGAGAAGTTGCCGGTAGTGATCTTGAACTCATCAAAGGAGAAACGCTTTGGTGTCCCAAGTATGCCATGAAAGAGAAGTTCCTCATCTTTCTTGCGCTTTTTCCATATGACAGCACAAACAAATATTGACATCAGAGAAAAACCTGCAGCTGTAGAGCTGGCAACAATAATCACCATCTTTTTTTCTGGGGGGTTATCTTGTATCTTCACAAATGCTGAAAACTGATTTGATGAATCATCTGCAAACAAAATTACCATCTGCTCTGATAACAACAAGCAGTAACCAAAACCTGTACCCGGATCATTATGAAAAATCACCACCTGGCAAGAGCAGTTCATTAGACAAGACTGTTTGCAATCTTCTTCTGAATAGGCTGTAGCTAGTGTAGCTACTGTAGCTAGTCTTAAAAAGGAACTGTAACTGAAGTAAGAGATGTTGTTCAGTGGTATGAGCTTGTGGACATGAGCATGTTCGCAGGAGATGCCTACTGACAAGGGTACGCATCCAGCACCTGGAAGCCGTTCATTTTGGAACCTGAAAGTGCTGAAACTTGGGCACGAACATTGCCCACTGCTGCAAACACCATAATCACCACAGGCTAGTGGGTAATCACACAAGGCAATCACTGAGCTTAATATATCGAACAGCATCCGCGGCGAGTTATTTTCCTGCATCTCATAAAGCCTCAAATGCCCATCAGACTCCAACCTCATGAATTGCAATGAACTCGCTGACGGTAGTGAGAAGATCTTATCTGGGAACCCGAGGCTGCCATTGGTAAGCGCGTAACAGGTTGATGCTGTCATTGACGGGAACAGCTGTGTGTAAGCTGCTGGTTCAAAATAGTGCTGTAGCCCATTCCACTCTGCCGACAGATAGAACCTGGAAGACGACCATTTTGGGCTTGAGAGCTTGGCGCTAAGCTTCATTCCTCTGCAAAGTGACTGCCCCATGACCAAAGTATCCGTTGGGTGGTCGAAAGACTGCCAGGCTGAGGAATTATTCTGATCAAAAAGCACAAGGTTTCCTGAAAGATCGAGCATCATGCCTGCAACTGACTTGTTCTTGGTGGCTGTGGACCATATCAATGTGCCACCGTCTTGGAGCAGCAAATCCCCTTCCGTGGTGAAGCTCAAGACGGCGGTTTGGCTTACAGGATTGTCTGGGTTAGCAGACCAGACGATGGGGCCTTGAGGCCCCGAGAGTGCGATGGCGAGAATGAATGAATGGCTATCCATGGTATAGAAGCCAAAATAAGTTCCATACGAGAATCCACTATTGTGAAGAACAGGAAGAAAAGTAGTGTCTCCTTGACCTACGGATATGTTACTACTTTCAACTCTTCGCATAGTGGAAATGATCCAAAACTTTGGAGGAACTACAGAGGATGGCTGGGCAACGATGGTGCTGGGGAAACAAAAGCCAAGGAAGAAAACAAGGGCCATGGACTTGTTGAAACATTGCACGGTCATTGTTCTGTGCTTAAGATAATCATCAATAACCTTTGCAGTCGTCTGAACAGATCCTAGATAGCACATCTGATTTATCTGGAGAGAATCACAGCCCACAGAATCCACCTTGCTTGCAAAATCTTCACTGTAAACAAAGTTGAAAGGCAGAAGAGATGCCACTTAGTAGGAGCAAAAACATAGGGGGATGCAGAGAGAGAAATTAAATTGAGACAAGCTGTTAAAACAGCACAAATAAAGGATAAAGGATGTACCTTGTCAAAGAATAATACTTTACTTCTCTCCTTTTGGAAGTTCTAAAGAAAGATTGACATGAGAATCGATGAGAACAATAATACAGTGGTTGTCTAGTACTCTGCTGATATGTATCTGTCTCTCACGCTTTAAAGAGCATCAAACTCAAACCAGAAAATTGCAGGCATGAATCTTCTCCACGCGCACGGAAGTCTATATGAAGGACAGGAAAGAAAGGAAAATAAACAGAAATATAATATAAGCCCTTTCATCTGCGGTCCAATCTGTCGGCTCTTCAGCCTTGGACTTAGACGATAACTCTCCAGTCCAATCTGTGCAAGACTACGGGAGCAGGACTAGTTGTTGCTACAGCTGTACTGTACTGTACCATTTTAGCATGAAGGATGAGTGGATCACTGTGCCAACACATTTGAGTAGTCAAAGTCAGAATGCTTGTTGAAGCCAAATGGTGACCGAATGCTTCAAACACCCTAACAGTGACAAATACAATCTGCTACATTGCTCTAAGAAAAATCACATCTTTCTGGTAAGAAATAAGATACATCATTAGTAGTATGTGGATTAACAATAGAATCGTAGCAGTCAACGCAAGTATATAGTAGTCTGGTTTCAACGCTAATGGAAATGGGTCGCCGGATCGGAAGCGCCAGCGCCACCCAGCAGCAGGAGGGCGAATGGAGCAGCCGAGGAAGGGGAAAGGGAACGGCGGTCCGGCACTCCAGGATCCAGCGCGCTCCGCCGGCCGTCGAGGTAGTGGACGATTGATTTAGGCAAACGCGGGCGGCGGCGGCTCCGCGCTAGAGATGGGCTCCATCGGAGACGAAAAGAGCATGGCGGACACTGTACGGTATATTGATTGGACCGGGATAAATGCACGATCCTCTCAATATCATTTTACTCCTTATTATAATATCATTTTCCTATTTTCTATAAATTCGAGACTGTCACGTTGCAAGACAAATCGCTACCAACCAGTTGAATTAGAAGCATCGGCCGTAGCGATCCAAATTCCCGCCTTGTTTAATGGTTAAAAAATTGTCTAAAATTTATTATAGCATTGTTGTTTGTATTAAGCACTAAGCAAATATTGTTCAACCATGCTCCCTCCGTCCTATTTTTTTTTGACGTTTTAGCATTCACTCTCATACATGTAAGATTCCCTGCACCTGGATAGAAATGCAACGATACATGCATAGAACTTTGAATGAGGATAGTCAAAAGTACACCTACAACGATAAAAAAAACCGGGACAGAGGAAGTAGACTAAGAGCATCTTCAACAGTTTGGCATTTATATTTTTGTTAAAATTCTCAAAATCAGCTATCTAACAGTTTTATAATTTGGGTTGGTATTTTGGTTAACTTGGCAAATTGAGAGGAAGAATTGGCATATATGTCAAACTCCGGCCGCTTGGCAAACACCTATGCGCGAGTTTCGGAGAGGCCACACTTGCCAGCTTCAATGAGACGCCGTCGCTGCCCTGGCCTCCTTCTTCGTGCTCTGCCGCGAGCGAGCACCAGCCTCTTTCCTCGCGCGCCCCAGCCGCGAGCGCGAGGTTTGTAGAGGCCGCGCCCGCGAGCTCCGACAAGATGTCGTCGCTGCGCTGGCCGCCGCCCTTCTCTAGCCCCGGCTGCGCGCGCCCCGGCTGCGTGCTCTCCGCACCCACCCATCGGATACACGCATCCCTCTCCGGTCGTTGCTCCCATCGTCGCCATGGACGCGTGTGCCCCCACGCGAGCGCAGGTCGCCGACCGTGGTAGTCGCTGGCCCCGCCCGCCCGCCACCAACTGTCATGCCCTTGCTCGCTGGCCGCTTGCACCCCTCCCTCGGCCGTTGGTTCCATCCCGCCATGGACGCTACTCCCATTCCCGACATGGCCGCGTCTGTGTGCGCTCTAAACAGTAGGGAGGAGAGGACCGACAGGAGCAGCAGGGGAAAGGGAAAAGCGGGTCCATAATTTTCCTTTTTGCCAAGTGAAAAATGCCAAACTATTAGAGATTGATTATTTTTAGTTTTGTCATTTTTATTTAGGAGTTGGCAAACTCCATGTTTTGCAAAAGAAAAAAATGTAAAATTGTTGGAGATGCTCTAACTAAGCTCAAAAAATTCGTCTCGTGATACACAACTAATTTGTATAATTAGTTATTTTTTTACCCAATAACAGACCCAGCATCCAAAGGGAGCCTGGATGATCCAACGATGCTAACGAGACAACGCATTCTTTTTAGCTTAGAGCATAGCGCAACAGGGCAAATTCATCAACTAATACTAGCGCCGGAGCCGGGGCGGGTGCCCAGGGTCGTCAGGCCCTACGTCCGTCAGTGTTTTTACATATATTTAATGCTTCGTACATACCTCATAATATTTATTTTAATATGACATGAAATTTAAAAAAATTTCAATTTTTTATGGAAACTGAACAAAGCCAGCTGCTCGGACCGAATTGACCCTGACACAAAGCCAAAATCGCCTAGTCAACAACTACACAAACTGCTATAATTGTACAATATCGGTCAACCCATAAAGCTAGTATCACAAACTTTATTATTGAGCCTTACCTTGTCCTTCAACCATTTTGAAGACCCCTTCGTCTTAGTGAAAGAGATTTTTTTCACTCAATCAGGTTCTTTCAACACTGCCACAAAAAAACTATATAGGTCTCGACATTCTTAGAACACCTCCAGTGTTACAGAGAAGCGAACCGAGAGGAGAAGAAAGCGAACCAACAAACTGGATCAGACATTCAATGTCAGAACAAAAAGCGGTGTTAGCAATAAAAAATTCGTTTTGGACGCATCACCTGTCTAGCCAAGCACTAACTCATCAGCTCTCACTCGAATAAAGGTGGTTTTTTTTTTAATTCCATTTGTATGCACAAGTCGCTGGCTAAACTGGAAACACCAAACTCTGGTTCGATTCGTATGGTTCAGACTAGACATTGGAGGTGCCCTTATTATACAAGAGTTATTGATTGATGGTATCCACCTTGAAACCTAATAGACCTTGCCATGTCTCAACAGCTTATGCTAAACTCGGGACGAGATTTCTTTCATGTGAGCGAGAACTTGTCACGACGCAACGAGTGTTCTAAATTTAAGCCTTTTAACCCTCCCTAGAAGCCCTAAATCCTATCTTTCACCTCTCTGGCCCTTGATGTAAATTTCTTCAAATTGCAACACCTATATTGATAGTGTCTTAAGGCATCTCGCCACTTGCTCTCCTTCTGCAATAGTTACGCTTGTCAACCAGGTAGAAATCACCCAACCCAAATCTCGACAGTGAAATTACCTGAAAACTAATTAACAAATCTTATGAAAAACTCTAATCAATTCAAGTAAAATTGAATGATTGGTTCAAATCAAGATCCCAAACACATCATCTCGAAGGCACTCTTCAAACTCAAGAGGCGTTTATCAATCAACCTCTATGATTGACGGTCACTTCTTTCTTATCAACCAAATTCTTTAGCTTATTTAATAATTTTAGGCTCTCGATGTTCTGTCAGACCGTTTTGAAATGCTCACGAACTATTTTTTAAATTACTGTCATACTCTAGTGACTAGCCAACATGGCAGAATCAAAGATTTTACCAGACTGTCTAGCCAAAATGCAAATTGACGAGTTGTCCCTACCTCCCACTCCCTAGACCCACCTTTCAGCTCGATGTAGTCATTCTAAGAAACCCACCCACTCTCATCTCTCTCCCTCTTTCTATCTAGAAAGAAGAAACCAAGAACAAGAAAAAAAAAAGAAATGAAAGCATGTTGGCAACAACATTAGCATTCTTTGGGATCTTGCTGTGAGTGTATCTTCCAAATGATAGTTCAAGCCAAGCAACATTGCTCGAGTCTTTTCTTCACAGAACTCATCATTGGTGCCTAGCAAATAAAAAAAAACACTTCGTTGGATTACGGTCGCCGCTATTTTGATTCATGGAGACATCAGACATAGATTTAGCGACTAAAAAACCAGTTTTCCGCTCCTTAATAAGCCTCTTTACTTAAGCTTCACTCTTTTCTCTTGGTTGTCGTACACTTCTATTTTTTGCATTTTATCCTCCCTCTTCTATTCGTTGTACAATTGCTTGTTTAGTGGTTTTTTCTTTAATTAAATCATACATTAGGGGGCTTCCTTTGTTGTATTTATATGGTTTAAAAACCCAGGACATTGGCTCTTGTGACTAGTCCTTGCTGAATTTGCAAAAATAACTCCGACACTCAATCATTAAGTTCAAAATCGAGACCAACAAAGTCACTAATAGCCTCGCTAAGCATACTAGACAAACAACCATAATATCTTGCATCTACTCATGCCGGACATCTTCTCAATGTAACGTGCAAAGAGCACCTGAAAATCAATGGGGAATGTTTTGACCCGAAATGAATATCTGCTTTTTTACAAAGAAATGAATATCCGTTATTTTTAGAAAAAAAGAAACGGCAGAAACCCTCACTCCCTGGTGAAAAGCATGCCAGAACCCCGGTAAAAACCCAAACCCAAGTGACCATTTCCCTTCGGCGGAAAGCCGGGAACCCCTCCGTCCCCAGCGGTCCTACTCCTACGGCCGAAACCCTCGCCCCTTCCACGATGGCCGGCCGCGGCGCGTCCCCCGCCGCGTCGGCGCCCGTCCAGGTGCGCTGCGCCGGGTGCCGCGGCGTGCTCGCCGTGGCCCCCGGCATGACCGAGTTCATCTGCCCCAAGTGCCGCATGGCGCAGCGCCTCCCGCCGGAGCTCATGCCGCCGTCCCCGCCCAAGGCCTCCCCGACTCCGCCGCCCTCAGCCTCAGGCCCAACTCCGCTTCCACCGCCTCCACCTTCGCTGCCGCCGCAGCTTATGCCGCCGCCGCCGACCCAGCCCCCGCCGGTGCCACACCCTCTGGCGCGCCGCTCCGCTCCGCGGGCGCAGGGCGTGGACCCCACCAAGATCCAGCTCCCCTGCGCGCGCTGCAAGGCCGTCCTCAACGTGCCCCACGGCCTTGAGCGCTTCCGCTGCCCGCAGTGCGGCGTCGACCTCGCCGTCGACCTGTCCAAGCTCCGCCATTTCCTCGCCTCCGCTGGCCCGGGCTTCGTCCCGCCCCCGCTCCCGCCGCCACCTCCACCGCTCCCGCCGCCACAGGTGCCAATGCCTCACCTGCCCTTCCTGCCCATGATGCCACGCCTTCCGGTGCCCATGATGCCCATGTTCCCTCCTGCTGAGCTACCTGAGGAGATCAACGAGGTATGGCTCTTCCTGTTCATCAGTATTATTCAGTAATTCCTGTGCTGTGAGTTAGGCTACCAGTGTTACTACTCACAGTTGTGGCAATGAAGTTAAAAAAAAACAGTTGTGGCAATGACTGACATGAATATTAAGGTCAAACTTCAAAATTCTGGTGACAGTTGGTTTGATCATGGGTCATTTTTTTTTTACTGAGCAATGGCTTATGAGAATTCGTCAGATGCATGCCTGGATGTCAGTTTTCTGGTTATCTGGTAGTAACATTTGGACCTCAAATCGCCAAATCCTTGCAAGCTCAATAGATAGTATGCCAGGGGGCACACACCTTCAGCACTTGTGAGGCATTTCAGTTCATCAGAAGCTGAACTTACATGCAAGAAGACATGTATTCCTTTTGCTTGTCCAATTGTCTGCAGACGCAACAATTAGCTAAGCTAGCCATTGATTTGGTTCATCATACTTTCATGGTGTTGGATGGGTCCCTTTGTGACCCTGACTTCTCTGTAAGATAAGAACTGAACTCTTTGGTTGCACAAGAAAGCAGAACACTGTCTATATTTAGTTCTAAAATGTTGCTGTGTGATTAAACATAGTATCATGTGGAACCCATCCACTAACTTTCTTTAGTCTTAAGAAGGATAACATGCACAAATTAATAGGTTTAAGTCTTAATAATATCTAATCAGACAAGTGGTAAATACTTCCACACATTTGCAAACTATTTGATGTCTTTTTGTCTGTCTGAAGTAATAGAATCCTAGCTAGCAGTTTGATTGGCTATAGTAGCCATGTGTACAACACATACAGTTTGGTGTAGTAGTTAACTTATGTGTGTGCTAAACAATAATTTTTCTTCGCATTTTCTCATCCTTATGTAATCAAGTTTAGTTGTTCAACGGTGCATGTAAACATTGGACAGTCCACAGTCCTAGCATTTATCAATTGCCATTGTCATTTACATTCTCATGCATCAGTGGCTTCTTGATATGATACTAGCTTAATAACTATAAACGGTTTTAAGCAGGCTGCAGTTGATGTTGAGCGCGATGAAGATGAAAGTGGCACTTTTGGGGAAACTTTCATTGATTATGTAAGGGTTTATGTTTCATTTATTTTCATAAAAAAAGGGAGATCAGCAATGTGCTTCGTAGATCCCTTCCTGTTTTCACTTCTAGTGTTGCTTTGAGAAATTTACATATGCCTATTTTATTTTCAGAGACCTCCCAAGCTATCTCTTGGTCTTCCTCACCCTGACCCTGTAGTAGAAACATCCTCCTTGTCAGCAGTGCAACCTCCTGAGCCTACTTACAAGTTGACTATCATGAAAGAATTGGATGAAACCAATGCATTATCTTCCTTACAGATTGAAACGATGGTGTATGCTTGCCAGGTCAGTTACATTTTCATTGTTGGACATCTCATGAAGTTCTGTATGTACAATGCATCTCATCTAAGTCTACATCCTTGTATGGCAGAGGCATCTTCATCATCTTCCAACTGGAGCAAGAGCAGGTTTCTTCATCGGTGATGGAGCTGGTGTTGGTAAAGGACGTACCATTGCTGGATTGATATGGGAAAATTGGCAGCAGGGAAGGCATAAAGCTTTGTAAGAACTTCTGCTAGAAAAGGAATTCTGTAACCACCTATCCATTTTTTTGTTGTACTTGCATTATTTATTGCCTGTTTTTGTTTTTAATGAAGTGATAAATTATTCAGGTGGATATCAATTGGTTCAGACCTGAAATATGATGCTTGCAGAGATCTGGATGATGTTGGTGCAAAATGTGTGGAAGGTGCCAATCTGCATATGCACCAGCTTTTGAGTCATGAGCATAATGAAATTGCAATTCATTCTAATTGAGGCATCTCATGCAAAGAATGGAATTGAGAAACATGATATGCATTGTTATTGTTGAAAACTTGTCTGAAAGCATGTAGGCTGGACATGTAATGTTACTTGTGTCAAACATTATGGGAGTGCATATAAGAGAGAAGTATTATAACCCAAAGATAAATATCAAAGTCACTCAACAGTATGGAAGCATTGTTATTTTCTATTTTTCAGATGTCTTCATTGCAGTCTTGATGAGAAACAAGATTAACCATAATAGTTAAATCCTCCATGTGATCTAAAATATAAGATGATTTGGACCAATATGGTCTGCAATATGGCACTTTGATTGGCAATATCTGTAAAATCATGTTATCGTAAATGAAAAGGTTTACATATTGTGAAAGTGTTTTCATAATGAATCTAGCAATACCAATCTTATGTTGCCAATGTGCATAAACTTTGGATTTTCATAGTCCAAGGTAAAAAGGCGAGATTACTTATATTTCTTATTGGAGGACCAAATGAGGAAGTGCTTTATATAATTCATTGATCAAATGATCTGTCTGGTAGTTTTAATAATTGAGTTGAATGAAGGACTCATATTTTAACCTCTATCTAGCAAATACATCAATTTTCCATTTCATGTCTGTTGATATTTGACTGACACAATATGCTTTTTCTGCAGTGCATGCTTTAAATAAGCTTCCATATTCTAAGCTAGACTCTAAAACCAATGGGATCACAGATGGAGTTGTTTTTGTAACTTATAGCAGCTTGATAGCATCCTCTGAGGACTGTTCCCGTTTGCAGCAGTTGGTACAGTGGTGCGGATCTGAGTTCGATGGTCTTCTAGTGTTTGATGAGGTAAACAAGACTCAGGCTTGAATTGTGAGTCATCTTTAAAAGGAATAACATCTACCTGAATGAATTTGGCATCTCCTAGAAAACATCCATTTATTTATGCAAACATGGTGGCATTAATTAATGTGCTGAATTTATCTCTCTTGCAGTGTCACAAGGCAAAAAATCTGATTCCTGAGGCAGGGAGCCAGCCCACCCGCACTGGTAAAGCTGTTCTTGAGATTCAGGTGCATGTAGATTCATGCTTGGTGATGTTTCCTTGTTCTGTTCTCGTTATCAACATAGAACATGTTCTGCTGCAATTGTGTTACATGTCCAATTTCTTGAATGGGAGCTGTGTGCCTTTTAAAAGCAAACACTTTGTATATAAATTACTTCCTGCTAAAATATATGTTCAAAACCGTATATCCAAATTGTCCTGCCATTGGAGCATAAACCTTGTAAAATTTCGTGCAAGGCAGGTCATTTGGATGAAGGAACTTTTGCCACCATAGCTTACTGAGGTAGTTGTTGTGAGTTTTGTAATTTCATTAAACAATATTGATGGTCATGTCATTATACCCCTTTCTTTGGAACAGAGATCCTTTACCTTCTAGGGGCGGTCATATTAATTCTCAGTTTGCCTGATTTTTTTGTGACAATTTACTTTTCCGATGAGGTGTTGATACGCTAATGGTACAAAACATTACAGGATATGTTACCTCAAGCACGTGTTGTTTATTGCTCAGCAACTGGTGCATCTGAGCCTCGAAATTTAGGTTATATGGTTCGGCTTGGTCTGTGGGGAGATGGAACATCGTTTGAGAATTTCCACCAATTTCTAGGTTAATGTTAATTCCTCCTTTTTTGTGCATATTTTTTTTTCCTTTGGGCTTGTCTGAAGTCACATACAAATGATTATTGATCGATTTGTCCTAACAGCAATTACAATACTTGTTGCCATCTCTCAGTGGTGAGGTTTCTACCATAACTACAGACACAGTGTATCCAAGGCTGTAGTAGTAGTTTACTTGTAGTTGTTCATACTCCATATGAAAGCAAGATTTGCAGCTCCTGTACATTTTGTTGTGCAATAGAAGGTTTGGAAGCAATTAGATGGAGAATTTAGTATTAACATATGTGATTGGTGTTAATTAGCATTTAAAGATGGATTCTTCCTGTTAGAGTATTGAGTGTTAGGCCCATGAGGCTAGGCCCATGAGGCCCATGTATGACACTATATTGCTACCCTCTAGGGTTAGCCAAATGAATTTAATCAGTCCAATTGAGCACTTCCCAAAGTAAATGGAAATGAACTGGTGCTTTATATGCACTTTTCTTTATTTGAATGATATGACAGAGCTATCTACTTTTACTGTGAATTAGATTGTTCCACAAAAGCTTATAGATTACCATGAATTAGTGTAAGGCAATATCCCTTTGTCTTAGCCATAATGGAGTCTCAGTTTTAGGTACATATATTCACAATAGTTAGCATTGTATCTGTACAGCTGTACTACTATGCTCCATTAGATTTTATCAGAAATTTAACTTGTGAATTTCAAAGAAATAATAATGATGTGCTCATGCTCTGTGGGATAATTTTTCAGGTGCTCTTGAGAAAGGAGGTGTGGGTGCTCTTGAACTTGTTGCTATGGACATGAAAGCCAGGTTAGTGTTTGTGGAACTGCTGAATTACAAAGTTCTGTCCGTGCACAACTCCACACTAATTGATATAGACAGCACATATCCTTTGATGACATATATCTAATGTTTCGTGTATACATAGGCCACAGAGTTATCCTGTTGCTAAATTCCAAATTCAGTGCTTTTGTGCGTCGATGTTCATTAATACTGCTTTCGTAAATTTCCCAGGGGAATGTATGTTTGCCGTACTCTAAGTTATAAGGGTGCTAACTTTGATGTTCTGGAATCACTTCTGGAGGAAAGAATGATGGTAAATTGATATACTGCCTTTTCCTTTTATTTTGATGATAGGATTGTTTCTCTTTGAAACATTTTTGTTAGTATGATTGTTCATCGATGTAAAGTAGTATTCTTTTAATTTAACTCTCTACTTCTCTAGTACTTTTCTTAACCTGTAGTTCCAATCTCATGTTGCAGAATATGTATAGAAAGGCAGCTGCACTTTGGGTTGAACTGCGTGTCGAACTCCTATCAGCCATTGAATATTATGCAGAAGATAAAGTCAATTCAGCTCAAATGTGGCGGTTATACTGGGCCAGTCATCAGGTGGGTTCCTTTTCAATTTATGCAAGTGAAAACATACTAGTCAGTAAGGGAGTTCATAATTTCTCCAAAAGTTTTTTTTTTCCTCAAACATGTATGAGAACTACGACTATTTTGCATTATGAAGAGCAAATAGTTTGTTTGATGGAGCAACCCATGTTTTTGGTAGTTTCATTCTCTTTCATTTACAAATTGAATAACAACCCGAAAGGCATATAACTCTTTGATGTTCTCAACTGAGATATTTGATCAGAGAGAATTCTGATGCATCTTATTCTTAATATATAATGATACATAGCTCTCCTGTGAACTCTGGTAAATCATGTGCTTTACATACTCTTAACTCTACCATATGTTGTTAACAATTTAATAACAGTACATTATGTTTATTATTTTTTGCAGCGTTTCTTTAGGCACATGTGTATGTCTGCAAAGGTACCTGCTGTTGTGAGATTGGCAAAAGAAGCCTTAGCAGAAGAAAAATGTGTGGTGATTGGTCTCCAGAGCACCGGAGAAGCTCGAACAGAGGAAGCTGTTGCTAAATATGTGCGCTTGTCATCTAAGACTCCTAATTATTTTCTCCCATCTTGTGTATTTCTGTGGCTGGGCTGGTGAACTGAAGTTACAAAATTTTGTTTCATAATACAATTGTATGTCGCAGGGCATTGAATTGGAAGATTTCGTTTCTGGTCCTAGAGAGCTTCTTCTTAAGTTGGTAGAAGATAATTATCCTTTGCCTCCAAAGCCTGATTGTTTTGAGCAAGGTTTGCATTTGCACAAACTTTATAGATATAGTCATGTTTTTTTTTCTCGAACAATGCAGGAGAGCTGTGTCATTTTATTAGAGAATAAAACAAAGGTGGAGAGGCAGAGCCTGCTCCCCCCCCCCCCCCAAGTAACCAATTACAGGACTCTTAGCGCCGCACACTATGAAAAACAGACGACCACTGCCCAAAAAAAATGCTTAAGAAGCTGTCGCAGAGCCTTAGCTCCAGCCAAACCAACAAACAAAAAACTGTCTTCTGAAACTTAAATCTGTAGTTTTGTTATAAGCTTGCCAAAGTATCCGTAGTTTTCCAAAGTTCACTCTCCCTTTTTTATTTCTTCCAAAATAAGCTAAATTTATACATAAAAAATTGATTGATGTTTTGTTACTATTAATTACTTAATTGTTTTCTGGGTGTTTACATGTTGGTTTTTTGCTCAAACCATGGTGGGTTTCGTGTTTGTTAGTTTGTACCCAAATAGTGCATTACACTAGATAAATGACTAATAAACTTTGATTTTGGTTGCTGCAGAAGAGGCTGGCTATTTTTTTATCTAGTAATTGCCATGGCATCTTCTGTTGTGCTGATATAAGATCACACACCTTGCTGTTGCAGGTGAAGAAAAAGTCCAGGAATTTCAGCACAAGCGGCATGGATCTGATATGTCCTTGAAAGGGCGAGTTTGTAAACTTGGAAAAAAGGAAGATGTGAGTGAAGATGGAGGTGATGAGTATCCTGCACGTAAGTTTTCTAACAAAGTTATTGACAGTGATTGCTAAATATGGTACTGCAATGGCAAAAGTATTTCTATTTTTATGTAGTTACCACTTGGAAGTATCTTTGTAGGAGAGCAAATTATTTGTGAAGCTGATAAATATTCCTTTGTACTCCTAGATTGCATAGATTAGCACTGTAGCACAACCACAAACCTGCCATTAGTGGATGTTCTTAAAACTTCAATTTTTTTCATACTATAGTGTAAATTACATAGGATGGGATCCATTGTTCATTTACCAAGGTAGCTTATTCTCTCATCTCAAGGAGTGATCATTGGCAAATTCTCTTCCCTCTCCTGATAATCATATTATTTGTTGCATAGGGATTTGTCTGTTGTTAAGAAATTAGAACCAATGGAACCTGATCTGCTCATTACATATAATTGCATCTATTTAAGTATTCTGGACGTGCTTTATTATTACTTAAACATTTACTCCATTTATTTTTAAAGGAACAGAATGTATTAGGATTTGTGAAGGTCAAATTCATAAATGTGGACTAATAGCTAGTCAGATTATATGTACGCCTAGTGAAAGTTATATCAATAGATTCAGTTCAGAAATCTTTTAATACAACATTGATTTGTAGCAACTGGCGATATATTGTAAGAGAAATCAATGGTCAAATTACACAATTTAAAGTCTTCTCCAAGTCCTTAAGACACATTATAAAAGGAAAAGAAATAGAATGAGTACATAACTGCGAAGAAATGCCATGGAAATAGTAAAGCATCCAAATACATTCACAGGAAACAGTTGATTGCTATTGTTGCATGGACAGCTTGAATAATAGTTGTGATCTCTTTCCTAATATTTACTTGATGTACTTATTTATCTATTGGCGCAGCAGAGTCAGATCATGAATCAACAGAATCTGATGAGGACTTCTATATGTGTCAGATTTGCAACACTGAGGAGGTGACTTTTTATGTTTCAATAAGCACTGCAAATTTTAGCCTACTAGTGATGTACTTGGTCCCAACACTTTTACCTACCATGGTGATCTTTTTATTATCACACCAGAAATTAAATTAAAACTGTTTTTGGGAAAAGAATTATCCCTGCACATGTCAGTATCAGTTTACTGGCAATCTCCAAATCTAATGAACTTTTACATGTTAGCCAGACATTAGCGCTACCAGGCAACTGTTCAATATAGCCCAGAGATGTATTAAATACAAACCACTAACTGCTTCAGATCCTGTTGCACTGTACAGAAAGGCAGCATTGCTTTGTAATAGCATACAACACTGAGCTCTTGGAATTTGATGACTACATCTGCTTATTTTTGTTTAATTTGTCAAATCCTTTAATTTGCATGCCATTTCAGGAGAAAAGCTTGTTGCTTTATTGCTCTATTTGTGCTCTACGGGTTCACCCTGGTTGCCTCACTCCGCCTTGGACTGAAATTGTGACTGATGATTGGTCATGTTATGGTTGCAAGGAGAAAGTAGAAAGCTACTTAAAAGAAAGAGATGCTTACTTGACTGAACTCTCAAAGAGGTCTGTTATGTGAATCAATAAGCAATCACTAATTTGACCTTCTCATATGGCCCATTTCATAAACTTGTTCAAAAATTGTTGTCAGGTATGATGCTGCATTGGACAGGAAGTCAAAGATTCTCGACATAATCCGCTCCTTGGACTTACCTAGTAATCCTTTAGATGATATCATCGATCAGGTAATCAAACTTTCAAGTTGAAAAATGTTGAAACGTTGACCACCAGTTGGTATTCATAACCTCACACTAGAGGATGATGTGAACCCAAATCTCTTAAGACATGGAAAAAATAGAATGTGCTATCAATCGCAGAACTCGTATGCAGATTAGACTTCAGAGGAACATATGAGTAAATATTTTAGGTATTTTGGAGGGATCAGTGACTTCTGATGTCTGATCTAAGATATCCAAATTCGATCCAGGTAGTCCTATTTGTGAACTGGAAATATAGATGAGCTATTAATAGCAGAACTGCTTATGTAGCTTAATGTAATATAACTAAACCTTCATGCGCGCAGGAATTGCACCCCTCTAACAGCCTCTAAGCTACTGTTTAGCATTGTTTGGCTATGTTTAGTAATGGAATTAAATTGAATTCCTTAGTAATGGAATTAAATTGAATTCTTCAATACATAATGAAGAGGCCAACGGCGCATGCATGTGATCTCTCTGTCGCCCCATTGGTCTGTGGACCTGTTCCCACGTCACCCTGGTACGGTTAAATATTAAATAATTTAGGTGCTTAGGAAGGCAATGGCTTTTAATGTATGAATAAGATATCCAGGGTCGATCCTGTCCTATCTTTTTTAACATCATTAGTCCATATGCTTTGAATCAGAAGAGTGAAATGTTTGTCTAAAAAAATTAGCTGATCTTTGGTCATCAACAATACCTCCAGACATTTCATTTGTTATTGTATTTTGTAGCTTGGTGGTCCTGACAATGTTGCAGAAATAACTGGACGACGTGGTATGCTGATAAGAGCATCAGATGGAAAAGGTGTTATTTACCAGGCGCGGAACACGTGAGTGAACTTTCATGTAATGTGATCTTCTTTGATTCAGTAATTCCCATTCAAATATTTGCCTTTTCTAGGAAAGAAGTTGCATTGGACATGATCAATATGCATGAAAAGCAGCAGTTCATGGATGGAGAAAAGAATGTTGCCATAATATCAGAAGCAGGATCAGCTGGTGTTTCTCTACATGCTGATCGAAGGGCAAAAAATCAGGTATGTTTTCCTCCTCATCCATACAGTTCAAGATGGTTATCTGTAGGAATGTGCCTTACCTGCTTAACTGCACATGCCAGAGGAGAAGAGTGCACATAACACTAGAGCTTCCTTGGAGTGCAGAGCGTGCAATTCAGCAGTTTGGGAGAACCCATCGTTCTAATCAAACTTCTGCACCTGAATATAGGTATTATATGAACACAATTTTTTTTTTCAATTTGCTAATCTATACTGTTTGTTATATTACTTGTAGATATGTGAGTCCACGAGGTCGTGGTAGTTTGTAGGTTCTTGTGTGGAATATTTTATCCTTTGTCCTTAATATAGATACACAGCTATCGTGCATATCTGATAAAAAAAATTGCAGTTTTTGTTTGTTCATGGAAGCATTCTGATTCTCATGTAGCACAAGAACACTTATTAGCTTATGCTCAGCGATAGAGAGGAAATGACCATTTCTAAGTTCCTATATTTGAAATTCTGAATCATACATTTATAATTCTTGAAACACCAATCCAGGCTTCTTTTCACAAACCTCGGTGGTGAAAAGCGATTTGCATCAATCGTGGCAAAGAGACTGGAGTCTCTTGGAGCTTTAACGCAAGGAGATCGAAGGTTCTTTCTCATCTTTACTGATGCCAGTCAGCTCTGTTCTGTGATAAGTGTAACCTTGAATGTCTTTAGTTTACATTGTGTGATCCAACTTTTGTAGAGCTGGACCATCACTTAGCGCCTTTAACTATGACAGTAATTATGGAAAGAAAGCTCTAACAATGATGTACAGAGCAATAATGGAACAGGTTAGTAGTTAATGTTTGATTTTCACTTTGGAAGGAAGGCAGGGTCATTTCAAAATACATGCATTGTTCTAAAGCATTTTATTTCAAGGTTACCAGGATGCCTTTCCTGTTGTGCCTTTTGGATGCTCTGAGAATCAAGCTACCCTTGAAAAGTTCATCACTAAAGCAAAAGCTGCTTTAGTGTCAGTTGGAATTATTAGGGATCCTATAATGTGTAAGTTTGTTTCACAAACTTATTTGTATTGTCTCAGAATTAGAAATTTTGATTGTTTTACTTCTAAATATCGTGGTTTACCATTCACAAGTTAAAACTAGTGACACATTTTATCATTCTTGTCCAATTTATCATATATGTAAGTGCCACTTTTGAACTTAATAAGTTTCAGTTTTTCCATTCTTCTGTTTGGAAAACCCTTTTCTGTTCTTAGACAAACCAAAACATCACATGGGTACACTTCTCAAAGCTATATATGCTGCTTAGCCACAAACATTATGTTTTTGGCCAATTTATCATATAAACTTCATCTCTGAGTTCATAAGCATGAGTGCACTACTTCATGTTTTCGGCCATTGTCTCATTTCTAATTTGTTTGAAGCTACTGTTTGACTGTAGTCTGACTGTCTGAGTTCATAATCATGTGTGCACTTATTGATTTTTTTTTGGCTGCTTAAGTGGAGTTTTCTTGAATGTCACTACTATTAAAGCCTTTGACCAAGTATATAAAAGAACACATCAACATCGCAGGGGTTTGGGGTTCCTCGACCTGCGTGAGAATGTCTTCTTAATGCAGTGTCCGGGGGTTGTCTTACCCCCTGCAGGTCGAGTTTTTTTTTAACATCTAGAACATGAAATCAGTTTTTATTAATTTTTTTATGAAATATGTATTGACTGAGCATTTATTTAAACTTGTAAATGTTAATATGAGTCAAAACTTCCTCAAAATTAAAGTTTGACTTAGGACATAAGCCAAAATGAACTATAATTTGGAACAGAGGGAGTACCATGCAGTGCATGATAGAAATGTTCTGCTATTTTTGCATCAAATGTATCCTATTTAGTTTCAAAATTGGAGCTTGTGATTGGCAACTGTCGTTGCAGGCAATGGAAAAAATGGTGGAAAGCTTACTGGTAGGATTCTTGATTCTGATATGCATGATGTTGCCCGTTTCCTTAATCGTATTCTCGGATTGTTTCCAGACATTCAGAATAGGCAAGTTTTTCTGAACACAAGTTTCTTACATTACATTTGTACCTGGTCAGGCGATAGCTCACGGGCATACTTAATTTGACAGATTATTTGATCTTTTCACAAGCATACTTGATGTAGTCATTCAGAATGCACGAATTGAAGGGCAACTTGATTCTGGTATTGTTGATATCAAAGCTAAAAGTGTCGAAATGAAAGACTCACCAAAGGTAGTGTTTCTTTTAGACAAAAGTTTGCTGTAGTAGCTCTACTTCTAGCTATAACTGAATTTTGTTTGTGCAGACTGTTCATGTTGATACTGTCTCTGGGGCTAGTACAGTATTATATACTTTTACTGTTGACCGTGGAGTTTCTTGGGAGGTAAGTTCCGTATTGAAGCCATTATCTGTTTTTCTTAAGAACTTGTGGGACATGAAATGTATATCTATACTAGAAGCATACCGTGCCTTGCTGCGTGAATTGCGAATTGATAGTATTGTATGCTGTCATGGACAAATAAATACATGTTAGTGGATGATGTGGCTTGTTGATGTGGATAGCACGCTTGAATAGATAGGGACATAATTGCATGTGCTAGTGGGCTGTTGATGTGGATGGCTTGCATGTTGAGATAGGATTGTAGTGGGGTTTAGGATTATAAGAGAAGATATAGATATAGAAATATAGATTTCAGTTTGGTTCTGCATTACTTTTAAGACTGCAGCTCTTGACAAGCACATTGTTTTCTATGTTTTCAATTGCAAATGTTCAGTTAGCAAATGCAGTACTCGAAGAAAGGCTGAAAGATAAACCAGGTTCTTCTAGTGATGGATTCTATGAGTCCAGAAAAGAATGGATGGGGAGAAGACACTTTCTGCTAGCTTTTGAAGGGTAAGATGTGATTGATGAACATGCTTTATTTATTTATTTTTGTTATTTTCTATAAGATGTTTCAGGATTGTAAATTTCTTTCTTAGAACATGGGTAATTAAGAACCTTGTTGAGGAACTTCTATAACTAAGAGAAGATGGTGCAATTATTGTGGCCTCTGATGAAAAATGAAATATTTCAGCAAGAGATACTTGTTAGAATGGACTAATTGAATTATTGGGCTAACTCTAGGGAGGATAGCTATATAGCAAGACATACATGGGCCTCATGGGCCTAAACCTCATATACTCCAACACCCCCCCGCAGTCTGAACTACCAACGCAGCGGAGTTTACAGACTGGACACGAAAAGAAGCAAGCACAACACACGAGCCCCCCCCCACAGACGCAACTAGCCACCGGTGATGTTAAGGCTGGAGCGGAACTCGGCGAAGGTCGAGGACGGGAGACCCTTGGTGAAGATGTCGGCGAACTGGGAGGTGGTCGGGACGTGGAGAACCCGAACATCGCCGATGGCGACCCGATCCCGGACGAAGTGTAGATCGATCTCCACATGCTTGGACCTCTGGTGCTGCACAGGGTTGGTGGAGAGGTACACCGCACTGACGTTGTCGCAGTAGACCAGCGTGCTCCGGGAGAGAGGGCTGTGAAGCTCGACGAGAAGCCGTCGGAGCCAGGAAGCCTCAGCCACGCCGTTAGCAACAGCGCGGTACTCCGCCTCGGCACTGGAGCGGGAGACAACCGGCTGGCGCTTGGACGACCAGGACACCAGGTTGCCGCCCAGGAAGACGGCGTAGCCGGAGGTGGAGCGCCGAGCGTCCGGGCACCCAGCCCAGTCAGCGTCAGTGTAGACGACGAGCTCGGAGGAGGAAGACCGGTGAAGGAGCAAGCCGTAGTCGATAGTGTTAGGTGAATAATTTCCATTATTGGGCTAACCCTAGGGAGGGTAGCTATATAGACATACATGGGCCTCATGGGCCTAAACCTCATATACTCCAACACCCCCCCGCAGTCTGAACTACCGGCGCAGCGGAGTTTACAGGCTGGATATGAATGAAGAGAAACAAGAACAACACATGAGCCCCCCCACAGTCACAACTAGCCACCGGTGATGTTGAGGCTGGAGCGGAACTCGGCGAAGGTTGAGGACGGGAGACCTTCGGTGAAGATGTCGGCGAACTGGGAGGTGGTCGGGACGTGGAGAACCCGAACATCGCCAATGGCGACCCGATCCCGGACGAAATGGAGATCGATCTCCACATGCTTGGTCCGCTGGTGCTGCACAGGGTTGGTGGAGAGGTACACAACACTGACATTGTCGCAGTAGACCAGCGTGCTCCGGGAGAGAGGGCTGTGAAGCTCGACGAGAAGCTGCCGGAGCCAGGAAGCCTCAGCCACGCCGTTAGCGACAGCGCGGTACTCCGCCTCGGCACTGGAGCGGGAGATGACCGGCTGGCGCTTGGACGACCAGGACACCAGGTTGCCGCCCAGGAAGACGGCGTAGCCGGAGGTGGAACGCCGAGTGTCCGGGCACCCGGCCCAGTCAGCGTCAGTGTAAACGACGAGCTCGGAGGAGGAAGACCGGTGAAGGAGCAAGCCGTCGTCGACAGTGCCGCGGAGGTAGCGGAGGAGGCGCTTGAGAGCAGTGAGGTGGGGCTCTCGGGGATCATGCATGTGAAGACAAATCTGTTGCATTGCATAGGTGATGTCTGGCCTGGTGAAGGTAAGGTACTGAAGTGCACCTGCGAGACTCCGGTATGCCGTGGGGTCGTCCACTGAGGGGCCTTCGGCCTCTGACAGCTTGCCCTGAGTGTCAACTGGAGTGGAGCAGGGCTTGCAGTTAGTCATCCCAGCCCGCTTCAGGATATCAAGAGTGTACTGCCGCTGGTGATGAAGAAGGCCGGCAGGACGAGGCTCAACAGTCACCCCGAGAAAATGGTGGAGCACACCGAGATCCTTCACAGGCAACTCCTGCTGAAGAGAGCGGATGATGCGGCGGAGGAGTGACGAGCTGGAGGCTGTGAGGACAATGTCATCAACGTAGAGGAGCAGGTAAGCAGTCTCAGCTCCACGGTGATATATAAACAGAGACGTATCTGACTTGGCCTCCACAAACCCCATTGTCACCAGGGAGGCAGCAAACCGGGAGTACCACGCCCGAGGGGCCTGCTTGAGGCCGTAGAGAGACCTGTTGAGCCGACAGACCATATCTGGACGTGAAGAGTCAACAAACCCCGCTGGCTGGCTGTAGTACACTGTCTCAGTGAGAGTCCCGTGCAGAAACGCATTCTTGACATCCAGCTGATGCACTGGCCAGGAGCGAGCAAGTGCTAGTGAGAGCACGGTACGGACGGCGGCCGGCTTCACCACCGGGCTGAAAGTCTCATCGTAGTCGACTCCAGGACGCTGAGTGAAACCCCGAAGAACCCAGCGAGCCTTGTACCGCTCCAGGGTACCATCAGCCCGCCGTTTGTGCGTCCAGATCCACTTGCCAGTAACAACATTGGAGCCAGGCGGACGGGGCACCAGATCCCACGTCTAGTTGGCGAGGAGAGCTGCGTACTCCTCTTCCATCGCGCGGCGCCAGTGAGGGTCCGACAAGGCGTCGCGAACGGAAGAGGGTACAGGAGAGACCTGCGTGTCGCCGGACATCGCCGCAAGAGCCCGGGATCGCAGGGTACCCGCCGCGTGCCGCGTCACCATAGGGTGAACATGCCACGGGTGGCGGTGAAGGAGCGGTGGGTGGTACACCGGCTGCACGATACGGGCTGCCGATGGCGGCGGCGGTGGTGTAGGCGTCGTCGGCGGTGAAGAGGCCACTGGCAGCGGCCGCGCCGCCGGTGGAGAGGATGCCCTTGGTGGCGACGGAGGCATCGGGACCGCCCGTGCACGGCGCTGGTAGACAAGCACCGGCGGAGCGAACCGCGCCGGGGGCGCAGGAACCGGCGTCCCCGGCCCCGTGGCAGGTGGAGGAGCCGGGGCCGCACCGGAGAGCGGCGCCACCGGATCCGCGCGGGGCATAGGGCCAGGAGCAGCAGGGGCCGGGTCCACCGGCACCCGGCGCTGGTAGACAAGCGCCGGCTGGGCAAACCGCGCTGGGGCCGTAGGAACCGACGTCCCCGACCCCGTGTCAGGCGGAGGAGCCGGGGCCGGACCGGAGGGTGATGCTACTGGAACCGTGCAGGGCACAGGGGCAGGAGCAGCACTGGTGCGCGACGGAGGAGCAGTACCTGCAGGAGAAAACGGCAAAGGTGGCTGGACCACCATGTCAGTGGGAAACAGAGAGGCGAGGTCTGGGTCAGGGGTGGAGGATGGTGTGGCGGTGGTGGAGTAGGGGAAGACAGACTCATCAAACAACACATGGCGAGAGATGAGGACCCGACGAGAAGTGAGGTCAAAACACCGGTAACCCTTGTGATCTGGGGAGTACCCAAGGAAAACACACAGAGTGGAGCGGGGAGCCAGCTTATGGGGAGTGGTGGCAGTGGTGTTAGGGTAACACGCACACCCGAAGACACGAAGGTGGTCATACCGAGGAGGGGTACCGAAGAGAGCATGATGCGGTGTGGGAGCTGGGCAGGCAGCGGAAGGAAGACGGTTAAGAAGATAGGTGGAGGTGTGCAGAGACTCTGCCCAGAAACGAGCAGGAAGCGACGCCTAGAGCAGAAGGGTGCGCATGGTGTCATTCGTGGTCCGAATCATGCGCTCCGCCTTGCCATTTTGGGAGGAGGTATACGGACAGGACATGTGCAACTGAACACCATGAGAAAGGAAGAAAGTGCGGGAGGTAGAGTTATCAAACTCACGGCCATTGTCACACTGTACGACCTTGATGGTAAGGCCGAACTGAGTGGACACCCAAGCGAAAAAGTGAGAAATAGTAGGGAATGCCTCGGATTTTGCACGCAAGGGAAAAGTCCACGAATAATGAGAGAAATCATCAACCACCACCAAATAGTATTTATACCCAGAAATACTCATGACAGGAGACGTCTAGAGGTCGCAATGTACAAGGTCAAAAATATGAGCCGCATGTGACGAAGAAGTGTAAAAAGGAAGGCGAACATGGCGGCCCAGCTGGCACGCATGGCACAAGTGCTCATCGTGAGCTCGAGTACAACGAATGTCAGAGCTATGACTAAGCTGCATCAGAGCATCACGTCCAGGATGGCCGAGCTGGCGGTGCCAAGTAGTGGAGGAAGGCGTGGCGGCGAAAGCAGCTGACAAGAGGGCCGGCGAAGAAGAGGCCGGAAACCGAAGGGTGTAAAGGGGCCCCGAGCTGTCACATCGGAGGAGCGGACGCCGGGAAGCCAAATCCTTCACAGTAAGACCAGAAAAGTCAAATTCAACAGAACAGGAATTGTCAGCTGTAAAACGACGAATAGAAAGAAGGTTGTGAACCATAGAAGGTGCAACATGAACTTCTGGAAGACGAAAAGAGCCAGAAACGCCGACGGCACCCACGGATGTGACAGGAAGACACGACCCATTTGCGACCATAATGGACGAAGGATGGGAAGGAGAAATAGGGTACACAGAGGAGAGTATACCCGAGTCGGAAGTAGTGTGGTAGGTAGCACCCGAGTCAGCAACCCAAGTTGGGCCAGCAGGGGGAGTCAGGGCCATGGTGCTGAACGTGGACGCCAAGGCTGCCGGGTCCCAACTGACGGGACCAGGTGAGGCGCCGGGAGGTGTCAGCGACGGTCCGGGCGACGTGCCGAGAGGTGGGGCCCACGGAGCCGCGGAGTGAAACCCCGGACCAGCGAGCATGGCCGTAGGCGGGTGGGACGCACCACCGGGAGCCTGGAAGGGCTACATGGAGATACGCCCTGCCCACGGGTTGTTGAAGGAGGGCCAGGATGTGCCCCGTGGAGGCGCGGGCGCCGGGTTGCTCCCACGGCCGGCACCCGCACCACGCCCCCCCGCGCGACGACGGCGGCCACCACGGCCCCCCCTACCCCCGCTCGGCCCGGGGGAAGGAGGACCAAGACGAGACGACTGCGGCGGAGCAGACGGGCGCGGCGGAGGAGTGGCCACAAGGGCAGTCGAGGGCCCCGGCGCAGAGGCAGACTCGGGCTGGATGCCCTGAGTGAGCTCCTCCATGACAAGGTCGTCACGGACCTGCAGGAAGGTGGGGAAGGGCCGCTGCCGGGTGATCCACGTGCGGAGGTGGGCGTAGCGGTCGCTGAGCCCGCGGAGGACGTTGAGGACCAGGATGCGGTCCTCCACGGGCCGGCCAAGGTCGCCGAGGGAGTCGGCCATCCCCTTCATCCGGCGACAGAACTCGCTGACGGAGAGGTCGCCCTGGACGAAGGTACGGAAGCTCGCGTCGAGACGCAGGGCCCGTGCCTCGGCGTTGCCCAGAAACTGGCCCTCGAGGGCGAGCCAGGCCCGGCGAGCGTCGACGGAGTTGCGGACGAGGTTGTGTAGGTCGATGGAGATCGTCCCGATGATCCAGGAGAGCACGATACTGTCGAGACGGTACCACGCTGGGGTCTGGACCGCGACCGAGGCGTCGGTGAGGACGTGGTCGTCGAGGGCGTAGCGGCGGAGAGTGAGGAGGACCAGGTCCCGCAGTGTATGTGTCTATCATGACTACAAAGTTTGCTTGGCTACCAAAAAAAAATAATGCCGCATTGTAGCTGCAATTATGCTTTTTTCGACCTGAATTCTTATTGCATTTGTTCTCGCTTTTGCTGTACCAGTTCAGCTGAAGGATTGTACAGAGTAATTCGTCCAGCGGTCGGGGAGGCTTCAAGGTACTTGCTTCATCATTTTCTTAATTTTTTTTGTATTACTGCTTTCAGAATACTTCAAATCTTGACAGAGTTGATTTGTTCTATTCATCTTGAGTACTCCAACCATACACAAATGTAGTACTGTTTGGACGTCAACAGTCTTCAGTGTGCAACTTTGAGTCTTTGACCATAACTTTTATATAAAAATGAGAATAAAAACATGTAAAGTACTATATTATGAAAGTATTTTTCATTCTTTTTCCTTATAATCAACCGAATTTCTAAATTGGTCATAGTTAGAGGAGTTTGAATGCATGCATTCTGGGTTGTGACACTCTTATATCATGTTGGTTAGTTTATGTTTCCATACTTAACTTTTTTTGTTATCCCTGTCTTGTTTTAAGGGAAATGCCTTTGGTTGAGCTTAAAAGCAAGTACAGGAAGGTCTCATCTGTTGACAAAATTAGTAAAGGCTGGCAAGAAGAGTATGACTCTTCATCAAAGCAGGTAATGCTCTAGTTAGAGAACTTCGTCCAACCTTTACTGTGATGATTGTCAAACTATCTGTAAACTTATGTGAAGCCGTGAAGGTGGGTTACTTATTTTTTACGCTTACAGTGATCTGTTGTTGCCAATGAGCGTACAAATTAGAAAAGACAGGTAGGTCTTTACCATTAGCACAAAGGGATGATACACTAATGCTTGGACATAAATCTTTGACTTTTGCTTTTAGCTGTTCCTTTTTTGTAAAGTTGCTTTTAGTAGTTTTTGTCTCTACCCCAACGTGCTTGGGACAAAAAGTCATTATTCCAGTTCAATGTTGTTTACTATCAACTATATAAAGGAGACCGTCCAAAGGGTTCTATTATTTTAGCTCTTTTTTATTCAACAAGTTATAGCTCGAGCATCAGAAAACTATAGTGTATAGTTCCAGGATTAATGCTCAATTTTTATGCTGCTTTTACCTCAACCTAACTGCTCGTTTATTAGGAAGACATGATTCACTATCTTTTCTGCACTTTAACCAACTTGGGTTAGTTTTATCCGTTAATCTGGCGTCTTTTGACTTACAGTGTATGCACGGGCCAAAATGCAAACTTGGAAGCAATTGCACAGTAGGCAGAAGGCTGCAGGAGATTAATGTATTGGGTGGTTTAATACTTCCTGTATGGGGTGTGGTAGCAAAGGCACTGGCTAAGCAGGTTCGTTTTTTTTATATATAAAAAACGATGTTTTCTCTTACTAGAAGCACTTGCTGCAATTGTCTGTTGATTACATGAAGTGTTTATATTATATAGCATGGTAAAATTTAATAATAGAATGGGGTTGTACATGCTTCTCTAATTGCAGTTTGTTTTTTGCTTACATAAATTAGGTGCGACTGATTCACAAGAGAATACGTGTTGTCCGGTTGGAGACGACAACTGACAACAAGCGGTTTGTTGGACTTATTATTCCAAATTCTGCAGTGGAGTCAGTACTCGAAGGTAAGTTGTAGTGTTACACTTCCAAGAAGAATTCCCATCTGCTAGTACTTTTAATGATCAGTCAATGAAATTGGTGTTGATTCTTCATGCATGGCTGGAAAACAGTGTCAGCAAACTACAGATGCTACTAGCTGTTGCTCCAGTCAAAAATTAGTGTCATTGGATGAACAACAGAGTGAATAACCAGTTCTCTTGAGTCTTGAGCCGCTGTGTGGGGGTGACCTAACCCTAGCGCCACAACCCCTCTCATCCCTCCACTCCACCTCATCGCCACCGGAAGCCTGAGTGGGTATGAGGAAGGTGGCGGTTAGGCCTCATTCGCTGCATCGAATGGATCATGGCAAACAAGGCTTGTGTGGATGTTGCCTGAGCTGGACCGCAGGTAACATTGGTGGTCTAGCGCTGTCAGGCGTTCGCATGAGTGAAAACACTGGGAGTATATTTATTTTTCATTTTCTTAAGTTATGAAATCCAGGTTATAATGAGCTCTGTTTTTGGGCGATCTCTAGACTCTAGTTTCACATGTTTGCAATTTACCTTTTCCTTTTTGACGTGTTTGCAGAATTTTATATGAACCCAATCATGTTGCTTACCATTTGTTGTTGCACACATTTTTGTTGGACCATGGCAGGTCTGCAGTGGGTCCAAGATATCGACGATTGATTTGGCAAGAAGCTACTACTCCTTTGGTGCTCCTTGCGTTGCTGTGGACCAAATCTGTGACGCTGAGGCAGACTTGTGACTCTGGTGTGGTGTGATTGTACGCAATCGGCAGTGATTAGGAAAAGTAATACGACAGCGCCTGGCCATCTTTTTGTGTTATATATATGTAGTCATATAAGTTTGTTAGATCTGGGTCCAGTTGTAAGTTAGCCTGGCCCATTTGTCAGCTAAATCGGAGGGGTATATGATGCACACTGTACAACAGAAGCTGGAGACAGACTGCTGCGACCTACCAGGCCGTGGGCACTAGTCTGATGATGCACTTGCACCCACCTTTTCGCCTTTCTTTAAAGTAGTGTGCCGTGTCTTCTCGAGCAATTTTTTGACTAAAGATAGATTGTGACGACGGTGACTGCAGGCGGCGCCTGCCGGCGCTGAACTTCTAAACGATGTTCGTTTCGTCGCCTGGTGCTGCAAGTATCGCGTCAGAGGTATACTTTGATACTTATATGAAATGTATACCTTACTTAGGCTTAGCGAAGTTTTGCTTTGTCGAATAGTGCACGTCCAGGGATGGTATGGACACACGGCATGCACTCATGTCATGAGTTTAAATGGCGCGTGCTGAGCCATGCGATGGAGTCTAATTCTATGAAGTTCTTTTTTCACTTCTGATGATGCTCTTGCACATCTCTATCTAGTTTGTGTCTTGGACATATAATCTGTACTCGTATGAATTAGAACGATATGCGTCTATCGATGGAGATTGATTATAAAACGTATTTGTACAAATGACGCTATCATTGAATAATTCTCCGAGCCACAAATTATCCAGGTGATTTGAGGAGTGGTCTCTTCCGCGGTTCCTCCTATTAACAGGCGCCTCTTTTCATGGTTGACCAGGATTCACCAACACCATTGAATTTTATGACCATCTAATGATTTAGATTATACTAGTATATAGCTTTAAAAATCTGAAAATAGATATGATGAAACTTTTTGTTTCGTTCGCGTCCCTTCTACCCAATGACATGTAGGTCTGAGCCACTCTAGTGTCTCTCCCAGGACCGATCAATATTCTGCGGTTCTTCCAATAATGTTGGATTTTCTAATTATCTATATTGGTCCTCTCATCATGCGTAAGACTTTGCTTTCTCCATTGCAAAACACTCTCTCCGTCTCCTTTTATATGTCCCTAAGAAGTTGAACATACTTAACCCTAGCTAAATATATAAATAAACATACTTAATATAATTAGATAGATCGTTAAATCTAATTTCATAAACATTATATAGATACAGATGTTGTTCATATTTTCCACAAAACCAGCATGAATCTTAAAGCAACACTTGTGTTGACTACACTTTTGGATCAACAGTTCAAGACACATGAATCATAAAAGATGATGTCTTTGCGAAATTAATTGTTTGGATTGGTGTTGCTCGCGCCGGCCACCACCAAGCGTGCCATCATCCCGTTAACCACAAGGACCTTTTTAATTATAAGAAGAAAAGAAAAAAAGAAATGGGGGAATGAAATTCACGGACGCGTAAAGGAAAGCCAACAAGGGGGTAGGGGAGCACGAGGAAACCGAGGAGACTGACCCGACCTCGTCGTCGTCGTCTTGGTCCTCGCTGGCCACGGCCATGATCGGCGGCGGGCAGGCGGCGGACAGCCAGCCGGCGTCCTGCTCGTCCTCGTCTTCGTCCTCGCCGTCGGCAGGCCCGTCGACCGGGGCCCCCCGCGCTCACCGCAGCAAGAGGCGGCCCGACATCCTCAACATGCTCATGGTAACTAACGCAAGCTTTGTCTCTGTTATCCCTTCTTCGTCTCCGGCGCCGGCAAGCCCGCCTTGGCTGGCTGCTCCAGCCGTTGTGGGGCGATGACCTTTGAGGCTTCGACGGACCCTGCTGTTCTGACTGTGCGTTCTGACTGCTAATTTAGTAAAGTAGCTTTTTTAGGAAAAAAAAAAGATTTAGGATAGTACTGCTAGCTTCCAAAATCGTGGTGGGGTAATTTATCAGCGGGCTTCCAGCGAGAGGTGCGTCCAGGAAACGATGCAACTTTGGATTTGATTGCTCCACAAGACCACACGCGTTGAACGGGAATCAATAGTAGCCTGTTGTTGCCCTGTTGTCTGGGGATCGATAGTTAATTGAGGATGCGAGTGGAAGAGGAAGAGGGTTAGATAGTTGGTACATGATGCAAGTGGGAATTTTTCCCATGTGCAGGTAGTACTTAGCATGTCTAGGACCTCCTGCATATGATGCAGTACTAGACTACTAGTGATGATTTTTGCTCAGGTGTGCAAGTAGTACTTAGCATGTCTAGGACTTCCTGCATCTGATGCAGCGCTAGCAGTGAACGCTAAGCAGGTACACACAGGCTGTTGCACCCAAATAGGGAGAGAGCTTGGTTCAGAAAGCATTAGGTGTGGATTATTCAGTCCCAGGACCGCTAAATTTATGTTTTTTTATTAGTTCCAGTCCTATACTTTCTGGTACCCACCAGCGGTTCTGAAGCTGAAAATGTAATATAGCCATTTTGGTGCTATGCATGGATAACACCTCACTCAGTATCATATTGGTAAGGGCCTGTGTGGATTTCATTTAGTTATGATGGGACGATTGGATTATGATGAATGCTACGAAATATTAATTAGGGTTATGATGAATAAGTATCTAGAGATTTCGGTGTCTATGTTGTGATCGCCTTGCCAAATGTTGCATGTTGCCTACATATGCAACTAGACAACTATCCACATGGTCATCTGGATTTAACCATGTCTACCATTTCTCCACTGTCATTTTTCTCTAATCTCTAGGGTATTGATCATTGAATGAGGGTCCTACCTTGGAGTTGGATGACTCATTTGACGATACCAACAGACGTTTCGTGAGGAGATTTCAGAAGGCAGAGATCGGGGAGGCTTTGAAGAGGATGAAGGGAGGTAAAGCGATGGGCCCTGACGGTATCCCCATTGAGGTGTGGAGATTGTTGGAAGCTATAAAATATATGTTATGACACACACAAGCTTACATTACATAGGAGGTATGCAAGTCCTTATATAGACTTTGCAAACAGTCATGCAAGTTGTCAAATCAAACTTTACCACTTACACAATACAACTCATACTTAACTAAGCATTAGCTAGAATGCTCACTTTACAACTCATCGCTAGCTCATAGCAAAATCCAAATTGACAATTACTACTGCCTGTTATCTAGTAAAACTTACTAGCTAAGTAAACAAGGTCCTAGAGATATCTAGTACTAGTAATAAAATATAAATACTAACACAAGGATTATTGCTAACATTCTCCCCCTAATCCTTGTGCTCATCTTGGATCTTGGCCATTCCAATTCTACTCCTTAATTCTTCAAACTTGGCTTTGCCAAGTGATTTTGTCAAGATGTCAGCTAGCTGATCTGCAGTAGGGATGAACTCTGCCCTGATGCTCCCTTCTGCAATGCAGTCCCTAATGAAGTGGAACTTGGTCCTTATGTGCTTGCTTCTATCATGGAACACAGGATTCTTGGCAAGAGCAAGTGCAGACTTGTTGTCAACCCTCAGCTCCACTAGTTCAATCCTTCTGTCCAGTAGCTCTGCAAGTAGCCTAGACAGCCACAGTGCCTGAGTTGCTGCTGTAGTCATTGCCACATATTCAGCTTCACAGCTTGATAGAGCCACAACTCTTTGCTTGATTGACTGCCAACTGATCAGGCAGTTGCCGAGGAAGAAGAGGCTCCCAGTTGTGCTCTTGCTTGAATCAATGTCCCCAGCCAAATCTGAATCACAGTACCCCACAAACCGAGCAGCAATGGGTGCTCTGGTGAAGTGGAGGCCGAAGTCAATAGTGCCAGCAACATACCTCAGTATGCGCTTTACAGCTTGCTGGTGCTCCACGGTGGGCCGTTCCAGGAACCGGCTCACGAAGCCAACAGCAAAAGCAAGGTCTGGCCGTGTGTGGACGAGATAGCGCAGACTGCCAATGAGCCGCCGGTACTGAGTTGAATCGACTTCGGCAGCGGTGCTGTGTTTGCTCAGCCGCAGGCGCTCTTCCATGGGTGTGGCTGCTGGGTTGCAGTCAACCATGCCGCCCAGCTCCAAGATTCTCTTGGCATAGTGGCTTTGGCGCAAGGTGATGCCGTCGATGCCTTGGTGGACCTCGACCCCGAGATAGAAGCTCAAGGGGCCAAGATCACTCATGTCAAAAGTGGTCTGCATCTGCACTTTGAATGCCTCCATGACTTGCTCCCTTGCACTCGTGATGATTAGATCATCTACGTAGACTCCCACGATTAGAACAGAGCCGCCGGCGCCTCGCCGGTACATTGCGGCTTCATGACTGCACTGCTTGAAGCCCATTTGCTTCAGCGCCGCATCCAATTTGGCGTTCCACGCCCTAGGCGCCTGCCGCAGGCCATAAAGCGCCTTGCGGAGGCGGTAGACTTTGTTCTCTTCCCCGGCGATGGTGAACCCGGGCGGCTGCTTGACATAGACTTCCTCCTTGAGCTCGCCGTTGAGAAACGCGGACTTCACGTCCATGTGGTGGACGCGCCAGCCCTCCTGAGCCGCCAGCGCGAGCAGCACCCGGATGGATTCCATTCGATCGACAGGGGCGAAGGCGTTGTCGTAGTCAATTCCCTCCTGCTGGACAAAGCCGCGCGCCACGAGCCGGGCTTTGTGCTTGATCACAGCGCCGCGCTCGTCCTTCTTCAGCTTGTACACCCATTTGAGTGAGATGGGGCGATGGCCAGCGGGAAGGTGCACCAGCTCCCATGTCCGGTTGAGCTCAACGGCGCGTAGCTCTTGCTCCATTGCTGCCTGCCAAGCAGGGTCCCCTTTGGCCTCGGCGTAGGATGCTGGCTCGCCGGAGTGGGTGAGATGGAGCTCAGCGAAGAGGCGGGTCGCCGGTGGTGGGGTAGGCTGCTCCCCCAGAATGTTGGCGACCGTCCTGTAGCGGAGCGGCTCGTCGTTGTCGTGCCAGACATCCACTCGCTCCTCGTCATCATCCAGTGGAGTGGCGTGCTCAATTTGGGGTCCCGTCGATTCTGGCGGCGGGGTTGGTGTAGCAGTCGCCGAGGCAGGGGAAGCAGACGGCGAAGGTGTTCCCACCGTGGTTGCTCCAATCCCTTCCGGAGACGGAGACGCCAGATGAATTGGCGGTGATGCGGCGGGCGAAGTCGTGGAAGACGCCACTGGTGACGCGCTCGGCACCTTCTCTGCTTCAGCCGGCCAAAAGTACTCGACGGTGAAATCGCTGCCGGCTGCCTCCGGCGTCCCGAGTTCTGACGTAGCCCAATCCCAGCCGTGTCCTTCATCGAATACGACATCACGGCTAATCTTGACACGCTGGGTCACTGGATCGAGCACCCGGTAGGCCTTAGCCCCTTCAGCGTATCCGATGAACACGCCGGCCTTGCCGCGGTCATCAAGCTTGCTCTGCTGCGCCAACTCCTTGGTGTAGGCGACGCAGCCGAACACCTTAAAGTGCGCCACTGTTGGAACACGCCCGTGCCACGCCTCATAGGGCGTCTTTCCCTGTAGCGCACGCGTCGGCGACCGGTTGAGGATGTGTACGGCCGTCATGACTGCCTCTCCCCAGAACTTCGCCGGAAGCCTCCTCTGCTTTAGCAGCGCACGCGCCATCGCCATGATGGTCTGGTTGCGACGCTCCACAACGCCATTCTGCTGGGGCGAGTGGGGAGCAGAGTAGTGGCGCATAATTCCTTCCTTGGCGCAGTAGTTGGCGAAGTCGGTGACGGTGAACTCGCCACCGTTGTCGGTGCGGAGTGCCTTCAGCTTGCAGCCGCTCTCCTTCTCGGCCGCAGCTTGCACTTTCTTGATGGCATCAGCCGCGGCGTCTTTCGTGGGAAGAAGAATGGCCCACATGTACCGTGTCGCATCATCCACGAGGAGCAAGAAGTACCGCTTCCCTCCGGGCGTTGCCGGTGTCACCGGGCCACACAAGTCGCCATGCACCAGGGCGAGCTGCTCCTTGGCGCGGTACGCGGCCTCGGACGGGAATGAGCGTCGTCTCATCTTGGTGGTGACGCATGTGTCACATAGCTGCTCGACGTGGTCGATCACCGGCATCCCACGAACGAGCTCTTCCTTGCCAAGCTTGCGGAGCGCATCGAAGTGGAGGTGGCCGAACCGCTCATGCCAGCGCCATGCCTCGTCGTCCTTGCATGCGGCGAGGCAGAACGACTGCGCTGCATCAAGGTGGAGGATGTATAGATGGTTGGGTCCATGTCGAACCTTGGCAAGCAGGCGGCCGCGACGGTCCCAAATGCACAATACTCCATGATTGATCTCCACCTTTGAACCTCCTTGATCAAGTTGCCCAAGACTCATGATTGAGTTGCGCAAGGCGGGTATGTAGTAGACGCCGTGGAGGACACGCTGCTTGCCGGTCTTCCCTTGGAAGATGATTGAGCCAACGCCGTGGATCTCCACACGCGACGCGTCCCCGAAGCGCACGGTCCCGCGTACGTCGGTGTTAAGGTCGGCGAACAGCTCCCGGCGTCCAGTCATGTGGTGCGTGGCCCCGCTATCGAGGTACCAGCCGCCTAGCTTCTTGTCGTCGGCGGCGGTGTTGAGAAAGGCCCGGGCTCGCGGTTCATGGAGGGTGATTTCGTGCGTGGTGAAGGCGCACGCTGGTATGTCGTCATTGATGTCAAGGAAGCCATGGGCGAGGAAGAGCGCACCGTCATCCTCCTCTGCTTCCGCGACATGCGCGGCTCCAACGCGCGTACTGCCGCGGTCCTGTCCGCGCTCGCCACGGTAGCCGCCACTGCGGTCACTTCCACGGGCTCCACGGTCACCACCGCGTTTGCCGCGGTCACCACTAGCACCGCGCTCGCCACAGCTTCCGCCGCGGTCTCCACCGCGCTCTCGTCGTGGCAGGCGGCAGTCGCGTGCCCAGTGGCCGCCACGACCACAGTTGAGACAGATGTCGTCACGGTTCGCCCTGCGTTCGCCGTCGCCGTCATCTCCTCCACCAGCGCCACCGGCGTCTCTCCTCCTGGGCCTCTGCTTACGGCCGCCGCGCTCATGCTTGCGGCGGTCCCTGGATGGCGCACCGCCATCATCACCCTTCTTCTGTCGCGCCCTCCACTGCTCCTCCGTGTACATTAACTTGCCGCCGACTGTTATTGGCTCAGTGGGGGGCTGCTCCTCACGGTCGTCGATGGCCTTAAGCCTCCCAGTCACCTCCTCGACAGTGAGCGTGTCGAGGTCAAGGAGGGTCTCGATGGCGATGACGAGCTGGGAGTACTTCGTCGGCACGACGCGCAGGTACTTCTCCACCGCGCGCTTCTCGTCGAGGTCCCGATCTCCGTGCAACGCCATCTGCTGCATTAGGGTGGTGAGCCTAATAGCAAAGTCTTCGACTTGCTCACCGGGGCGGAAACTCAAGTTTTCCCAATCACGGCGAAGGCGCTGCAGCGTCGCTCGGCGGACCCTGTCCACGCCGATGCGGGCCGCAGCGATAGCGTCCCACGCATCCTTTGCGCTCTCCTTGTCGGCGAGGGGAATGCCCATCTCCGGGGGCACGGCCGCGATAATGGCCTCTAGTGCCCGGCGATCATCGCGGTAAGAGACCGGCTCCCCCTCGACGGCGTCCCAGAGCTCCCGTGCTTGCATTTTGAGCTTCATCAGCTGGGACCACTCATGGTAGTTGCTCTTCGTTAGCATCGGCCAGGTGGTGCCTGCGCCGGAGTCGCGGTAGACGGTGTGGATGACCGGCGACTCCCGGCGGCCTCCACCGCGCCCACGACGGCGCACCGGGGAGGGAGACGGGGCACGGCGCCGCGACGGGCTGCGCTCTGCGCGCCTCCTGGCGGGACTGCGTGCCCGATCTCCACCTCCGTCAACCTCTCCATCGATCTCTGCTCGAAGCGTTGCTGCAGCGGTTGCCGCGGCTTCTGCCGCTGCAGCGGCCTCCTTGGCCGCCTGGACTGCTGCTGCTGCAGCTGCCTCCGCGGCTGCCAAGCGCCCTTCCCGAGCTGCACGATTTGCGGAGATAGACATGGTGTGGCTCTCTGGATCTCAACCTGGCTCCGATACCAATTGTTGGAAGCTATAAAATATATGTTATGACACACACAAGCTTACATTACATAGGAGGTATGCAAGTCCTTATATAGACTTTGCAAACAGTCATGCAAGTTGTCAAATCAAACTTTACCACTTACACAATACAACTCATACTTAACTAAGCATTAGCTAGAATGCTCACTTTACAACTCATCGCTAGCTCATAGCAAAATCCAAATTGACAATTACTACTGCCTGTTATCTAGTAAAACTTACTAGCTAAGTAAACAAGGTCCTAGAGATATCTAGTACTAGTAATAAAATATAAATACTAACACAAGGATTATTGCTAACAGAGATACCTAGGTGCCAGAGCGATAGTATGGTTAACTAAGCTTTTTAACCTCATTTTCCGGTCAAACAAGATGCTTGAAAAATGGAGAAGTATATTAGTACCAATCTTCAAGAACAAGGGAGATGTTCAAAGTTGTACTAATTGCCGTGGGATTAAGTTGATGAGCCATACGATGAAGCTCTGGGAGAGGGTTATCGAGCATCGCCTAAGAAGAGTGACAAGTGTTACCCAAAACCAATTTGGGTTTATGTCTGGTAGATCGACCATGGAGGCAATTTTCTTATTACGACAGTTGATGGAGAGATATAGGGAGCAGAAGAAGGATTTGCACATGGTCTTTATTGACCTCGAGAAGGCATATGACAAAGTACCGAGAAATGTCATGTGGTGGGCCTTGGAAAAGCACAAAGTCCCAACTAAGTACATCACCCTCATCGAGGATATGTACAGGGATGTGGTGACATGTGTCCGAACATGTGATGGCGACACCAGTGACTTTCCAATTAAAATAGGACTACATCAAGGGTCAGCATTGAGCCCTTATTTATTTGCTTTGGTGATGGATGAGGTCACAAGGGACATACAAGGTGATATTCCTTGGTGTATGCTCTTTGATGATGATGTGGTGCTAGTGGATGAGACTAGGGCAGGGGTTAATAGGAAGTTAGAACTATGGAGGCACACGTTAGAGTCGAAAGGGTTTAGACTTAGTAGGACCAAGACCGAGTACATGAGGTGCGATTTCAACGCGACTAGGAATGAGGAGGGAGACGTTAGCCTCGATGGGCAAGTGGTGGCCAAGAATGATACTTTTCGGTATTTAGGATCGATGCTACAAAAGGATGGCGACATTGATGAAGATGTTAGGCATAGAATTTTAGCCGGTTGGTTGAAATGGCGTCAAGTTTCAGGCGTCCTCTGTGACAGAAGGGTGCCTCAGAAGTTAAAAGGTAAGTTTTATAGGACAGCGATTCGTCCGGCGATGTTATACGGTGCTGAATGTTGGCCTATAAAAAGGCGACATATCCAGCAATTGAGTGTAGCAGAGATGCGTATGTTACGATGGTGTTGTGGGCACACAAGGAGGGATAGAGTCCGGAACGACGATATTCGGGATAGGGTTGGGGTGGCACCAATTGAGGAAAAATTGATTCAACACCGGTTGAGATGGTTTGGCCATGTCCAACGGAGGCCTCCTGAGGCGCCGGTGCGTAGTGGGGTTCTAAAGCGGGTCGATAATGTAAAGAGCGGTAGAGGTCGATTTAAACTGACTTGGAACGAGTCGGTTAAGAGAGACCTTAAGGAGTGGAATATCCCTAAGGATTTAGCTATGGATAGGAGCGCTTGGAGACTAGCAATTAACGTACCTGAACCGTAATCTTTTTTCTTGTACCATTTATGTGTTCTTTGTTTCTATGCCTCTTTTGGGTTTCATCTCTAGCCTACCCCAACTTGCTTGGGACAAAAGGCTATGTTGTTGTTGTTGTTGTTGGATTGATCATTGAATGAAACTTGTACTCCGGTTGTGTGCTTTCTTTTGGGCATATTCCCTTTGGTCATATCATGAACCTTTAATAGGGTGGATTGCACTGAAAGTTCTTTCTATTCTGAAACCTGCAGCTCCCATTTTCCATTTTGCCCAACTATTACCAGACCTGCCTTGGATGATATCTTCGATGATTTGCCTTTCCTGCCTACTGCATCTAGCTCCTTCTCCAAAACTAGTGGTGCAGCAAGCTAAGACAACCTTATTAGTGGCTGAATGACTGCTGGGAGGTCAGAGTAGGACTGGTTGGATAGGACTGGTAGGTGGAGGTTTGCTGCTGGTAGATGGTGATGAGTTTATAATGGTGGAGATTGTAATTTTGCAGCATGAGAGAAGTGAAGACTTGTATTGGGTGGTGGGACTGGTTGGGCCGTAATGGTGAAAACAGCAATTTTTCACTTTACAGTGAGGATGGTAGAGTAGTGACAGAGGGAACCTGTAGTGGTGATAGGTGATATGTAGTTGCTAGCTAGAGGAACGATAGCAAAGAGGTGAGGTGACTTTGGGCGCTGAACTGCCGATTAAGTGGAGTTTAGGGATAGTTCTTTGCATGCCTTCACCAAACATGGAGTGCTCCTTATAATGAGCCCACCTCCCAACAAATTGTGCTAACGAACTGGAAACAGAAAAATAATCCTCCAACTGAATAGCTAACAAACCAAATGACTAACTGAGAAAGGAAATACATAATCGGCCTGGTTCTGGCCATGCTTTGTGTTTGTTTTCTTGCTTCTTCTTGCTTGCCTAATCCCCACAAAAGTGTCCACAACATAGGTGGCACAACCATTAGCATTTCAAATATGAATTAGAATACCCAGTTTCATAATCTTTTTTACATTATAAATTTGATTGTATAGTAAATAATAACCTTGTGATAATTTTGGTTGAATATCCTTTTCTATTTGTTCTTTCAGTGCTTTAAAAAGTGCTGGTGCCTTTTAAATAGATCTATTGTTGTAACTTCTTTTTCTTCCATTTCTACATGTACTGTAAAGAGTGCAGCATGTCTCAGTTCATCATATTCTGATACTGGAAAAGGACAAAGCAAGTTGTCAAGCAACAAAGTAACACACGGATTTCACTTAGTGGAAGGAATATCTGGCCATGATATGGAAGACTACCACGTAGCAGAGTATAGATATGAAAATGATCACGAACTTGGTCTTTTTGCCATTTATGATGGACATTTGGGAGATAGCGTGGCCAGTTATTTGAAAGCTAATCTTTTTGACAACATACTGAAAGAGGTAAGCTTTACATTTTTTATAATTTCTGTGTAGAACATGAGATGTACTCCATCTAGAAATGAAGCTTCATTTTAATCATTTAATGGAATCCCAATTTATGTTATTTCCTCTTATGGTGTTTGCAGCCTCTATTTTGGTCAGACCCTCAAGAAGCAATTAAAAATGCATACAGCTCTACAAACAAATATATTCTGGAAAATACTAAGCAACTTGGACCAGGGGGTTCGACAGCAGTCACTGCTATCATAGTTGATGGTACAGATATGTGGATTGCAAATATAGGTGATTCAAGAGCTGTTGTGTGTGAAAGAGGTACTGCCAGTCAACTTACTGTTGATCACGAACCCCATACCACTAATGAACGAAAGAGGATCGAAAAACAAGGTGGTTTTGTCTCTACATTCCCCGGTAAGCATCTAGTTGCCTAACTCCCTCATCATTGCCAGCGCCATGTAGATCGTCTCAATACATTTTCTAGTTGCTGATAGGTGATGTTCCTCGTGTAAATGGCCAACTTGCGGTTGCAAGAGCATTTGGTGATCAGAGCCTCAAGGCTCACTTGAGCTCAGAACCTGATGTGAAGCATATAAAGATAAACTCAAGCATAGAATTTGTAATACTTGCCAGTGACGGATTATGGAAGGTATGCGTTTTCCTTGCGTATTTCACTTAACGTCATCACCTTGCCTATATAGTTTCAAGATTTTGATATCCAATCAGGATCATTTTGCCCTAACTATTTCTTTTCTCCATTGTTTATATTTCACTCTCTTGCTGTGTTCTCGGTTAAGGTAATGAAAAACCAAGAAGCTGTTGATTTGGTGAAATCAACCAAGGACCCACAAACAGCAGCAAAGCGATTGACGTCTGAGGCCCTAGGGAGGATGAGCAAGGACGACATCTCATGCATTGTCATCCGTTTTCGATGCTGACTGGACTCTTGCGTAATCCAGCTCATCCATTGGACCTTTCGCCTTAAGCTGCCTCTGTGCATCAGCAGTATTGTTTTTTCTCCATACCTGATGTGTGTACATTGCAGTTGGTAGCGTCTGGATCTGTTGCAGCTGAGGATCAGATTGATGATTGGACTGGACAGGTTCTTGACCAAAGAAAAGAAGAATTCTGGGTGTTCATTTTTTTTTCTGTGCATATATACAAGTTAGATGCAAATATATACCGTCGGACTGGAGACAAGAAAAATAATATACCACCGAAAGATGCAAATACGGTACATATTATGTAAGCTTATAGACATGTAGTAGCTGGATTATGGCTTTTAGTGGCTTGTGTGTGTGTGGTGTGGTGTGTGAATTCTTGTGTGCTTATGTGCATTTAAGATAAAGTTCCGTTGCCATTCACGTACGGAACCAGCGATATGCTTTGAACGGGATCAACTTCAAATAACATTATCCTCTCCTTTATACTCCCTCTATTCCAAATTATAAGACATTTGACTTTTTAACATCAAGTTCAACCGCTTGTTTTATTTAAAATTTTATGCAAAATATCACTTCTTTTTTTTCTTGGCTTTCTTTATTAGTAATTTTTTTCAAGAATGACTTAAATTTGACTAGTTTTGTACGAATTATTTGAATTAGACAAGTAGTCAAACTTAAAATTAAAAAAATTAAACATCTTATAATTTAAAATGGATTAAGTATTTTTTTGAAAAAACTTAATGAGAAAGCATTCTCCCCTCGCTTATCCTGGAGGCAACAGAAAGCTGGATATAGCATGCAGCCACCGTCATCGGCGTCCGATGACCATGAAACTAATGGCGGCTTCAAAATTTAGCAAAGAGCGTCTCTAAAAGTTTTTCTAAAACTTACTCTCAAAATTATCATTTGAAGTTATTTGCATTAAAAATTATTTTTAAACCTTTTTACACTCTTAACAGCTTTTTTAATATCTTGTGCACACTTTAGAGAGTAATTTTTGTTTTTCTATCTTTGGCTAATGAAAAAACTAAAATAAAGGATGGCCATATTTAGATAATAACCAATTAAAGAAGAGTGTATTTTATCTCAATTCCTAATAGAAAGGACGCTCTAAATACATCTATTTTTTGACAACATAATACATCTATTATTATTGAATAATTGTTGTTAAGGTTACTAAGATGCTATCAAAATGGATCTATGGATCACTTGATCTTTTTTCCTTCATTGATCATCGGCACGCCACCGCTAGGGGTGGATCTAGGCCTCGGGCTCCTCAAGCTGCAGTCCGGAGCGCAACCCAAAAAATCTCTTTATCAGCTCCTTTGTCTAGCTCAAGATAGCCCATAAAATTATAGATTTAGCCATACCTAATGCGGTCTAAACATCCCTTACACTATTTCAACCTCCCCTTTAAGGTGTTTTTAATCTGCCATTGTCCACTGCCCTGCCACGACATGGCAGGGTATAAGATAATTTAAATAATCTTTCATATTACTTTTTCTATGATATATTTCTCGTGATGAATCTTGATTGGTGGTAAGCATGTATGTATCCTTGCAACCTAATCCTATATTTGCACTAGTAGAGTGCACCAAGGTGCATCTGAGGATTACCATGTTAATCAGCTTAAGCTATAGGTCGAGGACGACACTCAAATTATGTTGTGCATACAGTTTTTTGCATCGGATTTTGGACTTGAAGGTCATTGTTGTCATGCAAGGAATGGAGCGATGACGAGGCGTTAGGGCACCTCAATCGATTGGACGTCATTTTTATCCCTGATAGATGGATCGAATGTCATTTTCATCCCTAGATGGATTGGATTCTAATGCGGCTGCTATGAGTAGAATGGGTACATAATTGAGCACTTGATGGCATAAGTTGTTAAATCAAGTGTTTTCAAATTTAATCTAATTTATAGAAAAATATCCTTAAGATCATGGGACAAAATTAGTATCATTAAACACACCATAAACTATATTTTCATAATGTGCATTTTATGTCACAAATATTTATATTTTTCTATAAATTAGGTCAATATAAAAAGTTTGACTTAAGAGAACTTAAAAATTATAATTTATTCAAAAAATAAAGAAAAGACTATTGTAGAAAATAGATGAGTGCCATGTAAAAAAATTCGCAAATCCGTCCTTTTTGTAATTGCTTTCAAGATCTCCTTAAAATAACTCTATAATCTGAATTTCTTCGGAGAGAAATAGAAAAAAAAGGTTTTAACATAAACTCTCTAAAGATAAGTCTACTTGGTAAACGTCTCTCTCAATACTTGGTATGTGTGTGCTTTCCGCAATTACTATCCCCCCAAACACTCCCTTCACCATGGTTTTTGTAGGATCCTCCTCATGTTCCCTCCTACCATCTGTAGTCAAATTTTTTCTCCATCCGTAGTCAAGTTAGGAAAGAGTAGGAATAGGATTCCTGTCATGGATTCCCTCCAATAGAAATAGGATTAGTCAAGTTAGGAAGGAGTCCCCATGTATATGGATCCTATCATTAGGTTGGTTAAGATAGAAGTCTAAGGGCTTATCTCCTCTTCCTCTTCTCTTTGTGCCACCTCCTCCCCTTCTCCCCTAGCGCCGCTCCTCTCCTGTAACCCCTTGCCCCCCTCCAAACCATAGACGTCACCCCTACTCCACCATAGCTGCTACCCCTTGCACCATAGCCACCACCACCCAGGGTCCTGTCCCGTCACGACTTAATAGGCAGGTTCCAAAGTATTGTAGTAATTTTGAATCCTAAAAACGTTTCTACGATGAATCAAGTCTATTTATTAAACTATTTGGCTAGCTCGTTAAATTCTTGAAACTAGAAAAGAATCAAGAGAAATCATGTTTGGATGTTTCTTTGGATTGTGCAGAAGTTCTTGGATATTTAGTTATAGAGTGTAGGAGTTCTTGGAGATATACTTTTATTGTCTCTTTATTTATCCGGTATGGTCGGTGAGCCGGCAACCAATTCTATTGCGGCGGCTTATCTCTGTGATAAACAAAATTGGATGATTGACCTGCGGTAGTCACTCTAGATTAAAGTACTAATAAGCAAGTTGCTGTAAATACACGCACCTCCTTCCACAGTTCCACTGATCGATACCGCCATTTTTTTTTCTGCTGAAATAAATCTAAAAAAACAGAAAGAATTATATCAAGCCTACGTTTTAAACCCATGCAGACATTTTTTTTTTGAAAAAAATCTAATCAAATCAAATTGAGCTAAATTTGTACTCATGTACTACTGGTCCCTGTTGGTCAATTCAAAAAGCCAACCAAAACCTTTCCGTCACTGGCTCTCCGGGACCCATCTTGTCCGTCCTTTAGCCCATCCAACGGCTCATGTGTAACACGGGGGTGGGTGTGGGCACGGCATATTATATTTATAGAAATATAATATGTAAAAGGATTTTTATTATTAGACATACAGGTGGGCCCGACTGCCTCTCACCCTCAACAACCCCACCATCCTCCCCAACGCCAGCAGGGCAGATCGATTCCCGAGGGAGACGTGCGCCGCCGCACCAGCCACCAGACCCTCCTCCTCGCTGACTCGGCTCCTCCGCCGTCGCCGGAGGCGAAGCAAGTGTAAAGCAAAGCAACCCACCATCTTCCTCCTCCCCTATCCCTCCTCTCCCTCCCCATGCGCTGTTTTGTTCTGTATATCGGGTTGGGCGCGGGGGACAGGGCGCCGCCGCCTGCGCCGATCGTTCCGGCGGCGGTGTGTTTGTGTCTGTGGCTTCGGTTGTTCCTCTGAGCGACGGCGACCGGGCCCTAATCCTAGCTCCTCCTGGGATGGCTGGGCTGAGGTGGGGTGGGGTTCCGAGCGCCCCCAGCCCGGGGGTTGGAATTGTGGTCCGGTTGTTGCGGGTAGCAGTAGCTTTGTTTTGCCCCCAACAACAAACATTTCTGGTTTGACTGATGTGTTGCAGCACCTGATCCTGACTGGTTTGCAGGATTTTGGTTGAGCTTGGATGGCTACCCTTACTAGTTTCCTTCTCGATTGATGGAGTCATCAATCTATTTTTCAGTGTGTGTTACTCTGTGGGCCGTGCTTGTTCTAGACATATTTTCATACGAAGTTTCTACTTGCTTCGCTGAAAAAGTAAGCAATGTCAAAAGGTGTGAAAACATGGACATCTTTGGTTCTTGTCACTGTAGGTGGGGTGTGGATGGGTATTTGACATGATAACATTGGGCTAAGTTATGGGCTCTTGTATCCTGATATTTTGGTATTGGATTCTGCCATTAAAATTGGTGGATTTCACTAACCAGTTTTTATGACTGCAAAACTGTTGCACTGTCATGTTTTGTATATGTGGGTTACTACCATTATTGGTCCCCTCGGTGGCTTCTCTACTTTTTTGTTGAATCATGAATGTATGGCTCACAGACATCATTTGGTTTTCTTGCTTGTAGGAGGACCACAGAAGCATTATCTGGGTGAACTCACTCAAAAGGGGCAGGGAGTAGTGGGCTAGTTTGAATGGCTGCAACAAAGCTTCAGGCCTTTTGGAACCACCCTGCTGGTCCCAAAACCAGTTAGTTGTTTTCTGGACTTTAATCTTTCTCTACTTTTTCTTTCGTTAAAAGTGAATATATGTCATTGCTGGTCATGGCCATCACTATCTTGCACAGTGGCAAGCTGTATAAGACTGGCAATGGCCATCACCATCTTGCACAAAGACAAGCTTTATAGACCGGCAATGGCCATCACCATCTTGCACAGTGATGTCTTATTAGCTCGTTCTTATTTCAATATATCAAATTATGCATGATCTGCATCCTGGTAGTATTTGTTGTCACAATGTCCTCTAGATAGGAAATGTAATTATGCTTTGTACTGCAGAAATATAAAGAATGCTCCACTAAAAATGTCGAGACCTATTTGCATTCATTTGTCCAATAATGTGATGCATGGTGCACGTAACAAATTATCCCCAAACCTCTAACTTCATATCTGACCTTCATTGCAGTCCATTTCTGGGCACCAACATTCAAATGGGGTATTAGCATTGCTAACATAGCCGACTTTGCTAAGCCGCCTGAAAAGATATCTTACCCTCAGCAAGTTGGTACGGCTAAGCTACCCAATCACTTTATGTTACATCCATGTGTTTCATATAACATGGACTTCAGTTAAAGTGGATTATTGTATAATTCTGGTATGCTTACGCTTTTGCATGATGATCAGCTGTTGCATGCACTGGACTCATTTGGTCAAGGTACAGCTTGGTTATCACACCGGTAAGCCATCAGTTTGCGATACTGTCCATTGGTTTTATAGTTGTCCACTGAAACATACTAGGTGATATGGGCTATATTTGATCTCACAAAACTTGACCTTCTTGCTGCAAATAAATATATTGGTTCTTCTATTAATCTTAAGTGTTGATATTTATGTGCTTGTATAGTTTAGGCTGTGATACTTCTGTCTTCTCCTTCACACATATTCCACTAGACTTTGTCATCACAGAGAACAACAATTTCTTGTTCTGATTGGTTTGGACTCAAAATACAACAAAATATTTTAACCATACTGATTATCTATATAAATTTCTTGTTCTTAGGAGTTTAAACTCTTAATAGACAATCAAAACTTTTTTCACTTACTGATTATTTATTTGACTTTGAAATGAGCTCGTAGTTTCACAGCAAAATTATGCATGCATTGTGTTTTTCATAGTTGAGATAGTATTGATGTCCTTACATCTGGTTTTCCCATTTGATTGCCTGATGTGTTAATTGCTGAGATACTACCTTGGTATGCTAATTGGTGCTTACCTGATTGGCATGGAATGTTATCTTGTTGCAGAGAAACTGGAACCTTTTCAGTGTTAATGTTGCAATGGCGGGTACAGGCCTGTATCAGCTTTCACGGAAGATAAGGTTTGTCCCAAAGCCTAGTCATCAAGTGTCATGTTGTTGTTGATATGTTGAGTGAAGAACATGATTTACTTATCAATCTCCTTTACAGGCAAGATTACTTCTCTGATGAGAAGGATGCTGCTCCACAACTGGAAGCATAGATAATGACAACAGACAGGATAACGGATTGGGAAGTCTGCAGCCTAGGAGTCTACTCTTTATTTTTTCTGGGCAGGCAAAGAATAATGGATAGGTCATGTTTATTTTCCTGTTATTCTGAAATCATGATCAGGTCATTGTTGAAAATCTTCTGCCAAAAAGAAAACCAATGAAGTAATCTTTTGTGCATTTTTTTTTTGTGGGAACAAGTCATGCAAGTACATGGTTGATCTGTTGCCCTTTTGTTCACTCAATCTCTTATTTGGGAGCTCTAAATTGTTTGCCAAGCTGATTGATCATAACCCAGTGTTCAGAGATGTCAGTGTCTTTCACCATCCTCATTTCGTTATGACCATGATGAAGCTGAATTTGCTCTGGAGGGCGAGAGCAATATAAGTGAACATCCAGTTCCTTTTCTATTGCAGTCAGTGTTGTATTTCATTTGGCGCAAATGGCGCCATTTGGTATCTACTATCGGCTGGTCATTCCAGTAGCAGTGCATATGTGCTCAGCAGACCGTCCTGAGGAGGGACGGGAGCTCGCATGACCACAAGCAGAAAACTTGCCAGGAGATATACTGCACATAAAGGGCATGGATTGTTCATACCTCCTGATCATGTCATGATCGAATTGTTCATACCTCCTCTTTTTTATATTTGAATTGTTCATATCTTTAGACAACCTGTTTGGGCTGCATTCCTAATGCGCCCACAGTTGAATTGAACGTTAAATCTTACACTACGAAGCTTCGCGAGTTCTTCCTGAACCACTGGGAAATAGTCACACGGAGGAACGTGATGTGGTTTCAATTACGCTGCCGCTCCCTGATCCTAGGCATGTGATTTGATGTTATGTGGCATGTCGTTCTGAATTTGGGGCGATGAATCACTGGACCTACAGTGTTGTGTTATTACACAAGAAGGGTTTACTGTATTGTATTGGCCACAATAACACACTCGAACATGGCATTTTCAAGAAGGGCCTTACCAGCTGTAACTCCCCTGCTTCTCTTCCTGTCTTAATAAAAAAAGTGAGTTAGCATGTTCTTAAAAACTATCGAGAATTCCCTCCGGTCCGGTCTGGTTTGTTAAGCATAAGGACTTCCTTGGAACACACAAATTTCACATGATTTCATAGGAATTAGTTTATTTTCATAGACAAAAAAAAAAAAAAAACAGAAGAAAACAAGAAAGTTCCCACATTCTAAAGTGGGCCTAAATAATATTCCAGATACCAAGATTAACATATAGATAATTAACTCAGCCTCAGGATATGGGGTTAGAATGCCAGACACCCTGGTGTAGTTGGCTAGCACCTTAGTTCTCTTTTATTCCTTACTCGGGATTCACCAACAATATGTCTAAGGGCATCCATAATGCAAGACTCTACTACAGAGTCCAAGACTATTTATTATCCTTCTATTTATGGTATTTTGGTGATGTGACAGTATATTTATTGAAGAGAGAGCGAGAAAAAATAAGACTCCAAGTCCACACTATTCGAGGTAATAAATAGGTTTAGACTCTATGATACAGTCTGCAGTGTGAGTGCCCTAAGCTCTAGTATAACACTCATGTTTGTGCTATAATTTACTTCAAGGTGAACAATTGCAGAACTAACTCTGCCGCGGTATAGTAGGCTAGAATGTCACATGTCCTTGGCATGGTTGGCTAGCACCTAAGTCTACATTTATTCCTCACTCAAGATTGACCAACAACGGTCTACATGGATGCATATTCCAATATTCATGTATGTGCTATCATTACTTAATAAAACCCTTTGCATGAATGGCCAACACCTAGGTTTCTTAGGAATTTCTGATGTCAAGATGAATAGACGGGGAATTAACTTGATTGTGGGATACCAAGCTAGAGCCCTCGCTCATGGTTGGCTAGCTCTTGAGTCCAACAATAGTCTCCATGGATGCGTAAGCTCCAATATTTGTGTATATGACGTAATAACGCTCTCATGCATGATTTGCCAACACCTAAGTATTTAGTTGTTGCAAGCCTCAAAACATGTATGTGTCTAATGAATTGGACCTTTAGAGTTGTATGATACTTTACAAACCAGGCCAAAGGGGGCATTAAGTTGTTCCAAGCCTCAAAACACGTCTACACCCAATGAATTGGACCTTTAGAGAAATGCTAATAAGTCCCAATATTCATCTATATGCTATCATTTACTTAATAACGCCTTATGCGTGATTGGCCAGCACCTAAGTATTTAGTTGTTGCAAGCCTCAAAACATGTATATGTCTAATGAATCAGACCTTTAAAGAAATGCTAGGATGCCTTAGAAACCGGACCAGAGGGGTAGGTATTTAGTTGCTGCAAGTCTCAAACAAGTCCACGCCTAATGAATCGGACTTTTTTATTTAGAGACATGCTGAGATGCACTAAAACCTAGACTAGAGGGAGTATTTTGTTGTTGCAAGCCTCAAAATACATCTGCACCTAATAAATGGGCTTTCAAAGAAATACTATAACGCCTTAAACATAGGACTGGACCGCATAGAGTATTTAGTTGCTACTGTTAAGAAGCAATCTGTTCCTCAAGGAGATGAACCAATAGGATTATAGGGATCACATCCACACATATTAGTGACATGTATTAATCTTAGCCTTACATCTAATCCAATGATCAATGTAAATCTTCTTGTAACAACAACCATAGTTTACGTACGGGCTACTCCTCCTCATATGGAACCATCATCAACGGGAGTATATCCATTGGGCGACCACGTTTCCGTGTCCCCAAACGAGCATCCGACAACTCCCGTCGCGTCGCTTCACCATGTATAAATCCTGAGATCATCGATGGAATACGATAGTTCGATTCATTCTTTCTCTTGATCACCACAGCTCTCAAACAGCTACAAGACTCAAAACACGTCTATGCCTAATAAATCAGACAATTAAAGAAGTGCTAAGTCGCCTTCAAAACAAGATCGGAGAGAATATTTAGTTGCTACAAGCTTGAAATCATATTCGAGTCTAATGCTTTGGGCCTTTAAGAAAATGTTACGACACCTTAGAAACCGGATCGGAGTAGTGCTACCTTCCAAAGACTTGCCTTCTAGTTCTTACTACTACTTGAATTTCACTAGACGTGGAATTACTATAAAAAACGTGTTTCAATTTGCTTTTTTATATACCTAGAGCCTAAGACTACCTATGGAATTGGTACCAATCTCTCAGTCGTGCACGTGTACAAGGAAGGGAAAATGGACGCACACAGCACATGGGAGCTAAGTACCATTCGCTGCAATTTGAAGACCCAACATAGAGGTGCTGAACTTTCCCATTGGGTGGACTAAGGTGGCAAAGTTTTTTGGACCCAATTAAATCAGAAATTGGGCGGTGAAGTGCGGGGTGCGCTCGTGGCAAGCCAGCACAGTGTGGTGCTCTGCTCGACAATAGGAGGTGGAAGAAGGTAGAAAAATTTGCCGTGGGACACCGTAAAAAAGCACATTAGTCAGCACACACCGTAAACGGTGAAATATATTGGGTACCATTATAAATTTATGCTTCTTTGTTCAAACACACCGCGCCGATTATTTTAATAATTTCTCAACTTATTGGAAAGAGAAGGTTTTTGAAATGGACTATTTACCCTCGTCTTCGACCTCTAGCCTATCGCTGATATTTGCCGTAACACACTGCCGCTGCCGATTTGGTCCCTTTGTAGGTCGGTGAGCTCCCAGACTTGCTGCCAGGGCCGCCGCCAAGCTCGGGACCATGAACGCAACCTCAACGTCCACACAACCCAGTGACACCGACGATTTCGTTCATGCCTCCGGTCCAACGCTCAGCGCCGTGCCGCGGCGCATGCCGATGCCCGCTTCCACCGCAGCGTCTCGATCTCCTCCACCAGCCGCTGCCGCAGCTGCTCGCAGTGCTCGTCCAGCCACAGCTTCCTCGGGAACGTGTGTGCTGCTTGCAGTGTTCGTCCAGCCACAGCTTCCTCAGGAACGTGTGTGTACGTGAAAGACAGATCACACAAGCTAGTGAGCGGTGAGTGTCGCTGTGTCGCAAGCATGTCGGCGGGGACCTGAACGCCGGGCTAGGACTTGGAGACGTTGTTGGCTGGTTGTCAGACTCGTTGGCCCACACCCACAGCACGCGGCGGCCGGCTGTTGCGCGCGTTGAAGAGACGAAGGTGAAGGTGGTGGTCTTGGACGCATACACGTGGCTGTAGTCCAGCTACGGCCCGCAGCCAGGCATGCACGTCGTCGCGGCGTTGGCTGGCACGAACACGTCCGCCACATCGATGTACCACCCCCACCACATCGCTGCTCGCCAACATGTCGAGCCCGATTGTCATCCTCGTCGCTCCTCCTTCACCGAGAACACGTATGTCGAGGACGAGCTGGTGCTGGGCCTAGGAAAGGAGCGCGCTAGCAAGCCCAAGAGCAGCACAGAGGAGCTCCCCGGAGTGATCCAAGGAGGAGGAGGCCCGGGCAGCAAGTCGTGAGCTCGTTGACCGAGGAACGACCAAATCGGTGGCGACAGTGTGTTACGACAAATATCAGCGATAGGCTGGAGGTCGAAGACGAGGGTAAATAAGATATTTTCCTAAACTTCTGTTTCTAAGAAGCTGAAACATTATTAAAGTAATTAGCAAGGTGTGTTTTGGCAAAGAACCATAAATTTATAATGGTACCTAGCATATTTCGTCGTTTGCGGTATATGCTAACCAAGTGTGTATTTTTGTGGTGTCCCACAGCAAATTTCGCCTTTAAAATAACATCTATCCCAATCAACTCTATCTGGCGCACCAAATAAAAAAGGTGGTACTACTATGTCCCTCAAACTAAATATGAGATGTATCCAATCTAACCCTTTAAGCTGTGATAGGTCTAACTCATCCCCGCACCGAAACAAAAGGCACTCTACTCCCTCCGTCTCAAATTATAAGGCATTTTAAGAATCTTGAAGAGTCAAAGTATCTTAAGTTTGACCAAAATTATAGACACAATTAAAAGGATTTGTGGTATCAAATAAGTATATTATGAAAACATAGTTAACAAAGAATTCAATGATACTTAGTTGGCACCCAAATCCCCTTCTCTGTATCCATACTCGCTGGCCAAGAGTGTCTACCCAAATCTTCTCTCTCTTCTCTTTCATCCTACGTGCGTGCCTGCAACCGCCCGATGTCTCAGGCGCGGCAGGCCCCTCCTCGCCGGCGTCCGCCTGGCCTTCGTGCAGGACCGGCCTCCCTGTGGCGACGCCCCTCCCCGGCAAGTGCGATGGCTGCCATCCCTGCGCAGCGCCGGTGCCCTAGTCCTCGCGTTGCTCTCGTCCCTTCCATCCGCGACGGCGCACCGCTCCACTGCTGGCGCGGCGCCGGCGCCCTAGCCCCCACGCGGCTCTCGTCCCTCCCGTCCGCTATGGCGCACCGCTCCTCTGCAAGTCCGTGGTGGCACGGGAGGGGGCACATCACTCTGCTCCCGCCGGTCTCCCCTCCCAGCGCGGAGGGACCCTACTCGGTGGCCCTCCCCTACCGGATGCAGTACCACGTATGCCACATGGGACCCACATGTCATTCTTTGCCAAAATAGATTTGGGCAGCATATTTTAGAAAGTATTGCTAGAGTTGAGAGCAAAATTTAGGTAATATAAAAGTTGGTAGCTACCTAAAAGGAGAAGTAGATAGTCTCATTTAGGTAGCATTGCTGAAGATGCTCTTAACCGTGAAACTTGTACCAAGCTCAATTCCTTGCTACAGTACGCATAGCTAATATGAAATTGGTACCATGTACCAAGCTCCAATGTCTCTACTGTAGCACATGCGTACGGGAAGGAAGGGAAAATGGACGCCCACAGCACATGGCATCTAACTGGACTACTAATCGTGCAACGTATATAAATTATTAATGAAACGACAGAACTCTAATGTTAATTACCATGAAAATTCGTACACACTATCATTATATTTATTACTAATAATGTCCTGAATTTGGATTATGCACATGCTTTTCAGTATGACCATATCTATGTTGCTGTTATTCACAGGGTCAATCTTTCTAATTCTGTTTTTGTTCACTTTTCACAACTGAGACGTCCTTCGTCCTTCCCTATCCTCTCGTACACTTAGCTGAAGTAAGTACTATTAGTAGGCTGCAAAGGCCCCACAATAGAGGTGATGAACTTTCCCATTGACAATGGACTCAGCACCACCGGATGACAAGACAAGGGCAGCAAAGAAAGAGCAGCAAGTTTTGGATTCAGTTAAATCAGAAATTTGCGTAACACCAGTGTTCTAACAACAGGTCACCGTCTCTGAAAAGTGAAAACATTGTTTGACACGTATACAGCTCGATCACACCAGTTTGAAACCAAAGTTGAAAGAAAAGTGCACGCAGTTCTTGTGATGAACGAAGCACGACAACACATGCATGGAACTGAAGCTGTGGCTTCGCATGACCAGGGCCAGGCGCACACATAAGCCATTTCCCCGGGTTCTCAGCTGCCAAGCAAGCTCCCTCCTGGACGGCTCCACGGTTGTGTTGTGCAGGAGAGGAGAGGAGATTTCTTGGTAACTCTGACCTTTGGCTCATGGGTTCCACGTGATCTCCCAGGCGATAAATAGGGTGGGAGGGCTTACAGATGGCTTACAGATGGCAGGAAGTTATTGATTAAATTGTAGATTATCTCATCCAACCAAGCACATCATGTTGGAGAGTTTACTGCAGCAAACATTTCCACATCACAGAAATTGCTAACTGTAGATATTTTTTTTGAAAGACCCTTACTACAGATTCTTGGGAAATGGTATTCTTCACAGCCTTAACCATAACCAACACCCTAAACTCAACACGCAACACAAACGCTGCACTCACCACTGGTATTTGCCTAATGGATAGTCAGCAATATCATTCTGAAAACAGCACTGAAATGCAGCTCTTTAGCTGGGGACTTGGGATGGGGTTCAGGAGACAACGCACCGTATATCTTCACTTGGAGACAGACAGATCCATGAATTTGGCAGTCTTGCCTGCGCTGAATATCGCCTTCGTTTCCTTCGAGCGGCTGTAGGTTATTTTTGCCAAACTTTTGCTACAACGTATATCTATGGATGAACTATGAATATGCATCGTTTCATAATTTTTGAAAATTTCTAAGTAGGAATTTTAAAAGAGTTTTCATGGTTGCAACGAGAGGGTGGTTTGCACCCAGTACTTTCCTGTGTACTCATTGTATGATCATCATGGATGCTGTCGTTCAAAGTTCTACGTTGGTATTGAGAGTGCCCTCGTAAACTAAACAACAATGTCTTAACACTCTTAGCACTCTACCAATTTCATCTACAACTGAAAATGCGGTAGCCCAATTACCCGAGGTGGGCGGTTTTGCAGGGTTGCAGATAAAACCTACCACTCTTGTATTCATACTCTAACCATAAAACTCAGTCTATTTAGGATTCTAGTCGACCAGATTTCTAAATTTCGGTTTATAAATATATAATAAATTGTTAACAAAACACTAATGTTAATAGATTTATTATGAATTATTTTCATAACATACATGTAAGATTTATAAGGCACCGATATGCAAAGTTCGGTAAAGACATCCCTTGACATTCTATTAGTGGCTGTGAGCAGTTATAGTGACTTCATTAAGTGTAATCATCAAGTGAAAAGATATTATATGAGGGCACTCTCAATACAAACTACTATACTGATATTATATGAGGGCACTCTGAATATAAACTACTATACTCCCTCTCTCCCACGATAAATGATGTTGGGGAGTAGCATTTGATAGTTTCGTTCATATCGTCTGCTATGGAATGGACCTCCTTTTGTCCACATTCACACAATCACCAATGTCCCTCACCTTTTTGGGATAGAGGGAGCAGTTTCTATGTGCATTTGTTATCATGCCATCTAAGTATTTTGATGATATATCAAGAGAGCACCAGCCCCCTGCACCATAACCATGGCATTTGTGTGAGTACATAAGGGATTGATTTAATTTAATTATTGTTTTTGATCAAAACTCATTGAGTCTCTTTATTCATTCACACTTGGTTCAGCACAATCGCGAACCACAATATCAGATCAAAACTAGGGAGGGGATCAAACCAAACATGAGGTTGATCCGGTTCCAGCCAAGACTCAAACGAGCAAGCTCATGTGCACTTCTATTACATGATCTAGGAATATGAGAAACTTGTACAGAATCAAAACATAGAGAAATCAAATTCCTTGCTTCTTTGTAGAGGACAGATGCCGGGCTAAGATCACGCTCATTCGACTGTAGTGCCTTCACTGTGTTCATTGAGTCCGACTCAAGAATGATATTGCCAATACCATGGTTCGATGCCGCTTGCAAGGCCGCAATGCATGCTTGAGCTTCAGTGCAATCAGCATCGTGAACAGCTCCCAGTAAGCCAGACCCCGCCAAAATTGCATGGCTATTATGATCTCTAATTACAAAACCCCAACTCCCTGTCTTTGTTTCAGCAAAGAAGGCGCCATCACAGTTAATTTTGAGAATACCCAAGGGCGGTCGAGTCCATCTATCTGGTAGTCGTGATGCTTTGTTTAGCTCTGTCCTCACAGGCTTAGATTCCATCACCAGCATGGCTGCACGATGGACGACTTGTCCGGGAGATCGTATACCTTCACCTGCATTTGCTTTGTTTCGAGCTTCCCACCAAGAATATAGAAGCATAATCACCCGCAATCTTACGTCATCTTGGAACGATAAGATGGCCCCAACCAACCACTTCATCAGCTGAACTCTTATGCAGCAATTCAGTTCGTATATCTTCTAACATTGCTTCTCTCCAACATTTGACAACAAATTTGCACTTTAAAAAACAATGATCCCCATCCTCATTAAGTCTCAGTTCATTGGCGAACTGGAGGCTGGAGATGGATTCGCTAATTAAAGGCAGGCCTTGGGTCATCATCAATGTCGTGTCGCCCACCGTCGATCATGCATAGAGATGGATGCGTGCTATATCAATACAAGCATAACTTATTTAATATTATTATATATATCTACAAAATCAATACAAACATATTTAACTATTTTTCTCTCAAAAAAATATCTATTTATCTATATATTCATAATGATCTTTTATAAATAAAAACAATAAAGAATGAACATTTTTTTAGTGCGACAATGGTTTCGTCTGCCAGCCCACGTGGCTGCGAAATCCTTCCCAGCGCGAGTAATAGGAAGCCATGTGGGACCCATGCTTCCCCGCGATGGTCCATCCGAAAAGAAGAAAGTCAAGCAAGGTACGAAAGAAAAAGAGTAATAGGACGCCATGTGGGACCCATGCTTCCCGGCGATGGTCCATCCGAAAAGAAGAAAGTCAAGCAAGGTACGAAAGAAAAAAAAAGAAAGGATCCCACGTCCTCCACCAATCAAGATCCAATCAAAGGACGTTTCAAAAAAAAAAAATCCTCTCAAAGCAAACGCTCCCCGCAGGCTCGAGAAAATGGCTATTATAGGACTCCAATCATTATGACTTCTCTCAAATAGGACTTTAAATATTTGTTTGTCCCTAATAGGACTCCAAACGTTTTGTATAACCTGTAATGACATTCTAGGCCCTTTTAATCAAATTTGGTAATTTAAAATACATGTATTTTCAATTAATGATCGTATTGCCCTTGCCTTTGTACGAGACATTTAGATCAACTCCGTACTCGTACTCGTACCCGTACTTGGATGGACGTTTTCTCTTCCGTACTCGTTCATGGATGCCGCGGCTCGCCCGACACCGCGACTCGACTCCGCCGCCACTCACCATGGAGCCTCCTCTCCCCGGTGATCCGCTGTCGCCCGGCGAGCCACCGACGGCGGCGGGCGTGCTGCTCCCTTCGGCGGTCGTCCAGGCGCCGTCAACCGGCCTTGACGTGCAATCAACCGTCCAGGCGACGCGACGCAACCGTGAACACCGCCGCCCGCCGCTTCACCGCAAAGATCGCCGATCCTCCTTCCCTTCCTCCTACGCCGGCGATCTGCCCTCCATGGACGTGGAGCCAACGTCAGGGCCTGCTGTCCTGGCCTGGTGCACAGCTGGACGCGGCTCCTGAAGGGCAGGCCACGGTTAGCTCTAGCATACACAGCCAGCCACGCACGGCCAGCCAGCCGCATGCACGGAAGCCAGCCTGCTAGCCAAGGCCAGCCAAGGAGACGACAAGTCACATTGAGATTTTTTTTAAAGTACACAATACAACGTAGACGTCCACATACGCACGCACACTCAACACTATAAACACACGTACGTAAACCCTACCCTTATGAGCACCTTCGAAGGACCGAACATCCGACAAATCTAGAGATTCTCAAAATCACCACTGACGTCTCATCCTCGACGGGAACGTTGCCATGACATCCCATCCCTTCGAGACGTTCCTGATTGTCGAAGGCACTGATGGATTGCAGTCTACCAGCGACGGCACGATGAGTGACCACTTGTGTACACTGCCTCCCTCCCCATACTGGAGGTCTCTTTGCTTCATTCCGATGCAATACGGGCCAAGGCGTGTTCTAGAAAAAAAAAAAAAGCTTCGTTCCGTGCTTTGCAAATGCAGGCCACGGCTCATCAAGGTCGTGTCGCCCACCGTCGATCATGCGTAGAGATGGATGCGTGCCGGATCTATACAAGCACATCTTTTTATACATTATCATATCATAGGACTTGCTATATCCAGTCGTCTGGGTTTTTGAGAAAAACCCAGACAACATCCTAGACCGTTGGATGAAGATCCAAGGGCTAGATCTCGCTGTCCATCTGTACAAACGGGTTCACGATTTGACCCGTGAACTCACCCCAGCCGGATACCGGGCCCGCTAAGCCTTAACGGGCACATGATCCAACACCCACTAACTAAGGTTGGTGCTCATTTGGGCCAGAATTGAACTATTGGCCCAGTAAATAAACTTACAAGCTTACTGGCAAAATAACAACTCTGCCAAAAAAAAAGTAAACTCTCCCTCTGCAAAACGAATATGATATTCAAAATTACAAAACAATAATATAAAAATTACACTTTTCAAATAGTGTAAATACTACGTGTTGTTGATGCAATATATAAATATAAGTTGAGGTTGAAGGGCAGCTAGTAGAACTTGCTGGGGCTATCCGTCTTGAAGCTCCAGACCTTGTCCCACTGGTAGTAACCACTATCCTCCTCAATCCTCGCGCCACTATCTATCACGCACTTGTATCATATTGTCCAGGGAGAAGGCCACCAGCACCGCCACGAACGGCTTTGAAAAGAAGGGCACACATTGATCATGTCATTGAACTGCTGGGGCATCCAAAATCAATGGTGAGTGAAACAGTGGAGAAAAACAGACACACAGAGCTAGTTATAAGGGCTTTTGTTGGTTTTACATACCCATCAGGCGCCAGTATGCACCGGTCCATAGCCCGCCACGAACGTGTACTCATTGAAGTACTGGGGGACTGACAAGCCCATGAACAAGGAGAACCCCATAATAAACTTGGTCCTGAAGCTCAGACCACAAGCACCTACAGGCCCAAGATTTCCATACGTTGGAGACTCAGGTGCACAACATCATGTGCATAGAAGGAAGCAGGCAGAGGACTCTGCTAAAAGATGAGATGTCAGGAGGACATACCAATGTATGCAAAGATGCAGTACGGGGCAGCGAATATCAGCAGTGGTAAATCTGTGCAGATAAACCTCTACCGGGTACACAATCAGAAAACCTCTATCAGAAGACACGGGCAAAAATGTGGTGTGTGCTAGCACAAATCACAACAAACAATTTTTTCTATGAAAGGACAAGGATAAAAATTTTGTGTGGTCCAGCACAAATCACAATAAACAAAGAAAAAGTTGTGTTAGCACAAATTATAAGAAACAAATTATTTTCTATGAAAGGACAAGGACAAAATGTGGTTTATGCTGGCACAAATCACAATAAACAAAGCAAAAGGCATGTTAGCACTAACATAAGTTAACAGATATGACAATTTAAAGACAATTCACAAAAAAGTTTCCCAAGGAAACAGAATAGGAGTGTGCTTGCACAAGTCACAATAAACAAATTTTGAGATGTGTTAGCACAAAATACAAAAGACAATTTTTTTTTCTATGGAAAGACAAGGACAAAATAAAAGGTGTGTGCTAGCACAAGTAACAATAAACAAAAATTTGGGATGTGTTAGCACAAATGATAATTAACAAAGGACAATCACAGACTACAAGTGAAAATTTTTCACTATGGATAGACAATAACAAAAAAAGAGGTGTGTGGTTCCACATATCACAAATAACAAAGGCTTCGGATGTGTTAGGACAAATGACAATAAACAATTTTTTCTATGCAAAAACAAGGACAACATATGAGGTGTGTGCTTCCACAAATTTCAAAGGACAAAGTTTTAGATGTGTTAGCACAAAAAACAAGAAACAAATTTTTTCTATGGAATGACAGGGACAAAGAAGACACATTTGTTGGGACAAATGACATATGACAGAAAAATGTGGTCTATATTGGCACAAAGTACAAATCACTATAAACAATTGATATTGCACATGTTAAACACCATAATTGCAGCAATTCATGTGTGCAATTTACTACATATAAATGTGCAATCAAGAAATAATGGATGCTACACACATGTTTATTGTACATTATATGCAAAACATAGTTAAAAGTGAGCTCCTACTATTCTTCTAAAACAACCACAAGACAATGTCCTAAAAAAAGATGTTCCTAGAAAAGACAAAGTATGTATTTGTATGTGAGACTTGAGAAAATAGCATATTCAGAAAAACTAAACAAAAAATAACGAGGTTCGTCACTTGAGCTGCTCCATTTACTTGTGTTTTTAAGCAAAACACAACGAAAAAAAGAAAATAACGTTAGAATAATACCTAAAGAGCAACCACAGATCTTAGAACAGGGAAGAAAAAAGGCATAATCATTAGAGCACATGGCCATAGAAAATGAAAATTTAACCAAAGCCTTGCCTCATCACGAGGAACACATCCCACAACTGGTTGAACAAGGTAGCATGTTTACATAGCACTGGGTGGTACTCAGTAACAAGATAAAAAATACTAAATAGGTAACAGGATAAGAACAACTCACACAACGGAAAAGAAAAATTAGAAACATGGAAGTAGCCAATTTTAGACAAGAACACCTTGCACAATAACAGATGATAAACAAAACTCAATGATAATTATGTTATCAGTCATGAAAAAAATTATTCCCACAATTAAAACAGAGCAGATCCCTACTTCCCTCCCTCCATGCCAACTAAGAGTGTGTTGTAACTAGGGAAACAAACAGACTGAAAATCTAATATTGAAACTAAGAACTCACCCGATCACCTGGAGTCCTGTCCTGCCCATCAACTTAACAACAGCAAGCTTTGCACATGGTTGTCAATACTGCACTTGTAGAAAATGAATGGTGCAAAAAATGGTTATTATAGGACAACTTTTGATCATAAAAAAATGTGAAATACCATAGAAACAAAAAAGATAGCATAACACGGTATGTGTCGACCCAACTTGCCTCATCACTAAAAACAAAGGTTAGGATGTCTTATCACAGATTACAAGGACAATGACAAAAATACAAAATTTAGGATGTGTTAACACAGAATACAAGTAACATTTTTTTTCGTTGGAAAGACAAGGACAACATAATAGGTGTGAGCATCCACAAGTCACAAATAACAAAGCTTCAGACGTATTACCACAAATGACAAAGAACAATTTTTTTCTATGGAAAGACAATGACAAAGAAGACGTGTGTGTTGGCACAAATCACAAAGATTTTTTTCTATGAAAGGACAAACAAAGAAAAAAGTTCACAAGACAATTGCTTTAGTGTGCGGTTATGAATGCACAACAGTTCTCATTTTAGGGCAAACTAACAGAATCGAAACGATACCAATTGATTTCAAACTAACAGATGCTGATCTTATTGTCAAAGTTCCATCTACCATCTGCTTCTTAGTTTTCACATTTATAAATAATTATTTTAAGTGGCACGGTGCTTGGCTGTTAAGTGATAGCATAACAGGTTTGCCTCATCTTAGTACTATTAACATACATGGGTGTTGCTACATGCTTTGTGAGAAGAGTTACAGCATTATGTGATGATATCATGATAATATAAAATTTCTTTGATTCTAGGAAATATTACTTTAATGGTTGCTGGCCCACTACCCAATTTGATTGTTGGAAAAAAAAGCTACAATGTAAATGCCAATTATACTCAGTTAAATCAAAATTCCACATATTGCATATTATGACACCTAAAATTGCGGCTTTAAATACTTGCAATTCACACTATTCCTAATTGCAACTAATGAACTTAGCGTTTTATTTGTTTGTTTTTCATGAACAAGTACAGAGGCAATTCACAAAAAGAACTGATCTGTACAGTGAAACATTAACAAATCTGAACTGTGTTGGCACAAAGAAAATTAAGAAGTTCCATTTTTTCTATAGTCACACAAGGACAGAAATATTAACTGTGTTGGCACAAAGACAATTCATGTTGTGGCAAGGCATGGTGTGTCAGGAGCTGCATCATTAGTATTTGAATTGGAAGTCACAAAATGATAAGTGTAGAGCAGAGTTGCTTAGTTAGCACAAGATGACATTGTTCTTAGAATCACATAACAACCAGAGTTTCAAATATTGAGACATGCAGGTTTCCACTTCTTCAGATCTGAATGATGTACATACTGAATTAAAGCTGAATGTGAACAAGTATTAATTGAAATGGAAAGTGAGCTACCTGAGTGAGCTGGGTGAGGAAGTTGACCTTTTCCATCGTGTCGAGGCCAATCTGGTCGAAGGTGAGGGCGATAAGCGCAACGACCAGGAAGTTGGTAACGAGGAAGTCAAGGAACGTGTGCTGCGGCAGCCGGCCCCGCTGCTCTAGCACACCGCCAGGACAACCAGCCAGGTGCCCAGAGCACCAACGCCACTACCATCAGCCCGGTGGCGCCACTAATATCCTTCACCAGGTACATCTTGCTGTCTCTTCTGGTCTTGCAGACAGGACGAGACATGGACGCCGGCGAAGACGGTAGGAGCAATCAACAAACCTGATGCAAGAAAAACTTTTTCAGTCATGCTTACTTATCTCACTCCACAAATGAAATGCAAGAGATCCTGTAGCAGTCTAGGCCATCACATCCATGAATCTGGAAGTCAGAGGACGTAGGGTTATATTCTAGTGAATTCGTCCAAAAGAATTCAAGTCAAATTCTGCAGCTCAACTGTATAGAACACAACAAGAACATGTATATAAGCTTATCTCTTGTAAAATTAACAAAGGCACTACGTATTGATGATTGATTGCAGCACGCTGTTTCTACATCTAAGATCCTATGAACGCTGCTAGTAAAAGAACAAAATATGTCAAAAGTTCAAATTCCTATATAGGTTGTAAAATGGACCGCTCAATTGCCTGCCATTTTGTCTATGAAACTCTAAAACTGCTTAGGAAGACAAAAAGGGAGATAAACAGAGAAACCCCAAAACTCTGAATACAGAAAAATTTATACGACTTGCAACTCAAAAGGCAAGTATGAATGCATAGTTACAAGCCTGCAACTCAAAAAATGTTCATGATGCAACATATAATAGTATTGTAAGTGCAATAACACATTTTTTTTTTACACATGATGTTCAGTTCTTTAAAAGCCAATCTGAATTCCTATGGTTAACAATGTGCCACTAGTCCAACACATACTGAAGAATAATTTCTCAAGAAATGACAATGGCAGAGCCAACACAATTAGTAACACTACAATCCTTCTTTGAGGACTTTGTTAGTCACACATATATTTACCGCCTGTGACCAAGAGGTCCCGGGTTCAAGCCCCAGCCTCTGCACATTTGTGCAGGGATGGCTGCTGGCTATTTTTCCTTCCCCAGACCCCGCAGTGCGGGAGCCTATGGCACTGGGTACGCCCCTTTTTACACATATAACATTTTCTCTAAAACAATCAAATCTCTAGGAAACAAATTTTACTGGAAAATTAAAAAAAAAAACTTATGGCCTCCCAAACTTCCAGGGTTCTAGTAAACAAATTCACTGTTGCGCCATGACACAAGACAATAGATATGTCATGTGCCAAAGAAAGTATTCTACTACTCAGGTTGGGTTGCAAAGCCTATCAATTTAATGTAGCTGGGATTTTTATTTGAACGGAAAACTTCTCATTTGCAGATAAAGAATGAACTACATACAAAGCCCGACATGCATATTTAAGCATACTGACACCAACATTCAGTAACTAAGAAATCACAGTTTCATAGTACGTAGATCAATAGATTGCTGAAACAAGACATTCAGAGAGCAACCAATTATGTTCATTCATGAGTGACACAAAAACTGCTGCTGATTTAACAACAAACAGCTCAACCTTGCAAGCAAATTTTTTTTTTAAAAAAAGACCAAAATTAATTAGATTGACACGAAATTCAAATCACAGCTTCACCACATCATGAGTGATCCATTCCAACAGAGAGACATGAAAAGATAATCAGAGTTGCTTCTTAGCAGTTGTCTCACTCATCTTCCTGGACCTCCCTCAGACGCCCGAGACCATCCCGACGACCTCAACCAAGCAGAAGCACAAGACAAACTATGACATCCCATTGAGAGATCTGTGGCATCATAGTCAAAGGAGAGGGAAATCTCGCCGGAAAAATACCGATGCATAACAGAAATCCAGCTCATCCTTATGGGACAACACAACCCTACGAAGATGCGAACCAAAACACCACCAATCTCTAACCCTATGACCGCATTAGGCTAGAAGATTTTACCAATCAAGCAATCAACACCACATCAGGAAAGGGGATTGGATAAATCATGCAGCAGATGAGGGACACAGAAACAAAGAGGAAGAAATAGGGACAAATCAGAGACCATAGGATGTCGTAGGAGCTCCACGGAGACCAACAGCAACGTCCATGTCGGTGAAATCGAGCTGAACCCTCCACCTGGATGAAATCGCCCCTCCCTGCATCATGTAGGAAATGAAATCGACTACACACACGAGCAAACTGGACAACAGGAAGGAGATGCAGCCGGCACATACAACAGCACGTCAGCGGAGATCCTCTTGAAGACCTTCAACGGTGGGCCGTGACGGGGATCTGGGACACAACCGACAGGGAGCCACCGCCGCTGGGGGATGACCGCCGAACGTACTGCTCCGCCGCTGCTGCCCCGCGCGCTGCTCGTGCCGCTGCCACGTGCGCACCGCTAGGGCTGATTTTTGTGTTGAAGGGAAGGAGAGGGGATGAGCCAGAGGAGACGGAGGAGCCGGAGTGGGCAGATCTGGGATCGGAGAGGACAGAGAGTGGGAGGGACAAAGGGGAACGCACGAGTAACCGGGTGCAATCTCGAACCCAATAAGGGACAACGGACCCAAGACAGCCGAATACGGCACACAACACAACCGTCGCAGCGTCGGCTCCGCTCGCGCGTAGGCGCGACGCGTGTCGCCTGGACCCAACACCAAAACCCAGCCGAATACAAGCATATCTTACATATTATTATTTTTCAAAAAAAAATATATCTATCTATCTATAATAACGGGCAAAATCGCCGGGCGGGCGGCCCGGGTCCCCGGCACGCGAACGCGGTGCCGTTTTGGCCCGTTGCCACCGCCGTGCCGTCTGGCCTGCGCAGCCAGCCCGCCGATTTGCGCAGAGGCCCCTCGCCAACTCCCCAATCACGCGCCCACCATCACCCCCGCGCCGCGCAGGCCGCCGCGGCAGGCTGATCCGCTATTATCAGCCCGGCCACGTGGCTAACCTCCCTAACTAATGACCCCCTGACTACGTAGCTTTACTCCACCGAGCGCCTCGACTCCCACCCCCCACTCGCGCTTTCCCTGCCTCGGCCCTCGCCTTTGTTGATCTTTTCCCCTCGCAACACATTCCCCTCGCCTTCCTCTTCCTCCCCCCACCCACCGGTCACCGCCGGCCTCCTCCTCCTCGGTCCACTCCAGCGGCGAGGGGGTTCTCCGTCTCCGTCCCCGTCCCCGTCCCGACGCCGCACCCGCATCACACCGCCGCCTGCTCCCACCCTCCGTCCTCCCTCGACCTTGATCGCACCGCTCCGCGCACGGCGGCTCCGACCTCGACCTCGTCCTCCTCCGTCGACTGGCATCGGCAGCGGCGGCGTCTCCGTCTCCGTCTTCGACTTCCCGGCCGGCCATCTCTCCAAAGGGTGAGTGAGTGAGTGCTCTCCCTCCGGCCTCCGCACAGGGCTGGCTGCCTTCTTCGTTCCTCCTAGTCCTTGGCGGTCCACGGTCGAGTGCTGCGGTCGGGCTGGCGGGCGGCGTCGATTCGGTGCCACCCCCATCCCGTGCCCTGCTCTCCGGGGCTTTTGGGGGTGGGTGGGGTGGGTTTCGCTTTGATTCGGGCTCTCGTTCATACTATCTCGGGGGTGCCGCGGTTTCTTTCAGGTGCCTGTCTGTGGCGTTCGATTTGGCTTCTGGAAAGGGTCTGCGGCCGTATGTTGGGTGCCCAGATTGCCATTTTAGGGGCAATTCGTTAGGGATTTAGGGGGTTATATACCTCTTGTGGATTTTTTTCCGCTTCTCGAGTTGCTGCTATAGGTTTCCGATTCCCTTGTGTTCTGTGTGCTTGCACGTTGCCGGTGGCTCTGAGGGGATTCTAGCTCTTGCAGGCTCTAGTAGCTACGGAGAGATACGGTACTAGTATCTCTATCTATCTGTCAGTGTAGTTTGAAATTTCAGGGCATATTCAGAGAGGACACTAAAGTCACATGTGCCCCCACTTTATTTCCTAATCGGAGAGTATTCACAACATGATTAATGGTGGTGATTGGTTCATGGATGCAAAGTATTTAATGCAAAGCTGGTTTCTGTACCCTAGAATCCATTATATTTCAGTAGCCTCTGTTCCAAACTACGAGACATTTTAGCTTTTCTAGATAAATCATTTTTTATATATACACTGTGTCTAGGTACATGTAAAAGCAATGTATCTAGAAAAGTGAAAAATGTCTTGTGTTTTCGAATGGAGGAAGTATATGGTATTTCTAGTCTTTGTTGGTGGGTAGGGTTCATTCCTTAAATAGTAATTTTCGGACGGACGATTTTATTTATGGTTCTATCTTGATGGCGGTGGAAACCTCTGTGTCTTGTAGGAATGGAATCTTATATCTTCTGTCTCTGCTCGTCCTGTATCTAGTAGAGGACTAATTTGGCCCTTGTTTCTGACCTCAGTTTTATTCCGTCGTTGCAGGCAATCAATCACCAGGCTTTTGGGAGCTGTGTGATGGCACATGGCGCCAACTTCCCTGGCTTCATCGGTGCCGTTGGTGGCCATGACAACGGCGCAAACTTTGGCGGGAACTTCTGTGACATGGCTTTCTACCAGAAGCTAGGGGAGGGCTCTAACATGTCTATTGATAGCCTCAACAGCATGCAGACCAGCATGCATGGCGGATCCATCGCCAGCAGCGTTGCCTCTAACAGTGACTCCCGCACTGGCATGCTTGGTCATCCTGGTCTCAAGGGGCCTGTCATTGTGGGAAGCTACTCGGTCGGGCACAGCATCTTCCGCCCTGGCCGGGTGTCCCATGCATTGAGTGAAGATGCGCTGGCACATGCTCTGATGGACACAAGGTTCCCAACTGAAACACTCAAGGATTATGAGGAGTGGACTATTGATCTGGGGAAGCTGAACATGGGAATGGCCTTTGCACAAGGTGCCTTTGGCAAGCTCTACAGGGGAACATACAATGGGATGGATGTTGCTATTAAGCTTTTGGAGCGACCTGAGGCTGACCCTGAGAAAGCTCAACTGATGGAGCAGCAGTTTGTCCAAGAAGTCATGATGCTTGCAACACTGAGGCACCCGAATATTGTCAAATTCATTGGTGCCTGCAGGAAGCCATTGGTATGGTGCATTGTCACTGAGTATGCAAAGGGTGGATCGCTTAAGAATTTCTTGAGCAAGAGGCAGAACAGGTCTGTTCCACTGAAGTTGGCAGTGAAACAGGCCTTGGATGTTGCACGTGGCATGGCCTATGTCCATGGCCTTGGGTTCATTCACAGAGACCTTAAGTCAGACAACCTCCTGATTTCTGGTGATAAGTCCATTAAGATTGCTGACTTCGGAGTGGCCAGGATTGAAGTCAAGACTGAGGGGATGACACCTGAAACTGGAACATACCGCTGGATGGCACCGTAAGTTGATCAAACATGCTCTTTCTCCTGTTTGCTTCATTCAGTCATTATTCTATTTCAAAAGGTCAAATCTGTTTTGATCTTTTTGCATTGCTATTACTATGGATCGTAATGTGGAACTTTGTATCAAGCAGTACCTTTCTTCTATTGCAAGAATATGCAGTTTATGTGGTTGTTTACACTCTGTTATATTGTTTACCTGTAACATGTTAATGATTGGTGCTGCGAAAGCAAAAAACTTCTGCTAGTTATATTCATTGTTCCTATATTAGACCTAATAGTTACATGTACTTTTGGCATGTATTGACTGTTTTTTTTGTTTTTGTTTTTGTTTTTTATAGGGATTGTTTCTCCAAAATAGAGTTATTTCTTATTGCATGGCATGCTTTGAATAGGTGATTGTGCAAGAATGTGTTTTTGCATGCGAAATATACATGCTGCTGCTCTCCAGAACTATAACTCTTTATGGCTGCTTTCTTTTTTGGATTTCTTATCCAATGCTAAAGCTACCTTGGCAGATCGAACATTTGTATGTCTAAGTTCTAAAATTGTAGGGCATAGCCACATGGATCTAGATATTGATTAATACTTAGATACAGTAAAGTAGCAGTGCTATTCTAGAAATCTGTATGTTCCTTCACCTTTTGGTTGTACTACTTTAGATGGGTGCTAATTAATAACCATTGCTATTTATGGTTGTGATTTGCATCTTTTGCTGTGTATGAACTATGCATTCTTCTAGAGGTCCATAAAGTATGTGTCGAGCATTTGTAAATATACTACAGATCCAACATAGTTATATCTTCAAGTAATGTTAGCTGCTACCTGTTGGCCAAGGAAATTTGGTTTCCCTGATCTCCAGAATATGTGAGGTGGTTTAGTTCAGTGTTTTATACAAGTATTTTACTTTACAACATAAATATGACGTGGTTAGTTTATGAAGCATAAATAAGTAATTATGTGATGCATGGTAACATCTCTTCTAGTTAAAGCCAATTTAATTACATGTCAGAATATGTTTTCTAGCATTTTTTTTCTCACTTAGAACATTAATTTGTTTTGTTGACTTATTAAGTGTAATTTAAATAATCATGCGATGCATGATAACATATCGCCTAGTTAAAGGCGGTTGGTGAGAAGGGAGAGGATTCCGATCTAGACATTAGGCATTAGGCAAAATGCAAAGTAATTGGTAGTATTGGGGTTGGCAATTGTAGTTTATTCACGAAGGGCGGCCCTAGTGCAAGCGGTAGAGCTTTACCGCCTGTGACCAAGAGGTCCAGGGTTCAAGCCCCAGCCTCTGCACATTTGTGTAGGGATGGCTGCTGGCTATTTTCCCTTCCCCAGACCCCGCAGTGTGGGAGCCTACGGCACTGGGTACGCCTTTTTTAATTGTAATTTATTCACCTAAGTTAGTGGGAATTGATGCCTCCATGTTGCCAATTAAAGCCCCTTATTAGCCAAATTATGCTACCTTTGCAGAATTTGTCATCATGCGATTAGTTGTTCTAGGTTTAATTGGTGGCAGAGGCAAAGGCGAAGGGGTAGTGGAGTTAAGGGTTGGCAATGCAACACCAAGAAGAGATGGGGCAATATGGGACGAAGGAAGCTTTGGTCCCATTTGGTTGCACGAATTGGGCCCAACCTTGTGGAATTGAAATGGATTTTTGGGTATTTGGTTGTTAAGTTGGGCCCGACTTGAAATGTGTTTGAATCGTGGATAACTAAAATAGGTAGGCCATAATTTTGTTAGGGCCACTGTTTGAATTGTTCAACTTAGACGTTATCCTCGTCTTTAGTGGCGACGACAGTGTTCGCGCCTCCTTGTTGACACCCCTATCTCCTCCTTGGAGATCTCGATGGCTAGCATCCTCACTATTGCTTGTGCGCAGAGATCTTGTTTTAGTTGTCGTCTTCATCCATGGGATGTGACGTCTAGCATTGTGGTGGCCAAATTCGTAGTGCTAAGATCCTTTGTCGGCGTCAACTTTCCCACCGAGATCCATCATGCACTCGTATTTAGAGGCAATGCAAAACTAAGAGGTGAAGCAATATGTGACGAAGGAAGCTTTGGTCCCATCTGGTTCCATGAATTGGGCCCAACTTTGTGGAATGGAAATGGGCCCAGTTCATGTCGAGTGTTTGGTTGTTAAGTTGGATTGAAATTGAAATAGGTAGGCCATAATTTTGATGGTCACCATCGAAATTGGCCACCTAGATATGGTCCTGGTGCTCCTCATTGGCGCTAGCATGGTAAACATTTGTGCCTCATTGACACCCTCTTTGGGCATCATTGGGCATCACCATGGTTGGCATCCTCACCGTTGCCTATGTGTGAGAGATCCTGTAATAGTTGTCCCATCCATGAGATGGTGATGTCAAGCATTGTGGTGGCAAGTTTGATACTGTTGAGATCCTTTACCGGCATCATCTTTCTCATCGATATCATCATCTTCGTTCTCATAGTTGAGAAGTGACGGGAGAAGCAATGGCGAAGGGGTTGCTGAGTCGAGGTGGAGCAATATCGGATGAAGGAAGCTTTGGTCCTGGTTCCATGAATTGGGACCCCAACAATGACCATGGTCCTTGGCATGGTGACGGCAACGATGGCGGGAAAGGAGAAGCCGAACGAAAGATGGACATATCTCTTGCAGGTGGCTATTCGGCTGGTGTTGTTTTGTTGTGAGAGAAAAACATTGTACCATGGCTGATAAGCCGGGTTGATATGGCAACTTCCATTCCTTTTGTAATCAAACATGATCTAGAATTTTCATGTGATTACTATTCAGTAATTCCTTTATAGCCAAACATAATAATTGGTATTGGGGAGCCATATGGTGCATTTAGCACTCGATGGGTGGGGCATATATCTAATCACGATTGAAGATGTGGATGCATATGACCTTGTTCCGAACACTAAGGGCGTATATGTCGCTTCGTGCCTATATACCTAGTCGCATTCGCGTCGTCCTATCTGCTTGCGGCAAACTCTGCCCTTTTGTGTTGACAAGGGTTGCCGTTGGCGAAGCATGTGTCTACTGGAAGCTTCCACACGTGATGAAAAACGATTTTCCACCATTCTTGCGCCTACACTTGATCTTGCGCATATGACACTTGCATAACGTTAGAGGAAGTCATTGCCTACTCTGGAAGCGCAAGTCGGGTTCGTTGCCTCGTGAGATGACGAGAAGAGTTCTCTCGGTTAGCGAGGTAACTGTGGTCAATTTAACCTAAATAGATAACAAAACCACAACATTGTACGTGCCCTAATAGTCCCTCCCACGCCACAAAATAAACGAGATTTCTAAATTCGTATTTCTTAACTCCTATTCCCTCCAAGCAATCATACCATTAGGATCTATGTATTTTTGCCTATACTCGTCACTTCGTTAGGCTAGCGGGTTGGACGAGTCGCGAGTGCACCTCCAATATTGTCTTCAGCCTCTTGATTCCTTGTAGCTTGATTAGTTTTTAGATGGCTATGCAAAAGAAGCAATATGATACTGATTCCTCTTCTAATTGTTGATTTATTCGCCATTTGATGTCAAAAAAGCATTGTGAATCAACTTAATAACTAGACCTAGAGAGGGCTAGAACCAAGCTAGATTCTTAATTGTCATCCGGTCTCAATTAGGCATTGGGTGACAATTTGGCTCAATAGAATCTCCCTACAATGACTTAGCGTCAAAGTTTTTCTCTTTCCCAATCTCAGTCACGGGCCATAATTGTTGCTAGTGGCAATGCTTCACTACCATCTCCAAGTAATCTTTCTCTGAATGCGAAAGATGCGAAGAGATGTGATCTCCATATTTATTCTCATGAGTAAATCATGGCTAGTCATTGACTAATCATGATTGGACATTTGAACGACTAGTCGATGCCCAGGTGACATGGCTTGACTTTCCAACTTGGAAACAAACCTAGGTGCTTTGCCACACTCTTGAATGAGCAAAAAGTCATTATGCAATATGGTATCATCGGTCGTGTTTGGGACCATGACGTGGCCACACATGGTGCGATATGGTATGGCGACTGCGGCCTCCACCCCGTTGCATAGAAAAGTGATGGCTAGTTCAATCTCATGGTTGTCGTGTCTCTAGCGGTGGAAAGAATCATCGATTCTTGCAAGGCGTCTGGCAGATTTTCCTTGATTCTCATGATGGGATAACCGCAAATCTGGTTTTAAACAGTTCCAACTTGGCTCTCTATGGTACTCACTAACAACAAAGGAAATGACTACAATCAAGTCACATTTGCAACTTGCTCCTCTACTAAATGGCATGTTAGCTAGAGGTGCGACTTGATGTGCAACATGATATTGCCGTTCATGCAACCAACAAGTTATCCAAATGTCTTTAGTCATATCAAATTAGTTGAAGGCCAACCTTGGAGCTGTTTATTTCATATGTTCTATCTACTTCATCAATAGGAACACTATCCACTCGAATTTTGAATTGATATTCAAACGAGATTCCTAAGCTCCACTTGTCTAGTAAAGTAGTGTTTGGTTAGGGTATTTATAACGTAAACAGATAATGTTGTTAGTCGATTCCATTAAACCTTGTTGGTTATGATGCCACCCTTGATCACTTCCCTCCTAATCAGATTCCGCTATCTGTTAGCCCTCACATCCTGGCATCATCAAAATGCGATTGCATGCGATTGCCAGCTGCTTTTCCTTTCTCCTCTCGACTGCATCGGTGCTTTCGATCACGCATCTTCCCTATTTACCATCCGCATGCTAAAGCTTCCATGGTGGCCTCACGACCATTTCTTGATGCCTCAGTAGCTAGCGGTTAGCCTAAGTGGCATATTCATCGATGGTCAGTGACCTATGCCCTTGGTCAGGTTAGCTTTGCTTCCGAAGACCAAGGGAGTGAGGCCGTGCCACACTATTTGTCCTTGTTCATGTTCGAAGGGCCTTTACATCATCTTGTTAGCAAATGATGATCTAGGCAATGATGGACTACTGGTAACAAATACATTACATGTTTAAAGTGAACAAATCTCGTTTTGACTCGTACTCTTCACATTCCCTCTACTAATGATACCATTAGCGTTTGCAAAGATGGAAACAAACACTCCCTTAGTAAATATCAAGTCAATTGTACCTTCCATGGCAATTAAATGACATCCTTGGTAGATGAGCATTTGTTGTCAATTCATCATTTAGTCCCTTAGCTAGCTAGATACATCACCTATGCTAGTTGTTCTTATCATTCTAAAAATGACTGACTATTTATAATTTTTTTTTGGAGAAACCATGAGTAGTTATTTATGCAGCTAGCCATTTATATAGTTCTATGGTTTGAGTTTGTTGTGGCCCCTAATTCGTAATATCTATTTAGGGTTAAGCAACTTAACTAATGATCTTGTTTCTCTAAGATGGCCTGTCGGGATAACATTGTTCTTGTCACTAAGCATTGTCCCCAAGCTTGTTTTCCTCTACCTTTCCTGTTATATGAATCAATGGCGAAAAAACTTTCCTAGCTACCACACAAACATATTGTGTTCACTATCCTAGCTTGGCAAGTTTGGTCTTGACCAGCCAGGTAAAAATTGTGTAGGATCCAAATGTCCATGTTGAAGATGGGAGGTAGGTGAGACCTGAGACTGGTTGCTGTTTTGCTTATTCCTTTGTCTTGATGTAACTTCAAAGCCCACAAACAACTTGGGTAACATGGCCTAAATCTGACCCTTTTCTCTTCCATATGTTAGTGTAAGGCCTAATGCCCATGGATTTGGCTCTTGGAGATATGCAAATGATGATTAATTGCCAAAAATCGTTATAGAAATTTCAGTATGGATTGAATAGTATGTCACCTTTTCTACCAAATATGTAATATAGCATTGTTGGATGGTGTGAAATGACCAGAGCCCACACTATATTAAGTATATTTTGAGTAGGAACATAAGATTCTGACATGTTCAAATGTTCTCATTTGCCAGTTGGCTTGTAATATATCTGCATGCATGCATAATGTAAATGTTATCCACTAAAGATTCAAATATAGGGTCCCTAGTTTTATGTTCAAATTCATCCTGATTTTGGTGATGCTGATGCTGATGCTCTTTGAGTCAATAATGCTAAGAATCCTCACATTATTATATTCATTTTTTTTCCCTTTCATATAAACTCCTTTTCCTCTTTGTTACTACTTTATTGTCTATTGATAGCATTTTTAAAGTGTTTTATAAGGTGTGTTCAGCTGGCTTGATATCATATTAGATTAGATTTTGCCGAGTGCCAACTTAGTGAGCCACATGATCACTGGTGAACAACCTTTATTTTTGAAAGGCTTGTGAGCTTGGTTGTCTTTTAGTTCCTTGGTTTGTAATATATATTTAATGTTTTTGTAGGTGGGATGTACTATTCTGTTCTGGATGTTTTTCTGCTAAAAACAATTATGCCCCTCCCCTACCAAATGTCTTTTTACAGTTAGCTACTGTTCTGTTTTGTTTGTTTCCAATGTGATAACTTGTTATTTTTCCACTTGCAGTGAAATGATCCAGCATAGGCCATACAACCAGAAAGTTGACGTCTACAGTTTTGCCATTGTCCTGTGGGAGTTGGTCACTGGGAATCTCCCTTTTGCAAACATGACTGCAGTACAAGCTGCATTTGCTGTTGTGAATAAGGGTGTCCGGCCAGCCATACCCCACGACTGCCTCCCCGCCCTTGCGGAGATCATGACCAGGTGCTGGGACGCAAACCCTGAGGTCCGTCCCCCATTCACTGAGATTGTGAGGATGCTAGAACAGGTGGAGATGGAGGTTCTTACCACTGTCCGTAAGGCTCGGTTCCGCTGTTGCGTCGCCCAACCGATGACGCTGGACTGAGTCATCCACAATCCAGGGAAAGAACCTGGAGAGAGGTTTAATCCTATGTATTTATGTTATTAATAGACTTGTGCTTCAGAAGCAGAAAGCTGATTCCTCAGTCTGCCTTCTGTCTGACATGTTATCGTAGAGTACACCTAGTTGTCGTCACCAGAGTGGTTGTAATAGAGGTAGCTTTATGCTTGACTAAATACCCTTCTGTTGTAACAAGTGCATGTTCTTGCTGCTCGCTGTTTGTGTTTATCATCATGCGGCAACATGTGGAAGCTTTGATGCTTCATGGTATATATAATATGTATCATTAACTAGCATGGATTTGCTCCTGCATTGTATCTTGAAATTCGATCCTAACATAATCACATGTTTTCGCCTTGGTCAGCATCAGCAAACCTGTAGCAGGTCATGATGGTTTGATTTTTGCTTTAAAAGGTTTTGGTCTATTTTGCAAAGCCACTGCATATATAACAGTGGCAAATGTTTTTAGGTTTGCTGCTATAACGGCTTTACCTGAAGGTATTACTGAGTTCTCCATTTTATGTATAATATGCAAGAGTTTGGGATTTGGATGGTCACGCAGAACTGTACATGTTGAGAGTAACAAGACGAAGATACACTCTTGAGAAAGGATCTCTGAAATTACATAAGGATGGAGACAGTGGAAGACTCGACAGTATGACATTCAACTGCAGAAAATGCAACTTTACAGTAGCATAATTCTGCAGCTTCTTATGCCTAAACCCGCTAAAATTGAACAATCATTCATTGTGCGACACGACATGAGGAACATGGATGACAGAAGTAAAATAAAACAGGAACGAAGACAACTGGGAGCAATAATTTTGGAACTATGATATTGAAATTATATAACCTAAATGGAGATAAAACAAAGCCTATGATGTTGTACAACTGACGCGGGCACGACCATATTTAACACAATCAACCTGCACTTTCCCCTTTCCGACCTTCACATTGCAGCATTCTATTCATCTGCTGCTCCAAATTAGCAGACAGAAGGGAAGCGAATCAACTGCTTTCCTCCACAGGGCCTGTGCTCAGGTTTGCATTTCCTTCAACCTTGGCTGTGGCAGCGGATCCGTTTTCAGCTGATGTACCGCCAGCTTTTGGGGTTGTCCCACTGTTCTCAGTATCCTTCAACTGGACGGCCTTAGCAAATGCATCTGATATATCGGCCACAGGACCTTGAGCCTTGGTATCCACCAGCTTCTGAGGATCAGTGCTGGCAGGCTGCTGTTGACGTCTGTTCTCCTGCAAGGCTTTCTCCCGCAGCTCATAGAAGTCGAAATCTTCCAGGATTGTTGTCTCAGCCTCATGGCTCTTGAAGATTGTTAGCATCTGGAGGCCCTGTTCCAGCTTCACCTGTATGTTATAAGAGTTGGTGAATTTATTCAGAAATGGCATGGATACCAGCAGCTTAACATTCAGCAAAAAACTTATGTAAATTTTACCTCCTGGGTGTCCCTGCTATTTGTAACAGGTTTATTGTCATTGTTCTCAAGAATGATGTGCCGCAGAAGGTTGTTCGGCACATCCTTTATTATGTGCCACTTCACAGGGAACTGGCCACTCCACTTATCCTGCTGCCAGTAATCAACACTCCTGTCGAAATCGACAGGTCCAATCATCTCAGCCACGCCACAGAATTGGCCACTTCCATTAACCTATAAATAAAATAAAAGGTACAATTATGCATAAAAGAAATTACCAAAATTGCATGCCAATAAAGGATCAAACACCTATGTACTGCTTCTCTTATTTTTTTTCCATGAAGGGAAAAACAAAAACCAAAGGAGATGAGCTGTTCTTACCGAGAAAAACAAGAAAATAGGGCAATGCTCTTCTTTCTCTTTGGCCGCACGGTAAGCAGAATCCAGCTTCCTGTTCCCGCTGGCTGTGCTGGCCCAAACATTATACTTAATGCTCCTATGTACATGGTCCTCAGTGTAGGACTTTATTACAAAGAATTTGGCATCCTTGTACTCAGTGATAAAATCAGAGCGATTGTACAGTTCACTATCAATCAGAGGAACAGTTTTCTCGTTTTTCTCATCTCCTGAGTTCTCTGTGTCTTGTATCTTCGGTTTTGTAGCACGTGGCCCACGGTTTTGCTCATTCATAAACTCCAGAGAGCCATTGTGACTACCAAATGCCATGCTCCCCCTTTGTTGATTGCCACTTAAGTCAAAAGTACCAAATCTACGGCCAGTAGAACCCCAACTCGGAGTAGTGCCACCAAATTTGCTACCTTGCTGGCGTCCCTTGTAGGATCCAGGACCGTACATCGATCCATGATGCTGCAACAACATACATTATCAGCATTGGACAATAAGTGGTTCCTTAACATAAACAAGTCATTTTGACTTCCACAAATAGCTACTGCATGGTAAACCAAATACTGCCTCCAAATATTAAACCCCTCTTGAATCCCCATAACAAGCAATTTAAATCCATGTGCTCAGAATCCAATTGCATGACAGCATACCATGCCAGAAGCCAGTGGTAGATTCCCTTGACCAAACAACCCAGAAGCATTATTTGGTGTTGTAGGTGCTGCAAAAGGTCAAACCACAGTTAGGCATGGCTCTAAGCAATATATTATTACACATGCTTTTTGCAGTCATAAAAATTTTGCTTACAGCAAAACAAGAAACTTTAGAGGAGAAATGCTACCTCTGTCGTATGAGCTGAATGGATGATGATACCCTGGTGTGGGTGAGTATAGAAGGCCATCAGGAAGGAAGTACTCTTGCTGCAGCATAGGGTCTCCTCCTTGGGATATTCCAGTCGCAGAGCTTGAATATCCCATGCTAGGAGAAGCTGGTGGTTGATAGTAAGGACTTGAGAAGGGATAGTGCACAGGGAAGTATTGTTGGCCATCTCCAACAGTGGAAACAGGAGAATATGCTCCATACATCATTTGGGGGTTGTTTGCATATCCAGGAGATAGCATGAGGGACTGGTTGTCATTGTAGATTCCCTTCAAGAAAAAAATATTTAGAAAAAAGAAATTATCAAGATAACACAAAGAAGCACAGCAATTCCAGCTACTTACGGGAGATACGGAATGGAGCCCCTCCATATTCACATAATGGGGATATTCCTCCCATTGTCCTGAAGGGTTCATGTATCCTACAGCAAGGGGAAGAAAAAGAACATCAAGTTTAAAACAGCACTCCATGAAAAGCAAAAGTTGCTGCCTTGATAAATAAAGAGCCTAAGTCTGGAATTGAATAATACACTCGTGCCCTCATCAGGACAAGGTTGATGCTTCCGCAATGAATTCAAATAGAAGCAAATAAAGGAGATTACTGAAAAACTATTATCAACTGTACAAACCAGTGATAAGACAAATTTAGCTGGGAACAATAGAAACATGATATGTCTTGTCTAGAAGCTATGGATATATTTTTGTCCTGCGCTTTATGCAATAGAATTCGGAACGCGTGCTAAGATTTAATTAAAAGGCAATGAATGTACCCTAACCTCCAGGATAGAGTGGTTGTGGCTGTGGTGCATACACATTTTGCTGGTAGAGAAAAGGTTGCTCTCCAGCTTTTCCAACAGAGCTAGGCTTCTCTGGCGGGCCTTTTGGCGATTTCAAGGAGCTAGCGCCGCGTGCATTGCCTGCAGACACATTCTCCGTACCAGAGAGGATCTGTCGCAACAGCAACATACTCATGAGCAACATTTCAAAGCATAGATGAGAAGGAAATAGGCTCTAGACGGAAGGAAAATTACCTGGTCCTTGGCGTTTGCACTCTTGGAGGAATTATTCTCAAGTACAGATTCTGACTGCAGCGGAATCACACTATCTACAAAACATATAAATACAGATAAGTTGGCAGCATGGGAAGTTACCTTTGTTATGGTGCAAAATAGCCAAAAACTTAAGACAAGAATCTGGCAAGTTGTACAACTCCCCAATTACAAGCATCTGGAAGCTACTACATACAGAGGCTTATGCACAGGACAATTGCAGGCGGTACCATGATCAGGCCATCAGCAGCAGCAGCAAGCCATGTCCTGATGTACAGTAGCTTACTTGAATACCTAGTATGTACCGAAGCTAGAGCTTCTCATTGGGCACTCGTACTGGCAGCAACTTTGCCGTGCTAGCTCGCTCGTGTAAAACGGCTACGGCTAGCAATCCGTCCTTAGGGTCTGGACATACCTACCCCCAGCGAAAGGGGGAAAAAGCAGAAAAGACACTCTTGCCCTCGCCCCGAGGACGTGAGGCAACGTAATCAGCACAAATCTCAGCCGCGCCCCCTGCTCCGCCTCCGCGCATCTTCCTCCTCCACGGCTGGGTGCGAGCACACAACCCCGACGGGCGAAATCGCAGCTAGGAGGGGGCTTCCGCGGAGCAAACGAGCCGCAGGGCCCGGAACCAATCTTAACCTAGGAGCCCCCGGCAACAGGGCCAGCGCCGAGATCGCAGACCGACCCGGCCCGGCCCGGCGCGAATTGAATTCCGGCCGAATCCAGCGCGCGGAGCCCTCGGAGCAAGAGAATTCGAGCTGCGGCACGGCGCCAATCACGACCCAGCGGCGCGGGGAACCAAATCAGAAAGTCAAACCCCAATCCAATCCAGCAACAGCGGGGGCGCGGGCCGGGGGCGGGGTGGGGGTGGGGGGGGCGGGGTTGGGGGGGGGGGGGGGGGGGGGGGGGGGGCGGCAACGAGGTCTCACCTGCGGGGCCCTGCTGGGCCTGCTGGGCCTGCTGGTGCGGCGGAGCGGCGGCCATGGCGGCGGAGATCCGGGCGCAGCGGCGGTAGGTGGAGGGGGGCGCGCGTCGGGATTGGAGTCCGTCCTGCTGCTCCTCCCGGCGAGGGTTTAAGCATCAAATTCGGGGGAAGCGAGGGGGAAGGGAGCAAAAAAAATTGAAAAAAGTTTTCCCCCCTTTTTATTGGACGAGAGGAGGGGGAGGGGGAAAGAAAAGAAACCACGAGCGCCTCTGCCAACCGATGATTTTATACAGCAGGCCTCGCGCTGGCTGGCTGGGCTGATCCCGGGTCCCCGGTCTTAACGGGTCTGATCGGGCGGTGGTGCGCACACTGACACACGCCACGGCGCTTTGCTTGTATAGGGAGTTGCCCTCAGTGTGTTTCTCTTTAATTAACTTCGTTATACTCGCATGAGATATTATTGGCGGTTTTCGTTTTGGTTTCCAGAGGGTGAGCGCGTAGACTAAGAATCAATCAATTAGTTTAAAGTGTCAATGGTGTCGAGGGAAAGGCTAGATATTAAGCCAGCTCGGCTCGTTAGTGGCTCGGCTCGTTATAGCTCGTTACACTAACGAGCCAGAAAGCTAGCTCGGCTCGGCTCGTTAGTGGCTCGAGCTAGCTCGTTTGGCTCGTGAACCAGAGTATAAAAACATATACTTAGAGATTTTAACCATAAATCCGAAAAAACACATTACATGCATATTTAAAATGAAATAAATAAAATATATATGAATTTTATAATTAAAAATTATAAGTATGTTATCATTTATAACCATAGTCTATCATTATTTGTTGATTAATTTCAGTGATTCATACAATATATGTTATTTATCTTGGCTCGTTATGGCTCGCGAGCTGCTCACAAGCCAGCTCGAGCTGGCTCGTTATAAAACGAGCTAGCTTGTTATAAAACGAGCTAGCTCATTATAAACCGAGTCGAGCTCGAGCGAGCTAGCGAGTTACGAGTTTTTTGTCCAGCCTTAGTTGAGGGGAACTTATTAGAGTAATTAGCGATATATTCTGTTAAAGGGTATGAACGGATAGCTAGTGAAACCAAGCGCTAAGTAACTCAGATGAAGCCCAAGATGGATTGGAATCACAACTCAACTCAAAGGGCATTTTGTGTTGTAAAAAAAAAGAAGTCAAAGGGCTTGTTTGGATCTCTGAAATTCTCAGAATTGAATTAGAGTATAAATTATAGTTGTGGAAGGAAGAATTTGAGATTTCTACCTCTAAAGTTCATTTTTAAGCCTATTTATAAAATTCATATGGTGCAAAATGAGAAATAAATTCTATAGATCATCATTATTAATCATGCTATGTTTGCACTGTTCAATTTCATTCCATTCCAGAGTATTTTATATAGTTAGCTTAAATATATGCCTAAATAACAATGAATTTAATTATTTCAATTCTAGGAAGCCAAACGAACCCAAAGAGTATTTGAAATGGATGAGTTGGTGGTTTTTTTCATGCACCGGACGTGCATAATGTTTGGTTTTCAATTGAAAGTCAGGGCCGACACATTAGTGTCTGGTGTGCAGCGGACCTGGTGCACAGGACATGTGACCCTGTAGAGTTGTGTAGCCGGGTACGGTCCTTGTGCGCTCTTAGCGCACGTGAATGTTGCACCGAACCGGTGTACCACACCATTCTACTGTAGAGCGGTGCATGTAACGTCCCGTCTTTTCGATGTCGAACCCGTTTACGTCCGGCCGCTAATTTAAGACATAAACTACTCTCACAGACCAACAATAGTTTTTTCTGCGCACTTTGTCCTCACTCGTGCGCACCCGGGAAGACTTTCCGGTCGGTCACCCATCCCTAAATTGCTCCAAGCCAAGCACACTGCCCTCACAGACCAATACTAGTCTTTTCTGTGCACTTTATCCTCACTCGTGCGCACCCAGAAAGACTTTTCGGTCGGTCACCCATCCCTAAATTGCTCCAGGCCAAGCACGCTTAACCTCGGAGTTCTTTAGTGATGAGCTTCCGGAAAACAAGTTACAACTTGTTGGTACGAGTATCCTATTAATCCTATTAAACCCTGGGGTGGGGTGTTACATACTCACCCCCTTAGGAGACCGACATCCTTGTAGGTCAACCCCAGGCTAGGAACGTCCCCTCTTGGCCACGTTCGTGTGTTCAGTGCCAGCGCATGTGTCATGTTGTGCGACCACTCCGGATTCACACCAGCCATGCACACCATGCCTGCGCAACTGACACACGCACCCGTAAAACCACAAGGGTTGGCTCCGATACCATTTGTAACGTCCCGCCTCCTCGAGACCGGGCCCGCTTACATCCGGCCGTTAATCTAGGGCATAGACTGCCCTCATAAATCAATACTAGTCTTTTCTGCGCACTTTGTCCTCACTCGTGCGCACCCGAACTTCCTGGTCGATCACCCATCCTTAAATTGCTCCAGGCCAAGCACGCTTAACCTCGAAGTTCTTTAGTGATGAGCTTTCAAAAAAACACTACAACTTGTTCGTACGAGTATTCTATTAATCCTATTAAGCCTTGGGGCAGGGTGTTACAGTGCACCTCGGTGTTAAGCCATTGAATGCATAATCATGCCATGAGCATCATGTTTATCCTTGATCGCGAGTGTTACTTGAGCTTGTTGTTTAAGTAAAACATCAAGTCCAACACTTGGTGTAAAGAATGAAAACTAATATGGTGTTAATACTAAATAGCTTGTAAATTAAGATTTGTTTGTTTGCACGGTGATTTATAAACAAATAATTCCTAAAGAGAAACCTAGCAATTTTATTATGGCCTATGTAAATGCCCTTTGTGAAATCCTAAACGCCTATAAAACTAATGTTCATTAACTTATTTCTCTAGCATATCCTTCCTCCACGTCATCTGCTGACGTCATCCCACAGCCCTATTGCCATCCTTTCGCGTGCCTAGCGACCCACAGTTTATTGATGGCCACATCCATCTTGGCTGCACGTGCAATCCGTTTCATGTTCATGCGCCGCATGTTCTCCTTCCCGGTGCAGTAAACGCAGCACCTATTCCCATAATGTAAATGGACGGTCATGCATGCAAAAGGCAACCTGAAGCGTTTGCTCCTCCCATCCGCATCAATAGTGCATGAATTTCATGGTGCAGGAGAAAACTGAATAGCTGCTGTATTCCATTAGCTTTGCTCCGTCCGTGTCGCTTCCCCTGCCCTTGGGAATGCCATCCCTTTATATAAAACAGTCAGCAGGGGTAGGCAGCGAGCAGGGCTGGGGTACTCCATGATGGTCAAGAACTCATGCGGTCCAAAGAGGTCGAGCGGCAAGACGCCGGGCGGCCAGTGGTACGTCCATGCGTACTACATCTACATCCTCTCGAATCGGGCCTGAGAGCTGCCGGCCGAACGACACCACCTGGTACGTAGTACCCCAAGGGGAAGGAGCTCTGGTGCAGCACAAGGAGGTTCCGGTCCACAGCATGCAGCACCATCGTCATGGCTCCGCGGAACCCTACTGTGAGGTTGATGTGGGAGAAGATGCCGTCAGTCTTGGAGTGGAGTTCTACCGCGTCAGCAGCGAAGAGGACAACACGATTGGCGGCAGGGACAACACGATCGGCAGCCTCCACCTGCGGCAGCTAGCACAGCCAGGAAGCCGTAGATCATGGCGGCATGCGCGTACCCGAGGCAGGCAAGGATAGCTGCGACGGACATGGTTCCTCCGAGACTCCGAGTGCAACGGTTGCTGGGCGTGCTCATGCAGTTCCGCGTCATCTCTGCCATCGATCACCCTCTAGGCCTCTGCTCAGTCAAGTGACCGTTTATATTTTTAGGGCCTCGATCCCTACCAGTTCATGAATTGCCGATTGCGCTGTAGCTCCAAAAAAGTGCTCGATGATTTGCAAACAAGGGTCATTTCTTCCGTGTAGGTGCTTCGATGGTCACTGTCAGCGGCATCCAGCTGCAAGGGCTAATAAATTGGTGTTTTATGTACAAACTAGGTGTAGTTTGATAGCACGCGGTAATGTCTCTAGCTTGGGATGTTACAAATCATCTATACTATATTATATACATTTTCTATTTCTTACAGGTTAACATTTTTAACCACTTACATTAATCCCCCGTCATACCCGCAGCAATGCGCGGGGAATCCACCTAGTTGATCACAAATGGAACTTCCATGCATGGAAATGTGGATTTATACCGTGATAGTTTATTTTAGACCTTTTATTAAGCAAACCTAGATAAAAATTGTGTTGCTCCATATACGATAGTTTTGAGTACTATTTTAGTGCATTAAATCCACTAAGCAAACCTAGTTCTTAAACCACTAGCATGTTTTGTGTTTTCAATAGTTTTTAGGCTTGCGAAAAATCGAAACTGAAATCCAGCCTCACCTCGATAAAGTTCAAAGTCGAACCCTCTCCCCCCAAAAAAAGTCTGAACTGATTTGCAACACTGATTTGGCAAGCCGCGTTCACCTATTTTAGATTTTTTAGATCACGCCTTCACGCGTATTTCATTAAGCAGAATAGTTTTGTTACACCATTGTAGGCCTAGTAACACCCTGGTTACCAAACCTACACCCAACAACCAACACGTGAACGATTACATGATTGAAACTAAAGCTACCAAATGGAGTCTAACACTCCTAATCAAGCCAACTCGTCCTCCAGGCCTTCCAGGTTCACATCCATGGTTGTGACGTCGAACCCGCCGTTGAGGACGATCTGTAAGCATCGCTGCTTGTTCTCCGACATGTCTCCGCCAAACGCGGCCTTGAACTTCTTCTTGATCTCTGGATCGGGCTCATCCTCCTGGACCTTGACACCCAGCTTCTTGATAGGACCCTTTGCGCCTGCGCCGATGCGTTACTCGCTCGCGGTTTGGCCACGATGCACGAGCTTTGTAACACCTCTAGTGTTATATTAACTAAAATATGCCATGTCATCATATGCATTGCAAAGCATTTATGTTTAAGTCAATCTTGATGTGCATTAACTAAAATAAGTTTATATTTCATAGGTTGCTTGTGCTTATGAAATGTTTTGTCACATGAAATAATAAAACCCTATTTTCGAATGTCATCTCAAATACTTAATTTACATTCTATGTACTTGAGGTGTAAATCATGTTTACACTAGTGTCAAGCATATTGTATAAATCTAAGTCCAACCCTTAAAAGTGATTTCTATATTTGAAGTTGAATTTGGATTTCAAAGCTTATTCCCAAGTTTTGCAATTCAAATTTAAATTCAAATTGGAAAGTTATAAAATGTTTTCAAAAGTCAACTTGGTCAACCAAGGGTGTCATTGGGTCATTGACCTAAAAATATCCTTGGATGATATTTGTGATCACTAATGACCAACAATTAATTTAGAAACCAAATCGAATTTGAGTTAGGTTTCAAAAACCCTTTATTTCAAAACCTTATTTTATCCCCTTCTCTATAATTCACAATCTATAAGGAATTTGGAGATACTATAAAAAGATAGTTTTTAGATCTTGACAAGATCTACAAAGTTGGTATTCAAAGTCTTTCAAGTTTCCAAAAATAATTTCAAATAAATTTGAAAATACAGTTTTCCAGCATTTGTCCCCTTTTGATTTTAAAAGCATAATTCAAAATTTATGCATAATTTGAGAAACCTTTATATAAGAAACATGTTTGTCTTGCAAAGTTAAACATTTCATAGTTTTTAAGATTTTCAAGTTTTATTGAAAAATCAAAAGTAATTTCAAATGTTTATTTCTAGGGTTTTATTCCCTTTTTGAATTTGAATTCATATTTCAAAAATTATGCATAATTTGAAAATGTTTCTTAAATGAAAATTGTAGCTCTTGAAAAGTTATGCAAACTTTATTTTTGGAGATTTTCAAGTTCTTAAATAATTTTTGGAGTAATTTGTTATTTTTGATGAATGGCATTTCTATAATTTGCTTGACCAGTATCGAAACCTATGGGTGGCCGCCATGGCCGGCTTCTCAAGCCGCGCTGTCATCCACCGCTGCATATGCCACGGCCGCCAGCTCGCCCCGAGCGTGCGAAGCTTCGCCGCCCGCGAGTCCCCGTCCATACCCCGCCTCTGCCCTATATATATGCGCAACCGGCCGTCGTCTTCTTCTTTTCCCCCTGCTCGCCATCGCCGACGACCTCGCTCCGCCGCTCAAATTCGCCGCTGTCACTCCATCTCTGCCTTCTTGTTCTTTCTTGAAGCTCTACCTTGACCTTGCGCTTCTTCTGAGCCAGCTAGTGCCCGCCCTCATCGCCCGTTGCGACCGCACGCCGTCATCTTCCTCGCGGCCGGTCGTCGAGCCACCGCGAGCTTTCTCGCCGTCCACCGCCGCCAAGGTTGAAAACATATTTCTTTTAACCCTCTCATCATGTTCTCTATCTTCTCCTGCCCCTTATGTGCAGCTTAGTCAGCTTGATGGTGCCCAGGAACCGCCGGAACGCTCACCTTGCCGTCGGAGCGCCGCCGCCGCCATCAGCGTCGCCGTCCGCAGCTCGAATCAACGACTCCGAGCTTTCATCTTCGAGCGCACCAGAACCACGATGAGCTCCTGCACCTATCCATGTCCTCAATTTCATCTTTAATGCACCCTAGTGGCCGGCCGCCGTGCGTCGCCGCCGGCATGGCCATGCCGCTCCGCCGCGCGCATAGCCGCGTACGTTAGGGACCTAGTAGAGCTTCATTTTGTTGTCAATCGTGCTCGCATGGATGTATAGCTCGTGCCCGTGCGCTCACCGTCGCCGAAAGAGCCTCCGGTGAGCTCGGCAGTCGCGCCCGAGCACCGCCGCGCCGCCATGACCGCCGGCATGGATGCTGCCGTTGATTCGTCGCTCCATTAACCAGCCCAGGGTGTTCGTCGCGTCGAGATGAGCCTGTAGGGTCAAGTCCCATCGTCGGCACCGCCGGCGAGTTTTGGCCGGTCAAAATCGCCACCGCTGCCGGTCAACTCGGGGAAGAATTTCCTTTTTCTTTTTCTATTTTTTAGAAAATGATTTAAATGCTATTTTATTTAGAAAATCATAGTAATTCATGTATAGCACCAAAAATTCTGAAAATTTATATGTGTGCTCTTTATGATGTCATCTACCTAGGAAAAATATAATACCAAATTTGTATAATTTTTACATAAGTTAAAATTAGTCCTTTTAATTAAAAAATGCACATTCTATGATTTTTAATAAATAAAATAATTGGCTTTTATTTCTGAAATTTATTTTGCTATCTATTTAGACCAAGAGCTTTTCAAAATAAAATTTTGAGCTCAATTAGACAACTTTAATTTTATGCCTTTATTTTAATGCTTTTAATTAAATAATTAACCCCTTTAATCATGTTTAATCATTATAGGGCTGTTTGACTTTGGGATTGCTTGATGACCTTGGGTCATTAACCCTAATGACCTTTGGCACTTTAATAAACTATTTGCGCTTACCTGGATCATGTCATTAGGGTTTAATTAACGTTATTTTATGTGTTTAATGAACTTCTTTAATGACGTAGTTAACCCTAATAAACTTAGCAAGTAAGTTTTGTTGGCTTGCAACTTTATCGTGAAGGAAAGTTATATTCAAGCCCTTAATCTGGTCATGCATCCATCGAGCATCATGTTTACTATTCCATCATGTTAAAGCATATCATTTTATCGTATAGTTTTCGTTGACGAAGAGTTTAACATTGTCGCACCAGATCCCAAGGAAGAGCAGATTCAGGAATCGGGAGTTGATCCAGAGCTCGAGACCGTCTACCCCGAATACCAAGGCAAGCCCCAGATATATTTAAACCCTTCCTTGATTTTATAAAAAGTTTTATCGCTTAAGTTATGCAATGTTGCATTAAGTGATAGGAGTTGAGTGAAAACCCACCAACCACATTACCTGTCTTACTTCCATAATCCTTGTTACCTGTTAATTGAAAAATACGTAGTAATGCTTAGCCTTGCTTAATTAGTAGGTTTTCAAAAAGAAAAGAATGAAAAAGATGAGGATGGCTTACTTGTTGGAATCATGATGATAGTTAATAAATCGAGTCCGGACGGGTAACTTACATTGGGAAAGGAGTCCCTCTGTAGTGTTTTCGTCTGTTGATGCCCTAGGTCCCGTGTCGATGGTGAACTGGTGATATCGAGAAACTAAAAATCCACATGCATGAAGTGACGTATTAAGAGTTGTAGCCCAGGTATGTCATGGAGTGAAATATAGTGGGCCAGAGTCCCCACCTATTTTATAGTGTGTTATACTATGGGTTTAAGTTCCCATGTATATCGGTACACTGGGTTGAAGTGCTCATGTGTATCATGTGGTGATATATGGCTGCGATTGTTATCCTGGTATATCTTTGGTCTGGTATGTATTTTGGTTGGAGCCTCATGCATATCAAGATCTAGGTCCCAGATGGGTATGAAAATGGATTCGGATTGCCGTTGCTTCTCGGAGAAGAAGACTCGATCGTTGTTCATCATCGTAGTAGCAACTTGAATGATGTTTAAGGTTAAGAATGAAGTTGGTTGGTAATATCAAGCTAGGGCAAGACAGCTTTACTTTTTGTCAAAGCTTTTCTGCAAAACTCCTTAACTCTGCAAGCCTTACCTTGTCCTTCTAGCCTGCATTTCCTAAGTCTTCACCCCCTCTTTTTCGTCAGGTCAGTCTTGTTGAGTACTTTTGTACTCAGGGTTTGTTGAACCCTTGTTGCAGGTGAGCCTCATGGGCAGGAGTGCTTTGCATCCTGCTGCATGACAATCATTGCGGAGAGTGATGACGAGTAGGATGTCTGGCTCTTGGGCAGAGCATGTCTCCAAGGTTTTATAATAAGTTACGTTGCTACTCCACTGCTCTTATGGTTGTAAAAATTAAAAACATATGGTTTGTAAGATTAAACTAAATGGTTTGTAAACTTATGTTATTGTAATCCTTCCGCTATTTTACTCTGATGATATCTTATCTTTATAAAACTGTTATAATACTGCAATGTCTCTTTGTAATGATTGATCCTGCTCGGAGAATCATGGATGATTCGGGATTTACCCGACAGATCTTATAAGTCATATGGAACACATTCATGGTTATTTAGAGTCTGTTTAGACAATAATAATGCATGTGGGCCATATGATTTAGGAGGATCTGCCACAAGCTTTGCCTCAGGGAGTGGACAAGCACTGGTGTCCGTGAACGCCTAAGCTTAGGACCAGCATGGATGAGCGACGTAGCCAACGGGAGACAGATCTCCGCCTCCATCAGTTCTTGCACGGATTCCTGCACGGAGAGCGGCGTGGGAGCCACCGCCGGCACCTCCCTATCCACATCAACCCCAACGGCGTGAACAACAGCTGACATGGCAAGGCCATCCCCGACGGCATCGTCCTGGACGCTGGGAACGTCCACGGGTACCGAGGGTGATGCATCAATCAGTCCCGACGCCTCAGCCTCTGCAAAGTTGAGTCGAACCATCCACGGCGGAGATTGGGGCTCCACCACCGCTGCCTCGACCTCCACAGGGGCAGCCGTTGGGGTAGACGGACACCCGAGTATGGGGGCACCCGGAGCCCGACTTCCCACAATGGAGGCAGCAAGCTCATCGAGCATCGGGTCAATCCAAACAGGAGGCCAACCGCCCTCGCAAGACGCCCCATTGAGTGGATCTGATTCGGTGGAGTGCCTAGCGGCAGCCTCGACGATGGCGATCTCATTTGACAGCCTGTCTAGATGTCGCCGTCCTCAACACCGACGGATATCGTTGGTGCCCCCCGCAGTCACCCGCGCGGTACCATTGACAGGCGCGTGCTCGGGGGATTGTGGGTTACCACCTACTGCCGCCGATGCCGTCGCGGAACATCGAGGCCGCTTGCAGTCCCTTGCGATGTGGCGGAAACCATGACAGCGTAGGCAACGTTGCGGTAGCCGGCAAGTCACAACTCAGTGGGAGTAGGAGAGGCAGTTAAAACATCTGCCCAACAACTCGACCGAGATCCTTTGAGCCTGCAAATGCCGCGCCCCGGGAGAGACAGCCGCGGGTTGCATCTCTTGCCGTTGAAGGATCTCAAGCCACCCATCGGAGGTTGGGGCGGAGACCCATCCACGATGACAAAGGCGATGATGGGAGGGGATGCGGCCTTCCACCTGCCGAGCAGGGAGGCTGTGCACCAACTGAGGGCGCGGATGTCTGCAACTCCCCCCCAACCCCATGCACAGGGCCCTGCCGCACGCTAGGAAGCGGCCGGGACGCCGTTACCAGCTTGACCGGGCGAAGAGCGGCCTCGAGCAGCCTAACCAGGCGAAGAGCGGCGTCGAGGTAGCTCGCGGGGTGGTCCCCATCAGACTCCTCACCGTCATCATCCGCCCAACGAAGACTTTTCGAGCGCCCACCGAAGCAGCAACCTGGGTGGAACGGCTCTGCATCCGGCGATAGGGCCCTGGCGTCATCGAGGCCAGCCCGGGGCACGCAGTAGGCCGTCGGAACCGCGGGCAGGCAGTCAACATCGTCGTCATCGTCCACATCCTCGACGAGGACCTCGTCCTCCAAGAACCGCGCCACATCCGCCAGAAGAGGTGCCGCTACGCCGGCGACGACGCAGGCGGCGAGGTCTGTCGTCACGGGAGCATCCGTAGAGGCCGACTCCAGTGCTACGGCAGGTGGGGAAGGGGCCGCGGGATCCGGGGCCTCCACCACCAGCACACATGCACGCAACCCCCCATCACCACCGGCGAGGACGGAGGCAGGATCCACTGACTCCAGAAAAGCCGGCGGCGGCGACGCAAAGCGCGCGGGAGCTCCCGGCGCTGGGGACGGCGGCCAGACCGCTAGATCCGGCCACGACTGTGGAGCAATGGCCGGATCTGGCCTCTTCAGCGTCGGTGAAGGATGGGCAGCCCGGGACGACGATGTCCTGGCGGTGGCCTCGCGCGTGCAACCACTCGCGAACAGGAGAGAGGGGGAGGCGGATGGGGCTGGGCGGGAGGCATGGGAGGTGGAGGGGTAGGGGAGGCTGGGGACGGAGGCGGGCGCCGGGGCTGGAGCGGCCACCGCCGCCGGCGCCGGTGTCGCAGGCGCGGCCGCCAGGGGGCAACGGTCGGGAGCCTTCCCCAGCGATTATGTTCTCTTCCCTCTTTTTGTCGTTTCCCCACCTATTTTAGTTTCCACTTAGTTTTAAACCTTGGTTTGTTTTGACGTGTGAACTATCAGTCCTGAGTAGAACCTGTTGGGTAACTGTTTATATATCGAGCCATTAGCTTCCCAAAACCATGCTCACGCACGTACAGGTTTCTAAAACGTGCTGTTCCTGCTTAGTCCATGGACCTGGTGCACAGCCTGACAGACCCAACTCGGTGCCCTTGTATCTCCCTCCCTGTTGATCGAAACAGTGTAAGCCATTAACAAAATTTGTAGCTCTCCTGCTCGGATCTTGTGTGTTGGTTAGAATCTGATATATACCACGGTAGAAAACACAAAAACTGGTATGGAAAACAGAGGCGACGTTCGTGCCGTGTGCGCGGTCACCCAGTACCGGCGACATGGTGGTACTGCACATGCTCCCATGGCCGACCTGCCCTAGCCTTTCCCACCCTATTCGCGCGAATCAATATGGAATAGGCCTTGTTTAGTTAGTTTCCAACTTTGGACGTCTAAAGTTGACAAAATGCATTGCAGTACTGCTGTTTCATTTGCATTTGATAAAAAATATTCAAACATTAACTAATTAGGTTTAAAATATTCGTTTTGCAAAGTACAACCAAACTGTGTAATTAGTTTTTTATTTCATCTGCATTTAGTATTCCATGCATATGCCGATATTTTGATGTGATAAAAAATCTTTTTTTATATAGTATCAAATTCTGGATTTTGGTGGGAACTAATGATGAGTTCCATGCGCACGCTACAATGCGGATGCACAGAAACCAAATCAGAAGCATCAATGTCAGTGGAGTGCAAGTGTCCAACCACAATGCAGAAGTTCAGGCTCTAACTGAACACTGGTGATTTGCGCGCATGGAGTTATGGCCACAACTCTATTTGGGCATTGGAATAATGTTACCAAAGAATATGAGATGCTGTCTGAGAAAAAGAAGCACTTCTTACAAAAGGCAATCCAAGATAATAAAACATGTTATACATGATGGTACACTATTCTTAATAATTCTTGTTGCAAATTTCTATTGAAGAATCATTCGGTGTGTTCCGTTTACATTGAAAAGAAGCACAGGATGCTTATTGGTTCATGAACAGAAATCCAAACTGCTCTGATAACAGATAGGAGTACAACATTGCTACTTGTGTGATGGCTAAACCTGAGTAGTCCCTTCAACTGCTGCAGTCCAATAACAATGGCAGCTCCGAGGAATGGCACGGCATTTGTGCAGGAGCTTAAACAAACCGGGAAGATGAAAAGGTCCTTTGCTCACTCAAGTGTTTCATCTGCACAAGGCCTACAACACATTGAGCTGCAGAAATAAATCATGCTAACTAAGCAACCCAAACAAGGACATGAATAATGTATACTATTTTGAAACCAAGCTAACAATCCAAGGGGTGTTTGCTGCAGAAAAAAGCAGCAGCTACCGCTGTAGCTTACTTCTGCCGAACATCCTGAAAGTGCTAACAATCCAGCCAAAGTTGATGTGGAGAAATTAGGAAACGGATTAAAATGTCCAGCCTGTTCACAATACCAGCTCAGCCCTGTTTATTATATTTTTTTGGTGTTTCATTCATATAGCAACGACGGAACTAAAAAAATCAGGATAAAAGAGAAGGCATTTAACTTATAGCGCACAATTTATACATATTACTGCCTCTCAGAAAAACATTGACAATGGACCCATATAGATTGGAAATCTATCCATGGGGTTCCCCTTGTAGAAATTATAGTTGGACTTTGCTCTATATGCTAGACCTTCACAATGAACCGGTTGCTAGAAAGCAAGGAAAGGAGCCAACCAATCCATCTTCAAATAGTGATACCTTAGCGTGTGCCATAAGCAAGAACAGGCCCTCCCTTCGCTCAGCACCATGGCCTCTGGTGCGCCATAAACCAGGATGGCAAACTTGACAAGCTGATAGATCGATGCAAATTTTATATATTATTTCTGACATCCTGAAATTTTGAGAAATGTTTCTTACATCACAAAGTTCAATATGGCACAACACATTCAGAGTTACTCCAGTTCAAACCATTTTAATTTGGTGGTAGTGGCTGAATACATTATGCAACATACATAAATTTTGCAGCTTTTCCATATGAAGTTATTCAGAGTCTAACTTATTTTGTATCAATATAATATATAGGTTTCCCACTTGTAAGCACAAAATATTCAGGAACTTATATAATATGATGCATAGACGATGAACATCATGAGAAGAATGACCAGAGTGTTGGTAGAATAAATGTATGCATACCATTTCAAGTTGACATATGAGCTTCAAAATTCGCTATGAGCTTCAAAATTCCAGCAGCTAAGAAGACTTTAAAGCATGCATCCTGCACTGCAACAAATATTAATAAGGAACTATGTAAAGTGGCAATCCAACAATGCAATTCCTGAAGGCCGAGCAACAAAAATCAAGCTGTAATTCAGTAATGCAAGGTAGCAGATGTAGAGATCTTTTGGGACTAGGCTCTAACACATGAACTCTATCTGTTCTGACACATGCAAGCTGATATAGAGGGGATGAAACTCAGCCTGGAAATATTACTAAATCGGCTATGGCTATATATAAACCGAAACTAAGATATATTTGGTTATAGGTCTATATTATTTTATTTTAAGTATAATAGCTTCTCAAATTGTGCTACTTTCTAGAGAAAATTCAGGAGGGGAAGAGGAGGGAAGGAAAAGCAGCAGTTCCCTGGAAAATTAAACAAGGGAAATAGAATGATTGAAAAGAAGAAAGAAAAAAAAGATGCTAACCTGCAAAATGTTGGATGAGATTAAAAAATAGAACAATTAGGCACACTTTGTTGTTGTAGTAAAGCAGTGAACAATTAGAAACTGCTCTGCTTGCTGGGATGCCTGTAACCTCTTGATTGGAGCCTATTTGTCTCCACACCTGAAGGCTTTGTTCCATAGCACCTAAACCAAAATTTTAGATGAAAGTACATTAGTTACAAACCTGCTAATCACAATCCAATACAAGATGCATATGAATTTGATGTTGTTGGAGCCTTTGGTACAAGCATAGATTTAAGAAAGAAAGGGCTAGATAGCATGGAACCAAAATCATAACGTTTTAATAGGAACCACTGAGGTTGAGCTCTTCGTTCCATCTCAGACTAATAGTTTCCTTTATCCTCATGCTTTCAACTTCTGTGATATGCTGAAAAATAATTATAGTTAGTAGTTGCATGTATATGTGAAAAAACATGGGCAACTGAAACAGAGAATTTTAAACAGAAAACTGTTACTGAACATGTATATGCAAAGAAGTAGTTCCTCCAAGGAACATGTATATGCAAAGAAGTAGTTCCTCCGAGGAAAGTGTTACTAAGCATGTTTTTAACATTCAGTTACCAACACAAGTATTCTGTAAGACAACATGGACCTCAAATACCACCGCCTCCCAAGAATCTTATGAAAACCCAAGTTTCTGAGCTGACTGATGCAAGGGGATATGAATCCATGTTGTTCCATTATTCAATTACCCAAGACAATATGGTAGACAATTTAAAGTTCACGAGTGCAGCTGAAGCTTGTAATATCTTGTATGCAGGTCATATATCAAGGAGATGACCCATCTTAGTCCTAAAACTTTACTCGAGGACGAGCAAAGGGCTAAGTGTGGGGAAGTTGTTGGTGGTCCTTGACTCACATTTTATACCGACAATAAAAACATAAAAAGCACACCAAACTTAGTGAATAGGGCTTTATGCTAATGATTTTCACGAGTTTTGGTATTTTACTTGTTTTGCAGGGCTTATACAGAAATACACCTAAAGTGGACCGAAAGTAGAGAAATATAAAAGAAGTAACTAATCCTACTTTGGCCCATATCAAAACAAGATAAAGAAGGCCTAATCATTCATCATACTTGGGCCAAGGTCTAAACAAGGGCTGGTCCACCATACAGCTAAGGCCCAGTCGCAAGAGCCCAGAAGAGAGGAGGTGGAACTAAAACCTATGTCAAATCAGCCCAACTCGACGAGTGCACCACATGGGCCAACTCAGGACGCCGAGACAAGCACGTCCACCAAATTTAGGCTGATTTGGTTCCGGACCAGGATCGCGCGCCAGGAGAGGGGCGCGCGCCCAACTCCTGAGGCCAAACGGGCCCATCTTTGGCCAGGAGGTCCAAACCGATGTGGGGAGGTCGGTTCTGGTGTGCATTCTACATGGAAGGTGCGAAACCGCCCTATGGAGGTCGGTTTGCTCCTTTCCATGTGGGGATGGCACATTTACAAAGACCCCCTCCCTTTTACCTATAAAAGGAGGGACATTCCCCCTCTCATTTCATCAACACTCAAAGGAGAAGAGCCACCACAAGCTTAGAGCTAGAGCACCACTCCATAGGGCTATACCCTAGTAGCTATCTAGAGCTAGAGAGTGAGATGTGAGGGTGAACGGGGAGTCGTCGGGCTTGTCGACGCCTCCCCAACCTTCTACCTCTGCGGATGTTCTACTTGGCTCCTACACAGGATCTTGGATAAGTAAGTATTCATGTTTCCTACGTGCTCATAAAGGTCTTTTGTTTAGCTTAGCTTGACCTTCTCTTATTTACGGGTTCGTCGTCCGTCCCAGTGGCGGATGCTCTAGTAGAGGGCTCCTGATAAAGATGGATGTCCCTGGCCAACGCTAGAGTAGTAGTCGCTAGCGTAGATGTGGTGTCTAAGCTAGTGGCTACCTTCGTTTGCCTCGCATCCCACAGTTGAGGGGTAGGCGGCGGGAAGTGACCTAGTCTCGTCCGTCCTTTGTAATGCCCCACGTTCGGGTGCGGCGTAAAGCTATAGGCCAGTATCGCTTGGCAGACTAGGCGCACTCCAGTGCCCGAAGTAAGCAGGTTGGAGTACTGCAATGCTATCCTGAGGACCCTAAAGCTATGGGAATCCATCTCTACCCTTTTTCTATCTCTACCCTTGTGTTGTTCCTTGGGCGAACTAGCTAGGAGAAACGCCTCCGTTCCCTGTGAAAAATACAATACCCTGAATACTTCTGGGTGAAGGCTATAACGGTACTTCCATACGCTTGCGGATTCTCTGCATACGTTAAAAAATACCAACAAGCTTTCTGATGCCGTTGCCGGGGAACGGTTGCTATTTTCTTTGACTCTAGTTCATCCTTGTATATGTATCCTTATTTTAAAAACAATAAAAATATTTTATATTTTATTTTACAAAACAAAATTTTTCTTTTGTCCATCATCATGAAGCCGATTTCATTTTAAAATCTTTCTGCTTCAAAAGGGGGAGTTCATTGAGCCAAAAATCTTTTTCAAAAAACAAACTTTTTCATCCGGCTATGAACTCCACCTAGTTTGAAAACCTTGGCTCGGGCACTACCCTTCTCAAGTTTCGATAACTAAGATCCTTTTTAACCATTTGCAAGATTTCTAGGAAATGTGCTCATGCCTGAGCATTCCTGGCATGCCACAAGAAATTCCTATGTGGAGGTTATTTTTGTTCTCTCTCAAGGGGGAGGCAAAGCAATGGTACACTATTGTCGTAGGATGTTTGAATGGAGACTAGGAAGAATCTTAGGTCAAGTTTTGTCTTACATACTTCCATATGTCCCGTATCAACTCTCTACAAAGGGCAATCCTTGATTTCAGGCAAAATGAGAAGGAGTCCATAGGTGCAATCTAGGCCAGGTTTACAATGTTAATACATGCTGGCCTAGACTTGTTTTTACCCGATAGTGTGCTTTTGCATATCTTTTGTTCGGGTCTAGACATAGATGCTGCCCTATGATTTGACATAACTATTGGAGGGTCATTCTCATATAATACCATGATGGAATAGAGGAACATTCTTGTTTACATCCTAGAGAAGCATGCTCCTCCCGTCATAGTACCCAAACCCTCCATAATGGGCATGTCAAGTTTTGAGGAGCCCTTATCAGCCGAATCCTTACCCTTACTATCCTTAGATTCGACTTATGAGACATCACCCGAACCACGAACACCGAAGGAAGGAATGTTTTATCCTTTGGAGTTCGCTATCAAAATTTGAGGATTATGGCAGAACTTCAAACATTTCTTGGCACAATGTTTCTTTGAGTATTGTGGGATTGTTAGGGTTGTGCCATTGGAAATTAACAAAACCGAAGTTTCTTATACTTTCTCATCTATGCCGTCTTTGATTTTGATCTTCTCATAGGGCACCCTCTTCAAAATCTCATTTAAAAAAAGAAGAGAAGAAGAAGAAGAAGGGAGCCCCGATGAGAAGTTTGAAAGTTTTGCTTCTGCCAGCCCTAGCACCCAAAAGGCATAGCAAAACTACTGGTTCAAGCAGGCGAATCTTTCTCCTTTACCCTTGCTCGAACAAGATGCATGTCCCGCTGGCCATTAAAAACATTGTTCTCGATAATGGCCGAGATTCAGTGTTCATCCTCCATGATATATCTTTGGAGAACGAAAATTTCCATGCCATGGACATGCGCGAAGCAACAACTCTAGAGACAAGTAGGGGCCCGCTAACAAGTAGGCTAACCTCTCTTTTGAGGTCTCTCACGTTTCATGCTCATTTTTAGAGTCTCCAGAATTTGTTTCGCTTCGGACCACTTACTTCTACGAGGATCACAACCATCTCTTGATTCTAGTTGTCAAACTTTTTGAGCATGGTTGTGAATGCTTATGTTTGTCATAAACATTGCAAATCATGTAGTAGTACGTTGGTGACAACCTTGCAGCTTGAACATTCACGCCCATGTTTGGTGGTGAAGTTAGGAACTACACCACCATTGATAGCTGCAAGAAGAAGTTCCCGCGGTCAAGCTTAGGACCATAACTTAAACACTACCGGGAGATACCCCGGATTATCTTGAAAAAAATCTCCCAATTAAAGGCAAGGACATGTTTCCAAGTTTGTATGCACCCTTGGGTATTCCTGCTGCTAACCATTTCAGGTAAAGAAGAGCATGGGTCATACAACGCTTGAAACGACATCAGATATAAGCCTCGATGCTCTTGGGTGATGGAACGCACAAAAAAAAGGAGACCTTGACTCTACACTTGATTTTTATGCAAAAGTCCAAGTGTGGGGGAGGATGGCAAGAAACCCAAGCTCCACACACACCAAGTGGTCATAAAAAAGAGTTAATGTCATGGACTTGCCAAGAAAAAAAATGATGATATATAATAAAAATTGGGAGAAGGAAAGTTAAAAAAATTAAAAAAAGAGAGAGAAAAAAAGGAGAATAAAAAACAAAAGAAAAAAAGTGGAGGGGAGATGAGAGCAGGTTGGCCCCGCATATCTAAAGATAATCATATACGGGTTCCCTAACTCCACCTAACATTGCTTTCAAGCAAGAAGGGCTCACCCCAAGCCTTTGCCAGTACCATCAAAGACCATGGCCCATGCACATCCATTTGTGTCGCCTGGCCTTGTGATTCGCCTGGGCAAAGCCATCATGCTAGCGGAAGCAACAACTTCGTCAACATCTCATACGTATATGCTGTCAGTACATATACTCAGGTATGCAAAGGTAATGTTCATCACTTCACTTGCTCATTTTTGTCTCCATAACCTGACCATACATGCTTCATTTTGTTTGTGACTCTTGTTATGGGTTTGGGTGCATTTTCATTGGCACCAATGTGGTGCATCCACAGGTCTTTTTAAATTAAGCGTGGTGCTTAGGTTACAATGACCTTCTTTAATCAATTTTAGACATGGTGTTTAACTTTGATTAATGAACTTGGAGTTATGCTTCCATAAACAATAGAAGTAATTTATGATAGAGATAAATCAAGGCATATTTTACTTTCCAACTTTATCTTAGCCTTGTTTAAGCTTTAATAAAAGTTGGTGAACATGTTTTTTCATCATAATAAATAATAAAATAAATTAACAGGGGTAAGAAAAACTTAATAAATAAACTTATTTATATTTAAATATATATATGTCTATACTTAATAAAGTATAAATGTTATCACAATAAAATTCTTGCTCCCTGGTTTTGTAGCCAGTAGAGCCTTTGTTTGTTTTTGTTTCTCTTGCTTTGTTCTTTCTTTTTATCAAAATAAAGCAGGTACAAGAATAAGTGTGAGGGAGATCTCACAAGCATAACTAATACACACATTCGAGATCTCCCCAACACATCCAGAAGGATTGAACAAACAGGTTGAAGAGAGGATCGGTTGAATTTTTGGTTTAACCAACCTGATCCTTGATCCACATAACTCCATCTCCAACGATGGTTTGTGCAAACACTACCCTCACATCTCCCAAAGTTTTGAAGTTTAAAATTTATTAAATTAAAAGACAAAACTTTGTGGCGCAACGTCTCCATGCTATCCTTTGATAAAATTTGCATACTCCTTATTGCTCGCCAATATTCCTATAACTTGTGATTATCATAGGGACCCCATGTTATCTAAGTAATTAGAATATGTGATATAGCTGGATGATTTGAACCTTGCTCTTTTTATGATGGACTTGGGATTTATTTTACAAATTTAAAATGCAATAGCATGCTCCTCAATGATAATGAATTTCCTACCAAAGCCATATGACATGATTCATTTATGCAAACCTTTAGTCATATGCTGCTTGTCGGATCATTGAGTTGGGTTAAATTATTGTGACCTATGTGAGATTATGGTCATGCACTCATGATTGAGATTCACATGCAACTACCAAATAAAACGCCAACTCTTACTCTGAAAGTTGCACCCAACATGCATTATTTTGTCCACCAAAAATATACCAACTCTCACCCTGAGAGTCGCACACCTTTTCCACCAAATAAAAATGTCAACTTTTACCCTAAGAGCCATGCATTCCTCATTTAGAAATTTTACTCCTCGCATCACCATCATGATGTCTCTCCAATCAAAAATTCTTCATATGTCAATAAAGGATATGGGCTATGTCAAAAAAAATCTATGCCAAGGGGCATGAAAAAAAAAAGAAAGCATCCATGCTAAGGGGCATGAAAGATGCAATAAACAACGAGAAAGAGAAATTCCAATACCCGTTCAAAAAAAAGATATATATATACATACATACATACATATATATATATGTGTGTGTGTGTGTTACTCCTATAGCCCATATCTCTCTAAAAATATCATCCATCCAATAAAGAGAGTCATGATGCATGGTCCCCGTGTGGTTCGGTTTTTGACTTGAAAATATATGAGATGCAAGACCACTTTCTTACCTACCCAAAACTCCACTCAAAAGCTTTAGAGATAGGTTATGAAAGGAAGGCAATTTCAAATTGCCTTGGTGAGAAACCAGACACATATATGAGCGATTTGAGAGTATCATTTGAGGAGCAAGGATATCTTTTCTTTTTCAAAAATCTTATGAAAACCTAAGTTTTTGAGCTGACTGATGCAAGGGGATTTGAACCCATGTTGTTCCATTATTCAATTACCCAAGACAATGTGGTAGACAATTTAAAGTTCACGAGCGCAGGTGAAGCTTGGAATATCTTGTATGCAGGTTATATATCAAGGAGATGACCCATCTTAATCCTAAAACTTTACTCAAGGACGAGCAAAGGGCTAAGTGTGGGGGAGTTGTTGGCGGTCCTCAACTCACATTTCAAACAACCAATAAAAATATAAAAAGCACACCAAACTTAGTGAATAGGGCTTTATGCTAATGATTTCTATGAGTTTTGGTGTTTCACTTGTTTTGCAGGGCTTATACAGAAATACACCTAAAGTGGGCCGAAAGTAGAGAAATATAAAAAGAAGTAACTAATCCTACTTTGGCATGTATCAAACCAAGATAAACAAGGCCAAACCATTCATCATACTTGGGCCAAGGTGCAAACAAGGGCTGGTCCACCATACAACCAAGGCCCAGACTCAGAACGCCCAGTCGCCAGAGCCCAGAAGAGAGAAGGTGGAACTAAAACCCACGTCAAATCAGCCCAACTCGGTGAGTGCACCACATGGGCCAACTCAGGACACCGAGACAAGCATGTCCACCAAATTTAGGCTGATTTGGTTTCGGACCAGGGTCGCGCGCTAGGGGAGGGGGCGCGCCCGACTCTTGGGGCCAAACGGGCCCATCTTCGGCCAGGAGGTCCAAACTGACGTGGGGAGGTTGGTTCTGGTGTGCACTCTACATGGAAGGTGTGAAACCGCCCTATGAAGGTCAGTTTGCTCCTTTCCATGTGGGGATGGCACATTTCCAACTTCCAAGCACTGCCCTCCTCTCTACCTATAAAAGGAGGGTCATTCCCCCTCTCATTTCATCAACACTCAAGGGAGAAGAGCCACCACAAGCTTAAAGCTAGAGCACCACTCCATAGGGCTATGCCCTAATAGCTATCTAGAGCTAGAGAGTGAGATGTGAGGGTGAGCGGGGAGTCACCGGGCTTGTCGGCGGCTCCCCAACCTTGTACCTATGTGGATATTCTACTTGGCTCCTTCATAAGATCTTGGCTAAGTAAGTATTCGTGTTTCCTACATGCTCATAAAGGTCTTTTGTTTAGCTTAGCTTGACCTTCTCTTGTTTATGGATTCGTTGTCCGTCCCCATGGCGGATGTTCTAGTAGAGGGCTCCTGATAAAGACGGATGTCCCTGGCCAACGCTAGAGTAGTAGTCGCTAGCGTAGATGTGGTGTCTAAGCTAGAGGCTACCTTCGTTTGCCTCGCATCCCATGGTTGAGGGATAGGCGGCGGGGAGTGACTAGTCCCGTCTGTCCTTTATAATCCCCCACGTTCGGGTGCGACGTAGAGCTACAGGCCGGTATCGTTTGGCAGACCGGGCGCGCTTTTGGTGCCCGAAGTAAGGAGGTTGGAGTATTGCAACGCTATCCTGAGGATCCTAAAGCTATGGGAATCCATCTCTACCCCCTTTCTATCTCTACCCTTGTGTTGTTCCTTAGGCGAACTAACTAGGAGAAACGCCTCCGTTCCCTGTGAAAAATACGATACCCTGAAAACTTCCGAGTGAAGGCTACAACGGTACTTCTGTACGCTTGCGGATTCTCTGCATACGTTAAGAAATACCAATAGCTGGGACCGGAGGATCTCCCTCCGCGTGGCGGACCGAGCTCAGCTGGAGCGCGTCCACCATCCTCGTGCTCCCGGTCGGCCTCCCGGTGGGCGCTCCCAGCGCGGCTCCGGCGGGCGGCGGGGCGAGCTACTCCTCTGCTCCTCCGGCGAGCTCCGTGGTGGTCGGGAGCAGTCACCACCGGCCTCGGCGAAGCCCCACGCAGGCGAGGACACAGGCCACCACCTCGGGGTCGGAGCAGAGACCCCGTTCTCTCTCATCCACGCGGAGGACGCGAGCCCCAGGCAGGCGCGTACCGGAGCTTCCGTACGCCCTGGGCAGAGACCGGTTGGGAGCCCAACCTGTTGGTTACATAATCCCTCCCAGGACCCCGTTGCGGCTTGGTTTCCTGGAAATCGCTCCTGCAGGGAGCTTTACCGGCTCCCGCTGCGGGTAGACTAAACATGGAGAGGAAGCGGGAAATATTTAAAATGGTTCCTTCCCATCACAGGATCAGTGTTAGTCTGTTGCCATCAAGCACATTGACACGACACAGAGAACAATATGTACAGGCATCTTGTTCTAGCAAAAGCAATTACAAGGCGGCCTGCTCTAGTCAGGCACCACTTGCTTTACAGTTACAGATCGCTGTGGAGTGCTGGTCGTATCGCTCTGGCCGCACATTGAACAGGATGGGGAGAGCAACCAGTGGGAGCTTATCAATCTCGTTTGCCGTCACCCTTCAGGACTCCCAGGATAGGGAGCACAGGTCCTGCAGTAGCTTCAGGTGGCCGAGGCCCGAGTTGGACACCCTAGAGTTGGACATGTTCAACAACACCAGCACGGTCAGGCTTGTCGACAGATGCAACTATGGAAATAAGCACAGTTGTAACTATTGAAACAAGAACAATAAATGCTCATCGAGAGAACAACCAAGATGTACCAGAGATCAACTCTCGCGTCTTGTCCGTGAGGTTGCCATTTTGAGATAGGTTGAGTAAGTCAGAGCTTTCAAGTCCTAGATGTTCTTCACACCAGAATCCGTAGTCAATCCACAGCAGACCTCCAGGGACTGAAGATTCTTGAAAACTGAAACATCGGTGCAATCCTTAAAATGCAGTGAGGTTCCTTATTTACAAATGGAAAGAAATTCACTGGTATGAATAAGGGCATTGCTTCTACAGGATGATAACAAAGAATTCAGATGCATTCCATCAAGGTTGTATGCGCCAAGAGAAGATACTGCATTTTAAAGAGCTATATAGGATAGTAGTCTTCTTGGATAGGATAGTCTTTTGAGTATGCATACTTGCATCTTAAGCAGTTCATGCCAGAATCAATTAATGCGGGCTCCAAATAGGTCATGGTGTGTCAATCCAGTGAGACCCTCACTGCCCAAATGATCTTCATCAATACCATGATATAACTCACTGTCAAAACATCTCCTATTGACACTTGAAAACCCTGCTACAATATAATTTACACGTGAAACAAAACACCAGAGTGACAATAAGCTCATCAGAGAAATGACAAACATTACAGTTGTAAGTGATGATATGCTTGTGTTTAGACAAAAACAGCCAGAATATATCCAACTAATATGAGAAGCATGCTTGCAAGAGATGCTAAACCAGTATCTGTGATTTAGCAGTTGTCAAGATTAAGAGGCTTCGTTGAGCTCAAGCCAGAGATCTTCTTCAAACCAATGACAGTAACCAATGTAAAGAGAGATTGATGCTCTGCAAATTACATAGAGCGGCAGAAATAGAAAAATTAGAACTTTCTTCAAGACAATGTGAACTACAGTATATTTTAGCAATTTAAAGGCATCGTAGTATTACGCTCCACCCTAATGTAATAACAATTTAAAATTAGGAATTGGCAATAAGTGTATGAATAAGGAACATCTATCGAGAGCATATGTTGATTTCATCAAAGGCTGGAGCAACAATGCCAGGGAGGTGTTTAGTTTGGCAGCCATCATACTCTATGAGGTGTCGCATCATGAGTTTATGAATTTAGTGGAATCACCCATTCCTCATGCTTATACAAACTATTAGTTTGAGGGATGAGGTGGTGGAGAATCTTTCCAGAAACCACACACAAAAAAGTGAGGGAGAAAATGACAGACCCATCCTCAAACCAAACACACACTAGATTAACAAGCTGTTACACAATTTAAACTGGTCCAACAGTATGGATTAACAAGAAAAAAAATCAATTGCCAATAATACTAGCATTTGTGTAGGCTTTAGCTGCATGAGGCCTATAGCCCTATATTTTTCTTGAACACGCAGGAGAGCTGCGTATCATTCTATTAATAGAAGAAGAAAGAGTCATACATAGATCGAACCCCCCCACACACACTCACTCACTCACTCACTCACTACATGGACAAAAGATCACCGGTTAAAGAAAAGAAAACGACGACGACTAAACAAGTAGCAGTCCGCTAGCCTGCTCCTCTGGCAGCAAGCAGGGAAATCCCTTTAGCTCCTGCCAAAACCCATCAATGAGCCTCATCTCTTGCCAAAGCCATGACCGTATTAACATTTGGGGCTGCACCATTAAACACACAATCATTTCTATGCCGCCAAATGCACCAGGCTCCTAAAATGACAAGAGAGTTCATCCCCTTCCTTAAATCTCCACTTGCAGCCAAATCAAGATGCAAAGATGCCTATAGCCCTAACACATCAAGATGCAAAGATAGATTAAAAGATGCTTTGAGGCAGGGGGAAAACATATTATAGTATCTAATAGTGAAAAGAAGAACACATTTGGGATTCAGCAGAGAGAAAAGGTTAAATAAGCACAAAAGAGAGTTAAACAGCAACGGTTTATTCGGTGGTTTTTGTCTTAACCTTTTTCTTAACAAAGCACTAGGCAAACAAGGAGAAAATGGTAATTTCCACTGTAATCTAGAATTTACGCATTAAAGCCTGACCTTACAGGTTAAATAGACCCTCATCACCAATCTTACATGAGTCCAAGTTCAAGCACTCCAAGGGCATAAGAAAAGAACTAAAAAGCAACTTTCTCATTACGCATGAACCAATACAAGGGACACCACAATTATGATGCACTCCTAGAAGGATCAATACAAGAAGTGTGGGTTTCCACGGTTCCAGTAAATGTTGTGCTTATAGGCTTCAGTGCTGCACACAATTTTAGGACAAAGAGTGCAACACCCTCCTTGAAGACATCATTCCAGGATTGTACCATGAAAAAAACAGTACCTATTTGTTAGTAAAAGACATGGACTGATCCAGCAGGGAGGCCCAAGTCCCCATCCCACCTGCTGAAGCACCATGGACTTGGAGAACAAGAGGGGAGGGGAGGGGAGGGAGAAGGAGAAGAGGGGCCAGGGCGCTGGAGGAAGGATAAGGAGATGAGCCAGGGGGAAAAGGTCTGATATACTTAGACATAGTGTTTTCTTCGGAAAACTATATCAATATGTTTTCCAACAAAATATGCAACATAGCTGTTTCTTAGATAATAAATCCTATGGTGAACCAATATGAAGAAGACGAATGGACAAAACTTACCTTTTAAATGAAAGGCATGCATGTGTAATGTGGTTGAACACTAAATTTAGAGCCTTCAATATTATGACCTGCAAGGCAGTGCCAGTAAATGAACTAAACAAAATTTGTAGTCATGAATGTTACGGAATTTAGTGGCAGCTAGCCAGCTTGCAGCAATTATGTCTGACCATTAATCTAGAGAAAAAAAACAAGGAACCAAACTCCTATAACAGACTTAGGTTCAACAAGGTCTGTAATCTGCATCAATTTACCTTGCAAGTTCTCACAGCCTTCATCGCATATGCCACACCAACTTAGATTCAACAAGACCAACAAAGCAGTTCTGCAATAGCATGACTCTGTCTTAGTAAGGTTCTGGTACCTAAGTGCTTGACTTGATGAGAAACACAGTCCAAACGGTTATTCTGTGCATTGAGGTCTCAACAGATTTGTTCACACAGGGAAAAGAAAGAAGACTAAATAAATCCATAAAATTGGCCAGTAGTTCTTCTAAGTTGGCAATGATGCATGTGGTCAGCTGTTCATAGTTGTTAGTGTTTTGTCGTTGGTGTGATCACCATCTGTTGTTAGTGGTTTTTGTAGTATGGAGTGCTCCTCTAGTGGTGGGTCTTGCTGTCTTTTGGACACGAGGGGTTGCTCGGTTTTCCAGCCTGGTTTCACAATGACAACTGGTGGCAATTCTTTTCTTCTAATAATATATGCAGCAATGCTCTTGCCACTCTTTCAAAGTAGGAACAGCTACATGGCATGGTTAGACTTCATAAGAAGTACACCCTTGTCAAAAACAAATGCCGCCTCCAGCAACAAGTTTCTTTTGAAAGTAATAATAGAATGACTGAATGAGATTGTGTTCGCCACACAGCAACAAAATGAAAAAATAAGCTATGTTCCTGTCAAGCTGTATATGTAGTAGTAACCTGCCCTGATAGTAGCTGAATGCCTGAAAAGTACTATCAGGGTATCTAGTCCGACATCTGGGAACTTTTGTCATCTATTCATGCACTCTTAATAGGATCCTTAAATCTTAATAATCTAATTAATAAGAAAACAAAAAATGATACAGCACACATAAGATCCTTCGGTGCTTATCTAAAACTAAGCAGACATATGAACTAATAGAAGGCGTACTGTCTGCCTCCATCATCACATATTCACATTGGACTAAAACAATAATAGATCAGATTTAAAAACTAATCAAAAGCACAAGACCTATGAACTAAATGAAAGCAATTAGCAGATCCAATAAAATATATGTAACTAAAGGCAGAATAAAATAGCAGTAGATCTAAAATTTAGAACAAGTCATTTTACCTGGAAATTTTGCAGAATAGGGTTGTAGAAGAATTAGGTCTAGGATCGCGTCATCCGGCAGACCATTATCATTTTCATCCATGGAAAGAGGAGCTTGTGGAAGACAAGATGGCGGATGAGAGGGAAAGTTGGGGGAAGTGAGAGAACCAGGCAGTACAGCTGTGGAAAAGAGGATGGCTAGCGTCCTGGAATAGATGGAGAGCATAATTTCCCACAGGCAATTGTATTCACATGTCTAGTAGAATCTGTACCCAATATTCCTTCTAATCCCATTCCAACCATACTCGGGCAACCACGCACGTTGATTGCTGTTTTGACCATTACAGATATCAACGAAGCAGCAGCCACAGGATAAGGTGAGCGTCCGCATACTGTTGTGGAAAAACTGAGTTGCTGTCCCTTGCAAATATGCTTCAAGCACCAGCACAATTGATGTTGTATTATAGGAAGATAAGATGTGGTATGTCCAAAGGAAAGTAATTCTTACATATAACATCTGAAACTGTCTAAGTTTTCTACAGAGAGAGATCCAGCACATCTGATTTTCGTACAACATAATCATAAGACTTTTTGGTTCTAATAATAATAACTTTTGATTTTAAGCCTTCCATTTGAAAGTGATTCATATGTGCACCATTTAAAAGTTGCAACATATGTAAGATTGTTTTACTTGCTCAGCAGAAATAAATACATGACCAAAGAAACTAAAATCAAAGTCAATAATTGCTCACTAGTAGAGTCACGAAAAAGATAATGAGAATCATAAAACTTCTGCCATAAGAACACATTGTTCAACTTGGACACAACTAGCATCCATAAAGGTACACTTCATAAATGTCTCAATAGGTTTGCAATATCACTTAGACCAAAAGGATGCTAAAGAATACATCCTACATCCTAGTGCAGGCAGAACATTTATCCTGAGTCTACTAGGATTTAACCAAGTTGCTAGTAATAACTCATACATAGAGCACATATTCCCAGTGCTAATCTGTGAGAGCCGGGGATTCTGAGAAACAGGGAATATAATGAGCAAAACCGAGCGGCTTTTTCAGAGCTTTGAAAGTGGCAACAACACTCACTTTCTTATGGTCCATGTCGTATGCTATCAAATCACAACTACATGGCTTTGAAAAGAAGACCACATTACAATCTTGATGAATGCCAACGATGTAGTACAAAATATTGCTTGTCGAGTGTCCGAAGATCTCCAAAGAGCACACCATGTCCTTCAACACCCATTGTTGTGTATCATAATCCTCAAGAACCCAAATGGACAGTTTGTACATATCTTCATTATCACCAAACATTTTCTGAACCATGTAATACAAGCACCCTTGGGACTGTCCTAAATAAGAATACCAGGACACCCCCTCAGCCACACCTAGCACTGTGATCACCCTTCTTGTCTTTCCTTGTACATCTAAGACAGCTATCTTAGGTTGATCCAAGTCCCCAACTATGAAATGCAGAAAGCCATTAACAAAGACACTATCAGGGTCCCTACGACATATTATGTCCCCATGATACCACTCTGCCAATGGTCCTTGATTTTCTTGAGAGTCAATTTGGTCGTGACTTCACGTCCCAGTTTCAGATGAGTACGCATGCAGCGACACCAGCATCTCCTCATCGATGGATATCTGGAACTCAAGCAAGTGGAAGTGAGAGGATATGGCCTGATCAAAAGCCAAATAGGTGCAGGTTTTCAGACCTAGAGAGCCACTAGCGGGCACGGCTGCCCATCTCTTTGTGGTCAGATTGCACACGACATAGTCCACTTCGTCAGCATACGGCGGCTCCTGGTAGTTCTTGAAGAGGACAAGACCGTTGCAGGAATCCAACAAGCCGAGGTTATGGAACTGGAACCCAGGCCGCTCTGCCAGGAAGGAGAAGGCAGGGTCGATGTCCAGAGGCACGGACCTCGCTGCCAGCAGATCGATGAAACCGAAACTGACGTTGAAACTGTCCTCGGGCACCACGAAGAAGAACCCTTGCATAGCTTGGGGGAGCTTCGTCCGGTGCTGAGGGTCGGCGATGAGGTCGCACCAGGCCTTGGAGACGCACTTGAACCGGCAAATGGACTTGGCAGGCACGCGGGAGAGGATCTCCACCAGGGGGTCGTCGGGGAAGGTGGCCACCGCGCCCTTGTTCTTGGAGCAGTCCATGCCACCAAGACTGATCTGCATAGTGGAGATCGAAATGTCAGTGAATGCACGCGCGAGGGAGAGAACAGCGGCAATGGGAGCAGCCGAGATGGCCAGGACCGACGGCGCCAAGCGGCTGACGCGGGACGGTGCAGAGGAAGCCAGCCAAAATCGAGTGAGGGTATTGGGCTGAACGAGAACCTAATCGAGATCAACCCGAGAGACGGGCCTGAGCTAGGGTTTTGTGCGGATCGAGAAGGGAGCGGAGGCTAACCTCTGACAATCTGGGGCGGCGGAGCGGAGGGGTGTTAGCAACCGCGATCGATCTAGGTAGATTTCGGAAATAGAATGAGAAAAAGTTGTTAGGAAGAGAAGGATAGAGTGCGGAAGCACGTTTCTTAGATGGCAGAGGACAGACTTCAAACGTTTTCTTTTTGTTTTTCCTCCTCTTTCCTGGGCTCCCTCTCTTACTTATACAGGGCGACGCCCGACGTGACCTCGCAGGCACAGCTGCGTGTAATCCTACAGATCACGCCCACTCGGGTCCACTTGTCAGTGTGCTGGCACGCCGCTCACGTAGTTCACGCCTTGGTGCTGGTTCGGTGGAGTCTGCGCCATGGCGTTCCGGTGGGACTTCCTGGCTTGCCGTCGTGTGGTTGTTAACATCCCCCCTGGATGAGTAGCTGCTTGTCCCCAAGCAGGAGCTCGAGGGAAGCGCTGGCGCAGAGGTTCCAAATCCTCCCAGGTGGACAACGAACGAGGTAGCTTGGACCACTGGATCAGACCTTGATGTGTGACAACATTGTCCACGGTGGCGATGCGGCGCTGCAGAATCTTCATGGGTACCTGCAAGCCTTCAAGGTCTTGGGGAAGAGTTGCTACAGCCTCTTTGACAGGAATCATTGCTTTAAGCTGTGAAACATGAAAAATGGGGTGAATAGCTGATGATTCAGGAAGCAACAATTTGTAAGCCACAGCGCCTATACGCTCCAAGATCTGGAAAGGCCCGAAGAATTTGAAGGCCAATTTCTGATTAGCCCGTGGTGTTAGGGAGGACTGTATGTAGGGTTGTAACTTCAAGTAGACCCAATCACCCACAGCAAAACTGCGTTCAGAACAATATTTGTCAGCTTGAGCCTTCATGCGTTTCTGAGCTCGAGTCAAATGTTGCTGAATGACAGTGTTCATGAGAGCTTTTTCCTGAATCCAGTCATCCAAGGAACTGGGCACCACTGCATCCATGTCAGACAAGCCAAAGTGCCTGGGCTGACGACCGTAAAGCACAAAGAATGGGGAGTAGCCCAGAGCTGAATGCTTCGACGTGTTGTACCAGTACTCAGCAAGGTAAATCCAGTCTACCCACTTGGAAGGAGCAGCGCTGATAAAGCATCTGAGAAATGTTTCTAAGCATTGGTTCACTCGCTCTGTTTGTCCATCCGACTACGGATGGTAGGCTGATGACATGTCTAATGATACCTTTGTCAAGCGAAACAGCTCTTGCCAAAGAATGCTTGTAAAGACTCGATCGCGATCTGAGACAATAGAGGAAGGAAACCCATGAAGCTTGAAGACATTCTTCACAAAAGCTTTAGCAACTGTCAAAGCAGTGAACGGGTGAGCTAGAGGAATGAAGTGACTGTACTTAGAGAAACGATCCACGATGACCAATATGTAGTTGTAGCCGCCCGATAGTGGAAGACCTTCGACAAAGTCCATGGATATGCAGCCCCATGCCATAGATGGAATTTGTAGCGGCTGAAGAAGTCCTGGATATCGAGCACGACCAGGTTTAGCTTGCTGACATACGGTGCAGGCTTGGACAAAGTTGTGAACAGCAGTCTTCAATCCGACCCAAGCAAATACTTGTTTCAATCGATGGTAAGTAACCGGTATGCCAGAGTGGCCCCCGACCGGGGAATCATGAAATGCTTCTAGCAACTTATGATGAAGAATGGGAGCATCGCCAACCCATATTCTTCCCTTGTAACGCAACAGGCCTTGATGCAAAGTGAAATGCGGTTCAGAAGCAGAGTCCACAGACAACTTGGCCAGTAAAGCTTGTGCTTTCGCATCATTATCATAGCTGGCCCGAACTTCATCCAGCCAGACAGGTACAGGAGCAGACAGGGCAGATAATTCCTCATTGAAACCCCTGCGAGAAAGCGCATCAGCCACTCTATTGTCATTGCCCGACTTGTAGATGACCCGATAATGGAGACCCAAGAGTTTAGTGAACATTTTCTGTTGCTAGATAGTGTGCAGACGTTGATCAGGTAAGTGGACTAGACTCTTCTGGTCAATGTATATGAGAAATTCACCCAACTATAGATAAGAGCGCCACTGATCAATCGCAATGAGAATAGCCATGCATTCCTTTTCATACGCAGACAGGCCTTTGTTCTTTGGTCCGAGTGCTCGACTAAGAAATGCCAAAGGCCGTCCATCTTGTAACAGGACAGCTCCTACCCCACAGTTTGATGCATCAGTCTCAATGCAGAAAGGCTTTGCAAAGTCAGGCAGAGCAAGAATTGGTGCCAAACAGAGCTTGTTCTTGAGTGTCTCAAAGGCAGTGTCATGTTCAGAAGTCCATACAAACAATGAATGTTTCTTGAGCAGAGCTGTAAGAGGCTGAGCAATCACTGCATAATTTCTGACAAAGCGTCGATAAAAGCCAGTGAATCCCAAGAAACTGCGGAGCTCCTTGACTGAACTCGGTTTAGGCCAGGTTAGCACAGCTTCAATTTTAGTAGGATCAGTGGAAACTCCTTGACCACTGATCATATGACCGAGATAGGCAATCTCTGTCTGAGCGAATTTGCATTTGGATACCTTGATGTGCCACTGATCATTGGCCAATAAGACAGAACCTGCTGAATGTGTGACAAATGTTCGTCATAAGTGCGACTGTAAATCAATATGTCATCGAAGAACACTATAGCACATTTGCGGAGCAGAGACTTCAGGGTTTGGTTCATGGCCCCTTGAAAAGTAGCCGGCGCACCAGACAATCCAAAGGCTACCACACGAAATTCATAATGACCGACGTGAGTAGAGAAGGCAGTCTTGTACTCTTCACCATCCTTGAGTTGAATTTGATGATAACCAGATAAGAGATCCAAAGTGGAAAAATATTTGGCTCCAGTGAGTTCATCCATTAACTGATCAAACACTGGAATTGGGAACGCCGTCTTGACAGTCAGGGCATTTAGGTAGCGGTAATCCACGCAAAAGCGCCAAGTACCATCCTTCTTGCGGACGAGCAGCACTGGTGAGTTAAACGGCGATGAGCTGGGCTGAATAATGCCTTGTGGAATCCACTTGGGCCTCGATCTCGTCCTTCAGAGCTGGTGGATAACGATCCGGCTTACTGTCACTGGCCGAGCCCCTTCAATCAGTGGAATCTCATGGTCACAGCTTCTCTTTGGAGGTAACTCAGTTGGAGGTGAAACCACAGATGGAAACTTGTTCAGCAAAGCCACAATGTCAGGTGGAATGTCAAGACTCTGTTCAGACAATACTGATGACAGACTAGACAGCTGCACGAACAAATCTGTTTCAGGAAAAACACCTGATGCAGGCAGACCATGGAGGCGAAATAGTTGTTCCCTGATAAGGAATAGCCAACCAACGAGAGTGCCAATCGGATAAGGAATAGCCAACCAACGAGAGTGCCAATCGACCCACATGGGACTGAAACAAGATAACCAATCCATTCCAAGAATTATGTCATGAGTAGGAAGAGGTAGCACCTTGAGGTCATGCTGAAACTGGAACTGATGAATTGTCCAGGAAGCCTGAGACACAAACTTAGAACACTGCAGTACAGCACCATTAGCAACCTTTACTGAAAATGAAGAGCATGGTACAGTAGGTAGGCTCATTTCAGTCACCCGCTGAGCACTAACAAATGAGGATGTGCTGCCTAAATCCAATAAGATAACCACTGAACGACCCTGAAACCCTCCCTGGAATTGCAGAGTTTTGATACCTAAAGCAATTATCGGTTCTGACACGAGGCAGCAACAGTTTTCATCAGCTTCATCAGAGTCATCAGCCTGTACAGATTTAGAAGAAGGAACTGCCATAGAGATGTTATCAGAAAATAGAGCATATACTTCCTCCAGTGCCTGGATGCCGACTTGAGCAGCACACTTGTGGTCCCTGCCCCACTTTTCACCACAGTGATCACACAGGCCATAAGCACGACGAAAAGCCTTCAGATCAGCGAGCTTTTTGTCCAGAGGAGGGCCTTGAGTTGTCTTCTTTTCAGCAGCTGTATGCTGAGGCCGCTCCCAACGAGAAGCAGTTCCCTTCTGAGTCCAGTGCTTGTTCTCTCGTTTCTTCAGCGGCTCTAATGCCTCTTCCTGCACCAAGGCCAGAGTATATGCAGTATCGAGCATTTCAGGCTTGTGAACAAGTAAAACAGCACGAATTTCATGATGCAAGCCATCGACAAAGCGAGTGATGTGTACGAGTTGTGGTGTGGAGGTGTCATAGGTAGTGAGTTGATCCACCAATTCAGAAAAATGATCAACGTATTCCTGAACCATGGAGGTTTGGCGAATACGGTTCATCTGACGAAGCAGGAATTGGTGCTGATCTCTATCGAACCTGACACGAAGAGCACAACAGAAATCGGACCAAGACATTGTACGCATCTTGTCTGAAATGGACTGGACCCAATGTTTCACAGGGCCCGTGAACTGCATACGAGAACACTGAATCCAAACTGACGGATCGGTGGAATACATGGAAAAATAATCCTCAGCGGATGTGATCCAGTGCTGGAGATCAGTGCCATCAAATTGGGGAAAGTGGAGTTTAGGTAATTGGCCAAGTGTGTGATTGTGGAAACGATCAGGAGGCCGATTATGGGGTGCAATCAAATCAGAAGCAGTGCCATGAACTCGAGGGGGATCGGGAGGTTCGAGATTCATACCCGTGACCGGGGAATGAATCACGGCGGTCACGACCCCATGTTCATTCACCCGGTGGTGTAGTTCTTCACGGTGCCCGCTGGGCCGAGCAGCCATATAGCACGCAATTGAGGCGGCGGCGTACTACTCCATCGGAATCGGTGGCTCGTCGCAGGTGAGGACGGCGGCCGACTCCCACTGCTCGGTCGACGTCTCCTGGAACAGCGCCGGCTCCGGCTGGACGCCTGCGCCCTCCAGCAGCGAGCGGGTCCAGAACTTGTCGAGCTTGCCGACGCGCAGCTGCAGGCTGTCGATGACGGTGTCCTGCTTCGTTCGCCAGGCGACGAGATCCTCGGCCGCGCGCTTGATGATGCCGAGGCGACCATCCTGCCGAAGCTCCGAGTCGTTGATGCGGCGTTCGAACGCGAGTTCTGCCTCCTGGAATCGCTCGTCGAGATCGGTGTTGACCTCCTTGAAGCGCTCATCCAGAGCGGACTCCGCCTGCTGGAAGCGGGTGTCCAGCGCAGACTCCGCCGCGGAGAAACGGCGATCAAGGAGGGCCGACATATCGGAGAGCTGCTTCTGCGTCGCCACATTCTCGCCGGAGAGCTTCCTGATCTCCTTGAGGAGAAGCTCGGTGTCGGGATTCATGGTGGCGGCGGGGAGGTTGGAGGAGCGTCTCGCGTATGTGTAGAGAACCGGTGGTTTGGGGAAAATTGGCGGCGGTGGTGGTGGCGGTGGTGGTGGTGGCGATGAATCCAGCGCGGATGAGCCTTCGATTCCCACAAATCGGACTGCGTGCTTGGGAATCATGGAGAACTCGTCGGCGATAGCAGCTCACTGTCGATCGACGAACTCGATCCAACCCGAAGCGTTTGCTATCCGATCGATGGCGTAATTGAATCGAAAACCCGGCTGAATTGCAGGAGCTGAGTACCAAATGTTAGCAACAGCGATCGATCTAGGTAGATTTCAGAAATAGAATGGGGAAAAGTTGTTAGGAAGAGAAGGATAGAGTGCGGAAGCACGTTTCTTAGATGGCAGAGGACAGACTTCAAACGTTTCCTTTTTGTTTTTTCTCCTCCTCTTTCCTGGGCTCCCTCTCTTACTTATACAGGGCGACGCCCGGCGTGACCTCGCAGGCACAGCTGCGTGTAATCCTACAGATCACGCCCACTCGGGTCCACTCATCAGTGTGCTGGCGCGCCGCTCACGTAGTCCACGCCTCGGTGCTGGTTCGGTGGAGTCTGCGCCATGGCGTTCCGGTGGGACTTCCTGGCTTGCCGTCGTGTGGTTGTTAACAAGGGGTGTCGACGGCGAGGCGGCGGTCTGAGGTCCAATGATGACGAAGTTGTCCTTCAGCTCCTGCTCGTGGTTGTCGCCATTGGAGGCCGCCTAGCACCCCCGCGTCGCTCGTGCTCTGCCTGTCTCCGCGGGCGACCGAGCCATCCGCCATGGAGGTGGGGATCCGAAGATCGTGGTGTCCCGTGGTTTGTCAATACGGCGCAGACATGGGTGGGGGATCGGAGAACATGATGATGGGGATGGGCGGCAGCGCGGATGGGGAGGGGATGAACGGCGGCGTGGTGGTCAGGGGCGAGGCTCGGGCTGCCGGGTCCGGCCGCCGGCGGCGGCTGGTACGCGCAGGGCCGTTGGCATGTGCATCTGTTTAAAATCGATTTTGGGCTGGGCCCTTGCGCCTGGGCCTGGCGCCTGAGAGTCCGTCCATTTTTTTCGAGTACTTTTTTTTAGAAAAAAAGTTAACAGCAGGATGCTTTTTTCATCATCAAGAATAAAAAACAGCTTGTTAAATTTGTAGGTTAAATATGCTCGAGGTCCGATCTTCCTCCTAGTGAAACCAAACAACGGCCCCCTTAGTGTCTTTTAGGTGATGATTGTCCATGCATTTGTAAGGGCATGTTAAGATCCAATAAACTAACAACTAGGTGGTTAGTGTTGAGCTCATTAGGATCAGAACATGTGAACTAGTGAATGAATAATAAAATAAAATAATGCAATAATTGATATATTCTAGCATATAGCACTACCATACAATTCATTTTTAGAGACGGTCATTTTTTCTATTAATTAAGGAGGCAGACACGATGTCAACCTCCAACACAACACCTTTGTTAATTAGGTTTTCGGAGGTAGGCTTCCATTAACGGAGACAGGCGTCTTAACACACTTGCCTCTTTTAATTATGAGCGCCTTAACACGCTGGTCCCTCTTAATGGTCCTCACAAAAAAAACCATGCCAAATGGTGCTCATCTCCGCTAATAGTCTCCAGAAAACATCAAGAACCAAAAAATTGCGAGCTCGGGGAACCAAAGTCATGACCCCATTCAACAATTGCACTTTTCTACCATTCCAAGCATTGTAATTAGTAAAATAGCTCATTATGTAACAATATTTCATATTTTATATTGAACATTTTATAGTTACTAAATATATAGACTCAAATGAATTGTTTGAAAAAGAAAAGCTTGGAGTAATTTTCAAATCAACCCGATATTGTTTGAAAAAAACCAAAATTTAAATCTCCAAATATGCAACTTTTTTAAAAAAAACATTTGAGACTCAAATCAACTTCAAATAAAATAACATTTCAACAACAACCATGTGCCTAATGTTGGACACTACAGCTTTGTTATTAATTATGTGAACATTCAAGATCAGTTACGACTTCTAAATTTTGAATTTTAAAAGCTATATTTTATTTTATCTGAAGCCATTACAATTGTATTGATAAGTATATAACTTTCATATCGACCATGTCAACATTTGTTTGATAAGTTCTTTTCCGAGTAAAGAGAGGCAGAGAGCGCTTCAATTTGCATCGATTACTATCTCTCGACGTCTTTTACCTGGCCCATATACCAAGCAGGTTTTTCAGCACTTCTCTTCTTCTGTGCTGCTGGAAGAGAAGGAACGGAATTGTCTTCAGATCAGAAAGAACCCCTCTACTAGCAACCTTGGCGGCCTGCAAATCAGAAGCGCGCCTGTGGAGTGTATGCCTGCTGAGGGATGATAGATTGATCGCCGAAAAATGATGTATGATACTCCCTCCATCCAAAAATGTCAATCATATTATACTAGAGGAAAGACAAATATTATAAATTTTGACGAGTAATTAGTCGAACTGTATGAAAGTTTAGATCATAAAACACTTACATCAACATAGATTTGTGTTAAAAGTGCCTTTAAGATGATATTGATTTTTTAGCTGCTAACTTTATATTATATAAGAGAAACTAATGGTCAGAATTTATTTTGTATGCCTGCCATGGATGATAGATTGATCGCTGATAACTGAAAACTGAACATGAACACTCTATCATCGTAAACTCGTAATGCGTCTTATTAAAAACAGTTAGCAATAACATATACATTTCGAAATTGAAATCAAAGAAAGACATCTATCCAAAACTAAAAGAAACAGTGGCGATTAATATGAACAGCTCATAGGTACTAGTAATACTTGTCAATAGTAGTAATTCTCTTGTCATCACCCCCAAGCGATTCGAACTAAAGACAAAAGACGACGATCGATGCGACGATCGAGGGAAAACTATAAGGCGGTTGTTCGGTTTCACAACAATACAGACAGCACGAAGGCCACGAGCACGGCAGCTGCCGACCCGGCGGCGACGCCCATGGCAGAGCTGGGCGCGGCGGCGCCGACGTCGATCTCGATGATGAAGCGGCACGTGCCGGCGGACGGGTCGACGGAGGTGGTGGTGGCGAGGCCGTTGAAGTCGCAGGCGCGGTCGTCCTGGTCCATGGTCTGGTAGTAGATGTTGTAGGCGTAGGAGACGTTGCCCTTGGCGTCGAGGCCAGAGCAGGAGGTCTTGTACCCGAGGCTGGTGCAGTCGGCGAGGCCGCACGCGTAGCTGACGCTGTCGCCCACCTTCTGGTCGGCGAGGTTCGCCGCCGGCTTGAGCACGCACCACTTCTTCTCCAGGTACTTGACGCCCCTCGCCGGCTTGAGCGTGGAGCCGTTGCCGCCGGCGAGGCTGAGCGGGTACTTGGGCGTGCCGTCGTAGTAGAAGATGCCCCAGTGGCGCTCGAAGTTGCCCGGCTGGATGCTCTTGCGGTCCTCGTCGATGAGGCTGAAGAGGTAGGCGTCGACGGGGCCCGGCCGCAGCGGCGTGCCCTGCCCGCCGGCGATGTGCGTGAGGAACCCCTGGTTGAACCGGCGCGCGTAGTCGAGGTTGGCGTTGGCGTCGCCGTCGGTGGGCCACCCGACCTCCCCCACGACCACGGACACGTTGCCGAACCCGTTCCGGCGCAGCGCCGCCACGAGCGTGTCGTGGTTGGCGTCGAAGGTGTTCTGGTACGTGACGCCGCCGTCGACCACCGGCGACGAGGTGCCCTGGAAGAAGGCGTAGTCGAGCGGGAAGTTGGGGTCGGCGTAGAGGGAGATGAAGGGGTACACGTTGGCCACGAAGGGCGCGCCCGTGGACGCGAGGAACTGCACGATGGTGAGCATGAGGCCGTGGATGTCGGCGCGGAAGTCGCCGTCCGACGGCTTCCCCGTCGGCGACTGGTACACGTCCGCGTTCAGCGGCACCGTCACCTTCACCTTGTCGGCGAGCCCGGCCTTCACCAGCGCCGCCTGGATGTTCTGCATCGCCGGGAACGTCGTGTTCAGGTACGTGCCGTTGAACGTCTCCAGGAACGGCTCGTTGCCCACCGCCACGTACCTGTCCATGTCCATGTCAGAGGTAAAAAAGTTCCTCAGGTAATTAAATTTGAAAAGGAGGGAATTTATCTTGTTCCATATGCTAATTTTCTCAGAACAAAAGAATTGCTAAGACGAAAAACCAAATCTTAGAGGCAGATCGATGATGTAGAGGAGAGGACCGCTGCAATACGGTTAGATATACGCATCATACAGGGAAGCATGATTGAACATGATACACTGAAAATCAAATCTTGGCGCGGACAGGAATACATTTGCTTCAACAAATCATGATGTTGAACCGATCGAGATGGTAATTAATTGTGGGGATCGTCCTGTGTTTATGCAATCTTCTTCGCATTTAAGTATGGTCCCCAACAGGTTCCCGTAATCCTGAAACAAGTGTGACTACGACCTCGACTAGCACCACATTTTTGTTTTTTGTTTTTCGCAAATACCTTGCATATTATTGTATTAAGAAGATAGAAGTTTAAAGAAATAATGAAGCCAAGAAAATCACATATGATGGTCTCTACACCTTTCTACTCAATCATCAGACAATCACCTTAGAATTCTCAATTTCCTGTGACACGACCAAGAATCCAGTGTCCATATTCAACAAAGTAGTGTCAGCTAAATTTTAAATGAATCAAGAACAAGAATCCCTACTACATTCCAAACTGATTCCAGAGCAAGGGCCCCGATGAATGATGGAAGAAGGTTGGAGATGGAATATATTCATCATCCATCCCACAACGCATGATCCATGGAGACGTGACAGGTACATGATCTTTCTGGACGGTCTTCTTGATATGATCAGGAAGCATGGTCTAGAAAAGACTCAGAGCCTGATGCTAAACGTGTCAAGCTAGCTCAAGAGTGATTGAGCTTTTTGGCTTTCTACTACTGCTACTAGCAATCAGTGCCAATGGCATACATGTCCCAATCAAGATGTCACCAATGGGAAGCCACACACACACAACACAGTAAGTGGCAGCACCAACACCCATAGATTTTCTGGTACTCACTCTCAAAGAAAGCTATGCTGGGTGTGAAGGAGCACTGGCCAAAAAGGCTGAAAAAGCCGGGGTCCATCCATAACCGCTTTTGATTGGGAAATGGTTGAGACAGAATTTTAGATTGCTTACACCCGTGGGCTTCCCCTAAAGAGAAGTAGGGAACCTCAGTCACCCTTTGCTTTGCTACCTACTACTACAAACAACTCAAAACAACAATCTAGTATTTTCATTCTTTTTTCCTTCACATAATCATGCTGTCCAAAACATGGCACATTTATTTGACCATTGTTTTGTTTAGCTCCTTGTATTATTAAAATATGAATAAAAAACCAATTTTCAAACGTTGGTAAAAAAAACAGTTGTTTTCAGTAGTGACTAGTGAAGCTTAAATGCCCATTTTGTGTTCGTGCATTATTGATGTGATGATGACCAAAGTTTCACAAAGTAGGGGTAGGATGCGTTTCTCAAACAGACCTTATGTCGACGCCGTCGCGGACGTGTCCGGAGACGTTCCTGGCGACCCAGTCGTCGGCGGCCTTGCCGCCGGCGGCGAGGTCGGCGAGCAGGTCGTTGGGGATCCCCACCATGACCTGGATGCCGGACCCCTTGAGCGCGCCCAGGATGGCGTCCTCGGCGTCGAACAGCTTGACCCTGTCGAAGCCGTTGTCCTGCAGCAGCCGCACCACCGTGCTCGCCGGCAGCTGGTGGCTCAGCTGCGTGCCCCAGTTCACGCCGATCGCGCACGTCCGCCGCGCCGCCACGCACAGCAGCGCCACTGCCAGCACGAGCACCGTCACACGCAAGGGCAGGGGCCGCCCGGCGCGCGCCATGGACGGCGGGAGATTATTATTCGTGGTGACCGTGAACTGGCCGATCGGAGAGGTGGACCGGCAAGTATGTGATCGCCAAGCTTTCTGTGAATCGTCACTCGTTAGTAAAGAATTGTGGGATCAAGGAGACACTATGTGGAAGTTTGAACTAGACGATGTTCCGGGTCAAGAATCAATCTAGAACCGGGTAGTAAGGGCGGCGAGCAGGCAGGCGAAAGAACAGAGCAAGCTTCGGCGGCAAGAACTCCTGGAAGTATAGCCGGACGCCGAAAAAGAAACTGCTTTTGCAGGAGGAGAAAGAGAGCAAGGCAAGGGTGAAGTAGTGTCCGAAGAGCACGAGCATGAAAGTGACGCGGGGGGGGGGGGGGCGGGGGGGTGTGGGAGGGATCGTACGGATTAATATAGGTCGTCGGGTTGGTCTGTGTTTCAAGCAAGAACCCCAGAAAGAGGAAGCAGAGGACTAGACAAATCTGGAAGAACAGCGAGAACAGGGTGTTTGATGCTCTCGCTAGGCCTACTAGGGTAGTAAGTAGGGTGTGTGTATGAATGGTAGGGGAAGATCGCTGGAGCAAGCAACGGGCGACGGAAGAGGAAGGGGCGAGCAAAACCGGGAGGAGAACAGGGGAATCACGCTGGCCGTGCTAGTGCCAGTGCCAGTGCCAGGTGCAGGAAAAAAAACTGGAAAAGGGCTGTGGCTGTGGTCACCATGACCATGGCCAAAACCAGAACCAAACCGTGCATCAACAACGGTTACGGTGTTGGCAAAGGAGATCTCATCCTGGGTCCGGAAAGACGATTGACAAGGCATTGTGGAAGTGAAAAGGAAAGGTGGCAGACTTATCGCGTGATCATCTTTTAATTCTTTATTTAACAAAAAATCATGTTCCTGAACTTTGTTGGTGTGCGTATGAATATTTTGGAAGCTACTATTTCCTTATAATCCTTAATAATTCACAGAGGAACAAAAAGAATCAAGAACAAATGGACGGCGAGAACAAAGGACTGGCTGGATACGTTTCCATGAATCGTCTCCCTTACTTTTGTTTTCTCGTGTCATCCAAAGTTCATTCATCAAACTAATAATGCGACTATAATTAAGACAGAAGAAAAAAGTTGTGAATGGGAGCGGAGCTAATAGATGATCAGCCGCTTTTGCTTTTTTTTTTCCCAGCTACTACTGTCATCTCTTTTGTTTTCCAAAGGTTTTGCGCACCATTCGTGCTGCTTTTCTCTGTAAATTCATGAAATCTAGGATCCAATCAACAGAGGCAGGAAATTAAATAAAATCTGAAGAAACTAAAAGAATCTATATACGGGAGTTACCGGCCATCAGAGTTGAACCGTACCATTTCTTCCCGTAATAATTCTTGTAAATAAAGTTGCTTTGGAGTTGGAGATGCAGTGGCAGAGAGCATACATATAAGAATGTTCCACACTTGGTACGCGTGAAGCTGGCAGGAGGAATGAACATCCAGAGGGGAAAGAGATCAGATTCTGGAGTGGCAGGGGGCTCAAGTATCTATCTACCCGGCCGTCTGGCTTTACAAAATTTTTAAAACCATATATATATATCCTATCAAATCAAATTCTTGCCGTGTGTGGAGAGAAGAGAGAGGATCGAGTAGGATCAAGGTTGCGGGGCCAAGCGAGCAGCAATGGAGTGGCCAGTACAAACCTTAACTGGAAAAGCGTCTCATGAACGTGTTCGAAACTAGCAAAAAAGTATTTTCATTTTCAATAGACTTGTTTTTCCAGATCGATCACGGCTTGGTGACATCGTTGGGTGTGATATGATGATAGCATAATGCATGCTGGAAATTTATCTATTATAGGGCATCTTGAAGAATTTGAGTGAGAGAAAAAAAACATCTTACTTAACTATTTACAAAGAAACAACATTAACTATTTACAAGGGATTACCTACACAACAATCGCCACATGTGTAGTAGGCCCGTGCAGTAGTATCCGGATGCCTCGATTTGAACACATGGGCTCGCTTATCGCAAGCATACTTAAGGCATGTACAGCCCACAGATAAGGACTCGTCTATAAGTTGTTGTTTGATACAACATGATCCCACATAATATATAATATGAAGAAAGCACGGGAAATTTTCATACTTTTTTTTTTTTTGCCAAAAAAAGGTTCTCTGGGTATCAAGATTAGCAGCTTCAGAACTGAAGGCTTGACGATACTTCTCTCTAAGAAACAACATCATCACAATACAAAAGAAAATAAATGTGATGACTTCTTCCAACACCTCGCCTCTTCAGTATTGTCAGTACACAACACAAAGCTGTGTCAATTCAATGACTAAATTTGTGCACATGTACACGTTAGCATTAGAAACATAGTAGTGCTGAAGTGGTGTCCCATTGGAGCATAAGCTCGAACACCTCCATGGCATCACTCACTTGGAGGCTAGCAACAATATTGGTGCCGCAAAATACCTGCCGCAAGATGCTGGTTGCTGGGCAAAGTGAGCTGCCAATGCAAGACGCCATGGCCTTGGTCACCAATCCACCATGCGCCATCTGAGCATCTCTAGCGCAGTGGCCCCGCCGTCCAAGATCTGCCGGCATTCACGGCCTATGGGGGAAGACGATGCCGCAGTTCCTTCCGCCCCAACGCCGTTGCCACCTTGCCGTTCCCGCGGCCAGCAGTGATGCCCGCCCGCCGTCGTAGCCGGAGCAGGGCGCACTCGCGCAGGCCGGCCAGCGGGCGGTGGCGACTCGCGCTCGGCGGCCAGCTAGCCGGAGCAGGGCATGGCGACAGCGGTTATCTCGCAGCGGCCATGGCTCTAAGTTTTTGATTAATCTCACTCCGCATCAGATCCTAGGCCTCGTTTATTTCCCCAAATTTGCCACCGAATTCACTATGCTTATTCCCCATCACATCAAAATATCGGTACATATATAGATCATTAAATATAGATGAAATCAAAACTAATTGCACAGTTTTATTGTACTTTACGAGACGAACATTTTAAACCTAATTAGTCAAAACTTGGACAATTTTTACCAAATACAAACAAAATGTTATGATTTGATAGCGTACTGTGCAGAACGCCGAATCCGGCGTGATCTAAACAAGGCCCTAGTCTCAGCGACGAAACCTGTACATCGCGTCTGTTCTCGTGGATTCGAGTCTTGGAGCACGAGCCGTACTCGTCTCATGAGACGACGGGCTCGGTCGTCGGGCTCGGTCGTCTCTCCCGCTCGCGAGGATCTTTGCGCAAAAAATACCACACGCAGACGGGCTAAAAAGACGCGTTGTACATGCGCTTAGGATGGACATGTGTATCTTCATAAGACACATCTGGGTGTAAACCTTTGGGACGACAATTCTTTCGCCACTTATGCCTATGCCACATGTCCTCCATCTTCAATATTAGAGGGTAGAAACAAATCAAATCTATATCTCAACTAAGGAAAATTCTGTACTGTTGCACAATCACATTACATCGTAGATTCCTAAAAATTAAAACTGAAGAGTGCCTACATGTGCATTGCACATTTAAGTTCGCATAGCTAAGCCATACACCTATTTGCTCATAAAAGACTCTCATCCAAGAATTTGAACTCCATAATATCATTCGAAAATCAAGAACACTCAACAAAGCAGGGTTTCAAAAATACTCACTAATAAGTACGCCAAACCAACGTGTTGAAATTGGGAGGATATCTTTCTCTTTAAAATCGATCCACATATCAAATCCAAGTTTTAAAGATCCAATAGAGAGATTGAAGAGGGAAGGATGGATTGGAGAGAGTGAGAGAGAAGGACAAGCGAGGAAAGAAAGGAGGTCCGTTTCGAGCCGCGCTCTTAAGTTCAAAGCTCTAGGATCATAGCACGTGGCGCCGAGGTGCCACCACTTCGGCGCGCCACGCCACTTGGGGCTTGAGGACTAGCATGGCACCCCGACGTGCAAGCTTGGCGCCAAAGGTCATGGCACAAACACATGTATTATAGATTCAAAAACGGTCGCTCAAGGTATTAATGTGAACTATTTTTTCAAAAAAAAATACAAAGAAAAACAAAACTGGGGAGGGAAGATACCTAACCGTTGAAGATCCATGTATCAAATCCAAGTTTTAAAGGTCCAATATTGAGATCCGAGAGCGTACGATGAATTGAGGAGAGCGAGAGGGAGAAGTGAGTGAAGAAATGAGAGCTAGCTCAAGTAAGAGGCTCGTTGCGCACCCTTAAGTTCAAAGCTTGGTGTCCAGCTCTTAGGCCTAGGGTAAGAGGCTCGTTGCGCACCCTTAAGTTCAAAGCTTGGTGTCCAGCTCTTGGGCCTAGGGTAAGAGGCTTGTTGCGCACCCATGTCAGCAAAACCTTGGCACTTCATGGCACCTAGGGCCTCGAGGTTGTCCCTAATCCTAAGTGTGAGACATGCAACCTCGATACCACCCACTTTTGTGTTGCTTCCAATCGTTGGATTAACCATTATAATCACTAACACTAACAGAGACGTCCAAGCATTCAGACATGATTTAAGTAATATTAATTCAGTTCTAATCAAATTACAATGAAGTTTAAGGATACAAATATTTATATTATTGATTAGGTAATGTCGAAGTATATTTTTTTTACTGTTATATAAGAAAAAGTGAGTAACAAGTCAATAAAAAACAAAATCACGAAAAGAGGGTCAGGGCACACCATGATTCAACAAACAAAAGAAAATTAGAGATATTTAAAAAAGAACAAAAGATGAATACGAGATGGAAACGACAAACTTCAGCAAATAAAATAGAAAACAATCCCGTAGCCAGGACCTCACCTTCCATCTAATCTGTTCTTGCTCTTGCTCTTGCTGACAATCGATCTAACATGTTCTTGCTGCTCTTGCCTTCATCGAGCTCGATGTGCCCTCAACATCGATTTTCGCCGCCGCCTCGACCTCGCGGCCTTCAGCCGCTCTCTTCTCTCGACCCCTAGCCGCTCCTCCCTTGTTCGCCTAGCCCGCAGCCCCTGGCTCTCCACCACCGGAAAGATGGAGACTCGATCAAACCCGCTTTTGGACAGTCTAGATCATGTGTTTGGTGGATCTAATGGCTCATGGGCCCCACCACTTCTGTCATATAAAAGAAAAAACAAGAAATCCCTAGCACTGAACGTCTGAACTTTTTTCTCCTTGCAATTGCAATCGATGTAATCTGCTCTAGCTTCTTCTACATTGTCATCGAGCTCAACATGCAACTCGCCGGCCTCGACATCGATTTCATCATCGGCTGCCTCGACATCTACTGCCACCTCAACTACAGCTATAACTTGCATGCTTGAACTACAGTTTCTATGGTCCAATTATGAAGAAAATTTTATGATGACTTAATTATTGCAAGCTTGAACTATTGTAAAACTTTCATACTCATTGGGTCATTTATAACTTGAGTTACAAATTTATTCAGATTTAACCAGCATAAACCCTAAAGAAACATGAAATTTTCAAGCTTATTGGTTTGCACTAGAAAAGTTCCCAAGCATGAAGCTATTATTTTTAAATGTTACAATTTTCATGCATAAAGTATTTTTAAGCCTAAATATAACTGATAGTAGGCAACTTGAAAAAATTCATGCTTTCAAAAATAATAATTTCATTTTTGAAAAAAAAACATTTTTCCTTATTTTAGGATATTGTTGATACTAGACGGTATGAAAGGCTTGTATGACTATTGTAGTGTTGGATTTAGCGCTAGTGGTTGAAGAATCATTTCATGTTGCTTATAACATTGTTATGTTGTCAAACCAACGGAATGGCCAAAAAACACAATGAGATTCGTTTTAGAGCTAAGCATGTTCAATCGAAAAAGGGTGAGGAAACTAAGCAATTTTTTTTTCCAACAAAACTTATTTTTCTCAACTAAAAAATACGATGATGTTATGATTTTTTCTACTTTGAGCAACTAACAAAACATGTCTATTCTAGCAGTCACGATTCTTTTGATTTTGATAATTAGGCCCATTTTCTCTAGCCCATTTCTCGGCCTGAAGCGAATTAGGTGACGCGCGATGTTTTTCGTTTTCCAATCCTGCCGCTGCCACTACAAAAGGGAAATAATATAGCAAAATGTTCTCGCCAATCGTGATTTTTGATCTTCCCCAATCATGATCTAGTTGCAATATTTGCTTTTCAATTACATAGCTCGAAATTTGTTTTTTTCTTATTGCATCTTTATTTGGCTTGTGAAGAGATCTAGATCTCTTTAGTTTAAGTAGATCTCCGATTTTGTATTGACGCTTATGAGTGCATGTTAGGGTTGCGTGCCAATTGTTCATGAGTAAAATTCCTAGAACCTAGAACTCAGATTTGGGTGTGGTGGTGTTGGTTTTCGATTGAACAAGAGAGAGGTGAGGGTCAGAGTGGAGAAAGAGAGAGACCAAAATGAATGGAAAGCAAGAGTCCACCTCCACCTTCCCTCGCTCCCTCTTTATATATGAGAGGTGGGAATGGTGGATTTAATTGTTTCCCTTGGCTGGGCTTGAAATTACAAAAAGATCTCTAGGGTTATAGTTAGGACATACACATTATCTCACAAGCCACCCTAGACTATATAATTGGACCCTCACAAACTAACGGGGGGCCCTACCATGATTATGATACACCTCTAACAATAACTTCATTTCATAATTGAGCCTTGTTGAAAGAATTGATGTAGTCAAAATAGGCGAAAGTGAAGTAGCTAATATATGCGAGGTATTTGTAGACGATCATGACATGTATTAAAGATTTCACTCACAAAAGATAGGCAAAGACTTCATCTTTGGAAAGATCACCTATCCAACACACTCCTCTCTGGAACCTCTTGGCTAAACCTTGTGAGGAATTCTTTCCTGTGCTTGAAGTTAATGACGTAAGCATGTCATAGGTGGCAATCCACCCATTCCAATCGATGGTGGAGGCGAAGTTGAAAGTGTCGATGGCGATCCCTCCGCTCCAGACTAACAACAAAGGTGAAGTTAAAGATGTTGATGGTGCCTAAGTCTATGGCAAAACCCTTGCAGAAAAGTTGTCTAAACCATACAAAAATTCTATTATCCATGGCGAGGTGCTTTTGTCACAATAGCCCCAAAATCTATAAAAAACGCCATCCGGGACAAAATTTTTAATTGTCATGTACCGACCAACACGGATTGGCTGCTACCCATGTGTGACAATTTTCTGCCGTCATGAATAACCTGGAAGTCCATTTAGCCCACTCTAGGCTGAGGTGAGCCTGATAGCTTCCACATAGGACTTTTTTTGTCATAGATTTGAGTCGCCATGTGTTCACCAAGGTGGACGCTGATGTGTCATCAGTGCCACATAGAATTTAGCGCAAGTGTTTTGTGGCCCGATCCATAAGAAAAATACATAACATATATCTAGAAGATCCAGGGGCTTATTCATAAGAAAAATAGTTTTATGGAGCTTTCTTCTTTTTCCCTCAATTTTATAGATGGAAAAAGTCTATTTATGTTCTCAATTTTCACAAAATTGCTCTAAAAACCGCTCATAATTAGGCTAGAGATGTAACCTGCATAGTTGCGTTGAGTGATGTGTTTGTCCGGTTAATTCAGTGATGAAAAGCGGACTTTCACAAAGATGAGGACCGAAACAGGACTTTTTCATCTCGTTTATCTCGATTTGACAGATTTTCTGTCCCGCAGCTCAATTATCTATTGGGCTGATGTGGCCCATTTACTCTGCTGACCTGTGCAGGCGTTTGGGCTTTTTTTCTTTTCTAGCCCTCGCGGCCACCTCTTCCTCTATGATCCCCTCAAAAAAAAAAAAAAAAAAAACCTCTTCCTCCATGAAAATAAAAACGAAACCCCTCACGCCAATTTCTCTCCCTTCCAAATTACAATCGCAATCTCGCTCGATTCGATCTCTGAGCTCTCGCCTTCCCCCACATCTCGCCGTCCCGCAGTAATCGACAGGCGACTCGCTGGATTCGACTCCCGCCGTAATCCCCAGCCGCCGCCACCACGACCGACCCTCTCTCCTCTCCTGGTACGCCCACCCCCAAGTTCGTAGCCGTCGTCCGCCGCCGCCGCCATGTTTGATTTCTTCTTGGTGATCGACTTTGAGGCGACGTGCCAAGAAGGCTCGGTGATCTACCCACAGGAGATCATCGAGTTCCCGTGCGTGCTCGTCGACGGCGCCACTGGCCGGACGCTGCCCACCTTCCGCACATACGTCCGCCCTCGGCACCACCCCCGCCTCACCGATTTCTGCCGCGAGCTCACGGGGATCACCCAAGAAGACGTCGATGCTGGAGTAAGTCTCGCCGAGGCGCTGGAGCTCCATGACCGCTGGCTCGAAGCTCTTGGTGCTAAGCTGGGCAAGCTCGCCGTTGTGACCTGGAGAGATTGGGACTGCCGCACGATGCTGGAGGGGGAATGCCGCTTCAAAGGTATAGAAAAGCCTCGCTATTTCGATGAGTGGATTAATCTTAGGCTGCCATTCTCGGCAGCGTTTGGTCTTGGCAATGTGCGATTCACTTTGCAGGATGCGATTCAGAAGGCGGGGCTGCAGTGGGAGGGCCGCCTCCACTGCGGTCTGGATGATGCTCTGAACACCGCTCACCTCCTCGTCGAGCTCATGCGGCGGGGAACCCAACTCAAGATCACCGGTTCGTTGGTGACAAAGCAGACACCTCCTAGCCCTCAGCCTAAGGCGGCGCTGCCATGTGTTGGCCCACGCAAGTTGGTGTCTTCCCTACCTTATCAGCCTCAGGCACCGCTGCCATGTGCCACGGCCACCGGGATGGACACAGTGCCTTGCTGCTTTTGTGGTGTGACCAGCAAGCTAGGCGTGGTAGCAACGCCGGGCCAGATGCAGGGGCATTACTTCTACGGATGCGGCTGGTGGACTCCAATGCGTTCTTTCTTCATGTGGGCAATATAACTGCAAGGTAAGTAGCAGGTAAGTATTTTCCTTTCCCCTTCACCCACATCATATTAATTTCTGTGGTGCAAAGGTTCAGGATAAGTCAAGGTTCAGTCTGCATGGAAAATCGGTTGCTCGTATTGGTCCTTTCAAAATCTTGGATCGTGTTGGTGCTGCTACATATAAATTGGAGTTGCCACCAGGTTCACAACTTCATCTTGTGTTCTATGTCAGCCCTTTACTGCTAACTATTCTCCAGTTTTTGCTAAGTTGCCCACGCAGGTCAATCTGGAAAATGCAAAGATGGAACTGTCTCAAGTACTTCAACGATGGCTGTTCAAGAAAGGGCATTCTCATGCTACCACATGTTCTCAAAAAGACATTTTCAGAAGCTTTTGCTTGGAGTCCTGCAAGTTCTGGAAGCAGAGAAGATGTCACAGCTGCAAGTATGTCAAGCTAGATATCACAGCTGCAAGTATGTCAAGCTGAAGGCGAAGGCAGGAAGTCACAGTGTTGTGTTTGCACGTATGTAAAGCTGAAGGTGAAGGCAGGAAGTCACAGTGCTGTGTTTGAGTGGATAGTGTGTCTAGGTGTCATGTAGGCCCAAGCGGCCAGTATTGTGCATGTGTATGGCTTATAGCCAACGTTTACTGAACTATGAATATTAGGACCAAGCAATTATTTACTGAACTCTACATCTGAGGAAAGGATGTGGCTAGTGTGTAGACTACTGGTACCTAGAATGTTTGGCATAAGAAAAAAGATATTGTGAAGATTTGTATATCATTATATATCATAAAATGTTCTTTTGTTGCTTAAAATATTTTAGATTGCTATATTGAAATGTTCTTTTGTTTCTTGGTAAAACATTTTACGTTGTACTAACAGACTTCACTTCTCAAAGCTTGGCACTGAAATGTATGTGATCATGTGTTGCAGAATGCATAGCTTGTTATATATTGAGCACTTGCAATAAGTGTTTTGATTCTGTATGACATGCTTGTTCCTGGTCAAGTTTATGATAAGGCAGTACGACGTCTACTTTGTGACATGGGATAAAAATCTTGTACCTCTAGGGAAAAGGAGCTGGAAGCCTAGACTACTCTCCTGCTGAAGCAAAACAGCTACAACGAAGAGTACTTAATCATGTAAGTTCAACTATTCTTTGCACGTCTACGATTTTTCTTTAAATGTTTCATTGTCAATTCTATGTTTCTTTTATTAGTTCAAGGGTTTTCTGTAACACTTCGTTTTCTAAAGAATATCCTATAAATGTTCTTTGTTGACCTAGGCAATACAGCATATTTCCAAAAGGAACTACATGCTTGGATATCTTTTGGCACTGATTGATAGACTTGAATGTGTACTGCTTTGTTTTTAAGTATATCTGAATTAGGTTAGAGCTTGAGTCATTGACAGGCTGAAGTTAATTGAACCATCTGGATGCAATCAAAGTGACATCTTGCTGTGCTAGCTTTTAATTATGTTTTGTCATTTCTATATTTTATTTTGGCATACCCTGTATTAGGGGAATAGAAATACTGCTGATGTGGTTATCACTGCAGAAGGAGAAAGTTTTTAATCAGTCTGTTAAGATGCATTAGATTGACTTTCGAAGGTTTGGTTTTCTGGAACAAAATGTGTGCTTAGCACATAATATTGACCACTGTGAAGGTTACTTTCAGAAGATGCTGGAAGAAACACATGGTGACCCAGGAGCTGAAGGAGGGGATTGAACACATGGTGACCCAGGAAGGCTGAAACACGTTATGAGATCTTCATTCGAGCAGTACATTTTGAACCATGGAGGAGCCAGGATGAAGTAGCGGTTCGCACTTAGATTAGGATGCTGGAAGGGAAACTTCAATTTTTTCCCTTTCTATATGTACTCGTCTTTTGTAGCAAAATCCTGTACTTAATGTTTTGTTTCCTGACTATAATGAAAAGGCAGAGCACCTGCCGTTGTTCGTACAAAAACTTGTCAAGTGTCCTGTGTTCTTGCTGATTTTTGATTCCTTGTGGCTAATGTAATCTGTAAGTGCGAATGAATGGAATATATTTGGCCAGAGTTCAGTGTGGATTTATGTTATGTCCTGTTGATGCTAGCCAAAAGATTATGATAAAAAATATATCTGATAGAAATTGACTCTTTGGTTTGTCCATGAGTCTTGTGTTTTCTAATATGAACACTGATTTCTAATATCAGTGTAGGAAAAACAGGGAGGGGAGCGGTCATTCATATTGACAATAAATAAATGTATGCCTCTTTCTTTCATATGTCAGTGGAGTGGAACATTATCTTCTATATGTATGGCCTGCGTTTTTTTCTTGGTATAGGCTGTATCACTTGTTTTTTTGGAATTGTTTATTATTAGAAATATCTGGGATGCTTGATTATGCGTTTTCAGTTAACTTGCTTCTGAAACTTAGTGCAGCAAACGAAAAGCTCAACATTGTTCTGAAGTCTTGTGTTATAGTATTCAGTCAGTTACAGTGCTAATGTGTTTGCATGCGTTTGTTTGGTATTTTTCTTCCATGTTTCAGGGTATCTTGTGCTTGTTTTATGCAGCCGCATTTGTTTTGATTTGAGCTCCTACTGTCTCATGACTTTCAAACTGAAACTAAGTATCCATAATCGTGTCAGTTTCTTTTGTTGCTAGATCATTCTTTAATATTCTGTTAGTGATTTCTGGCTGTTTTATCTATAAATAGGCAGCTTGTTTCCTACTATAACGAAAAGGCAGAGGACTTGCAATCTTCCTAAAAAAACATGTTGAGAGTCCTGTGTTCTTGCAGTAATCTGGTTCTAAAGATTCTACGTGTAGAAAATGTTTGTAGCAAAATCCTTCAGAAAAATGCATGATCAAGGCTTTTCATATGTTGTGATCCTACATAAAAAAACATTTCTTTAGCCATGGTAAGAATAAATACACAATTTTCTGAGCTTGTTCATTGATCAATTGACTGTTATTTTCAATTTCTCGCATGCCACTGTGACCACAAGGAGTGCAAGGTGGAAGAAAAGGTTAGTATTTTAAGAAATTATAAACATCTCATGTTGATAGTAAATTCTTGAATTACATTTGAGATACTGATTATATGTCAATGGTACTGGACAAATTTAAAATGTCACCCCTTGAATTCTCGAATTACATTTGAAATACTGATTAATAAATTCTCGAATTACATTTGAAATACTGACATTATTTTTTTACAAAGCAATCTTCTTTAATTTAGTAGCTATTTACTGTAAATAGTATAGAAAAGTCTTTAATTTGGTAGCTTTTTACTGTAAATAGTATAGAAAAGTCCTTAGTCATTTTATATTTCGTCTTCTGCTAGGAGAAAAAGGGTGACGGATGGAGCTGAGTGTTCAGTGTGTAGGGAACTGAAAGGGATAGGTGCAATTGAAAGGGCGATGAGTCAATATTGTGCTTTTGTGATTCAAAAGAGAGATATATTTGACCCATTCTTGCCCTAACATTTGATTCTGAAGGTTAACTCATGGTTCATTCATGGGAAGTTTGGCTAGTATCCATAAAGGAAATGTAAACAGGAACAAAGGATCATGGCATGCTGCTCCGGAAGAGCAAAAGAAAGGATCTTCTGGTTGTTCTAGGTGCTTGGGTTCTTTGGACTCACTGCAATTCTTGTGTTTTTGACGGATCTGCTCCAAGCATTGCAAGGGCACTTAATGTTAGCAGCGAGGAACGACGTCTTTGGGAGATAGTAGGCACACGAAGCCTCTCATTTATTGTGTCAATCTATCCTATTCAGTTCATGGAACAGTTAATGTTGGAATGGCTATTTATTGTGTCAATGGATTGGACAAAAGGGTGTACTTCCAGGGCAACGATAAATGATTAGGTTGCACAACACTGGTAACGATTGTTTGTTGGTTTATGTCAACATATGCGAATCATGAGTTCCCAACAAATTATGCAGAGAGAAGGGAATGGAATTCTCATAAGAAAATAGACCTGAGCACAGGGGACATGATAAATATTATCTTCATGAGAACAATGTTTCATTAAGTAAGGTACATTGTGATGCTAGAAAGTTTCTATATTTGAACCACATCATGCTATAAAATTTGTATTTTCAAGCTGAGGCGCAAGTAGAGATTTAGGTGACCATAACAACCTTGACACAAGTGCATGTGGTTGACTGTGAAAGTATTCTACTAGTGAACTAGTCCATTCTAGTGAGCTAGTGCAATAGATCCAGCATGGGGAAATGTTTCTGGGGACATAATAATATTGCATTATCTGTGATTATGGAATATGGATGCTTATTAGGTACTATTGAACCAATTTCTAACCTGATAAGAATGTGGCCTAAAAAGAATAAAAAAAGGAGGTTATTAGTTAGTTGTACTTTCCTGTCTGTCATTTTCCATTCATTTGTCTGACATTGAGTTTATTTTTTAGGTGTTGCACTTGGTTTTTTGTTCTTCCAAAGTATGAAATAGCTAGATTTTTTGTTCTTATTGATTTCAAGTTGAAAAGTGGCTGACAATGGAGGGTTTTTTTAATTGTTATTATAAAGTCACATCTACTAAGGGAGGCAAAGAAGTTCCAAGAGCTGTGTTACTGCATCCACAGTATTTGTTGGATAGGAAAGAAAATGACTGTACAGTGAATACAATGTCCAGAGAAGTAAGGATCATGTTTTGTTTCTTTAGAATAGAGATAATTCCTGTATTTATAAATATGAGCCAGGGTTGAAATGGTACAGTTTCTTGAGGGAAATGTGACGTCCATTCGTTTCTGAAGAAAGCGAGTGAGACACTGCTACAAAGTGAACTCGCAAGTGGGAGCCTCGAGATTCTGGTGCAGTTGTTGGCTGAGCTAGCAGAGCTCCTGTATGATTCTAGGGCGGTTAATTGGTGGCTGAATTGTTGCTACAATATGATGACACTGTTCGTGCTGCAATGATGTCTGGTGTAAAATTCTTAAAGGGGCGTACCCAGTGACGTAGGCTCCCGTACTGCGGGGTCTGAGAAAAAAAAATAGCGAGCAGCCATCCCTGCACAAATATACAGAGGCTGGGGCTTGAACCTTAGATCTTTTGGTCACAGACGGTAAAGCTCTACCGCTTGCACCAGGGCCACCCTTCTGGTGTAAAATTCTTAGAAGCACTTAAATTGCAAACACTAATCCTATATCTGCTTATTGGTCTGCAATGAAGTGTAGCATTGCTTGTTTTTGTTTTGTTTTTGGTGCATGTGTAGCACTGCTTTGTTGTGGTTCTAACAACACATGTAATCTCTGGATTTGTTTCTACCATATTGCTGCTATGGATAAGGCTCAAAGCCTCAAACTGTTGTGAAGTCTACAAAAATTGTTGGCAAGAACTCAATTCAACTTGTGATGAAAATACAATAAGCATCATGCATATACAATATATATCTTAGGACAGCCTTTTCCACTAGATAGATATATTGCATTCCACCCGGGCTTTGCCACAGTCGGAGACGTACAGAATATGTATCCTATGCTGATTCATTTCAATTTTATATTAAATTAAATTATAGATTAAATTAAAAAACAACTCTACAGCTATATACAGGAGAAATACGTCTCCGAAGCGAAAGCAAAAAAAAAAAAAAACACATATCCGAGTCGCCCCCCTGCAATCTTTATATTTACGCCCCGATCCCCGAGCCCCCTTCACCTTCACCTAGAATCGAATCGGCGAATCCGCGATCTTCTTCTGCTCCAAGCAAGAAGGTAGCAAAGCCGCACCCGCACCCTCACCCAGACGAGACGACCTCGACGAACTGCGAGTAGCAGCAGGAGGGCGTCGCGAACCCTTCGGCGGCGGATCGGTACTCGGACATGGCTGCGGCGGCGGTGATGGTGAGCTCGGCGGGCTCCCTGCTGGCGATGCTGCAGGAGCCGGCGCCGGAGCTCAAGCTCCACGCGCTCGCCAGCCTCAACTCCCTCGTCCACGCCTTCTGGCACGAGATCTCCACCAGCGTCTCCTCCATGTAAGTCCCCTCCTCCCCCAGCCGGGCGCTCCACTCCCGCCCCCCTCGATTTGAGGCGGGTCTGCGGCGCCCCTTCGCCGCGCGTTTCGTTTAGTTTCGGCTTGTTTCGGTTAGGGTAAGGTTCGATTCGGGCTCGCCTCGAGAGGTGGTCCGGCTAGATGGCGGCGGCGGCGGCGGCGCGTCGAGTTCGATTCAGACTTCAGAGGGAACCCTGGGTTCGATCAGTTCGGATGGAGGTTTCGGGAGTGTTAATGTGCTGCCGTTGGTTACTGGAAACCTAGAATTTTTAGAGTTTAGAGCTTGTTATGATTCATGCCCTACAGTTTATGGACACTGTTTGCTGAAAAAAATATGAACTTTCTTACTAGGTTAACGGATTGTAAGGCGGCAAATCCCGAACATTAGGATTGTGGTTGTCATGATAGGATATGAATCAAATGTGGTAACTTTGTTCTTTAAAATAAATAAAAACATGTAACCTGTCATAAAGTAATACTGATCTGTGTGTTTATACTGTTTAATGTGGGAGCTGCCTTTAGCTTGTTGGTTGCTCCTCAGTTCAATACACTTTTAGTGGAGATGTGAATAACTGCAATGAGAATTGGTGTTTATTTCCTTGGAGTTAAATTCAGTTTAGATGGATCTGTATGAATACCAAGATTATTCATGACTGCTGCGATTGATGTGCATTGGCCAAAATGTTGTGTCTTTATCCTGCTCACTGGTTATAAAAAGTTTTTACAATCAGTTGAAGCTTGGGTGCTTTGCTTTGTGCTTGTATTTCTCACAATTTGTTTCCTGCTGCTTGCAGTGAGAGTTTGTATGAAGACGAGGAGTTTGTCCAGAGGCAGCTTGCAGCACTAGTTGCCTCTAAGGTGTTTTTCTACTTGGGTGAGCTAAATGATGCTCTGTCGTATGCACTTGGCGCTGGACCCTTGTTCGATGTATCAGACGACTCTGATTACGCTCAAACACTGTTAGGTGAGTAACTGTCTGGCTCCTGCATTATGACCAGTTACCAGCACTAAACGTACTGTGTTGACATTACCTCCTTTGCCCTGTTTCTTTTTTCAGCAAAAGCGTTGGATGAATATGCTGCCATCCAATCAAGGCCTGCTGGGGAAGAAAAAACGATGGACCCTAGGCTGGAGGCCATTGTGGAAAGGATGCTGGACAAGTATGATAGTTTCCTCATGGTCCATTGCTTCTTTGGTTTGTTAAAAATGCAGCTCTGAGCTCACATATACACGGTTGCCTTTCAGGTGCATTCTTGATGGAAAATATCAGCAGGCTATGGGTATGTCTGTTGAGTGCCGGAGACTGGATAAACTGGAGGCAGCAATTTCTCGATGTGATAATCTTCATGGAGCTCTTTCATATTGCATCAATCTGTCTCACCAATATGTTAGTCACCGCGAATATCGATTGGAGGTAGGCATTCTATGGATGATTGATACTATAAATCCTGCTAATTGATTCAACCTCTTGTGATTGGCACCCAACTACTGTGTACAAAATGTTAGAAAATCATTTTGTTGTAACATTTTTTTTTCTGTATTTCCAGATTCTACAATGTCTTGTCAAAATATATCAGACATTGCCAAATCCAGATTATTTAAGCATTTGCCAGTGTCTTATGTTCTTGGGTGAGCCTGAAAGTGTTGCAAGCATCTTGGACAAGCTGATTTCTGGAAGTGAGGTATGCCCTTTTTTTTCCCCTTTGCCAAACAAGACAGTTTCTCAGTTCACTAATTGCCTTTGTTTTTGAAACTTAACATTGTGTTCATTTGCCAGGGTGATGCTCTGCTTGCATACCAAACTGCTTTCGATCTTGCTGAAAATGAAAATCAGGCTTTCCTCCTGAATGTGCGGAATCACCTTGATGCATTGAGTTCACATACTTCTGCCCATGTGGACCCTGTTAGTGGATCGGCTGTACCAAGTAATCAAACTAATGCTGCGACAGAACCGTCTGGGGATGTCCAGATGAGAGACGACATAAACATGCCTAATGGCAGTGCTACCACTGTGGATCCAAATGCAGCACCACATGCTGATAGGCTGACAAAAATCAAGGGTATACTGTCAGGAGAGACATCTATTCAGTTGACATTGCAATTCCTATACAGCCATAACAGGTAATGTGAAATTATCTGACTGAATTGTAACAACTGACTGTTCTTTTAGTTTGCGTCTTAAATTTATTATTGTTCTTTTAACAGGTCAGATCTTCAAATTTTGAAGACTATAAAGCAAGCTGTGGAAATGAGGAACAGTGTCTGCCACAGTGCAACAATATGCTCCAATGCAATCATGCATGCAGGGACAACTGTCGATACCTTCCTCAGAGAAAACTTGGTATGATTTTTTTCAGTGTGCTTGATGTTAGCATCTTCAATTTTTATTGTTTGCTGCTATGGTTGGTATGCTTATTATCATATATTGGTCCCTGTATTACAGGAATGGCTAGGTAGGGCAACCAACTGGGCCAAGTTCAGTGCAACTGCTGGATTAGGCGTCATTCATAGAGGCCATCTTCAACAAGGCCGTGCATTGATGGCCCCCTATCTGCCTCAGAATGGTGCTGGTGGCAGTGGTAGCCCATACTCGGAAGGAGGTGCCCTCTATGCTCTTGGTTTGATTCATGCCAACCATGGTGAAGGAATCAAAGAGTTTCTTCGTGAGAGTCTCCGTAACGCCACTTCTGAGGTATTATTCCAGGGTCACATTCCCAAATCTTTGGTTTGTAACAATCCTTTCATGAGTCTACAGTACACATCTCGATGTAGTTTCTGTTCATGAGTACAATATATTGCTGCAATCTTATAGTAGCCTTCAGGTGGGGAAATGTTGGAATGAGGATAATGTTGGCAGTGGGAAAGTTTGAATTGTTTTGTTTGTGATATATATGTACTGTAGTCACCGTACATACATGTTTCCTTTCTTTGACACAATCGCATGCTAACTTTGAACAATACATGTAGGTGGTCCAGCATGGAGCTTGCCTGGGACTTGGGCTTGCAGCATTAGGTACATCAGACGAGGAAATATGCGAGGACATCAAGAATATCCTGTACACGGATAGTGCTGTGGCTGGTGAAGCAGCTGGTATTGGCATGGGTTTGCTCATGGTTGGCACAGCCAGTGAGAAGGCTACAGAGATGCTTGCCTATGCTCATGATACACAACATGAGAAAATTATCAGGTATGCAGTAGGATGCCTTTTGA